>OY821519.1:220808718-221493718 GCA_963682025.1 Cordilura impudica | reverse complement strand
TGTTTTTGTTATATTAAAAAAAATATTTTAGCTGGTCTTTTAAAAGAAAAAATTTTAAATCAAATTTAAATTATAACTGTTTAAAAAATAGTTTAAAAAGTCAATTCTTTTCATAGAAAAATTAAAAATAAAATTTAAATTATGAATCCGAGCTACCCATTATTCGAGCTTCGTATTTAATTTCACACAGTTGTATAGAAAGTGGCTGATCTTTTTCTATTTAGTAGTAGTTCGCCAACAGCTCAATTATTGTCGGAATGCTTTGAAATACTTAAGAAAAATACTGAAATTCTTTATTTTAAATTTTAGAACGTATAAATTTATACCACGTGTTCCTTGAATATTTTCCGTAAATCGATGTCAAAGTTGTATGGACTGAATTTTTTCGTATATTTGTATGGAAACTGGCTGATCTTTTTCGAATATTAAATCTCTAATAGCACCATATTGGTCGGAATGGCTTAATAATGTACACAAGTCATCTAAAAATTAGTCAGTTACAATTGCTGAAATAACAACATTTTTTTTAAAGTTTTTTTGTTTTTTTCATTACCGATCTTTTTTGAGTCGTAGTTCGCCCACCCCACGCTTTTCGGTCGAGTGTTTCAATATTTTATTAGAGTAATCTATTTATACGAGGGGACTACAATTTTTATTAGCTTTTACCATGCATTTTTGGAAAATATAATAAAATGCTGTCAAACTTCCATGAAGTGAATGTTTTTTCATACATTTGTATAGAAAGTGATCGAACTTTTTCGAGTATTAGTTCACCCACCCCACAGCTATTGTGGGAAAGGTGTGGCATTTAAAAGAAATACTCTTCTTTCATTTGCAACTCGAAAAAATATAACTTTTGTCTAAGCCATTATGAAAAATTTTCTGTAAAATTATCTCAAACATTAAATAAGAGCAAAATTTTACACTTTTTTATGGGAAGAGTCTGATCTTTTTGGAGAAGTAGTTCGCCCTGAGCTCAAATTTAAATGAAATGACTTAATTTTTTAACAGAATCATCTGCGAAAAACATCAATTACGGACAGAGAAAAAAAATAATAATTTTTTATTCTTTTTTTTTTTGTCGAGTAGTATGTTCCTCCAAGCTTCAATTTTTGAGGGAATGCTGTGACAATTGACGGAAGCGTTCTCTTTGCATATACATACATATACCTCTAACGAGTATAATTTGTTGTTAAGTCATTGTGGAAAATTTTCTGGAAAATATAATCGAACTTCGGAGCATATTTTTACACATCTATATAGAGTGGTAAATATCAGTAGAGTAGTGCTATACTGACGTCACAATTTTGTTCGATATGGTTTAAAATTTTTTAAGAGTTTATGTATATGAATATAATCAATTATAGACAGTGAACAACTTTAACATAAAATTTTTAATTTTCTTTTTAATTTTTTGCAAAATTTCCAATTTTCTCGCACATTTTGAAATTTTTAAACATATCCTCTACATATCTATAATATTAATAGGCTAGGCGATTTCTTGTGACCGATGTTTTGTTCTACCGTTTTATCCCGAATTTGGCCAAACATATATTATTTGAGAGGTATTTCTTTTTCGCCCTTTTGTAGATTTACAGATTTTTAAATTTTTTCCTTTGATTTGAGTAAATTGCATTTAAAGTTGCTACTAACACATACATAAAATTATACATATGCTATGTGTGTGTTATTAAATTTGTTAATGAGTTTGTTATCTTCATTCACAATAATAATAAACCATAAAAGTGTTGGTTTGTGAATTGGCTAAGTTGAAAAATAAAGCTGCCTAGAAATTGCACTCGAATTTCGAGCGCTGGAATCTGCTAGAATTCAGATTAAAATACTAAGATTTTTTTTCAAGTGTTCTTGAAAATTTTTTTATAACTAAGCATAAAACATATACGAAAAACATATTTTCATACTTTTGAGTGGAACGTGGATGATCTTTTTCGAGTAGTAGTTAGCCCACTCCATAGATGATATTTTTAGTACTTGCACAATTTCAAAAAGTATATATGTATTTGTTATACTAAATACTTATATTTATCATTTTACATGCTTTCAAACATGAAAAATGTTAGTTTTTACTACGAGCTACTCGAGCTACTCGTTGAGCTTAGTAGTTCCTTTACTACTCGAGTAGCTTGACCGTAGGTTCAATTTTAAACATTTGTAATGTATAATATATATTATAAATGTTTAAACAAATACTTTTTTGAATTAAAAATATATTTTAGTTCTAGCTGTTTACAGAAAAAATTAAAAATGAAATAAAAATTTTAAAAATTTATTTAGGAACGTCTTTTGTTTCTTTATTAACCATCATTTTCTGGCTTGTTTGTTAATTCTTAAAAAAAATATATATATACATATATATACTGACATCTGTCATTATGATATTTAATCTTTTAAATTGCTATTTTCAACAAACACTTGCTGTCAATTGAAAAAAACCACTTCTTCTAGCTAATCCTTTTTTTTTTGTTTGAAAAAAAAAAAAAAAAAATAAAATCCCTTTTTGTTTTCAAACAACCACAGTAATTATCCCCTAAAGTTCATACAAAGAAATGTCAAATTCAATAATTTTTGACACCTCGTAAATGACAATTGAAAACAAGAAAGAAAGCTGGGGTTGTTTAGGGTACAATCATAAAACACAAACATTTAAATGTCACATATTTTTATAATCTCTACGTTAATATACTGCGATAGTTTTAATAAATTCATAAAAACATAATTTGGAAAATTTGTAACTGCATTGCATTACAAATGATATTGCCTTTTTGACCACATGTCTTCCATAGTTATAATCAAAATGTGTTTATGTGTGTCATATCATCAACATAATCACAACTAACATCCAGTCAGCCAGCCATTCAAACTCTATAGATCGTGGCTGCAGTAGTTTTTAATAATATTTAACAAATTATATTTACCACAACCCTAAAAAGCAACAACAACAAACAAAAAAAAAAAACATCACCACATTTCGTTTGTTGGCGGTTTCGCTATAGTTTTGGCACCCTTAATTTCTATTACATTGTAGTTGGTAGTAAAATGATTATATATGAAATTTTGACATTTCGCTACAAATAAAAAAAATTTTTTTATAAAATATATAAAATAATTAATTACATTTGTTTCATAAAAATCGAAATTTAATGTGAATTGCCCGCTCTATGGCGCATATGCAATATTATATATAAAGTGCAAAAAAGTGCACTAATAACATTTTTTGTTGTTGTTTTTTTTTTCGCATCTGTGTAATAGTAGTAAATGTCAAATGCACTTTTGGTTGGCTCTCATCATCATAGCAAATGACATTTAAAAACAATATATACAGGTCACACCCTCAATAGCGCACGTATACATATATTAATGGTTGTACAAGTAGTAAGATATATAAAAACCATTCCAAATTGAAAAGTTTTCTCAATAAAACGAACAGCGAGCGTATGAAGAAAATTGTATTAATAATATACATTTTTATTTATGCTGACTTTTCTCTATACATACATACATACATACATACAGTGGGTGGACAATACACTGAAATTTTTTACAAAGTTCTGAATTTGCCAAATTTATTATGCCATCCACACCACAATGCCAATCTGTTTGTAACTCATCGAAATAAATTCCGTAGACCCCCTAAACTGTATTATTGTTGACCCTTCTAAAAGGAGAATTCGATCTGGTGATGTCCGTCTGTCTGTCTGCCTTAAAAAAGTTTTTTTAGTGATGCCAAAACAATGGAAACTTTTAAACTTCTGTACTAGAGTTTATTAAGACGGTAAAAATAGCAGATGCTATAAAAGAAATTGTATAAAACCTTAACCGTTATTTACATACTTATAGTTTATGACGTTCTGGTTATCTGTGAGAAATAGTGTATGAATAAATCCATAATTTCAAATATTATCCAGAAATGTCGGGAAACAGGTATGGTAATGACTCAAAATTGAGGCTAAAGACGTCATTAACAATCTGAAACTAAAAAAAGAAAGAAAATTATTATGCAATACCCTATACCATGCGTCTAAATTGGCTATAGAAATAAGCATAACCCAAATCTAATGGGAATTTTTATTGATTTTTTGCCTGCAGATTTGAAAAATTTCATAACGGATGCTATACATATATGGGGATTAGGTTGAAACATTGACCGATCCTGGCCATATTTGGTAAAGTCACTTCTTTTTTGCAAAATTATATAAAAACCAAATTTGACTAAAATCTGTGCAACATTTTTGTGTTTTAAGTGAAGATCGGGAAGCAACGTTATATAGGGGGATATGACTAAGAATTGTCCTATAAGATTTATTTTATATTTTAATTGATGTAATAAACACCAACAAGCCCAATTTGAACGAAATCTATCTTGGATCTTTTGGCAATTTATGTCGATCTCTAAGGGGTCATTTGTATGGGGACTTAGTCTGAACATGCACTGATTTTCACCAATTTCAATAGCGATAGAATCTTACGTACCAGATTTCATCAAAATGCATTCATATTTGCGACCTGTAGTGTGATTACAGCGTTTTAGATGGACACACAGACGGACAGACAGATGGAGAGACGAAGAGGCGGATATCGCTAAATCGACTCAGAAAGTGATTCTGATTCGATCGGTATAATAAAAGATTGGTTTAAATAAAATATTACAGGGTTTACATGAACACTCAGACGGATAGATAGATGATATTAAAGAAAAATCGTCTGGCTCGCATAAATTTAGCTAAAGAGCATATGAACTGGAATTTGAATGTTGGACTCTCTTAACAGATTAGTCCAAGGTTAGTTTAAGGCGCCATGATGGCATAACGTTTTGACCTATACCAAAGGGAAAATATCTATAATATTAATAAGCTAGGCGATTCCTTGTGACCGATGTTTTGTTCTACCGTTTTATCCCGATTTTGACCAAACGTATATTATTTGAGAAGTATTTCTTTTTAGCCGATTTGCAGATTTACAGATTTTTAAATTTTTTCCTTTATTTTGAGTAAATTGCATTTAAAGTTGCTAC
Source organism: Cordilura impudica (assembly GCA_963682025.1). Lineage (NCBI taxonomy): Eukaryota > Metazoa > Arthropoda > Insecta > Diptera > Scathophagidae > Cordilura > Cordilura impudica. The sequence goes on along the minus strand of OY821519.1, from coordinate 221,488,686 downwards.
TAACACATACATAAAACTATACAATGCTATGTGTGTCTTTATTAAATTTGTTAATGTGTTTGTAATAAAAATGAGTTTTTTGTGTTGAGTTGTGAATTGGCTATAATTGATTAGCATACCTTTTGGGTCTTTCTTTAATGAAAAAATAAAATTTCCTAGAATTTGCACTCGAATTTCGAGGGCTGGAATCTGTTGTTAGCGAATAGCTACAATCTAATGGAGTTAATGTTTTGAAATAACCAGCCCAATCACCATTTCTCAAGCCTATGGATATTCTATGGGAAATTGTAGATAAAAAAACGGACACGAAATTATACAAAAAGTCAGATCTCATAGAGGCAGTTAATTCAGAGTGGCAAAAAATGGGTATTAGCAACAATTTAATTGACTACATGCCTCGGCATTGTGAATCAGTATTAAAAAATAATAGACACCCAACAATATATTGAAACCAAAAATAGAGCGAAAGTTTTCAATTATTGTATGGTAAAGGCTTCCAATGTTCTGTCAATCAATACTTTTAAATTTTGTTATTTTTTTCATGAAGTTAAATTTTTTCAATTTAATAAAAGAGTTTTTTATTTTATGATCCAATTTTTTTCATCGTCAAAAATATATTTTGGCAAAAGTTTTCATTCTACTGTCACTCACTGTATATTTTCCCTTTCTACTTAGTTTCCTTTCCCTTAACTGTGATATACGTTGAAATTTATTGCGTTGACAAATAATTTCATTTTTATGATTATTGCGCAAAAAAAACTGAAATTTTTATTGCCTTCGATTGACAACTGTTAATGGTTTCTGTGTTACGAGTGCCAGATTCGTGTAATTCAGCAACTGTTATTGTTTTAAGTTTAGTAAATCCATTTATTTAGTAGCCATTTTCTAGAAGAGCAATACGAAAAAGGTAGCAAGACAATAAAGAGGGTTTACTTTGATTGTATAAAGTTAACTTTTAACATTTAATGAGCCGTAATGTCAAAAGAGTGACAGTTGTACTGTAAGAGTAAAAGTAACATTATGGGATTTTTAAAACCAAATGCAAAAGGAAAGTTACTGAGAGTGTGAAAAGATCTGCCGACAAATGATTACAAAACAATCTTCTCATGAAAATTATTGTTTTCAATTGTATTTCTATAATGATTAATGCTTTAGGAAACAAAGGTTTGCGAAAACATTGCTTTTGCTATGATCGGTCATGATAAGTCAATTTTTGTACCCTCCACACCAGTTTGCAGGAGGTTTATATAAGTTGGTCATATCATTTGTAATAAAAAAAAAAAAAAAACAAATCTCTACCCCATTAAATTTATATATTATTGATTCTTATAACAAGAGAAGTTGATACAGCGATGTCCGTCTGTCTGTCTTTGTAAATCAAGATCTTGCCCTCAATAAGTCAGCTGGGTTGCTACTTTTTAGTGTAGATGATTCACTGGCATCCTAAGCAGCTGGCCGTTTAAAATCATCCAAATCGGTTCAATAAGTCCCAAGATGTTAATGCAAATGTTAAAAAACACTTGAAAAAATATGATTGTTCTCTAATGTTCTTGCTATTCTAAATTTTATTTCTTTCCTGTAATAGCTGAAATTGTTGTTGTTTTGTTGTGGTCATGGTGTTTATAATATTTGCTTCATGAGTATATATGCATGGTTACCACTTCACGTGCCCTGAAGTTTAAATCGTGCGGCTAAAATCAGCTTGGCATCGCGCTACCTTGTTTTTCTAATGCGGCGGAGGAGGTCGTATAATATTAACTTGGTTAATTTAACCATCTTAGTCAATTTTATATTTTTAAATATTTGTTTAAAAAAATGTTTAGAAGACAAGAGAAAATGTATTTAAATCGAAGTATTGAAATTAAAAATACTTCCAATAACAAAATAAATAAAATGTTGCGTTTTTTCTGAAGCTTTTAGTAACTCAACCAACTTAAAATTTTCATAGGCGAATATTTGTTTTTTAATTCTGTGGTTTTCTAGAATAACCGCGTATGTCATAAAATAAAAATGTTCAGGGGAGCCAAAAAACGTTATATTTGAAATTATGGGCTCGATATAAAGATTTTAGAGTTTTTTGTTTAACAGTCCTGTAGATATGGGCAATAAATACTTTATATAAAATTTTCAGCCAAAAATCTTCAGAGGAATAGATCCTGGAGAAAGACGCAAAAAACAATATGTAAATTCCACTAAAAGTGTGTGCAGATAAAACAACTTATGCCGACAAACGACGTTTTCTTTGAAAAAGAAAACTACCAATGCAACCAACCATGTAGACATAAGTTGTTATTGCTTGAAAAATGGATTTTTTTGTTCGTCAACAAAAAGTTAACGGGACTTAGGATGAGAATATAACAACGCATCAAGAATAATAGTGACAACAAATAACAGAAATAAAAACCTTAGTTTTTACAAGTGGTTATAAACTGAAAACTAATCCAAAATTATTTTGCATTTTTTTCATTAATAACAACGTGTGTCGGTATGTGTCGTTTTCTGAGAAAACAATTTGTCAGCGATCAAACGTTGTTTGACATACGTCGTGCTGCAAATTAATTTAATAAACATTTAAGTTACGTCGTTATTTAAAAAAAACTCAGAAATGGTGAATATTAAAAAAAAAAAAAAAATAAACACATGTAAAGAGCGTTAAAAATTAATATATTTGGCATCGTTAACTCAAAACTGACAAAAATGGACATACGCGGTTATTCCAGAAAACCACAGAATTGTAACTAGTATAGCCCAGCACTCAAAATTCGAGTACAAATTTTAGGAAATATTATTTTTCCATTAAATTTTTGTCTTCCAATGTTTTTTTTATCTATATATATATAGTATATATAATTTATGAATGTTTAAATGAATATTTAAATGAATTATTATAAATATTTTATTTTATAATTAAATTTTTTTTTTTTTTATGATGATGACTAACGACGTTAGTCGAAATATTGGATACAATAAAAAGGAAAAAAAAATCAAAAATAAGTTTCGCTTATTTTTTTCTTGGACCTCAAGCCGAATTGAATTATCAAAACATTTTATTTTATTTAATTTAATATATTTTTAACACAGATTAAACATAAATTTTATCATTCTCAGCTTCTCCTCTATATGAACTATAATTTTGCCAATTTTCACACTCCTCCATGCCCGCATATTGCTTAAAAAGGGAACTAAAATTTTCCTTCACGTATTAATATATAGGTAGAGTTTATTCGATTTCTTTTCTCGTTTACGTATAACCCAGCAATGGAAAGCCTCTTTTAATAATAGAAAAATGCAATTTTTCAGATAGAAATTAGTCTATGAATAAAACTGTCATTGCCTATATAAAAAAAAAAAAACAATAAAGGAGACATCTATAATATTAACAGGCAAGGCGGCTTCTCCGATTTTACACCTTCAATTTCCATCCGATTTTGACAAAAAATACCCTATTTGAAAGGTATTTCTTTTTATCTGTCCACCATATTTATAGATATGGACCGCCTGGAACATTTTTTTTTGAGTAAAATGTATTCAAAGTTGGTACTAACACATACATAAGACAAAAAATAAAAAACTATACAATGCTGTGTGGGTGTTTATTAAATTTGTGTTGAATTGTGAATTGGCTTAAATTGATTAGCATACCTTTAGGCTCTTATAAAATTATTTATTAGCAAACCCAGTTATATATCGTCTGTGTGTTAAACAATTATTTACAATTGAATGAAAAAATAAATTTTCTTAGTATTTTGCACTCGAATTTCGAGGGCTGGGCTTTGCTAGTTATAATAAATACTGGTCAAAATATAGAAAAAAAAACTAAATTTAAATGGTATTGGAACTAGACGTTGTGTACCCAAATTGTTTATAATGTGAAGCTTAAGACACAGATGGAGGATGGATTCTCCATATAAAAATACCATCTCATTTTAACTTTTTTATTTCTATAGGCTAACAAATAATAATGCAACTCATTTTTTTTGTTTAAACATATTTTCTATATCAGATTAGGAGCTCAGCAAATTTAGTTCTAATATCTTTTCTCTAAACTCACGGTATAGTTTATGGGTCTAGACTAACTATAATTGTCTTACTTGTTTTTAATATAATAGATGGATATAAAATATGTCTTTTTTGCAAAATGAAAAAACTTTCTTTATTCTTCGAAAGGAATTTCATGTAGTAATCCCCCCCCCATACTATAACGTTTTGCCAAAGTTTTTGCCAATCCTCGAAACAATTGTTGAAACTAGTTTGAAAAATGGCCTTCAAAGCGAGCAGCTTTTCGGCTCCTGACATCGGCGGTTTGACACCTTTCGCTGATAAACCAACAAAAATTGAAGCCTTGGAGACCAACATTGTTCGTGTTTTTCGACATACAGCCAGCAAAGCTCGAAAAAGTGGCCCAAAATTGTCGTCCAGAAAGCGCTTCATCAAGAACAGTTGCGGTGTCCATATAACCGAAATCAATTTCAAATGTTGATGCCATGTATCGATCTTGCGAATAAAAAATTATTTTGATTAAAATTTAGTTTTTGTGTAATTTTTTACAATTTTAAGTTTTATCGGGTTTAAAACAACATGAACAAATGAACGAAATAACAAAATGAACTAAAAGAGCGAAATAACTAAAACAGTGAAATAACTAAAACAGCGAAAGAACAAAATGTAGAAAGAATCGTTCAATTAAACTAGTTAGTTCATTATATCAAAATAAAAAATGGTTACTGCTATTAAATTTCTGTTAATACAATAGAAAATATATTTGTTAAACTTTAGAACAGTTCAGTTGGCGAATTGTGTGTATGTACTACCAATATTTTTTTTATATGTCTTTAGATAAGTTTAACTGAATATCGATTGGTTGATTTATGTATATGGATACTATCAATAAAAATGATTCTAGCTTTTATATTTATGTATCTTATGATTTATGGATATAATGGGTGTCTCTCTTTTGGAAAAGTTTAATTTTGCATACAAACTGAAATTGAGAAATCATGTGATATTTAAATTTAGATTTGAACTCCTTTTTTAGTAGTACACAAAAAAGTCGTAAAACACCAACAGCTGAAACAAGAGACCAAATGGAGTTAGTAAAACTGTCATTTTTGCCAACAACAGTCGTGATTCACTAAGCTAAAGATTTAATTAACCAAGTAGTGGAATTGTTCTTTAATTCTCTTCCTAAACTTTTCTTTTTTTTTATATTTACAACAAAACATTTAAACTACCGATCAAAATGGCACATATGGTTTATTTATTTTTTTTTTTTGATATATCTTAAATAAAAACAAAAAAAAAGTTAACAAATGTCATTAATTTTTACAAAAATAGCACAGATATGTAAGTATGTACAATATATACACAAAAAATAATATATTGCAACATACGAAAAACAACAACAATAAAAAAAAATGCTCATACTTATTTGATGAATTACAATTACATGGATCAACAAATGCCAACATTCATTCACTTAAAATGTTTTTTAAAAAAATTGGTGAAAAACAGAAGTGTAAATATAATGAAAAACATACACAAAGGAAATACATACATATGTACATATGTATGTACACATACATACTCGTATTTTTTAATTTCTCTCAAAACAACATGTAATCTATAACAAATGTCAAAACATAAGCTTTTTTCGGATAAAGAACAAAAAACGGTTAAAGGAGTTGGTTTGCAAGTTATTGTAAGAACACGCCAATATCGTTTGGAAGAAGCATGTGATGGGAATTTCCATGTCATCTATAATTTTTCACAAAAATACTATGTTTTTACTTCTTTTTTTTTTCTTTGGAGGTCATGTTTTTCGTTTTGAATATTGCCAACCAACCAATATATGTATGTAAGTATAATTGTACATGTTGACGCCAAATAATTTGGAGAAGAAAACAACAAAAAATCTTTAATATACATATGTATGTATGGTTGGTATGTATTTAAGGATTTTTTGGTTGTTGGTAATATTTAAAACAAACTGGTTTTTTTTTTGTTATCCAGCTTAGGGAAGGGTAGATTTAGTTTTAGTTAATGACATTCAACATAAATCATTTTGCTGAAGCTGTTTGTTTTTTTTTTCGGTTTCAACAATTTGACAGCTTGAGAAGGCTTATTTATCAAAAAGAAAAAAAACTTGGTAGAAAGATAAAGAAAATACCCAAATTTTTTTTTTGCAGATTAATTTAATATTAAATTCAAGGCTCTGCAAATTTGTTGGTTGAAAGGAAAATGGATAAAAAAAAAAAAATAGATACCTATATTAAATATACAATAAGCAAAGGAATCTTTGATCTAAGATCTAAATTGGGAAGCAGTAATTCTGGGATTCTTTTTAACTGTAGTCAATATAGTTCGCCTTTTGCACTTAATTAGTTTCGAGGGGCGTCTATAACAAGATATTGACAAGGTTATATTGGTGGATTCTTATGCCGTTTTCTTTTCTGACAAAAAATGTCGCACTTTATTTGCACTTTATCCGAAAAGCGTATTTTTTTATACATTCTGAATTAAGAGCAACCTTATCTTATACATCAATCGAAAGGTCTCAAAGTGCTGTGTTCATAAAATGCAACAAAATTTGATTATTATTCTCTTTGAAATCATAGGGGTAAAATATTCATAAAAGGGGACCAATGGGGAAATATTCTCACACTAGGACCTGAAAGAAGTCAATGACTGCAATTTTTTGCGATTTACGTGGTATCGACTTTGAGACCTTTCGATTGAAGTATAAGATAAAGTTGCTCTTAATTCAGAATATATTAAAAGATACACTTTTCGAAAAAAGTGCAAATAAAATGCGACATTTTTTGTCAGAAAAGAAAACGGCATTAGTCTTGACGTGCTTCACTGAGTAGTGACTTCTGGCTATGATTTCTAAGTTTTAGTTCATAAATTCATACAAAAAAATCTGTATTCTACTAAAATAAAATCGATGTAACAGATCTATATGTTGTTGCATAATTCGTGGGATTCCCTAATATTGAATGTACGAATACTTTGTTCGGCACTTATAGTTGCCATACTCCGTTGTAAACAAATAGAATTTTAGTAGAAGCGTTCAGAAAGTTTTTTGAAAAACAATTAGAATTCCCGATGTGTCAATGGTAAAAAAAGTCTTAATTCAAAATATTTTATTAATACTTTTTATTAATATTTAAAATATTCGTCTTCAAGTGTGCATATACTTTTTCTAACAACTGTATATGTATGTATACGAAAATCAAAACTGCAAGGAAATTTAAATTGTAAAAATTTTCTATATTTAAAAGTGAATTAAGCACAATCAAAATCATTTAAAAACAAGTAAGCAAATTATAGTCGGTCTAGACCGACTATACGATACCCTATACCATGCGTTTAGAAACCCTATCTCTTAGGCCCAACTAACTGGACATAGAAAATAAGCAAAAACCAAATTTGAGTGGGATTTTTATTATTTTTTTTTGGCTGCAGATATGAAAAAGTTCATATCGGATGCTATATCTATATGGGGACTAGGTCCAAAAATGGACCAATCCTGATCATGTTTGGTAAAGTCTCTTGTATTTTGCAAAAATATATACAAACAAAATTTGAGAGGAATCAGTGCATTATTTTTGTTTTTAATAGATTTAAGTAAAGAGCGGGAAGCAGTCTATAAGGGGCCAAAGGGATCATTTTTGGACTACTCATTAATGGATGTAATGAATGCATACAAACCCAATTTGAGTAAGATCTATATGACAATTTGGATCTTATGGCAATTTATGTCGATTTCATAGGGGTAATTTGTATGGGAGCTAGGTCTGAACATGGACCGATTCTCACCAATTTCAATACCTTTCTTCCCATGGCCGATAAAAGCTTATATACAAAATTTCATCAAAATGTATTCATATTTGCGACCTGCAGTTTGATTACAAGGTTTACATGGACACACAGACGGACGGACGGACGGACATTGTTAAATCAACTCAAAAAGTGATTCTGATTCGATCGGTATAATTAAAGATGGGTCCATGTTAAATATTTTTGGTTGTTACAAACAGCAGCACAAAGTCATTATACCCAAACCACATAGTGTTATAGGGTATAAATATGAATAGAGCGGGCAGAAGATCGAATTTGATTCCAATTTTTTTCTTTTTTGAACAGAAAGTTTCTAAATATCGAATTTGATGTTTGTTTTTTATGAAAGTTACTTTTCTTAAAAGTCCTTCAAGCAGAGATGTTTCCAAGCAAAAAGCGCATAACTCTGCCCAAAAAATCGCTAAAAGCCGCTAAATTAGAATTAAAGTAAAAGCGCTAAAAAACGGTAAAATAAAATTATTTCTATTAAAAATATATATATATTATTTGACTATTTGAGATCATATAGTATTTAATGAAACGTTTTGCAAGTGTATAGCTATAATGAAAACAAATTGGCAACGGGAATAATTTTTGTTTAAATGTAATTTTTACTAAAAATTAATAAATTATATTGGCTACTCATTAAAAATAAAATTAAAAAATTACTAACACACAAATTTAAATTTATCTGAAAAATTGGCAACGCTTAATTTATTTAACGGCATTAAAAAACTAATTGGCAACACAAGTAAGTTTTATTAAAAACTTTTTTGAAAAATAAAATGGATTTAATTAAGAAGTATTTTGTACAGAAAACATTAATTACTCCCAAAAAATATGGGACTAAGGGAAGCGCTTGGTAAAAGTGGGAAAATGCATGCTAAATTATGGGAAAATGCCGGTTAAGTCTATAGAAAATGAATGCATGCCAAATGGTAAAAATGCATGTCAAAAATGGCAAAATGTTTGCTAAATTTGGGCAAATTTATGGGAAAATGCATGCTAAAAATGCGAATTTTTCTGTTAAAAATGAGAAAAATTTGCATACTAAATGCAGGGAAATTGCATGCTAAATGTAAGGAAATTGAATGCTGAATTAAGAAAAATGATTTTCAAAGCTGCAAATGAAAAAAAATCTTTCGAAAAAACAAAAACATGCCCATGACATACATTTTTACCATTTAGCATGCATTTCCTATAGACTTAATAGGCATTTTCCCATAATTTAGCATGCATTTTCCAATTTCTGTACAGCAAAACCAATTCTCTCAAAAAATATACATAATTGATTATAAAATTATTGGCAATGCCAATAATTTTTCTTTAAATAAATTGTTAATTGAAAATAACTAAATAATAAGGGTGACATCTTTAAGATTAATTTTTAAAAAATTAATAACACTCAAATTTAAATTTGTCTGAACATTTACAACGCTTAATTTTTTTAAATGCATTATGAAGTGAAGTAAAATGCATAGGGATGTTGAAAAAATAAAATAAACTGAAAACGCTAATAATTATCGTTTAAATGTAATTTTTATTACAAAAAAGTTTTTTAAAAACAAAATGGATTTAAATAAAAATTATTTGATAAAAAAAACACTTATTAGTCCCCAAAAAATATATAGTATTGTTCGAAATTTCTCCTAATAACGTAATCAAAGTTTTACATATTATTTTTAAATTAATTTAAATAACATTTTTAATCTATATATTAATACGCCAAGGTATATTTTAGTTCCCTTTTTAAGCAATATGCGGGCAGGGAGGAGTGTGAAAATTGGCATAGTTATAGTTTGTATGGAGGAGAAGCTGAGAATGATAAAATTTATGTTTAATCTTCCTTAAAAATATATTAAATTAAATAAAATAAAATATTTATAATAATTCGTTACACACTATTAATGCGAATGACTTAAATTATATATCAGACGCTCTGTGTTGAATTGTGAATTGCTAAAATTGATTAACATACATTTAGGCTCATTTATATATTCATAATTTTTTTATAATTATCGTTTAAATGCAATATTTATTACAAAAAAGTTTTTCAAAAACAAAATGGATTTAATTAAAAATTATTTGATACAAAAAACACTTATTAGTCCCCAAAAAATGTACAGTATTATTCGAAATTTCTCCCTATAACGTAATCAATGTTTTACATATTATTTTTAAATTAATTTAAATTGCAATTTTTTATTAATACGTGTAGGTAAATTTTAGTTCCCTTTTTAAGCAATATGCGGGCACGGAGGAGTGTGAAAATTGACATAGTTATAGTTTGTATGGAGGAGAAGATGAGAACGATAAAATTTGTGTTTAATTTGTCTTAAAAATATATTAAATAAAATAAAATAAAATAAAATAAAATATTTATAATAATTGTTTACACCCTGTTAATGCGAATGATTTAAATTATATATCAGACGCTCTGTGTTGAATTGTGAATTGCTAAAATTGATAAACATACCTTTAGGCTCATTTAAATATTCATAAATTTTATATATATATATATAGATTAGAAAACATTGGAAGACAAAAATTTAATGAAAAAATAATATTTCCTAGAATTTGCACTCGAATTTCGAGTGCTAGGCTATACTAGTATCTATTATAGTTTGTACCTACATTCTGATAATAAAACTAATTGAAATTAACGAATGCCGTGCAAAATCATTACGGAAAACCTTTTTTTTAATATTTCTTTGCAAATATGGGTTTTTTAGACGACATAAAGCTTCTCAAATTATTTTCAAATAATCGCTTTCTTACAGCGCTCGAACTAATATTGAGATTAAGGTTGCTGACAACATCTTTGGTAGAAATAATGAGTTTTTTGTTTCATTAATTGGACAATTTTCCTAACTGTTCGATAGGCTGCCGTATGGAAACTGCAACTTCCTTGGGTGTTTCAGCATGATAATGACCCCAAAGATTCGTCAAAGTTGGTCAAAGTTTGGTTGTCTGCTAATGAAATTCAATGCTTGGATTGGCCATCTCAATTTCCAGACTTGAAACCCATAAAGAACCTATTCCGAATTTTGATGGACAGGTTCGGTACTCGCTATTTTAGTAACAAGTAAGAGCAGATAAAATGCTTAAAATTAGAGTGCGAAGCATTCCAACCATAATACTATCAAATATAATAGAATCCATGCCAAAGCGATGTGTGGATGTTATAAGAAACATAGGGAAACATATGAATTACTGGAAGGGGCTTAGGTTTCGAACAAATTTTGAAAACTTTTTTAGCAGAATTTGGTAAGAATTTGGTATTAAAAATTAATAAATAAGAATTGGCTACTCCTTCGAAATAATACGTAATAATTTATAACACTCAAATTTAAATTTACCTAAAAATTGGCAACGCAATTTTTTAAAGTGAAACAAAAGTAAATAAAAAATATATTAAATACACAAAAATATTCATTATTCCCAGAAATATATAATTGCTTAAAAAATTGGCAACGCGAATAATATTTGTAGTGTTTATTAAAACTAAATAAATAGCGATTAGCAGCACCTTAAAACTTATTTTATAAAAACCGCTGCACTGAAATTTGAATACAAATATCAAATTGGCAACGCTCATGTATTAAAAATCATTAAAAACTAAACTAAAGTGAACTCTTATGATATTAGTGATAAAAGAATAGAACAATTTGGCAACGCCAATAACTTTTTTTAAAATCTAATCTTTTTTAAAGAAAATAGTTTAAAAAGAAAATTTCGTAAGAAAATATATATATTTTAGAAATGCAAAAAGGACTAATTAATACCACAAAAATATAATATTAATAACTAGTTTTTTTTTAAATATAACTTCTAATAAAAGAAATATAAAATAATATTTAAAATTACTGACACTGAAATTTAATTTTACCTGCAAATTGGCAACTCACATTATTTTATGTTATAAAAATAAATTAAAACTAAAATAAAAAGAACATAGGAGTAATGCAGAAGACTTTACGATTTAAAAAAGACTCGTGTTGCCAATTTTAACAAACCAATTTGTAAATACAGTTTTAAAAATGTTTAATGCAAAGGTTTCATATGTAACAACTAAAAAACGATTCGCAATGTCATAATAATAAAAAATAATCGGAACACAAATTATAAACAAATTAAAACGAAAATAGAGCGTTTAAAACTAAATTAAAACTAAAATAAAAAGTACATGGGAGATGACGATTAAGGAAAACTGGCGTTGCCAATTTTAACTGCATGTTTTTTAATAATTTTTTTTTTTAATACTTAAGGTCTCAAGTGTTAGAAATTTAAAAAGGATTCGCAATGCCATATAATTTGATAACAATATAATATATAATTAATAATAATTTGCAACACAATATAAAAACAAATTTAAACCAAAGTTAAAAGTAAGTGAGGGCAGTACTAATAACTTTTTATGACTTAAAAAATATAAACGCGTTGACAAATACAACAATATTATATTAATTAAGCCATTAATAAAAGTTAGATGAGCTTAAATTAACTCGCATTGCCATTGAATTTGACAAAGAAGAATAACAAATTGCCAATGATGATATGGTTTAAGATAAAAGACATCACGTTGTCAATTGATTTAAACTAGAGCAAATAAATAAGAAATGTAATAGTTCAATAAATAATTACCATTAAAATATTTTACCTTTAAAATATCAATAATAATAATTTTTTGATTAAATATATTCACGTTGCCATTTTTTTTTTCAATATTTTGAATAAATGAAACTATTAATAATTCTAAATGTAAATGTTTCATGAGTTACAACTTAAAATCGATTTACAATGCCAGAATTTAATGATACTGATGATGTGCTTTTAAGTCTAACAAATCGAGTTGCCAATTTCTTACATAAAAAAATAATTGACTACACCATACGTCACTAACGCAACTTAAATTCGAAGTACTTAGGAACAATACAGATGACTTCTTAAGATTAAAAAATGACTTTGCCAATTTGAACAACATTTTATATATCTGTGGTCACAAGCAATAACCGCCCAACTCGAAACTCATGCTTTTGAGAAAAATAGCTTTTAATATAAGTGTAATGGGGCTTCATTACGACTTAGGTCAGAATATTTGTATTAATATCTTTTTAAAAAGCAGTGTTAGAGAAATGGGGATTTCATGTAAATATAAAGATTTTTTAGAGAAAAATAACTCTTTATAAAAATGTAATGGGACTTTATTACGACTTATGTATTAATAACTTTTTAACAAAAAGTGTTAGAGAAATGGGGTTTCATGTAAATATAAAGCGTTTTTAGTAGAATATGACAGCATACATAACTCAAATCGTTCCTAAATCGACTTAGGCGGTTATCGTTTGTGACCACAGATATATAAAACTTTTAATAAAGCAAAATGTAAAGCTCTGATGAATAACGACTTAAAAGCGATTCAGAATTCCATTTCATTTCATAAATATTTGAAAATTGTGATCTAAAGACCTAGTGAAAAAAAATCGCGTTCCCAACTGTTCTAAATTTTATTTTAATGAAAATAAATGAAGAATGATTGGCAACAACATAAGCCAATAGAAAGAATCAAAACTAAAAATTAAAAGTGAATAGGGGAGGATTTTTAAAAAATAGCGTTGCCAAGTTTTAGAAAATATTATATAAGTAAAATATCAATTACGTGATTCACAATGCCAACTCATTTATTTAATGAAATAAAAAGTTGTAGTGATGATATGATTTAAAGACTACAAAACTGCGTTGCCACTTATTGTAAATTTTATTTAAATTAAAACAAATAAAGAATTATTGGCAGACCCAGAAGTCAATAAAACACATTAAAATAAAAAAAAAAAAATCGTAGGGGCAGTTGCGATTAAAGCAAATCGCGTTGCTAATTGCTCTAATTTTCAATTACTTTTAAACAAATAAAAAGCTATTTGCAAACCCGTCATTTAAAATTAAACAAATAAGTAATAATTGGTAAACCCAGAAGTCAAGAAAAATAATTAAAATAAAAAATTCGTAGCGGAAGTGTAATTAACAAAAATCGCTTTGCCAGTTGTCACAAACTCCTATATTATGAACAAAAACTAAAACTAAATTAATCATTGCGTTGCCACTTTCTAAGACTGCATTTTATATTTACACTAGCTGGACCCTGCACATTTTTTTTTTCCCTCAATGAATTTTTTGTTTAAGTTAGTATCTGTATATACCTATATAAAAAAACGTTTTTGCATTTGTTAATATTAATTGAAAACTGTTAAAGAAAAACAATGTTTTATGTATGAAAATGAAAATAAATATTTATTGTAACATACATATAAGAATGACCAATATATTTCTATTATTGTAATTCTAAAAAGAAGGAACAATATTTTTAGCTTCAATATTCTGGCAGTAAATGAAAAAATTTGCTGGCTTTCCGACACGGGAACATGCCACATATAGTTGCTCGTGGGAAAAACAACTGTTTTCGAAGTCCAAACCACATATTTGCAATGATTGTCCTTGAGATTTATTAATGGTCATGGCAAAGCCCAATCTGATCGGAAATTGCAATCTTTTGAATATTATCGGTGTGTCGGAAGTAACCATAGGAATTCTTGGCAGCAAAACATGTTCTCCTTAAAATTTTCCTTTGAGAACTTTGGCCTCAATAACATTGGGCATTATTCTCTCTGGTTCCATTACATAGTCTCGGAGCGTTGAGGTTACGTAGCAAAATTATTCGAGAACCAACTTTTAATTTTAATAAATGTGGCGGCAGACCGGGCACATCAAGTGAATTCAAAAATTCGGTTGGAAAATTCATTTTCTTCAATAGCACTATCTATAGATTTGAAAGAAAACGTTTCGGAATCAATCATGTCCTGAATAACATCATGTTATCGACACCGACGTATTTTGCGGCTAAAATAGCTCTTTCACTTAACCAGTCATGGTTACGATATTGATTTTGAATGTCGGGGAATACATTTTCAATTAATTCATCGCGTGACGATATTAATTTTAATAGTTTGACTGGTTGGGTTAATATTGATTTTACCATTCCCAAGATCAAGTAGTTGTTTTGAAAATTGGTCAGCCGTTGGATCATTTTGAATCGTGCTCGCATGTTTGTTGTTAATTTGAACGCTACTCCATAATATTGATGATTTTCAACAGGTATTAACAGGTATTTATTTCGTCAGCATAGGTTGATTTTGGTATGACTGGCAATGTTTGACGAAAATCTCCAGATAATAAAATGAAAATCTTTTAAAGTTCTATGTAATGCTTCTAAGGAATATTTGTGAGCCATGGTACATTCATCCCAAATAATAATACTGCATTTTTGCAGAACTTTTGCCATACCGGAATGGTTTTTGATATTACATACGGCATTCTCATTCGTTTGTACGTTTAACGGTGATTTGAATGCTGAATGAGCTGTACGACCACCATGCAGTAATGTTGCGGCTATTTCGGACGACGCAATAGCCAATGCAATTTTTCCTTACTTTTTGTTTAGAATGTTTATATTTAAATACTTTTGTGAATTTTATAACTTATAAAATTTAAATAAATTTGACAACTCATTATTTTTTGAATGCCACCGACATCTACCGGGTCCAACAAAAAAATTTTTGACATCATCTAACATACATATATGTATATCCTTAGTTTCAGTAAAATCGCACTGTAAATAAGAATATTCGAAATAACTTTACCCCAGCGCCACCTATCGGGTCCAACTATACATACAAAAATTTCTTATGACGAAACATACATACAATCTGAATTGCAGTCAAATCGCACTGAAAATGAGAATTTTGTTTATAACTTGACCCCAACGTCAGCTAGAGGGTTAAAACTAAAAAAAAAACACAACAGAAGAGCTCGAAACCGAACCTATGGTGCGAATCTTAGCTCGACGGCTCTTATGGTTCCGGAGATCATTCGTTACAAACAAATGCACCAACGTTTTTATATATATAGATGAGAAATTGGTAACGCATATTTTTTCTAGGTTAAATAAAAATTAAAAGTGCATAGATTATGCAATAAGTGCGCTAAAAAATTACTAAAACAGAATTTTTTATTTACATTTAAGAATTGGCAACGCATCTATTTTTTAGTACGTGAAAAGAATATTAAATTCAAAAGACACAGATTATACAATCAGTTAGTTCAAAAATTACTATGAATAAATTATATATTTACACGAAAAAATTGGCAACACATCTTTTTTATTAGGTAAAAAAAATAAAATTAAAAGCCCATGGGATGTTTTTTTAAGATAAGGAAAATTGCATTACCATTTCGTGGATAGTTTTAACAATGCTTTATGAGTCATTTCATCTACTAAATGGGATATAAAGAACCAATCATGATGCGATTTAAATGTTTTAAAAATCGCATTGCCAACTGGGATACTCTTCATTACAGTTAAAAATACAAAAAAGACGGCGACATAAATGAAATAATTAGTTCAAAAATTAATATTACTGAGTTTTAGCTTTACATAAAAAAATTGGCAACTCAAATTTTTTTAGTAGGGGAAAAATCAATAAGACTGAATTTTGTATTTATATGATAAATTGGTTTTCTTCATTTTTTGGTAAGTGAAAAAATAAAATAAAAATTACATAGAATGACTTTTTGAAATAAAAAATAGTTGTGTTACCAATTTTTAAGAGTTTGTTTGTTTGGGTCATTTTAACCAACTTTATGAGATAAAAAATAGCAATTATAATGTAATTTTAAGATTTCAAAAATCTTGCCAAATGTGGTACATTTCATTTCAATTGAAAGAAACATATAAAAGTTGGCGACATAAAATATAATAGTTCAAAAATTATTATTACTGTGTTTTGATTTACATAAAAAATTGGCAACTCAATTTTTTTAGTAGGTAATCTAAAGTAAAATTAAAATAAAAAGTATTAAGGGGTAATGCAGGTGACTTATTCAGATTTAAAAAAATCGCGTTGCCAATTATATTTTTGGAATTTTCATTTACGGAAGTAAAACTTTAAGGTGTTTGGCAATACTAACTCATAGAAAAGGTACAGATAGAGAAAACAGTGGCAATTCTGAGGGTATGTTTAACGAAAATATATATTTTTTTGCAGTACGTAGAATTAAAATAAAAATTACTAATGAGCCATGCTGATGGCTTTTTAAGAAAAATAAAATCGCGTTGCCGTTTTTATTTTTGGAATTATTATTTACGGAAGTAAAAACTTAAAAATATATGATATAAAAAAAAAATAGTGGCTATTCTGAAAAAGTTTTTTGAAAGAAAATACAAATGTTTTGTGGCAAAAGGCAAAAGGTTTTTGTTGGCAAAGTTTAATAATAAAATAAAATATATAAAATTTTGGAAGGCGTTGTCTTTTAAAAATGAACGTCTTTTTTGGGATATTTTGCAAATTAAAATAAAAAAAATTCTAAATCCTAAGGGATGAATATTGATAAATATGTATGTGTGTGCGTGTTATTAAAATTTTGGCCATCATTTTATAGTTGTATACTTTTACATATTCTAACGATTTTAATGATTTTTTTTTCCAACCAAATTTATTTTACTTCCCTATTGTGAAATGATTCTACCTTTTTTATGTTTTTAATTAAACCGTAATAAACATCAATTTTAATACACAAAAAAACAGAACTGACAGCTGTCAATTTTTTATATGTATGTATAATAAATCTGTTACACAACAGAAAATAAAATAAAGAGTTTTAAAAAATTTCGCACATATTTTTAATTTTAATTCATATTTTTTTTAGCCGTTCATAGCGATCTGTCATCTTTATTGGCATTTAACACTTTTACACTTAAATGGAAAATATAAAATTTTGTAACTAAATTTGATCTGAAACTTCTACTTAATTAACTTTAATATCAAAAAAAAAAGAAAACATTAATCATTTGGCAAATAATAATAAAGCGCGAAAAATCTCTTTAAAGTTAAAGTTTTTGATATAAAGATATTGAAAAAATTTGTATGCTGTCACATTGACACTCCACGGAGCAAAAATTCCTCAAAACGAACGAAAAAACCATGCAAATTAACCATAAATCTTAAAACTTGACAGACATTTTTTTGAATTCTGCTTTATAAAATTCTAAAAATGATCCCCCATACAGATTCGCCGTCATAGTTTTGTTAAACACATGTACATATTTTGTTGCCAGTGTTTTTTTTTTTCTTCTCTTTTTAATAATGAAATGATTCATTTTTTTAAAGAAATATGCTCAAGTATGTATGTATGTATTGTATACACTTTACATTTATTAAAGGGTTTTTGTTAATGTTCTCTTTAATGCCTTGTCATTATCATCTGTAATGATCAATCATTTATGCTTGAAGAAGATGATGTTTAACAATTGTTTGTGTACTTATGAACAAATTTGAAAATTTTGTAATTCTATGAGATATTTTTTATAATTTACAAATGTATTTTTTTTTCTTCTTTTCAATAATGACATTTCATAAGGCGTTGTTTCATTATTATGTTTTTATAACTTGTAGTCAGTCAAAATAATTGAACTGCCCACACAGCAATTTAAAAATGATTTGTATTCAACTTCTTTAAACTCTTTTTTTTTAAATGAAAAAAAATTATTATTAACTACTTTTGGTTAACATCAACGATGGCATTGTCTACTTTACTCTGGCCTCTGTAATCAGGTTTGAGCAACAACAACAAATAGGTAATTGTTACAAACAAGATTTGTAAATACTGAGTTGTAGGACACAAACAGAAAGTGATCAATCAAAATATTAATAATAATAATGTTTTTTGTTTATGTATAAAACTGCTGCAACAAGATTTTCACTTTGTTTTAAATTTAAGAAAAATTAAGATAATTTTACAAATTATTTTGTTAATATGTCAAAGTTATTACCGGTATTTTTGTTTGTTGACGGAAGCTTTAATTATGAGTTGCCTATTATAAATAAAAAAAACTCCTATATTTTTGAGTAAAAATTCCAGACAATTTCTTTAATTCCCAAATAATGATAATATTTTATGAAACTTTTCGCACTAGAAACCGAAAAAGGGATTTTTTTTTAATTTTTTCTTTTTTTTTTCGCTTTTTGAATTTAATTTAAATAAAAAAATGGAAATGCACAGCTTGAAAGCGGTTTTACTGCATATGACCAATGAAAAACCTTCAGTTCCATTCGCATATAGCACGGAAACGAAAGAAACTTATGATGCACTAGGAAATGTTTTAAAAATGGTTAACTACGCTAGACATGTGTAGCGCATACTTTGTTATAGTTACTGTACACAGAACTCGAGTAAATACGTTATTTTTTTTTAAAGAGAAATTATTTTTTTGCGGAATATAAATTCCGCATTGGGAGTTATTGATGAGTTATTGGCGAAAATTGGTATCAAATAATCTAACCCATAAAAAAACTCTCTCTTAACTTAGAAATATGAGTTTTGAGTCTCTCCGTGACTGTGCGTGACTATGCGTGACAATTTTAAAATTAATCTTTGGCCACAACAAGTCTATGGACAAAGTTTCAGATCGATCGGATGTGGGCAAGTGAGGTTTTAAATTACTCCATGACTGTGCGTGACTGACGTGATATTTAGGCGAAAAAGTGGAACTAAACTAAATAAGCAAAATCTTTATTCAACGGTTTGGGGTTGCATGGCAGGCAACGTGGTTGGGAAACTCGAGTTTAGTGAATCTATAATATACGCATCTATTTCACAATACACTCAAAAAAACAGCCTAACATGTGAGCCGTAATCCAAAATCGGTGTGACTAATGATTGTATTGATGAAAAAATTATGATATGTAATAACCTGTTTGAAAATGAAAAATAAAAAATGAAAAATAAAAAATGAAAAATTAAAAATAAAAAATGAAAAAATAAAAATGAAAAATAAAAAATAAAAAATGAAAAAAGAAAAACGCAAAACGAAAAAAAAAAAATTAAAAATGAAAAATTAAAAGAGAAAAACGAAAAATAAAAAGTGAAAAATGAAAAAAGAAAACTGAAAAATAATAAAAAAAAAAAATTAAAAATAAAAAATTAAAAAAGAAAAACGAGAAATGACAAATTAAAAATTACATATGAAAAACTTAAACTGAAAAATAAAAAATGAGATATATAAAATGAAAAATAAAATATAAAAAATAAAAATTAAAAATTAAAACTGAAAAATAATAATTAAAAATGAAAAATGAAAAATAAAATATGAAAAATGAAAAACGAAAAACGAGAAATGAAAAATGAGAAATTAAAAATGAAAAATTAAAACTGAAAAATAAAAAAAGAAAAACATAAAACGAAAAATTAAAAATTAAAACTGAAAAATAAAAAATGAAAAATGAAAAATATAAAATGAAAAATAAAAAATTAAAAATAAAAAATAAAAAATAAAAAAGTAAAAAACAAAAAATTAAAAATAAAAAATGAAAAATGAAAATTAAAATATAAAAAATAAAAATATAAAATAAAAAATTAAAAATAAAAAAGGAAAAACCAGAAATGAAAAACGAAAAATTAAAAATTAAAACTGAAAAATAAAAAATGAAAAATGAAAAATATATAATGAAAAATAAAATACGAAAAATAAAAAATTAAAAATTAAAAATTAAAAATTAAAAATTAAAAATAAAAATTAAAAATTAAAAATTAAAAATTAAAAATTAAAAATAAAAATTAAAAATTTAAAATTAAAAATTAAAAATTAAAAATTAAAAATTAAAAATTAAAAATTAAAAATTAAAAATTAAAAATTAAAAATTAAAAATTAAAAATTAAAAATTAAAAATTAAAAATTAAAAATTAAAAATTAAAAATTAAAAATTAAAAATTAAAAATTAAAAATTAAAAATTAAAAATTAAAAATTAAAAATTAAAAATTAAAAATTAAAAATTAAAAATTAAAAATTAAAAATTAAAAATTAAAAATTAAAAAATTAAAAATTAAAAATTAAAAATTAAAAATTAAAAATTAAAAATTAAAAATTAAAAATTAAAAATTAAAAATTAAAAATTAAAAATTAAAAATTAAAAATTAAAAATTAAAAATTAAAAATTAAAAATTAAAAATTAAAAATTAAAAATTAAAAATTAAAAATTAAAAATTAAAAATTAAAAATTAAAAATTAAAAATTAAAAATTAAAAATTAAAAATTAAAAATTAAAAATTAAAAATTAAAAATTAAAATTAAAAATTAAAAATTAAAAATTAAAAAATTAAAAATTAAAAATTAAAAATTAAAAATTAAAAATTAAAAATTAAAAATTAAAAATTAAAAATTAAAAATTAAAAATTAAAAATTAAAAATTAAAAATTAAAAATTAAAAATTAAAAATTAAAAATTAAAAATTAAAAATTAAAAATTAAAAATTAAAAATTAAAAATTAAAAATTAAAAATTAAAAATTAAAAATTAAAAATTAAAAATTAAAAATTAAAAATTAAAAATTAAAAATTAAAAATTAAAAATTAAAAATTAAAAATTAAAATTAAAAATTAAAAATTAAAAATTAAAAATTTTAAAAATTAAAAATTAAAAATTAAAAATTAAAAATTAAAAATTAAAAATTAAAAATTAAAAATTAAAAATTAAAAATTAAAAATTAAAAATTAAAAATTAAAAATTAAAAATTAAAAAATTAAAAATTAAAAATAAAAATTAAAAATTAAAAATTAAAAATTAAAAATTAAAAATTAAAAATTAAAAATCAAAAACTAAAAATTAAAAATTTAGAATTAAAAGTTAAAAATTAAAAATTAAAAATTAAAAATTTTAAATTAAAAATTAAAAATTATAAACTAAAAATTAAAAATTAAAAATTAAAAATTAAAAATTAAAAATTAAAAATTAAAAATTAAAAATTAAAAATTAAAAATTAAAAATTAAAAATTAAAAATTAAAAATTAAAAATTAAAAATTAAAAATTAAAAATTAAAAATTAAAAATTAAAAATTAAAAATTTAGAATTAAAAATTAAAAATTAAAAATTAAAAATTAAAAATTAAAAATTTTAAATTAAAAATTAAAAATTAAAAATTAAAAACTAAAAATTAAAAATTAAAAATTAAAAATTAAAAATTAAAAATTAAAAATTAAAAATTAAAAATTAAAAATTAAAAATTAAAAATTAAAAATTAAAAATTAAAAACTAAAAATTAAAAATTAAAAATAAAATATGTAAAATAAACTTATAAAATAAAAAATGAAAAAGAAAAACTAGAAATGAAAAACGAAAAATGAAAAATTAAAACTGAAAAATGAAAAATATAAAATGAAAAATAAAATGTGAAAAATAAAAAATGAATAATTAGAAATAAAAAATGGAAAATGGAAAACAAAAAATGAAAACTGTAATTAATATGCAAATTTCCGGTTTCTAACATTTCAGCCTTCATCAGCGATTTATTGAACATTGTGATAATTGTTAACAGAAATCGGTCCAATTAGGAATACAGTGCAGTTATGAATTTTTGAAATATATGCTTTCATCTTCTTCTTTACCGCGCACCATTGAAAAAAAATGAAAAAAATAAAAATAAAAAATGAAAAACAAAACATGAAAAATTAAATATAAAAACGTAAAATTAATTATATTAGCAGAGCCCCTGCAGTTGATTGTTATGAGTGATATATATGTAGATGACGCTTTCTGTTTGATTTTAAAAAAAGTGACATAAAAAAATCTTTAATTACTAGATGTTTACATATCTCCCCAGTGATCGGACTCACATGATTTTTAAATATCTTATCTGCATAAAATATGTCGAAAGCAATAAACCTTAATGAAATTAAAGACACTAATAAATAGCTTAATAATTTATTAGCAAAAATAAAAATAATTCAGCTTTGTTAATATTTTCTTATTATTATTTTTTCTTTTTGTGTTATGACAGTAGGCGCGCACATTTTATTTATTTTTAACTAGCAGTAGCAACAGCAACATGCCTATCTTCAACTGTCAAGTGTCAACAAAAAGTCATAGTAATTTATGTCTTTTAACATTTGTTAAGTGTCAGTTTTCTTTCTATACCTCTCTTTATATGGTCAGGCGCCAGGTTTTCAGGTTTATTTTTTGCATAAATAAGTTGTTTATAAGAAAATGCCATATTTATTAATAATTGTTATTCAATAATGGTTATTTTCATAAAATATAAATAGAAAAAGTAAAAATAAATAAAAAAAAAAATGATACTTCAACAAAAGTCCGTTAAAATATTTAATACGCAAAGCACGAAGGTATTCAGTCTCAATTAAATTTTTAGCTTTGAATTTTTAGTTAAAGGAATGGATTAGCTTCCTGAATGATTCGGTTAATATATAGAAAATAAAAAAAAATTTTTTTTTTTAAAACTAGCTTTTTTTCTAAAGAAAAAATTTTATAAATTTTCTAACATTTGTCACCGACCATAATTTGCTCACCCTTGCAATCTCCGTCACATAATTGGCAATAAATTACACTCCTCTGATTGGTTTACAATTGGTAATTCTTCTATAAGATTTGATGGATACAGTCTGTCAGGAAAGAGTTTTAAAAATAATAGTTCTCCATTTTTATTATTTCTAATTTATTAATGTATTTATTAATAAAGATTGAACAAACTGAAAAAAATTGTGGAAATATAGAACAAACAAGTTAAGTGGTAAATTCGGCTATAGCACAAGTGTCTTAAACTCAATATTATAACCAATGTGGGTTACCATTCCAATACACGAGTAGTTACTTAACCTGTAAGTTCTAATACCATTTTAATTTATTGATATATATTGTCTTTTATTGCAACAATTGCGTGATCTTTCTATTGCACTGTACAACAGCCATTCTGGGGGTGAGAAATTCCAAGTCAGGATGAAAGTACTAGGCCAGTATAGAAAAACCTCTAAAGGGTTTTGGCATTCTCAGGCCAAACCCTTTTCTTATCATGATGTTATTCGCTTAGTTTTTCAGCTAAAACTCAGAAACCACTGATTATTTCACTTTTCAAAAGATTAAGAAACATTGTTTATATTATTTGTTTTTTGTGTTCTTTTATATCTTCATGATTTTAGTAACACTATTACTTGCGATATGGTTTAAATAGTGAAAGTATTTAAAAAAAGGAATAGAAACAAATTTAAAAAAATTTTGTACTGAATTTTCCTACTACTGTGCAAAGAGTATATAACAGTCTCTCATTCTGAAAAATAAATTTGTGACCCCGTAAACTGATCATTGATCCTTATAACAACTCGAATCGATATAGCGATATCCGTCTGTCCGTCTGTTTGTCTGCCTGTTTATGTGTCGAAATCACGCTCATGCACAAAGGAAACCATTTACCTGGGTAGGATCATATTGTTTGTCATTATTTAAAACAGCCTAGCATTGTGAATGGAGTAAATCGGGCATCAATGTGCCTAAATATGACCTAAAATATGGATACAAAAAAAAAAAAAAAAAAATTCTAAAAAATCTGTTTGTTGTAAAAATCAGATTGTTTACTTTTTCAAATATTTTGTTTACATCTACAATATTAATAGGCAAGGCGATTTCTTGTGACCGATTTTACGGTTTTATTTATCAACCGATTTTCATAAAAAATATATCATTTGATAGGTATTTCCTTGCAGCTGTCCACCATATTTACAGATATGCTCCATCTGGTACACTTTTTTGGAGTAATAATCAGTGAAAGTTGCTACTAACACATACTTAGAACACATACTGTTTGTGTGTTATTATAAATATCAAAAGCCCTGTGTTGAATTGTGAATTGGCTAATATTGATTGGCATACCTTTAGGCTTTTATGAAATTATTTATTAAGCAAACCCATTTATATACATATCTTCTGTGCGTTCAACAAATATCTTATATATTAAAAAAATCGTCTGACCGTTCTATCCGGGCGATTTCTTCATTTTTTTTAATGAAGGTATTTAGACAGATATGTCATCAGTCACTGAAATTTACTCAACTCCCACCTTACTCATGCTATACTTAAACGCGATTCTTCCCTGTACATTTCTTATGGGACACATTCTCTCAAGCAATTCGAATTCTCATAGCTCCTCTTCTAATGAATGGATCTCGATCGTTTCACTCTCAGAACACTCAGTGGATCAAGCTCTTTAAATGTTTAAATTCGTTGAGTTTGAGGAAAGTTATGCGTGCACAAAATCAATTTTACATTCAGTTTATTCAAGATTTTTCCAATATTTTCGTTCATTCAAACCTCTATAACTAGAGTTCTAATTAACGTGGGCTATTGACACAAGTCTAAGAACACTCAGTGGATCAATCTCTTTATTTTGAGCTATTAACTGTTTAAGTTTGAAGAAAATTATGCGTGCACAATCAACTTTACATTGTGCAACACACAAATTGACGTACAGATTATCTGTTTAAATTCGTTGAGTCGGAGGAAAGTTATGCGTGCACAATCAACTTTACATTATGCAACACGAAATTTAACGTACAGATTTCATTACCATAATTGCATACCACATACCCTGTGTTGAATTGTGAATAGCCAAAAATTTGAATACCTTTAAGTGGCATACAAGGTGGCCTTTATTTCTGTGTGTTCAACAAATATTTATAATGAAATAAACCTAATGAATTAAATAGATTAAGAAACATTGAAAGAAATAAATTGAATGATAAAATAAAAGTTCCTAGAATTTGCACTCGAATTTCGAGGGTTGTGCTCTGCTCATTTATTATGAAATTTAATGAATGTTATTTAAATATTCATAATTTTTTTATACATACAGATTAAAAAGACATTGATAGAAAAAACTTGAATGAAAAAATAAAATTTCCTAGAACTTGAATTTCGAGTGCTGGGCTCTGCTAGTTCGTTTATAAGTCCAGATATTAATGAAAACGTAAAACGCAAGTAACGGACACCAAAGATTCGGCATAGCCGAATTTATCACTACGAAAATTTTTTGGATTCTGACAAAATTTTTCTGAGCATTTTTTCTCTACAAAATTTTTCAGATTTTGAGTTAATTTTTTTTTGTGTTGAATAATTCTAAGATTCTGAGTTAGTTTATTCTCAGGCTCGCAGTAATTATTTCTCTAGAAAATTTCTCAGATTCAAAGTAATATTTTTTCTAGACTAATTCTCAGATTTTAAATAATTTTTCTCTAGAGATTTTAAATAATTTTTTTTTCTAGACTCACAGATTTCAGATTTTTTCTCTACATTTGTCCCTCTCCAAAATTGTCAGATTCTAAAAAATTATTAGCGCCTGTGGAAATTTTCTCAATTAAGAGTAATTTTTTGTTTAGAAAATGGAAAAATTCTCAGACATTTTTTCTTAAAAAAATTCTTAGATTCTAAGTAATAGAAATAATCTTGGATTCTAATTAGTTTTTTCTCTAGAATAATTTTTCATTCAGAATATTTCTCAAAGTCTTAGTAATTTTTTTTCTAGAGTTAGTTATTTGTCAGACTCGCAGTCATTCCTTCTCTGAAAAATTTCTCAAATTCCAAGTATTTTTTCTGCTAGACTACTACTCAGGTTCAGAGTAATTTCTTTTTCTAGAATAATATTCAGATTCTAATTAATTTTTTTTTAAAGATATTTCACTGATTTTCAGATTTTATTCTCCAAAGATTTTTCTAAGTTAATATGTCTCTCTAAGAATTCTCAAATTCTAAAAAATTATGAGTTATTTTTTTTCTTTTTAGAAAATTTATAAATTCAGATTAATTTTTGCTCTTAAAAATTTATCAGATTCTGATTTTTTTTACGTAGAAAAATTCTAAGATTCTGAGCAATTTTTTCTTTAAATTTTTTCTTAGATTCTAAGTAATTTTATTACAACGAACAATATCGGATTCTAATTACTTTTATCTCTAGGAAATTTTTTTGATTCTCAGTGATTTTTCCTCTATCAAATTTTTCCGATTCTGGGTAGTACTTTCTTCTATAGAAGAATTCTCAGTTTCTAGACTAATTCTAAGATTTTTAGTAATTTTTTTTCTAGAATATTTTATAGATTTTCGATTTTTGTCTCTCAAAAAAATTCTCAGATCCTAAAAAATCTATAATATTAATAGGTTAGGCGATTTCTTGTGACCGATGTTTTGTTCCACCGTTTTATCCCGTTTTTGACCAAACGTATATTATTTGAAAAGTATTTCTTTTTAGCCGTTTTGTAGATTTACAGATTTTTAAATTTTTTCCTTTATTTTGAGTAAATTGCATGTAAAGTTGCTGCTAACACATACATAAAATTATACAATGCTATGTGTGTTTTATTAAATTTGTTAATGTGTTTGTTAATGAGTTTGTAATCTTCATTCACAATAATAATAAAGCATAAAAGTTTGAGCTGAAAAATAAAGCTGCCTAGAAATTGCACTCGGATTTCAAGAGCTGGAATCTACTAGTTATAGTAATTGTTTTAGTAGACAATTTCTCAATTCAGAGTAATTTTTTCTTTAGAAATTTTATCAGATTCCGATTAATTTTTTCAGTAAAAAAATTCTGAGATTTTGAGCAATTTTTTCTTTAAAAAATTCTTATATTCTAAGTTGTTCTAGATTCTGAGTAATTTTTTCTGTAGAATAATTCTCAGTTTCTGATTGAATTTTTCTGTACAATAATTCTCAGTTTCTGTGTTAGTTAATTCTTACAGTCGTAGTCATTTCTCAGATTCTAACAATTTTTTCCTCTAAACTACTTCGGATTCGGAGTAATTTTTTTTTCTAGAATAATTCTCAGATTTCAGATTTTTTCTCTACAAAAATTCATAGATTCTAAGTTATTATATCTCCCGAGATATTGCTAGATTCTAAAAAATTTCTCAATAAAGTTTTATTTTTGCACCAAAAAATTTATCAGATTCTGATTTTTTTTAGTAGAAAAATTTTGAGATTCTGAGCAATTTTTTTTTTTTAATTTTTTGATTCTAATTTTTTGATTTCGATTTTAATTAGTTTTTCTCTAGAACATTTTTTAGATGCTGAGTAATTTTCCTCTATAAATCCTTTCAGATTCTGAGTAAATTTTTCTGTAGAATAATTTTCAGTTTCTGATTCTCAGATTCTCTAATTCTCAGGTTCTGAATAATTTTTTTTCTAGACTAATTACAAGATTTTTAGTAATATTTTTTTTTTAAATATTTTATAGATTTTCAGTTTTTTCTCAAGAAAATTTTTTTAGAAACTAAGATATGTCTCGAAAAATTCCCAATGCTAAAAAATTATAGTAATTTTTTTTAGTAAATAATATTTCAATTTAGAGTAATTTTACTTTTGAAAATTTATCAGATTTCGTTAAATTGTTTCAGTAAAAAATTCAGTGGAAAATTTCTAAGACTGAGCAATTTTTTCTCTAAAAAATTCTTATATTCTAAGTTGTTTTATTTCTAAAAACAATCTCTGAGTCTAATTAGTTGTTCTCTAGAAAATTTCTCAGAATCTGAATAGTTTTTTCTCTAGAAATTTTCTCTGATACTCACTTATTATTTCTCTAGAATAATTCACAGATTTTAGAATTTTTTTTCCCAAGAAATATTCTCAGAGTCTAAAAATTGTATCTCCAGAAGAATTCATAGACTCAAAATTATTTTATCTATTTAAAAATTTAAGTTGCATGAATTCCTCAAAATTGATTATTTCATGTTTTGATCGGAAAATTTTGGTTAACGATTAATTCAAGGAATTTAGTTACTGATAAATGCATCCATTAAAAACAGTTTTGAGCCGGACAAGCTCTAGGACGAAATCGCCGGTTCTATACAGGAAATCGATATTTTACTTTCAATTTAGGGTTAAATTACTTTTTTCGTGAGAGGAAACCAAAATTTTGATAACGTAATACTCCTGAATGTTATAGGACCCTTTACACTCTTTTCATATAACAATTCAATTTATAGAAAAACATTCGCTTTAACTTTAAGCTCTTTCATCTATACTAGCTGATTGCAGCGCTCGAAATTCGAGTGCAATATCTAGGCAACATTCAACTTACCCAATTCACAAACCAACATTTTATTGGTTTATTATTATTGTGAATGAAGACGACAAACTCATTAACAAACACATTAACAAATTTAATAAACACACACATAGCATATACATATATAATTTTATGTATGGGTTAGTAGCAACTTTAAATGCAATTTACTCAAAACAAAGGAAAAATTTTAAAATCTGTAAATCTGGGGAACAGCTAAAAAGAAATACCTTTCAAATAATATGCGTCTAGTCAAAAGCGGGATAAAACGGTAGAACAAAAAATCGGTAACAAAAAAAAAAAAATTGCCTAGCCTATTAATATTATAGATTCTCGAACTACACACATTTATTATCTAAACTTGATGCATGCAGTTCGTTGTTATTTAACACCCGAAATGCTATTGGAGTAGATATAAAAATTCATAATACAATTATAGCATAAATCTTCATTATTTGGGAATGTTAGAAACTATTTTTTATTCGATTTTTTCAAATGATTCTTCGAACATCCATAAATTAATTTATATCTGTTCAAAAAAGAAAATTTTAACTGTTATTCTTGTAACATAAATTTTTCAATAGTTGAGATAATAAAACATTTTTAACCTAAAACAACATCA
Source organism: Cordilura impudica (assembly GCA_963682025.1). Classification (NCBI taxonomy): domain Eukaryota; kingdom Metazoa; phylum Arthropoda; class Insecta; order Diptera; family Scathophagidae; genus Cordilura; species Cordilura impudica. The sequence continues at coordinate 221,459,282 of OY821519.1, read as the reverse complement.
TTATTTCTTTGCTTGTTATTGTTTTTTTTCGTCGTTAACAAATGTAGTAGTTAAGAACATCATTAGTTTGAAGAAAGTTTTCAGGGAAAACTTCAATATTTTCTACAAAAAAAGAAAGAAGGAGAAAGAAACCATTTAAAAAGATGAAAGAAGTAAAAAGTCTTATGGTTTGTGTTATTCTAAACAACAAACCAAACCGAAATGTACTGTTAAAGCGAATAGAAAGAAAAACTTTAAACATTATGCATCATGTTTTTGATGATGCGAGTATGTGCATAACATTAAAGCCACTAAGGATTGGAAAAGCAAACAAAAAACCAAAAAAAAAAAGAAATAACAATAACTTAAGAAGAGTTTGGCAGGCCAACAGCAGCAGAAACGGCAGCAGCCATCGAACACCATCATGTTTAAGTAGAATGAAACAAAAGCCAAAAAAAAAATTAAATCATCTACAAAAAAGCTAACATATTGCCATATTTTGGTTAAATGAAGAATTTACTAGTATCTCATAATGGTTTAACGAATACTAAAAACTCTATGTGGCTTAGTGGCATTAGTTAAGCAGCCAGTACTGGAATACCCTCAAAAACATACACATATTTCAACTATTTACCGCAAGGCTCTCTAAAGACTCATTTCTAATGCATTTATTATCCAATATGCATAAATGCATATGTTGGTGGATGGATGGCTAAATGGATGTATGGATAGATTGATGGTATGTATACCTACTATTCGATATATATTATGATTTGCACTTTGTGCTTCGTGTTCATTTCTCAGGTTCTTTCATCTTCTTCACGTTCTAAAATAATGGTTAGAGGTCACTGCTATATCATGGTAATGATGATAATGATGATGTTGAAAAAGATAATCATTGGATACTTCTAATCTTTGCTACTTCTCTTGTTGTGGTAAATGATATGATGCTGATATCTTAAATAAACTTTATTTTTAAATTTATGATTGTAGCGGTAAAAATTTGTATATCTTTTGTTTGATATTGGCAGGAAATTTTAAATTAATTAAACTACTTCAAGCTTTAATGCAACAGATTCACATAGATTTTGTGAAAAAGAAAAAAAAATTAAATTTTAACAAAAGAAAAGGAACTTTTTTTAATAAAAGGTATTTTTTGAAATTAAAATAAATTTTTTTTAATGTACTTATTTAAGAAAAGGTACTTTTTTGTAGGCAAAGCACTTTTTTTTAAGAAAACATAATCATTTTTAAATAAAGCTGTTTTTTTCAGAATGCTTTTTGAAGAAAAGGTAATTTCTTAAGATAAGGTACTTTTTTTTAGGAAAACATATTTGTTAGAAAATTTACTTTTTTAAGAAATGGTACTTTTTCAAGAAAATGTAGTTGTTAAGAAAATGCAACTTTTTAAGAAAATTTAGTTTTGTCAGAAGGTACTTTTTTAAATAAATGTGCCTTTCTTGAAAAGCTACCATTTTAAGAAAATGTACTTTCTAAGGAAATGGTGCTTTTTGAAGAAAATTTACTTTTTTAGAAAAGGCTCTTTTTTAAAGAATATGTACTTTTTTAGTAAAATGTACTTTTTAGAAAAGGGAAATTTTTAGGAAGAGGTACTTTTTAGGAAAAGGTATTTTCTGCAGAAATTGTACTTTTTAAGAAAAGGTACACTTTTAGGAAAAGGTTCCTTTAAAGAAAATTTATTTTTGTAGGAAAGGGAAATTTTTGAAGTAATGTATTTTTTGAGAACAGGTAATTTTTTGAGAAAATTCCCTTTTCTAGGAAAATTTAGTTTTTTAAGAAAAGGTGTTATTTAAGACAATTACTTATGGAAGGTAAAACATTCTAAGAAAATGTTCTGTTTAAGAATATGTATTTTTTTAAAGAAAATATGCTTTTGAAGCAATATTACATTTTTAAAATATGTTACTTTTTTAAGATCCGGCACTTTTTTAAGAAAAATTACTTTTTAAGCAAATGTACCATTTTAAATAAAGGTACTATATTAAGAAAATTTACTTTTTTAAGAAAATGTACTATGTTAAGAAATTGTACTTTAAGGAAAATTTAGTTTTTTTTTTTAATTTACTTTTTTAAGGAAATTTACTTTTTTAAAAACATTTTCTTTTTAAATAGAATGTACTTTTTAAAAAAATGCACTTTATAAGAAAAGTTATCTTTATAAGAAAAGGTAATTTTTTTAAAGAAAATTTACATTTAAAAATCACTTTCTAAAGAAAAATTCTTTATTTAAGATATGGTACTTTTTTAAGTAAAGGCATTTTTTGAGAACAGGTAATTTTTTAAGATAACCCACTTTTCTAGGAAAATTTAGTTTTTTAAGAAAAGATGTTATTTAGGACAATTACTTATTGAAAGTAAAACATTCTAAGAAAATTTTCTTTTCAAGAATATGTATTTTTTAAAGAAAATATACTTTTGAAGAAATATTACAAAAACTGGTATTTAAAAAAAGGTACTTTTTTAAGAAAAGTTACTTACTGTTTTAGGTAATTGTACCATATTAAGTAAGGGTACCATTTTAAGAAAATTTACTATTTTAAGAAAATGTACTATTTTAAGAAATTATAATACTTTTAAGAAAATTTAATTCTTTTTGATATACTTTTTTAGGAAATTTATTTTTTTTTAAAAATTTTCCTTTTAAAAAATGCTCTTTAAAAGAAAAGTTGTCTTTATAAGAAAAGGTAATTTTTTTAAAAAAAAGTCACTTTCTTAAGAAAAACTCTTTTTTTAAGATATGGTACTTTTTAAACAAATTTACTTTTCTAGGAAAATGTAATTTTTTAAGGAAAGCTCCTTTTTTAAAATACTTTTCTAAGAAAAGATACTTTTCTAAGAAAACAAACTTTTTTAAGAAAAGGTATTTTTTTAAGAAAATGTATTTTTTTTTAGAAAATATACTTTTTCAAGAAAATTGTGTTTTTTAAAAGTTATCTGTATAAGAAACGGTAATTTTTTAGGAAAATTTACATTTCAATAAAGGTACTTTTTAAGAAAAGCTACTTTTTTTTTTTACCAAAAAAGGCCTTTTTTAAAAAACATTACTTTTTATAAAAAATTGTCTTTATTAAGAAACGTTATTTAAAAAAAGTACTATTTAAGAATATGTGAAGGAACTTTTTTAAAAAATGTATGTGGCAATTTTTTAAGTGAATGCGTTTCTGGAGAATAGGTAATTTTTTAACAAAATTCCCTTTCCTAGAAGAATATAGTTTTTTTTAGAAAAGGTGTTATTTAAGACAATTACTTATTGCAAGTTAAACATTCTAAGGAAATGTTCTTTTTAAGAATATGTTTTTTTTAAGGGAAATATACTTTTGAATGAATATTATATTTTTAAAAGTTACTTTTTTAAGTAAATGTACAATTTTAAGTAAGGGCACTATTTTAAAAAAAGGTACTATTTTAAGAAAATTTAATTTTTTAAGAAAAGTTATCTGTATAAGGAAGCGTAATTTTTTTTTTAGCAAAATTTACATTTAAATAAAGGTACTTTTTTAAGAAAAGGTATTTTTTTAAGAAAAGCTACTTTTTTTTAACAAAAAGCCTTTTTTAAGAAACATTACTTTTTATAAAAAATTTAGTTGTTTAAGAAACGTTATTTAAAAAAAGTACTTTTTAAGAATGTGTAAAAGAACTTCTTCAAAAAATTTATTTACTTTTTTAAGAAAATTTACTATTTTTAGGAAAATGTTTTTTTATGAAAAGATATTTTTTTCAACAAAGTATATATTATAAGAAAATGTAGCTTTTAAGAAAATGTATTCGTAAAAAAATGTTTTTTAAGAAAATTTACCTTTTTAAGAAAAGGTACTTTTTGAAGAAAATATAATTTTTTAATGTTATTTTGAAGAAAATTTATTTGTTAAGAAAATGTACTTCTTTCATAAAAGGCTTTTTTTAGAAAGGGTACTTTTTAAGAAAAAGTACTTTTCTAGAAAAGGAACTTTGTTAAGGAAAAGGTACTTTTTAAGAAAAGATACTTTTTTAAGAAATTGTGTTTTTTAAGAAAATGTATTTTTTTTTAGAAAATGTGCTTTTTCAAGAAAATTTAGTTTTTTAAGAAAATGTAGTTTTTTAAGCAAAGTTATCTGTATAAGACAAGGTAATTTTTTAGGAAAATGTACTTTTGAATAAAGGTACTTCTTTAAGAAAAGGTATTTTTTAAGAAAAGCAAATTTTTTTTTAACAAAAAGTCCTTTTTTAAGAAACAATACTTTTTATAAAAAATTTAGTTTTTTAGAAAATGTTCTTTTTCAAGAAAATTAAATTTTTTAAGAAAAGTTATCTGTATAAGAAAGCGTAATTTTTTCTTTTAGCAAAATTTACATTTAAATAAAGGTACTTTTTTAAGAAAAGGTATTTTTTTTAAGAAAAGCTACTTTTTTTTTTTTAACAAAAAGCCTTTTTTAAGAAACATTACTTTTTATAAAAAATTTAGTTGTTTAAGAATATGTTAAGGAACTTCTTTAAAAAATTTATTTACTTTTTAAGAAAATTTACTTTTTTAGGAAAATGTATTTTTTTAAGAACAGATACTTTTTTTCAAGAAAATATATATTATAAGTGTTTTAAGAAAATGTATTCGTAAAAAAATGTTTTTTTAAGAAAATTTACCTTTTTAAGAAAAGGTACTTTTTGAAGAAAATGTAATTTCTTAATGTTATTTTGAAGAAAATTTATTTGTTAAGAAAATGTACTTCTTTAATTCTTTCATAAAAGGCTTTTTTTTAAGAAAAAGTACTTTTCTAGAAAAGTAACTTTATTAAGGAAAAGGTACTTTTTAAGAAAAGATACTCTTTTAGGAAAAGGAACTTCTTTGAGAGAAAAATGTGTACTTTTGTAGGAACAGCTACTTTTTTTTAACTCTTTCGTTTAACTCAATCTCTCTGTCGATCTGTCGTGGGGCAACCCCCAATTGATCTGAAAGTTGGCCCATAGTCTTTTTGTGACTACAGCTTAACTTTGACTTAGTCACGCACAGTCACGCATAGTCATGCACAGTCATTGATAGATTAAAACCTCACTTCCCCTCATCCGATCGATCTGAAACTTTGTCCATAGAATTGTTGTGGCCAAAAATTAATTCTAAGATAGTCGCACACAGTCACAGAGTGATTTAAACTCCATTTCCCCTCATCCGATCGATCTGAAACTTTGTCCATAGACTTGTTGTCACCAAATATTAATTTTAAAATAGTCACGCAAAGTCACGCACAGTCACGGAGAGATTCAACACTCATATGCATAAGGCAAGAAAGAGTTTTAATAAAAACTTTGTTTTTATGGGATTATTAAGAAAATATACTTTCGGAAGAAAAGTAAATACTAGATAATGACCGTTTCGTTTTTTAAAGAAATCAATAACTCGTGACCCTGATTTATAAAAATTTTATAGAAGTATCATTTACTGCAGAATCAAATTTTGCTTGATAACACTTTCTAAGTGTGATCTTAATTTTGCTACTTATGGTCTTTTGGCGGACATGTCTCGAAATGTCGGACCAATATTACTTACTTATTTATGTTTTAAAACAAAAGATTAAAAATTTTATTTCTAAATTTTAAAAGAGTTTTTCAAAATTCTGTTCTGTATGAATGATTAGAATTTTTTAATGTGTAGCAGGCTAGCTTTTATTGAGAGCTTAAAGAGCACAAATTGAGTTCAGAATATCTTACCCTTACATTATAATACTGAATTTAGTTATGATTTAAAAGATCGTGCAACATACCTAAAAGTAAAAGAGAAATTTTTAATAGTTAGTATTTAATAAATTTATATATAAATTGGTAAAAAAAATTAACTTTTAAATTAATATAATTGTATTAATATAATTGTATATTTAATATAATTGTATAAAATTTATTTGTAACCCATCAAAATAAAATATTAGAGCCTTATAGCAAAGCGGGTCTGTTTAGTGATTTCCCTATGTCTCGACACTCTCGAAATATATATGTCGAGTTGTGGTAATTCGTACAAATGTTTGCTGGGATCTAGAGTAGTTAAGTAGCGCAATTGTATTGAATCAGAAATTACTCGTATGAGCGCTAAAAATATTAATTTTTTTTTTTTCAATAACTTATAAACTTAAAATACCTGTGTCTAAAATCAACATTTAGACAATCCAAATATTCATATTGCTTTTTTTATATATTTTTTTTTTAATTTAAATTTTATTAAGTTAAATTTAATAACTTCGAAAATCTAAAATATCCCTCACTTTATATTTACTTCCAATAAAGTAACCGTATAGTTAAGTACTATTGTGAATTATACTTAAATACAGAATTTATCTGCACTTAACGGCCACTACTTTTGTGAAGCTTTGTACAACCTATGAACTATAAAAAAAAGTCACTTACTTTGTAACCAGCAGCGAAGACGGTGAGCACAAATAAAAAAAAACATCTCATGTTTTACATGAAATATTAATAAATCTCTTTTATTTTCTAACACACATTGACGGCTCTGTTAAATTCTTTATAATTTCTGGACACCCTGAGAAATTATAAATTATTAAATAAAAAGGTTCCCAAATATTCGTTATTTAGGTACTCAAATCAATACAGTCCACTCTTCCCTACATACATCCAACATAAATATTGCCTAATTCCAGAGGAACCTTTTGCAACCTGAAACATTTTAAATACAACTATTCATAAATTTTATATAAAATTTTGACAGTTTGTATAAAATAAGATGTATATTTAGACCTTATCCCGTAAATAAGAGATTTTGCGAATTCAATTAACTTTTGTTTGATTATAATTAAATTATCCTGCTTGTTAATCTTTTCACTTTTTGTAAAATTGATAACATTGAGGCCAACCAAGAGCGATATATAAATAAGATGCTAAAAGCACTTAAATATAAAAACAAAAAGGCGTTAAGTCTAACGCGAAAAGCTCTAAGTTGCGTATGAGTGAAAATGTAATATTTTCATAAAACGACTGGTAATTTTTTAATAATTTCAGTAAATAAATCAATATATTTTCATTTCGGCAGATGTTATAGATGTGAAAATTTTATTCACCTATATTTTTTCTCTTAAAAAAAATAATAATTTCCTCAGAAAAATTATGCCATATTAAAAATTTTTCTTCCAAAAGATTCCTTTTTTTCTGCGAAAATCAATATAAGCTAGTGTGAAGATTTAAGATACAAATGAAGGGTAGCAGCCAAATTTAGAACACATTTTAAGTAGAGAATTTTATTTTAAAATTCATCAACGATTTATAATTAATTCTATTGGCAATACTATTGAGTATGTTCTTGAACCAGAGAAGCCAGATATAAAACTAGCTCGGGCGCCTAAATTTCAATAAAAAGAATATCTTACATGTTTCATGCATCCATTTCTGCTTTTTCGAAACAGTTCTAAATCACAGTTGATCGGCAATTATTATTACAAGTAGTAGACATTCAATAAACTGCTTTAAAAATATTAAAATGGTTTTTAAATATTTTTCGAAACTCAACAAATTTAAATTAGACTTTATTTCATTTGGCATATAAGATAAAAAAGCGAAACTGAAAAATTTAAACTAGCAAGAACTTAAGGGTCTCTATCGAAAACACAAATCTGTTAGAAAAATACAGACTAATTTCGTAGCATTTGTAAAGTTCTTTCAAATCTGTGAAAAGTTAGAAAAAATTTTTTTCCTGCAAAAATCAGTTTAACTAGTATGAAATTTGCGATACTAATGAAGGCTTCCCACCGAATTTGCCACACTTTTTAAGTAGAGCTTTGTAAAAAAAGCCTAGCCAACTTAAACTAAATTCATATTTTTTTTTAATTTACTCAGAAAATTTCTTAATTTTCTTTTTTTAAGGCGAAATAAAAAATCGTTACTTTTAAATCTATGAATGGAAGCTGTAATATATTTTTAATAATATTCAAAACAATAACAAAACAAAACATAAAATTTCAAGGTCTTTATGATTACCAGTTTAAGAAAAACGAAAACATTTGTAGTCGTTAATAATTATTAATAGCGAGATCAGCTATAAAAGAAACAAAAAAAAAAAAAAAATTATAAAAAATTCATACGACTTTACAATAAAATATTTTTAATTCCAATCGTTACCATAGTTATATATTGAATGCACTTTTTTTTAATACTCAGATCAAAACAGAAAATCAAACTGGTTGCGGGCAGCAACAAAAAAATTTAAAAAGAAACATTGAAAGTAGAACTGAACTGAACTGAAGTGAACTGAATGAACCTTCCTTATTTTTATACGTATGGACACATCAACTTCAATGATGTGGCTGGCTGTTTTAATGGTTACAATGTTTTGGCTAACTGACTGAATGTAGTTGCTGTTGTTGTCGTTATTTGCTGGATGGTTGTGGCGCACATTCAATCGACCAAACGATCGAATAGCTTTAAAAATCAAAAGCAATCAAATTGACAAAACGTCAACGTAATAAAGCGTTGATAAACCACAGAAAAGCAATTGCAACGATATTTACTCTCTCAGTCAGTCAGTCGGGCCATAGCAACTTTTTACTTAAAACTGGCAATAAAACGTATACTGCTGCTACAACAAATTGATTAGCAACAAAAACCTAAGCAATGATGTTGAAGATACACATACCAAAAAAGAAAAAATCACACAGTTTCCAAAGAAAAGAGTATTTGTTGTAGTTGTTGTTGTTGTTGTTGTTGTTGTTGTTGTTAAACCAAGTAGAATATAAAATGCATAGAAATAAATAACAGCAGCTTCAGCTCCAAAACCAATACCATCGATTTCTGCTACATGCAACGTAATCGAAATAAAAAGAAGAAAAAAAAATCACTCAATCGTTATAAAACTTAAACCAGCAATTGATACAAAAGTCAATGAATCTACTACGTTTTAGGTTAAAAGAAACAAAAAACAGACTACACTGAAATGTTTTAAAGGTAAACAGGCGAATCTATGTAGACTCTAAAGTTAATGATATTTGGAAGAACCCAATGGGATCTATCTAAAATACAAACATGTAAAATACAGACAAATTTCGTTGAATTTTTAAAATCTTTCAAATTTAAAATATTAACAGAAAAAAGGGTACCCCATTTACAGGCTAAATCTCTATGGCAAAAACTTAATTTTTTAAAGGATCCATCAATTGCCACTTTCGCTAATTTTAGCTTTTTGTTTGCAGAAGTTTTTCTCAAAAATTATAAAATTGTTAATTTATCGATGTACGGCTAATTTTTTTTGGAAAAATTTAAATGTTCTAAAACTAGAAAAAGCCTATTGAAAACTGGCTCGTGCGCCTAAATTTTAATAATATAACAGTTTAGTATTAAAATATTTTTAAATATTTTTAAAGTCGCTACAACATTAAATAAAACGTTTTCATATGATATAGAGAAGGACTAACCACAGAAATTTAAGGAAGTTCTAAGCCAATAGAAAATTGGAAGAACTTAATAGTCTCTATGAAAAATACAAATATGTTTGCAAACTATAGACAAACTTTGTGAAATTCGTAAACATATTTCAAATATGTTCAAATTTACAAAAATGTTACTATTTTTGCTTTAAATTTATAATAACTAGCAGATTCCAGCGCTCGTAATTCAAGTGCAGATTCTAGGAAAATTTAATTTTTTCATTTAGTAAAAACCCTAAAGGTATGCTTCACAATTCATCTCATGTTAAATGAAGAAAACAAACTCAACACATAATTTTAAGCATGTGTTGGGCAACTTTAATTGATCATAACTAAAAAAAAAAAAAAATGTTCCAGACGATGAAAATCTGTAAATCTGGTTCATAGCTAACAAGAAATACCTTGCAAATGATAAATTTTTTGTCAAAATCGGGGTAAAACTGTGAAACTTACATCGGTCACAAGAAATCGCCTAGCCTATATATATAGATAATAAATAAGGGTACTTCTTAATCTCTATAGCAAAAGCTTAATTTGTTTAGCGGATCCATGCCAAAATATCTCCTGGTCCTATTATTTTTTTAAAGATAAAAACTTTCGGTCAAATATATAAAATTGTTAGTCAATTGAAATATTACCATTTTTTATAAAAATTACTAAAATTCAGCAACGGTTTGTAATTAATTCTATTTATAAAATTATCGACAATGCTTTGCATTCTGAAAAACCAAACTCGATTATTGGCTCGGGCGCCTAAATTGAATATTTTTCATTTTTTATGCCTAAACTTCGAAGCTTACTTCTGTTTGAAGTAGTTAGAAATCGCAGATGATCAGCAGGAATAATTATTAATTGAAATGTTTTAAAAGTAACTTAAATTAGATTTTTTCCAATAGGATATAAGAAAAAAAAAGTGTAGTAAAATTTTGATTGTCTATTAACAAACTTCATAAAATTCGGAAAATTCATTCAAATCTGTTAAAACTAAACAAATTTATAATATTAATAAAAAAGAAAGGGAACTCCTTTTACGGGATCCTTTCAATTCTTTTAGTAATTTTTATCTTTTTCGGATAAAAATGTGTTAGTCAAAAATGTGAAATAATTATTCTATGACTATTTTTTTTTACAAAAAAAAATGCAAAAATTCGCCAATGCTACAACTAAAACTTTAAACTGGCTCGGGCGCCTAAATTTTCACAAATTTAAAAACTTTCTTCTGCTGGCAGTCCGAAATAAGAGCTGATCAACAAGTTTTAACTAAAATGTTTTAAAAATATCTAAATTATTTTTAAATATTTTTGAATACGCAAATTAAAATTAAATATTTCTGAAAATACGCAAATTAAAAAAATAAGTAAGCAGATAAATTTAAGGATTTTCTAAAATAAGGTAAAGTTGGAATAGCTTAATGCTGTCTATGGAAATTGCAAGTATAATAAGATATGAATCTGTTAAAAGTTGAAAAAATCGTACAAATTTTTTTTAAATTAATATTATTAATAAAAAAGTATACCACTTTTATAGGCATAATCTCTCTAGCAAAGACTTAAATTTTTAGTAGATCCATGTAATATGATCTTTAGGCAATATGTGTTTTTGTTCAGAAAAAAAAAAGTTTCAGGTAAAAATTGTTAATCTATCGATAATAGGCTGTGTTTTTTTAAATAAAAATGTTAAAATTCAGCAATGATTTCAAATAAATCTATTGGTATTATATTTGGCTCGGGTGCCTAAGTTTGAATTAAAATAATATTTTTAATTTTTTTTACACATAATTTTCATAGCTTAATTCTGGTGCTCGTAAGAATTCGAAACCTCACTTGCTCAGCAATTAGTTTTGTTACGATAGTAGTTTTTTTCTTAATTAAAATGTTTTAAAAATATTTAAATTATATTAAAAGAAATATTTTAAATAACTCTTTTCAGTGTACTATTTATACGGCAATCCAAAAAAATTACTACACGTACTTTGCTTGCAGCAAACATTTGCCAATTTATAAGGCCTACACACAAATCCATAACTCTCTTATAGTTTAAATTTTTTTCCCTTTTTAACAATTTAACAATAAACGATCTTAAGCTAAAAAAAAAACACAAAGTAATTGTAAATATATTTCAAAGATCGATTTATTCTCCATATAAACCATAAAAACCAAGCAGACATTGTTAAGAAGCTCTCATGTGATACCGCGTTTAGAGAACATCTCAGTTTCTTTTCGATATAGGGAAACATAATTTATAAGGAAATCGCTTTAGTTATTTAACAAACTTTTTTAAGCTTATTAAAATTATTGAAAAAGCTAATCGCACATATTTAGCGATGTCTGAGTTAGCGATGTCCGTCTGTCTGTATGTTCATGTAAACCTTGAAAAATAAGAATATATTTTGATGAAATTTGGTATATAAGCCATAGCATGAACGCTATTGAAATTGGCGAAAATTGATACAATTTCAGACCTAGTCCCGATACAAATGACCCTTATGAGATCGGCTTTAATTGTCATAATACACAGATTATCATATATGTAGATCCGGTCAAATTTGGTTTGTGTTTATTATATCCATCAGTCAGTAGTCAAAACATAAACCCTATAAAACAATTATTAGTAAAAAAAATTATTAGTCAAAAAACTAAAAATATTACACATTTATTAATATTTTAACAAACTTTTTTATTCGAAAATTGCAGCAATTTGCTATTATTATTAGTATTTTACAAATAAATTTATTTATAGAAAAAACAGTTGTACAAAATTTTTATAATTAAAAATTTTACAATTTATAAATTTTAGAATTGCTTATTAGAAATTGTAAATTTTACAAAATCCCAAAAATATTTATTTTGTTATATTAACAAAAAAAATTATTTTTACAAAATTCTGCATTTTCCGATAACATAGTTTTAATATTTTTGGGTTTTCATTAATTTTTTAATGAAATTTTGATTTAAAAATTTGAAAATATTTGTAATATTACTAAATTTTAAATAATGTTAACAATATTAAATTTTTTAGATTTTATTTGAATTTGAAGAAAACTTAAGTTGTACTCAATCTAAACAACCTTATATCTATATGTACTTAATTAAATAAAATACATTTTTACTCAATTTTAGCATTTTTGTATAAATTTTACGAATTTTTCTAAATTTAGAAATAGTTTTAATCTCATTCAATTTGAAGAAGCTCTACTAAATTAAAAAAATAAAATATTTTTACTCAATTTTTAACTAATAAAAATATTTTTTTACTAAATTTAATGGTGTTTGTAGTTTTACCTAATTTTAACACATTTTTTACATCACCTAACAATCCTAACAACTTTGTAATTTTACAAAATTTTGACAAATTCATAATTACAGCAAATTTTAACAATATTCAATTTTTCAGATTTTTCTAAATTTGAAGGAGTTTTAAATTAAATACTAAATTTAAACACATTATTGTGCACAACTTTTAACAAATTTTTAATTTTCAAAATATAAATTTTTTTTAAAAAATTTTTTTTAAACATACTTTTTACAAAATTATATTTTTTACTAAATGCTAACCAACATAAAATTGTGAAATGCACTTGAACTTTGTTCTATATTTGAAGAATTTTATAATTTTGCTGAATTTAAACATAAGTATATCTTCATTTAATTAAAAAAAAAATTTGGCATTTAACTTAAATAATAATAAAAAATACTTTGTGTTTCTACTGAATTTTCACAAATATCTGACTTCAAAAATTTTTCCAAAGTATGATTTTTATTAAATTTTAGCAAACTAGTGTTTTTCTTAATTTTAATAATTTTTGATACTAAATAAAAAAAATCTCTAGTAAATTTTAACAAATTTGTAAATTTGTGATTTTACTAACTACAAACAAATTTGTATTTGTACAAAATTTTGGTAAGCTTATTTATTCGCAAATTTCATAAAATTTTTGTTTTATTAAACTTAAAACAAGTTTTTATTATTCTCAAAATTTAGTAGTTTTTTTTACAAAAAAAAAAATATTAGTAAAATTTATTTATTCACAAATTTTAATACATGTTAACAAATTATTATTTTTATTAATTTTAGTATTTTTTTATACTAAATGTTATCAAACTTGTTATTGAACATAATGTTAACAAGTTTTTTATGTTATATTAAATTTTAACAATTTTATTTATTCTTAATTTTCAGAAAATTAGAATTTTTTTTAATATTTACAAATTATTGTTTTTATTTTAATACTTGTTTACTAAACTAATAGTTGTAAGTTTACATAATTTTAACATATTTGTTGTCTTTTTAGTAAAATAAAGCAAATTTGTCAATTTGTAATTTTACTTAACAGATTTTTACTAAATTTTAACAAATTGTTAAAAAGAAATATAAAAAGTTAGAAAAATAATAATTTGTTAAAATTTAAACAAATATTATTCATTCACATATTTGATTAAATTTTAATAAATTATTATTTTTCTAACGTTTTATATTTCTTTTTGCCAAATTTAAAAAAATTTATTTCATTTTAGCAAAGTTTTTCTTTTAAAAAATTTTTGAATTTCTATTTATAGTAAATAGAAACAACTTTATGCTATTACAAAATTTATTTATTCCCAACTTTCAGCAAATTCGCACTTTTTTCAACTGACCCAAATTATAGTTTTTCTTAAATTTAATATTCTTTTTTTTTTTTGCAAATTTAAACTAAGATATTGTAATAATTTTTAGCAAAGTTGTTGTTTTTCATAATTTTAAAAAAATTGTATTTTTACAACATTTTAAGAAATTTGTAATTTTACCATAAACAAACAAATTTGTAGTTTCACAAAATTTTAACTTATTTATTTATTCATAAATATCAGAAAATTAGTATCTATTTTTATTTTTAACAAATTATTATTTTTCTTAATTTTAATAATATTTCTTTTACCTGAAAAAGTGCTTCATTGTAGCAACGTTAAATTTTATCTAGATTTAACCATTTTTTTTACTAAATCTTTAGCAAATTTGTATATATGTAATTTTATAAAATATTAACAAATTTGTATTAGTGCTAAAATTAAAAAAGAATTATTTATTCACAAATTTTTATTTATTTTAATATCAAATTAAGATTTTATTTTAATAATATTTCTTTTAATAAATTTAAAAAAAAGTATTTTAGTTGAGCAAAATTGTTATATAGCAGATATTTAACAAATTTGTAGTTTTACTAAAATTCAACAAACTTTTATTAACTTAATTTCTTAATTAATAATATTTTTATAAATTTTTAATTTTTACTAAATCCGAACCAAGTTTTATTTAAAATTTTTTTTTAAATATTTACTAAATTCCAACAAAATTTTATTTAAAAAATTTTAAATTTTTACTAAATTCCAACAAATTTTTAAATTCCCAAAGTTTTGTGTTCTAATTTTAAACAAAATTGTAATTTTGTAATTTTACAAACAAATTTGTAGTTTCACGAAGTTTAAACTTATTTATTTATTCATAAATATCAGAAAATTATTATTTATTTTTATTTTTAACAAATTATTTTTCTTAATTTTAATAATATTTCTTTTACCTTAAAAAATGCTTCATTGTAGCAACGTTGAACTTTATATAGATTTAACCATTTTTTTTTACTAAATTTTTAGCAAATTTGTATATATGTAATTTAATAAAATATTAACAAATTTGTATTAGTGCTATAATTAAAAAAGAATTATTTATTCACAAATTTTTATTTATTTTAATAGTAAATTAATTTTTATTTTAATATTTCTTTTACTAATTTAAAAAAAAAAGTATTTTAGTTGATCAAAGTTGTTATATAGCAGATATATAACAAATTTGTAGTTTTACTAAATTTCAACAAACTTTTATTAACTTAATTTCTTAATTTTATATATATTTTTAAAAATTTTTAATTTTTACTAAATTCGAACAAAATTTTATTTAAAAAATTTTACATTTTTACTAAATTCCAACAAAATTTTAATTTCCCAAAGTTTTGTTTTCTAACTTTAAACAAAATTGTAATTTTGCTAAATTTAAACATTTTTATTATATACAAACAAATTTGTAGTTTCACAAATTTTCAATTTATTTATTTATTCATAAATATCATAAAATTAGTATCTATTTTTATTTTAACAATTTATTATTTTTTTTTAATTTTAATAATATTTCTTTAACCTTAAAAAGTGCTTCATTGTAGCAACGTTAAATTTTATGTAGATTTAACCATTTTTTTTACTAAATCTTTAGCAAATTTGTATATATGTACATAATTTTACAAAATATTAAAAAAATTGTATTTGTGCTAAAATTAAAAAAAAAAATATTATTTACAAATTTGTATTTTTTTTAATAGCAAATTAATATATTATTTTAATAATATTTCTTTTACTAAATTTAAAAAAAGCATTTTAGTTGAGCAAAGTTGTTATATAGCAGATATTTAACAAATTTGTATTTTTACTAAATTTCAACAAACTTGTATTAACTTAATTTCTTAGTTAATAATATTTTTATAAATTTTTAATTTTTACTAAATTCGAACCAAGTTTTATTTAAAATTTTTTAAATATTTACTAAATTCCAACAAAATTTTATTAAAAAAATTTTAAATTTTTACTAAATTCCAACAAAATTTTAAATTCACAAAGTTTTGTTTTCTAACTTTAAACAAAATTGTAATTTTGCTAAATTTAAACATTTTTACTATATACAAACAAATTAGTAGTTTCACGAAATTTTAACTTATTTATTTATTAATAAATGTCATAAAATTAGTATCTATTTTTGTTTTTAACAAATTATTATTTTTCTTAATTTTAATATTTCTTTTACCCTAAAAAGTGCTTCATTGTAGCAACGTTAAATTTTATATAGATTTAACCATTTTTTTTTTACTAAATTTTTAGCAAATTTGTATATATGTACATAATTTTGCAAAATATTAACAAATTTGTATTAGTGCTAAAATTAAAAAAAATTTATTATTCACAAATTTTTATTTTTTTAATATCAAATTAAGATTTTATTTTAATAATATTTCTTTTACTAAATTAAAAAAAAGTATTTTAGTTGAGCAAAGTTGTTATATAGCAGATATTTAACAAATTTGTAGTTTTACTAAATTTCAACAAACTTTTATTAACTTAATTTCTTAATTAATAATATTTTTATAAATTTTAAATTTTTACAAAATTCGAACAAAATTTTATTCAAAAAATTTTTAACTTTTACTAAATTTGAACAAAATTTTTTTTAAAAAATTTTAAATTTCTACTAAATTCCAACAAATTTTTAAATTCGCAAAGTTTTGTATTCTAATTTTAAACAAAATTGTAATTTTGCTAAACTTAAACATTTTTACTATATACAAACAAATTTGTAGTTTCACGAAATTATTTATTATTTATTCATAAGTATCAGAAAATTAGTATATATTTTTATTTTTAACAAATTATTAATTTTAATAATATTTCGTTAAATTTTATATAGATTTAACCTTTTTTTTTACTAAATCTTTAGCAAATTTGTATATATGTACATAATTTTACAAAATATTAACAAATTTGTATTAGTGCTAAAATGAAAAAAAAAATATTTAGTCACAAATTTTTATTTATTTTTAATAGCAAATTAATATTCTATTTTAATAATATTTCTTTTACTAAATTTAAAAAAAGCGTTTTAGTTGAGCAAAGTTGTTATATAGCAGATATTTAACAAAATTGTAGTTTTAGTTTAGTTTATGTATTAGCTTAATTTCTTAATGTTTTAATATTTTTAAAAAGTTTTAATCTTTACTAAATTTGAACAAAATTTTATTCAAATAATTTTGAATTTTTACTAAATTTTATTTAAAAAATTTTAAATTTTTACTAAATTCCAACAAAATTTTAAATTCCCCAAATTTTGTATTCTCAATTTAAACAAAATTGTAATTTTGTTAAATTTAAGCATATTTTTTATGGAAAAAGCTTTTAAATACAAAAAACTATAAAAAAAAATCAATATTTCAAACTTTTTATGTTAGTCGAACCGCTTTATAACTTAGAAGAGTAGAACTTTTTTGTTTAAATTTTTCTTTACCCTTTTACAGAATGATTGTCGCATTTTCCGAACTATTGTTACTAGGTTTGAACATCTTTTTCTTATAAGACACAATTTAACCAACTCCAGATACTTTTCCCCCCATTTTAAACCATATATTTTGGTGTATTTATATTGTCCACCATATATGGATGGGGAAAATTGCACAACGTTCAAGAACAAAAAAAAAAAAAAAACTATCAAATACCAGAAAAAAATTATCTTAACATTTTGTCTAGTTTGTTGTTGCCATCTAAATAAAATGGTTTTTGTAGTCAATTGTTTGAGAGAACAACAAAATATGGAAAATAAAGGCCATAAAAAGTGTTGTTAAAGTTGAAGTTCCAATGCGTTAAATAGCGCCTTCCAAATGTTTGATGTACAAATTTGGCCAAAACATTAAATTGTTTTTCTATTGGGGGAATTGATTTGAAAACTGTCGGTTGTCGGCTTTTACTTTATGTAAAACAAACATTGTTGTTTTTTAAATAATTTGCTTTTAATATAAAAAAAAATTTTTTTCTTAAATTGAAGTTTATTTGAGGTTAATTTTTTATTAAACTTTTAAGTTATCTTCAACTTAAATTCTTTCATTGAACAAATTTTTGTGGCCAACATTTTTTTTAAACAATCTTTTTTTAAATTTTGTATTCTTTAACTCGAAAAAAAAAAACAATTGCATTATTATCAACATTTACCAAGATGTAAAACATTAAAAACATCATGTAGAGAAATTATGTTGTGTGCAAACAAACATTTTTTCCAAGTTGTCGAATCCACCAAAAGCTTAATGTGGTGGATATAATAATATAATGTTCCATCGAAACATAAATGTTTATACTTATTGTTGCTGTTGTTAGTGTTGTTGCTGCTGCTGATGCTGCTGATGATGATGATGATGCATTTGTTAATCTAAGTTGAATGTAGTATGTAGGTTGTGCAACAACATACAATTGATGCTGTGTTTCTGTTGATGTGGTTGTTGTTATTATGCTTGTTGTTTTGTTATGTATGTATGTCGAGTATGTTGTATGCATGTTCTTGATTGACCTTTTTGCTACGAAAAAAAAAAAAACAAAAATTGTTTACCCTCTTCTAACACTTTTCCTCATCTGACCATATTTAGACTCTCTCTTCTTCGTTCGTTTATCTATCTTGTATAGTAATTGTATACATATGAGTAAGTAACCAAAAAAAAAAAAAAAAATGAAAACCCCCAACCCATGGAATAGCAGCTTCTAATATGCTGCTGCTGTTGCATACATATTTCAAGCGTGTGTCTGTGTGTGTGCGTGTGTGACTGAATGGTGTGTTTAAAGTATTATGGGATATCATGCTTAAAACTGCCAAAAGCCATATACAAGCATTTAGTTTTTCTTCAACGAAACAAAAAATAAAAAATTGGTAAAACTGCATGATTTACACCATCAATGATGCTGATGAAGCTTTAAAGAAAATTAAGGATGTTAAGAGTAATGTTGCGCTGTGTTTTTCTTTTCTGTTTAAGTTTTCTAAAAATTTAAGTTTTAGGTTAAACTAATACAACCTGTATTTTGTGAGGAGAATGCTGATCAAGTAAATCTTTAGGAGATCTTTAAAATAAATTTGTATACACGAAAAATTTTGTTTTTTAAGTGATCGTTTATTGTACACAATTTCCAATTTTAGAAATTACTAAAACGATTTGAATGCCAATGTTTCAGATATAAATGCAGTCAAAAATTATAATATAATAATTCAGTTTAAATAAAATAAATATACGCACAAATTGTATATAAAAAAGATGGCCACAAGGAACTTAGAAAAAGAATTCCAATAATGGCAAATTAAAATTTTTAATGATTTGTAAGACTAATCACGTAATAGACTGCAGATCCTGGTGGAAGATTGCTAACGAAATAAGAAACAAAAGTTAGCAAGAGTTCCCAAATATACCTTCAGCCGTGTTTAAATCATATTAAATCATCAAACCGCAAAAAATATGCATTGTGCTCCTATATATCAAACTGATGATTTTTTGGGCGAAAATATAACTACTACAGAAATTTGCGAAGTGCTTGCAAATGCCAAACCGGATAAAGCACCAGGAGTAGATAGAATTCCATATGAATTTCTTAAAAACAAACCGAGGTAAATAATTCATGAACTTAAAGGTGCGTATAACACTTTATTCAACAATATGAAAATCGATAAATCATTTGTTACCAGTGTTATATTCAGAGCCTATGGTCAAGCTCGACTACTCGAGCTACTCGAGTAGTAAATGAGCTACTCGAGCTTAATGAGTAGTTCGGATAGTAAAAACTAACACTTTCCATGTTTGAAAGCATATAAAAAGATAAATATAAGTATTTAGTGTGACAAATATCTACTTTTTGGAATGGTACAAGTACCAAGAGAACGTAATGTTCTCGGATTTCCAATTTTGGAATGTATAAATTTATATCATGTGTTCCTTGAATATTTTTTGTAAGTCGATGTCAAACGTGCATGAAGTGCATTTTTTCATACATTTGTATGGAAACTAAATTAAATTTTTCAAATAGTTGTTTTCTAATAGCACAATGTTGGTCTGAATATATTCTTTTAAGCGGTCGAATACTGCTGGTCTTTTTGCGATACATTTCGAAAAATTTTTAGCAATGCCAAGTTTAATGTGGAGCAACGGCAACAAAATTTTCATTTCAGGAACAAGACTTTCATGTAGCCTATTGTCTTTAGGCCATTTCCGTCCAACGCGCTATTCCAGTTATGCTGTTTGTACTGGTTTCTTCCTTTCATACCTTCTCCGTATCGTGAATCCCAATCGCACAAAAACACGGATATTTTGGACGGCCAGATGCTGTTAAGCCTGTAATCAATAAAACTATTTTGAGGTCGCAGCAAATGCGCCACTGGTGTTCGTTATATTTGACTACTTTCAGAATTTTTGAAATTAGCTCGCTTGTACGAAATAAAAAAAAATCGAAAAATGAAAACAAAAATGTTGTTTTACAATTCCTAATTCTTGGAACTTTCCTTTTTAATTACTTCTACCTAAATCGCTATTTATTTAATGGTTTTGGAATTTTAACGCAAATTATCGACTAAAACCATTTTCTTTTCAAATGAAATTTATTGAAGAAACTGAGAAGCATATTATAGATCAAACAGAAAGCAAAAAAGACTTAGTTTTGTGGAAAATATTTTCAAAAAGCATGAAAAAAAATAATTTTTCCAACAATTTGCTTCATAAGCACAACAAAAATTTTCTAAATCAATTTTTTAAAAAATGTTGATTGTTGCACAGGCCTCTAGCAATAATTTGGCTTTTACAGATTGAAAAAATATCAATTAGTCGACGAGTTATAGTCAAAAAATCATATAAACAATATGCCGAAAATCGGCATTTGAAGGCAAAGTTCGAAGGCCGATTAAAAAAAAGTTCGAACTAACATAAACAAACGCCGCGATACGGGTCTTCTAATTTAGCCTCTATTTTCAGCCCTTACTCTCAGAATCGACCAAACTTTTGCTAACCTGAATTTGTTCCACAGTGATAGCGTAAAAATTTATATAAGTCATCTAGGCATATTGTCAGTTGCAATTGGTGAAAAAAAATTTTTTTTTTAGTTTTCCGTCTTTTTCATTACTGATCTTTTTCGAGTGGTAGTTTGCCCAACCCACACATTACGACTGAATGTTTCAATATTTTAGGAAAATAACCTTTTTGATACGAGGAATTACAATTTGTATTAGTTTTTACCATGTATTTTTGGAAAATATCTTTTAAAATGATGTCAAACTTCCATGGAGTGAATATTTTCATACATTTCTTTGCAAAGAGTTCGATCTTTTTCAAGTAGGGTTCGTCCACCCCATAAGTATTGTTGGAAACGTTTGAAATTTAAAAGAAATACTCTCCTTACATTTTCGTAATGGCTAAGTCATTATAAAAAATTTTGTGTAAAATTATCTCAAACATGAAATAAGAGCTAATTTTCACACTTTAATATGGGAAGAGTTTGATCTTTCTCCAGTAGTAGTTCGTGCGAGCCACAACTTTGACCAGATTACTTAGAAATTTGGTATGGGTCATATACTGATATTTCCAACTTTAGAAAGCATAAATTTGTAGCATGTGTTCGTTCAAAATTTATTGGAAATTGATGCCAAATGCCAATGGAGTTCATATTTTTATACATTTATATGGAAAGTGGTCGATGTTTTTTGAGTTATAGTTCGGCAACAGCACAATTATTTTCGGAATATATTGAAATTTTAAGCAGATTATCTCGATATATTTACAACTACAAATAGTAAAAAAATTTTAGAAAGTCGTGATGAAAATTTGTTTGTAAAATTTACATCAAAATTGAAATAAGAAAAAAAATTTTCTCATATTTGTATAGAAAGTGGCTGATATTTTTCGTGTAGTTGCTCGCCCAGAGCTCAATTTTAATCGAAATGTTTTAAATGAGTCATCTGTGAATAAGTTTAAGCAGAGTCAAAAAAAAAAATTTTTTTTTTTTGGAAATTTAAAATTTTTTCATTTTCTGTTTTTTGTCGAGGAGCAGTTCCTCCAAGCTTCAACGTTTGCCGGAATGCTTTGGAAATTGAAGGAAGCGTTGTCTTTATATATACAGCTCTAAAGAAAATAATTTTTATACCCTATACCACTACGTGGTACATAGAGCTGCTTCCCGATCTTCATTTAAATCTATCAAAAAACAAAAATATTGCACTGAATCTTCTCAAATTTTATTTGTATATATTTTTGCAAAATATAAGAGACTTTACCCAACATGGTCAGGATAGGTCCATTTCTGGGCCTAGTCCCCATATAGATATAGCATCCGATATGAACTTTTTCATATCTGCAGCCGAAAAAATTAATAAAAATCCCACCCAAATTTGGTTTATGCTTATTTTCTATATCCAGTTAGTTGGGCCTGAGATATAGGGTCTCTAAATGCATGGTATAGGGTATCGTATAGTCGGTCTAGACCGACTATAATTTTCTTACTTGTTTGTTAAGTCATTGTCGAAAATTTTCCGGAAAATAACTTCAAACTTCAAATAAGCGAATATTTTCACACATTTGTATAGAAAGTGGTCAACATCCTTCGAGTAGTGCTATACGGACGCCACAATTTTGGTCGGAATGGTTTAAAATTTTTTATGAGTAATCTATGAATATAGTCAATTACAGACCGTGTAAAAAAATTTTTTAAACTTTTTAAATTTTTTTTACACTTTTTGCAAAATATCTGACCTTTTTCGAAATGCTTTGAAATTTTGAAAACACGTTCTTTACATATATCTATAATATTAACTGACTAGGCTATTTCTTGTGACCGATGTTTTGTTCTACCGTTTTATCCCGATTTTGACCAAACGTATATTATTTGAAAGGTATTTCTTTTTAGCGGTTTCGCAGATTTACAGATTTCTAAATTTTTTCCTTTATTTTGAGTAAATAGCATTTAAATTTGCATGAATAAAATTATACAATGCTATGTGTGTGTTTATTAAATTTGTTAATGTGTTTGTAATAAAAATGAGTTTGTTTTTTGTGTTGATTTGTGTATTGGCTGTAATTGATTAGCATAACTTTAGGATCTTTATTAAATGAAAAAAATTAAATTACCTAGAATTTGCACTCAAATTTCGAGGGCTGGAATCTGCTAGTAATCTTTATGTTGGCTTCGTGGAATTCGGTGTCACTTATGTTGAGAACACGGTAAATAAAATCTGTGCAATATTTTTGTTTTTTTTTTGATAGAAGATCGGGAATAAGTTTCATATGGGTGCTATGACGAAGAATTATCATATAGGGATTATTTTTGACTACTGATAAATGGATGTGATAAATATTCACAAACCCAATTTGACCGAGATCTATATGATAATTTGGATATTATGGCAATTTAAGACGACCTCGTAGGGATCATTTGTATGCAGACTAGGTCTGAATATTAACCAACTTTCACCATTTTCAATAGCGTTCATTCCATAGCTGATATGCATATTTTCGATCTGTAGTTTGATCACAAGGTTTACATGGATACTCAGACGGACGGACGGATGGACATACTTCGCTGAACAGACTCAGAAAGTGACACAAAGTCATTATACCCTGAAAGCATAGTGATATAGGTTGTAAAAATGCATGTTATATAGACATTTCAAAAATTTTCTCTAAAATATAATATAAGTAGGCTAGGCGATTCTAATGACCCCTTCCACGCTTTTAGTTATCAACCGATCTTGACAAAAAATATACCATTTGAAAAGTATTTCTTTGCAGACGTGCACCATCTGGTGTTTTTTTTTTTTTTTAGTAAAAATCATTTAAAGTTGCTCTTAACACATACATAAAACACATTTAAGCTTCAAACGAAAAACTATACAATATTGTGTGAGTCTTTATGAATTGGCTAAAATTGATTAGCCTAACTTTAGGCTCGTATTAAATTATTTATTGTCAAATCCATTTATATATCTTCTATGTGTTCGACGAATATTTATAATGAAATTTAATAAATTTTATTTAAAAATTCACAATTTTATAATTAAAAAAAATTGAAAGAAAAGAATTTAAAGAAAAAATAAAATTTCATAGAATTTGCACTCGACTTTCGGGTGCTGGGCTCTGTTAGTAAATTTTATTGAGTAACTTTCAATATAATTGACAAAATTTTTTCCTAATTTTATAAAAAATTTAAAAAATTACCGGAATTTATTTTTCCGCAAATCTTACAAGTTTTTAGTAAATTCAAGCTGACTAGAAGATTTTTTGATAATTTTTATTTCAAATTGATAACTGTAACTTTTGACTTAATCTATCTATATATATAAAATGGAATGTGTATTTGTTTATTTGTTTGTTTGTTTGTACCTTATAGGAGACCAAACCTCTGGACCGATCTCCCTGAAATTTTCACAGCATTTAACTGGGACTCTGGCATGATTAATAGGGTACTTTTTTTCGACCATGCCCACTTTTACGCCTACTTTTATAAAATTATGTAACTGCTCCCATATAATTTTTAACAGATTTACTTCAAATTGTGTACACATTATACTCCAGGCGAGGTAAAAATAAACATTTCTTACACCACGCCCCCTTTCACGCCCCTTTTCACGCCAAATTTTGTTTGAAAGTTTTAATATTTTTGTTCTCTGTACAAATTTGTTCCTTCCAACGGATTTTTTTATTATTTGGTAGTATATTGCTCTTAATACTGTTAACGTCGCCATATAACTATGAACCACGCCCACTTCACCGCCCCCCTTTTTTTAATACAGATACGTATACCACTAACAATGTTTGCTATACAAAATACTTTTTTTGTAATATGTATTTACCTAAAATTTTATACACTTTTTATATACAGGTAAGGTAGCCATACATTTTTTGACTACCAAATCCCCCCTTTTCGCCCCATTTTACCTTAAATTATAATTGTGAATGTGTGTTTGTTTGTGCTTTATAGGAGGCCAAACCCCTTAACCGATCTTCCTGAAATTTTCACAGCGTGTTACTGTGACTCTGGAAGGAATAATAGGCCTATATAAATTTTTGATTGGGCAAGGGGGCGGTGCCACGCCCATATAACCCAAAATTTGAAATCGTCATATCTCGGGAATTTTTTGATCTACAGCGGTCATATTTGGTACATGTGGTATTGAATAGAAATATATACCAGAAGAAAAGTGGGCGGGACCACGCCCCTTTTTAGAAAAATAAAAATCATAATATCTTCTAAATTGCTGGAACGATCGTCATGAAACTTTCACAAAAGGATATTTTTGCGAAATAATGAGTCCTTAACTATAAAAAGTTGTTAGTGGGCAAAGGGGCGTGGTCCCACCCACATAAACCCAAAATTTAAAACCGGCATATCTCGGCCATTTTTTAACCTACGGCGATGATATTTGGTATATATCGTATTGAAATTAATAGATATAGTACTACAAGAAAACTGGGCGGGACCACGCCCTTTTTAGAAAAATTAAAATCCATAATAACTTCTATTAAGCACTTGTCTATATAAAGTTGTTAGTGCAATAATTAATTCTAAATTAAATAAATAATATTTTGTTAATGTATAAATATTTTTTTTATTTTGTTTTATTTTATAACGATGAGGGGTAGCGAAGTACACCGGGTTCAGCTAGTAAAAATATAAATCAATTTTACTCAAAATAATTAAGAAATTATAATTAACAAAAAAAAAAAAAAAAAAAAATTGGTTTACCTTAACTTGGTGAGCCTAATGCCGTTTTTTTTCTGACAAAAAATGTCGCACTTCATTTGTACTTTTTTTTTAAAGTGTATTTTTTTATATATTCTAAATTAGGAGCAACTTTATCATATACATCAATCGTAAGGTCTCAAAGAGCTGTGTTCACAAAATGCAAAATAATTTGATTACTATACTCTTTGAAGTCATAGGGTGAAAATATTCCAAAAAAAAAGGGAACAATGGGGAAATCTTCGCACACTATGAGCTGAAAAAAGTGAATGGCTGGAATTTTTTGTGATTTGTGAGGGCTAGCCTCTGAGACCTTACGATTGATGTATATATTGATGTATTTTCGAAATAAGTGCAAATAAAGTGTGACATTTTTTATCAGAAAAGAAAACGCCATAAGTTTCAATATAGAAATGTATGTAATTTTAAATTTTCAAACATGTTCTAAAAAATAAACTTTATTACTAACTTTCAATAGAATTGACTGTATTTTTACAAAACTGTGTACTAAAATAAAATACACAATACACTAAAATAAAATTAACACTACAGGCTAGCCGAGTTGGTAATTTTTTAAAATCGCGTGTCGAATTTAAATTTGTTAAAATATTTTTTTTTTTACTTTAAAATATAATAAAATTGGCAATAAAAACTTTATAATATTAGAAAAAAAAATCGCGTTGCCAATTTAAGTTTGTTTGATTTTTTTTTATTTTTTTACTTTGGAATAAAAAGAAATTAACATTACAAGCTCTACAAGCTGTTTAAAGTAATTTAAGAAATCGCATTACCAATCTAAAATTGTTTTATTTACTTTCTTTTGATTTTTTGACTTTTTGGACTTTCAATTAAAACAAAATCGCGTTGCCAATTATTTTTTAAATGTTATTTTTTTAGACTTTTCAATAAAATAATATCAACATTAAATGCGTTATAAGCAGTTGAGAATATTATAAAAGAACTCGCCTTGCCAATTTATGTTTGAAGCATTAACGTTTCATTTTTTTTACTTTAATATAAGGTAAAATTAACATTAAAACCTTTACAAGTTGTTTGTTATATTAAAAAGTCGCGTTGCCAGTTAACATTTATTTTAATTATTTTACATTTTTGACTTTCAAATAAAAAAGAAAAATTCAAGATTCTCATAATATTACAAAAATCGCGTTGCCAATTTTGATTATTTCGAATGATTGTTTCTTTATTTTTTTTTAGTTTAAAATAAAAGAAAATTCAAATTATAAGCTTTTTAGAATGTTTAAAAAATCGCGTTACCAATTTCGAGATATCAAGTTATATTTAAATATTTTATATTAAAAAGAGTCGAGTGGCCAATTTAAATTTGTTTCAATTATTTTTTTTTGGTGTGACAAATGCCGTTGTCTTTTCTGACAAGAAATGTCGCCCTTTTTGCCCTTTTTTTTTCGAAAAGTGTACTTTTTTATATATTCTGAATTAAGATCAACCTTATCTTATACATCAATCGAAAGGTCTCAAATTTGAGCCCTCGTAAATCACAAAAAATTCCAGCCATTGACTTCTTTCAAGTCATAGTGTGAGAATATTTCCCCATTGTTCCCCTTTTATGAATATTTTCACCCTATGACTTCCAAGAGGACAAAAATAAATTTGTTTTGCATCTATAAACACAACACTTTGAGACTTTTCGATTGGCATATAATATAAGGTTTCTCTTAATTCAGAATATATAAAGAAATACACTTTTCCAAACAAGGGCAAAAAAGGGCGATATTTTTTGTCAGAAAAGAAAACGGCATAAGATTCAATAAAAAAATGTATGTAATTTTAAAATTTATAAAATGTTCTCTAATAAACTTTATTGACTAACTTTCAATAGAATTGACTGTATGTTTACAACACTGTTTACTAAAATAGAATAAAAATTACGTTAAAATTAATTTTTCACTTATTCCCGATACATTTTTAATAAAGTTTCGTAAATATACTAACTTTTAGCAAATCTAACAATGTTTTACTAACTTCAAGTTCACTGGATTATTTTTTAGTAGATATTTAAATTTTTTTTGTACAGATTTAATTAATTAGTAATCAAATTTTTTGTATTTATTTTATTCTTTCAATACTTAAGCAAATTTTAAAGTTACTGAAATTGGTCAAAATACAAAATTTGGTATAATATTGAAGGAAGTTTTTTGAACTCAAATGACCTTAATTTAAGCTAAGTCAAGCTTTAGTTTTGAAGTTATGCGTTCAAGTCTTTTTTTCACATCCCAAAAATTGGACCTTATTCTGTGGTTATTTTGCAATTATTTGTTTTTGATCTTAGACAAATTATTTAGAAATGGTGTAGTTCGCATTAAAATTATTGGTTGTATTCACTTGTAGCACATTTTGTAATATTCTATTTGATGTACTTCGTTGTACAGTTGTTGACCGCATTATATTCTATGTGCATTTATAAATTATAGCTTATCTGCGTATGAAAATTGTAGTTTTATAATTTTGTTTTTTTTTTTATACAAAATTTTTCTTCTGGCAATATGTGTGGTGTTGGTTGTTGGTTTTTTTTTCATATTTTAGTTTGCTGTTTATAATTAAAATTTATGTTGATATTCTCTCTAATCGTATTTGTACATTATGAAGTTTATAAATTTTAATGTGGGAAAATGTGCTGTAATTTTATCATGTTTTTCTCTAAAACTAACATTGTAACTACACTGGCAAATTAATATTTTTTCAGATATTAACGGCCAACCGACATTATTAAATATGCCTATTGTTGTGTGAATTGAATGTTTAAATGCGAATAAGAATTTTTAATACGTTTAATGCCTTGAATTTGTAATTTTCCAAAAATTTTTATGAATTTAGATTAAAAACAAAACAAACAAAAATTCTGCATTAATATAGAATATTTTTTATTTATAAAATATATTTTTTTGTCAATTCTCTATTTGAAATTTTTTTTCCATTTGAGATACTTATGATTCCAGTTTACTCTTCAAAATTTATTAATTTATTCATCATTAAAAATATGTTGAATATTTTTGAACTTCTTCGCATTTTCCCACAATTTATCATGGCAAAACTGGAAAGAACTCTTTGAAAAATGCCAATTTTATATCAAAAAGTATTTAAAATAATAAACATACATATGTTTTGTTAAGAATTAATAAAAACAGCACACACTTAATAGCAACACAACAAAACAACAAAAAAAAGTAAACATCAATAAATTAAAAGATTTTGTCTTAACAGAAAACAAACGCGCTAAGAAACGTTTGAGGAATTATAAATGAACAATAATATCAAAAAAATCTTAATTTTTTAACAAACCCACACACATTAGATTGGGGTTTTTGTAATAAATAATAAAAAAAAGATTTTAATCAGATGATGTTTAGTTTGTTGACAGTTGACCAAAATAAATAGTTGAGGTAACCAGTTCTTAACAAAATTAGGTTGCCCAGGTAAAGAAATTAAAAAAAAATAAATAAATAAAAACCAGCATATTTCAAAATCAAAATATGAATAAAATGAGAAAAATATTAAATTCCTTTCCCGTCCCTATTAGCCTGGTCACTCTAATTTGTTAATGCTTGCAGGGTTTTAAAAGGCACGTATTCCAGATTTTCACTGTGTGTAATTTAAAAATAAAACTATAAAAAAATTAACTCTAATTGTGCGGGTGTTAAGACAGCAATTTAATTCAATTATGTTGTCTTACACAAACACACCGATCAAAATCATAGCAACTACACCAACAATGTAGGCTTGTTTTGAAAACAATGGAAAGCAAACAAATTATTTTCATTTAGCAAACATCACAATCGTTAAATAAAAATTACAAAGAAATTAAGGCTGGGCTGAAAACAAGATGTTAAAATAATGAAACTAATTTTTTTTAAATTAATGATTTGTTTCTAGTTCAAAATAGTTGGTGTCATAAAAAAAATTTCACAATCTTTATGTAACAAAAACTATCTTTGTTAAGTTTTTCAATGAGTTTTAATCATGTATTTGCGTCATGCCTTAGATACTCACACAATAACGTGTACTGAGTACTCAGCGTGTGTCGTTCATTTTGTGTGCATATGAAATAGAGAAATAATGATCTATTGAGGGGGTTTTATAATACAAAAAAAAAAAAAAAAAAAATTTAAAAAAAATTTGACATCATTTCAAGCTGGAACAAATTCCATAATAATAATTTAATAATTTAATAATAACTAAACAAATAATATATATATTAAATTCAAATTAAGTAAAATTAGCATTACAAGCTTCACAATCCGTTTAATATATTTAAACAAAAATTGCATTGCCAATTCAGAATTGTTTAAATTACATTTTCATATTTTTGACTTTTAAATAAAATAAAATTAACACTACAAGTTACCCGAAGTGTTTAAAAAACTTTAAAAATCGCGCTGCCAATTTAAGTTTGTTACAATTTTTTTATTTTTTGATTTTAAAATAAAATAAAATTGACACTAAAAACTTTATAAGGTATTTCAAAAGAGTATAAATAATATCGCGTTGCCAATTTAAGTTGGTTTGAATATTTTTTCTTAATTATTTGACTTTTAAATAAACTGAAATTAATGTTACAATCTTTAATGATTAAACATTAAACAAAAAATCGCGTTGCCCATCCAAAATTGTTAAAATTACCTTCCTTTGATTTTTGGACTTTAAAATAAAACAAAATTGATATTATAAGTTACCTAGAATATTAAAAATAATCGCGTTTCTCATTAATTTGACGTACTCATATAATTCTTTAATAAAAAAAAAAACGAAACATTTTTACCACAAACTAAAATAACAAAATTATTTGTTTGCAGTGTTTTATGTAATATTTTTTTTAATTATAATTTTAAAATTTTGTTACATAAATCCATTTATGTATATTATTTTTTATTTAAAAACAAACAAAAAAAATTGTTGAAAGTGTTGCCCTTATGATTAATTAGTTTGTCTGTTTTGTACTCATGATGATGTGTTTTTTTTTTGTGTACATATATAAATATTTTTTGCGGTTTTGTTTAACATTTATTATTTGTGGTAATCATATGAAATGTTAAGCTTGAATTATGTTGGTTTTTTAGAAAAAGCTTTAGCGGTATTTTTTTAATGAAATAAAAATGAAACATAAATTATAAAAATTTGTTTATTGTGGTGCTACGAGGGAGTTTTGGTTATGATTTTTATAACTTTTTTTTTCTTCATTGTTAATTTTGTTTATTATTATTTTTCTTAGGCATTTTGCTTTGAATTTCTTAAAAGTAATAAATATCTTAGCCTTTTTAGATTACATTTTTCTCTGTTATTTTTGATTTTTGTATATATACCTGTGCAGAGGGTATATATAGCCTTGTCATTCCGTTTGTAACGCAGAGAAAAAATAATTTCGAACCCCATAAAGTATATATTCTTGATCCTTATAATAGCTCGAGTCGATAAAGCGATGTCCGTCTATCCGTCTGTCTGTTGAAATCACGGTCATTCACAAAGTAAACCATTTACATGGCGAAGGTTACGATAATGTTATTTGCCATTATTATCAGCAGGTTTGTGTTTAAAATGGGCTAAGTCGGGCTTCAATGTGCTGAGATATCACCAAAAATTTGTAGACACCTTTAAAAAAGCCCGAGTATGTTTCTTGTAATATCTTAGTGGTTGAGCATAATTGTTTTACAACAACATTCACAGTTACAAAAAAAGAAGCCACAAAAAAATGCAAATATATTAACCATACCAACAAAGACAACTACCATGAGCTATGTTGGAAGTATCGTTATATCGATATCGATATAATAAAAATCCTTAAAAAAGTCAAACAAAAAATTTTTCAAAAAATTACCCTCTTTTGAAAAAAGTACCCTTTAAAAATTAAAAATTAGAAATTAAAAACTAAAAATTAAAAATTAAAAATTAAAAATTAAAAATTAAAAATTAAAAATTAAAAATTAAAAATTAAAAATTGAAAATTAAAAATTAAAAATTAAAAATTAAAAATTAAACATTAAAAATTAAAAATTAAAAATTGAAAATTAAAAATTAAAAATTAAAAATTAAAAATTAAAAATTAAAAATTAAAAATTAAAAATTAAAAATTAAAAATTAAAAATTAAAAATTAAAAATTAAAAATTAAAAATTAAAAATTAAAAATTAAAAATTAAAAATTAAAAATTAAAAATTAAAAATTAAAAATTAAAAATTAAAAATTAAAAATTAAAAATTAAAAATTAAAAATTAAAAATTAAAAATTAAAAATTAAAAATTAAAAATTAAAAATTAAAAATTAAAAATTAAAAATTAAAAATTAAAAATTAAAAATTAAAAATTAAAAATTAAAAATTAAAAATTAAAAATTAAAAATTAAAAATTAAAAATTAAAAATTAAAAATTAAAAATTAAAAATTAAAAATTAAAAATTAAAAATTAAAAATTAAAAAGTTAAAAATTAAAAATTAAATATTAAAAATTAAAAATTAAAAATTAAAAATGAAAAATTAAAAACTAAAAATTAAAAATTAAAAATTTAAAAATTAAAATTTAAAAATTAAAAATTAAAAATTAAAAATTAAAAATTAAATATTAAAAACTAAAAATTAAAAATTAAAAATTAAAAATTAAAAATTAAAAATTAAAAATTAAAAATTAAAAATTAAAAATTAAAAATTAAAAATTAAAAATTAAAAATTAGAAATTAAAAATTAAAAATTAAAAATTAAAAATTAAAAATTAAAAATTAAAAATTAAAAATTAAAAATTAAAAATTAAAAATTAAAAATTAAATATTAAAAATTAAAAATTAAAAATTAAAAATTAAAAATTAAAAATTAAAAATTAAAAATTAAAAATTAAAAATTAAAAATTAAAAATTAAAAATTAAAAATTAAAAATTAAAAATTAAAAATTAAAAATTAAAAATTAAAAATTAAAAATTAAAAATTAAAAATTAAAAATTAAAAATTAAAAAT
Source organism: Cordilura impudica (assembly GCA_963682025.1). Classification (NCBI taxonomy): domain Eukaryota; kingdom Metazoa; phylum Arthropoda; class Insecta; order Diptera; family Scathophagidae; genus Cordilura; species Cordilura impudica. The sequence goes on along the minus strand of OY821519.1, from coordinate 221,426,602 downwards.
TAAAAATTAAAAATTAAAAATTAAAAATTAAAAATTAAAAATTAAAAATTAAAGATTAAAAATTAAAAATAAAAAATAAAAAATAAAAAATTTAAAATTTAAAATTTAAAATTTAAAATTTAAAATTTAAAATTTAAAATTTTAAATTTAAAAATTAAAAATTAAAAATTAAAAATTAAAAATTAAAAATTAAAAATTAAAAATTAAAAATTAAAAATTAAAAATTAAAAATTAAAAATTAAAAATTAAAAATTAAAAATTAAAAATTAAAAACTAAAAATTAAAAATTTAAAATTAAAAATTAAAAATTAAAAATTAAAAATTAAAAATTAAAAATTAAAAATTAAAAATTAAAAATTAAAAATTAAAAATTAAAAATTAAAAATTAAAAATTAAAAATTAAAAATTAAAAATTAAAAATTAAAAATTAAAAATTAAAAATTAAAAATTAAAAATTAAAAATTAAAAATTAAAAATTAAAAATTAAAAATTAAAAATTAAAAATTAAAAATTAAAAATTAAAAATTAATAATTAAAAATTAAAAATTAAAAATTAAAAATTAAAAATTAAAAATTAAAAATTAAAAATTAAAAATTAAAAATTGAAAATTAAAAATTAAAAATTAAAAATTAAAAATAAAAAATTAAAAATTAAAAATTAAAAATTAGAAATTAAAAATTAAAAATTAAAATTAAAAATTAAAAATTAAAAATTAAAAATTAAAAATTAAAAATTAAAAACTAAAAATTAAAAATTAAAAAATAAAAATTAAAAATTAAAAATTAAAAATTAAAAATTAAAAATTAAAAATTAAAAATTAAAAATTAAAAATTAAAAATTAAAAATTAAAAATTAAAAATTAAAAATTAAAAATTAAAAATTAAAAATTAAAAATTAAAAATTAAAAATTCAAAATTCAAAATTAAAAATTAAAAATGAATAAAAATTAAAAATTAAAAATTAAAAATTAAAAATTAAAAATTAAAAATTAAAAATTAAAAATTAAAAATTAAAAATTAAAAATTAAAAATTAAAAATTAAAAATTAAAAATTAAAAATTAAAAATTAAAATTTAAAAATTAAAAATTAAAAATTAAAAATTAAAAATTAAAAATTAAAAATTAAAAATTAAAAATTAAAAATTAAAAATTAAAAATTAAAAATTAAAAATTAAAAATTAAAAATTAAAAATTAAAAATTAAAAATTAAAAATTAAAAATTAAAAATTAAAAATTAAAAATTAAAAATTAAAAATTAAAAATTAAAAATTAAAAATTAAAAATTAAAAATTAAAAATTAAAAATTAAAAATTAAAAATTAAAAATTAAAAATTAAAAATTAAAAATTAAAAATTAAAAATTAAAAATTAAAAATTAAAAATTAAAAATTAAAAATTAAAAATTAAAAATTAAAAATTAAATATTAAAAATTAAAAATTAAAAATTAAAAATTAAAAATTAAAAATTAAAAATTAAAAATTAAAAATTAAAAATTAAAAATTAAAAATTAAAAATTAAAAATTAAAAATTAAAAATTAAAAATTAAAAATTAAAAATTAAATTATATATTAAAATTAAAAATTAAAAATTAAAAATTAAAAATTAAAAATTAAAAATTAAAAATTAAAAATTAAAAATTAAAAATTAAAAATTAAAAATTAAAAATTAAAAATTAAAAATTAAAAATTAAAAATTAAAAATTAAATTATATATTAAAATTAAAATTGGGTAATATATGACAATATAAGACCTAAAATATAGATACACATCTAAAAATGCTAAAAATTCAGTGCATTCTTTATAGTAATATAATATTAAGTTTATGAAATTGTTTACGTTTTCAAATATTTTGTTTCCAGATGTTAATGTGGAGGGTATCAAAGAATTGGCCTAGCCGAATTCAATAATCTAACTTGTTTTAATTGAAAGTTTAATAACAAGCTACTTTTTTATTCATTTACGTTTTAAAATAAATTTATTTTGTTACTTTATTAGACAATTCTAATTGAATTTTGTTAAACTTACTTGTGTTGTTTTAAATTTAATTATATATGTATATATACACTGCAAATACATACCTGAAAGTAAAAGAAATATTTTTTGTTATTAGAATTTGTTATTAAAGGACTAACTATATTTTAAATCAAAGGAAATATACTAAGAAAGACTATACAAATGGCTTTCAAGAAATGTTAGGAAATTAAAGTTTTTCCAAGAAATATATATTCATGACTCAGGAGAGGGTGAATCATATAACAATTTTATTTTTATTTAAATCTTAAAATCGTGCGTTGTCAATTTTTTAAAATGTGCTGAAAAATAGTTACAATGAATTCAGATTCAACTGACAAACCAATTTGTTGTAAAATTAATTTCTCAAGAGTAAACATTTTTGTGCAAAAATATTTATTTTATTTTTATTTAAGAACCCTGTTCAAACGCAGAATCGACTAATTGACTTATGAAATAAAAATATTATCCAGAAAACATGCAAAGCTGCTTTAAGCTTGTATACTAAATAGTATACTACTATATATACTATATATATTATATATATATATATACAATATACAGTGGGTGACAATAGATTAGAAACTTTTGAAAAATTGTAAATTTGCCAATTTGGTTTTTTAATAATTTGGCATTAACTCCTAAAATTATGTTATTTTTCTTGCGAAATCACCTTTTTGGGTGTTCTTTATCAAAAGATAACAAATTTACAAATACAATTTAAAAAAAATATATGAAAAAGGAGAGAAAAATAAAGCATATATTTCTAAAATTCATGACTGCTCTATATTCTTAGTCAGATCGGTTTAGCCTTCATCAGTGATTTTATTGGACATTGAGATACATAGTTGTTGTTACAATTGAATAGATTGAGGTTTGAACCTGCGTCTATCTCACATAGACTCGTACTTGCACTTTTCGTACATTTTTTATTGATGTTAAAACAATTAAAACTATTAAACTTCTATACAGAGTTGATTAAAACAATAAAACCAGAAGATGGTATAAAAGAAAATGTATATTAAATATACATGTTATTTAAATATTTATAGTTTCTGACGTTTGCTTTCAACTGTTTTTTAAATACAATTGTATTTTTTCATGTTTTACTCTTATAACTAATTATTGTGAATTAATGGAAAGAATAAATGGAAAAAGAAGAGTCAAAAACCAGAATAGGAAATGAAATAGTAAGTCTTAAGCAAAATAACATTTGTGAGAAATATATCCATAATTTAAAAAATTATCAATAAATATCGTGGAAGACGACTTAACAATTAGGCGGCAGACCCTATAAAATGAGTCAAAAACAGATTAAGAGAGTTTAGAAAAGTCCGAAAATGCTACCTAAAGAGATAATTAGCAATCAAAAACTAAAACAAATAGGAAAATTATAGTCGGTCTAGATCAGTGCCTTCATAGGACAATTGTCCCCGATCAACTCGCATGTATTCCTACGCTCTTGCATTTAGCCGTCACTGAAGCAGCGACGAATCAAAACGTGTAGCGGATGTATGCTCATTTTTTTTTAATGCACTGAAATATTATATTTGGTAATTTGTTATAAAATATTTTATGAAAATAATTTAAAAGAAAAGCTGTTTGATTAAAAAAAAATAAAATCTTGTTGAAAAACAAAAAGAATCTTGGTCATCTTTTGACAAACTAAAACAAATTCGTTTTGTTTTTTCCTTCTGTTGCGCAACGTTTCGACACTGGATTTGTGTCCTCTTCGGGCGACTTTTTTAATTAACATAAAACAAATCGATTTTTCATTAGCACAATAATACTTAACGTATAATTATATGTCAAATAATAAATTTTTTGTGCCAATGAAAAATCGATTTGTTAATTAAAAAGTGCCCGAAGAGGACACAAATCCAGTGTCGAAACGTTGCGCAACAGAAGGAAAAACAAAACGAGTTTGTTTAATTTTTTAAAAGGTGACCAAGTAAGCTTATATCAAAAATCATCAAACATAATACACCACTGGTCTTTTCGAAACATAATAAAATTAAAAGAATCGTTGATCAAATTGGAAACCAAGATCGACAAATAAAAATTGTGAACATTTTTTTCAGATTTAAAATTGATTTGTTCTAAACAACGTAACGCATTAAGTTCTGTAAATTAAAAAAATGTTTTACTAATAGGCAATTGTCGCGTAATAATAAATAAAATTTATAATACAAGATCTATAAAAGGCTTTAATAGAATTATTAATAAAACGAATTTTTTTATTATAAAAGTAGAAATTATTTTAAAAATTTGAGTCTTATCGTTCATTCATTCACTTCGATCGAATGTTTTTTTTTTCTTCCAAAAATTGATTTTTTAAATAACATTATAAATCCAACTTATTAAAGATATTTTTTTAATATGTAAATACAATGAAATCATTAATATTGATTGAAAAAATCTACAATTTTTAATTTTTTATAGAATAAAAAAAAGACAGCCTAATGTATACATGTATCTATTAATTTTTTTCCTTCCAAAAATTGAATTTTTGTTCAATTTTTATTTCTTTAAACCAGTTTTACTCACAACATTAACAGTTTCAACACTGCTATGAACCCATTGAAAATTTGTTACAGTGCAATTCTCATGTCCTCACCAACACAACTTCATTTTTATTTTTGAACAGCACTGGTCTGGATCGACTATACGATACCACAGAAAATAAGCATAAACCAAATTTGAGTGGCATTATTACAAATTTTTTTTGCCTGCAGATATGAAAAAGTTCATGTCGGATGCTTTATTTATATGGACCGATCCTGATCATATTTAGTAAAGTCAGTTATTTTTTGCAAAAACGTAAACAACCCAAATTTGAGCAAAGTTCTGTGGAATATTTTTGATAGATTTAAGTAAAGACCGGGTCACAGCATTATATGGGTTCTATAAAAGAATCGTTTATTTTTGGTCTACTTATTAGTGGGTGTAATAAATACATACAAACCAAATTTTACCAAGATCGTTACTATAATTCGGATATTATGGCAATTTAAAACGGTTTCATAGGGACCATTTGTATGGGGCCTATGTCTGAATATGTCCTGCTTTCCACAAATTTCAACAGCGTTCATCCTATCATCAAAATATATACATATTTGAGACATGCAGGGTGACTACAAGGTTTACATGGTCACAGACGGACAGAAGAACAGACGGACGGACTCGTCAGCACAAACTCGTTGTACGCTGACCACACAGTGGTATAGGATATAAATATATAGTCGAACTGTTTCCCGGCGAGCAATTGGAGGTGATCTTTTTTGGTATCGTTTTGTAAAGAAACCACTAATATCGGAGAAAAACCACCTGGCTCGCATAAGTTTTGCTAAAGAACACATGAACTGGCCAAGACGAAATTGCTATGCAGTTCCTTTTTCAGATGAGTCCAAGTTTAATTTAAGAGGCCATGATGAAAGAACGTTTATAAGTCGACCAAGTGAAAAAGACTAGATCCAAAGTATGCAAATGAAATTGGTAAGTTTGGCGGTGGGAATACTATGGTGTGAGGATGCTTTTCGGTCCAAGAAATGAGTAGAATTCATTTAGTTAAATAAAGTCTTACTGGAATTAGATGCAGGCAAAATCTAAGTGATGTTCGAACATGACAATGACCCACAACATACCTCCATAGCTGTGACCGAGTGGCTACAATATAATGCAGTTAGCGTTTTCGTCCATTCACCACATCTCAGTCTCATAGAAAATCTATGGGAAATGGAAGATCGAAAATACGGACACGAAATTACATAAGCCAGGCAGATCTCATAGAGGCAGTTATTTCATAGTGGCAAAAAATTTCAATGGATCTCATCAACAATTTCATTGAGTCCATGCCTCGGCGTTGTGAAGCAGAACTAAAAAAGAATGGATACCCAACAAATTATTGAAACCAAAAATAGAGGGAAAGTTTTCAATTATGGTACAGTAAAGGTTTCCAATGTTTTGTTTGTCAGCAGCATGATAATCAATACCTTTAAGTTTTGTTATTTTTTCTGAAGTTACGCTTTTAATGTTACTATTTTTTATTCTTTAGATAAATAAAACACAAATTTTTAATTTGATAAAAGAGTTTTAAATTTTATGTATCCAATTTTTTTTGCTACTGACTGTTCGTTGTAGAAAGTATATTTTAATAAAAGTTTCCATTGTATTGCCACTCACTGTATATATATTCCATCATCATGATGACTTTACTCTCTAAATATAACATAATCATAGTACAAACATTTATGTTATATATTGTTTTATGTATATTTATAAGATTTCGTGACAAAATTACATTTAAGGTTTCTTACCACCTTATTTGGTTATATATTTTTTTTTAGTTATTTTTTTTTTTAACCTCCAACAAGTTAAGGTAGTCATACCTACTTTGTAGGTTTTATACAAAGAAAAAAAAATTACTTAAAACAACAATATTGTATATATTTTTAAAAATTCTACAAGGAAAATAAGAAATGTTTGCAAAGGAAACGGATATAAAATGTATAGTATAGTATAGCAAAGGAGAAAAGTGCAAGTGCTTTTTGTGGATTTTAAGTACAATGTTGAAATCGCATGCTAGTCCTGATGATTATGAAATTGTTGTTTTTTTTGCAAATATTAAGTTAGAGTAAGAAAACAAAAAATGTTCTTGACATTTATCTAAAATTCAACAGGAAATTGCCGAAAAAATGGCAACAAATTATGAAAGGAAATGAAAATCAATGCAGTTTTTAGAGGATGAAAATTTCAAAAATTTATTCTCTTTAAAAAGAAAAAAAAAAAACACAAATTTTTAATGTAAACATTTTTTTTTATAATAATTTATTTGATAAGTCCATTATTTATAAAAATACTTTGAAAATCAATCATCAATACGAGCAACTTATAGACGACGGTTTTATCGCAAAATTGTGTTTAAGTATGAGGCTAATTTTTGGCTTAACGGTTTTGTTAAAAACTAAAATTGCCGCATATGCAGTGAGAGGCTCCATTACGTCCCGAAAAATGCACCGCTTAGTGCGATGGGCCTTATTTTTAAAAAAATGAAGCCGGAGCTTGTGTTATGGTCTATCGAGATCGTTATCGCGCCATTATCAATGATTTTTTGTTTGAAAATATGGATGACATTGATCCGGGCGAGATGTAGTTTCAACAGGATGGTGCTACGTGCCATAAGACTACCGCAACTTATTGAAATCCAAATTTGGCGATAGGTTAATTTCGAGAAATGGGCCTGTCAATTGATCTCCGAGGCCAAGAAGAGCCTCGGTGGCCATATGCCCAAAATCATTTTTAATTATTAATGCCATGTATCAATCTTTCGAACAAAAAAAAATTGTTAATTCAAATTTAATATTTTGTGTTATTTTTAACCATTTGAAGTTCTATCGAGCTTAAAAAGCACCCTTTGTTTCAGGGTGGGGGGTAGGGGTTAAGTACGAACCCCCTTCTGTTAACTAAATCAATAGAGAGATTCGGAGAGGGTTAATATATATGACCAACCTCCTATTACTATTTCGAGAGGAACACTTTTTCATTTGGGACTTATCCCATCCGCACTTTATATATATAGCTTTATAGTTATATATATATGTATATGGGGGTTTCATGTCAAGTGCACCCACTTTTGAAACCGATGTCTTCCGATCAAGATGAAATTTGCACCAAGGTTAGTCCTATTGTAGTATAGATAGTAGTTTAGACACAATTTTTCAATAAGATCGGTCCAGATCTCTCTGAGTTAGAGGGGATCAAAATTTGACATTTTGGCCAAACAGGTGTTTCTTCTCATCCATGTAACTTATTACCTATTGTTCTTAGAAAATTTTCTCCCAAATAGTTTAGATAGCTATTTCTTCAATATTTCGGAAAAAAATACTTAAAAAAAAAAAAATTTTTTTTTAGACTTTTTTTTTGCTAAATTAAAGCATTTTTTGCCTTTTTTTTTCAAAAAGTGCATTTTTTTTTTTTCATAAGAAAGCTTAGGATTTTTCCTTTAAGAGCTTTTTGGTCGCTTAGTGGGATGGGAGTGGGATATCTATCAAAATAAATGTTTTTTAACTCAAGACAACGGTTTTTCAATTTTTCAGAAATGCACTATTTTGAATTTTTTCCTATTTGTATCTAAAACCTTACAAATAAAACTTATACTGAGAAACTAGACAAATTAACCTTTCCGAAGGTATGTAACATACCTCCATAACATAACAGGAGAGAATGGTTCTCTGTAACCTGACAGAGTTATTTGCAACATTTCAATCTGAACACGAGGATGTCAAAACTGGCTTCACGGAAGACATCGGTTTCAAAAGTTGGTGCACTTGACATGAAACCGCAGATATATATATATATATATATATATATATGTCGGGTTTTCATTAATTTTAGAATGTTTTAATCAAGATTTGATAAAATAAAACAATTTATTTTAAATAATTTATTTTCTTTAAAATTAAAAACGAGGCAGTCTCTGTTCTTGTTTCAGTAGTGTCAGTCAATTCTACCCAAGCTTTGACATAAATGTCGCCGCTTGCCGTTGTATATTGTGAACTTAATCAGTGCTACGACATATATATATTAGAGTGGGTTACATTGTAGGAGGCCCAAAAAATCTCCATGGGCTTATCGCGATTCTGGTACTATGAGCCAAATCAAGTTTTTTCGCCCAAAGGAACCATACCTCTAAACCCATTTTTAACCTGCCAAAATATCAATCGATAATTTTATATGGGGTACCCATATACGACCTATATCGATTTTTCGTCGAAATTTTGACAGGTTCGAAAATGATTTTAGAGGTATGGTTCAAATATTCTTGTTATGGCCCATAGTACCAGAATCGCGATGATCCCATGGAGAAAAAATAATTGACCCACCCTAGTATATATGTATATATTTATAACTTTAGAGAAAAAATATTTTGTTTTAAAATATTTCTGTTATATTTCTGGTTTCACGTTCCTAAAAATTGGTTATATATCCGCAATTTTTTCTTGCTTTTTGAAAATTGTCGTACAATGTTGTTATAATAGAAAGGAAGACCTATTTTTTTAAAAGTATTTTTAAACAAATTTTTCTGTAAAGTATAATTTAAAAATTAATTTCATATTTTAAGTTGGCAACACAATTATTTAAAAATACGATTTTACGATTTACGATGTCTCCGCACTGCGACCAGGTAGATCTATTGTGCACCCTCTTTCAGCTTTATGTTCTTTCGCTCAATGTTAACCGGAATTAAATATTTATTTACTTTCTCATGTTTTTGAAGATTTTGACATTTTTAGTTGATAATGCACGTGGTTGCTATAAATACTTGCGTTGCCAATTAGAAGTATGAAATTCATAAAAAGGTGAGTAAACATTTAACACCATAGAATGTCGATTTTTTAAATAATTGCGTTGCCAATTTAAAATATGAAATTTGTGAATATATTTATATTAAAAATTTTATATTTTATTATTTTTGTATGATCCAAAAATAAAAAATTAAAGTTGCTGCAAATTTGAAGAAAAAAAATAAGCTGGTAAAATGGCCTTATTAATAAAAAAATCATTTCTGCTGGCAATTATGACTATTTAAATCTTAATTTGTTAATTTTTATAAGATTTTTTCCATTTAATGTAAATTACCAATGACTTTAAAATTTTTAGTTGGCGTTTCGCATATTTGATTATAGTTTATATAAAAATCTTTTGTATGAATTTATTTTTATTTTTTTCTGCAAGCTTAACATGCTTATTTGGCAACGCAAGTATTTATAAATAACAAGTTTTACTGAAGCTCCCAATTTTTTTTTTATAAAATGCAAAATAGATTAGTATTTTAAGCATTTTCTGAAAAAATTTATTTAGGTTTTCAAATTTGAAGTTGGCGGAGCTATTTTCGATATCAGTTCTTGATAATTTAAATTATCTTATTATATCCTTCATATTTAAAAGCTACTCCTGCAGGTCACACAAATATGGTTGGCAATGCTAGCATTAATATATATTGTCTTTTACTGGTTTTGATAATTTTTCTTAGAAATGAGGAATTTCTATTAGATTTTTCATACTTTTAAGCTATTTGTACTACTCAGAAGAGTAGTGTTGGTAACTCTGGCATTAGCGTATATCGTCGTTAGCTAGTTTGTATGATTTTTTTAAAGAAATAAATAATTTTGATTCTACCTGTCATATTTTCATCTATTATTAAGCTATTCCTGCCGATTAGGTAGGTATAGTTGGCAACGCTAGTGTTAATTTATATGGTTTTTCACTGTTTATTATATTTGTTTAAGAAATAAATAATTTTAATTCGACTTTTCTAATTTTTGTGTATTCAAAAGATCTTACAGGTTAGACAGCTGCACTTAGTTGGCAACGCTAATAATAATATAACAGATTTAAGTGATTTTTTATTAAATAAATATTTTTTTAACGTTTTAAACTTATATAGTTGGCAACGCCAATATTTATATGTATTGCCTTTCACAGGCTTTTGTGATATTCTTTAAGAAATAAATCAAATTCATTCGATTTTTCTTTTTTGATGCAATTTATGAATGATTTAACCATATTAGTTGCCAACAATATTTTATGAATATTTTTTTTGATATTTTAAGGATATTTTAAATGAAATAAATAATTTTTTTAACACTACAAAATAATTCCTGTAAGTGTCACATATTTAGTTTGTTATCTGACCATATTTTTTAGCAGCATTTAAACGAAGCAAATATTTTCTTTACATAATAAAGTTATGCCTGAAAGTATCACCTATTTAGGTGGTTATGCGATTATTTTATAAAAAATTATTTAATGCTTGTGCTGTATTTTAGAGGTGCACCTTAGGGTGGCCCTTAATAAAAAAAGTGTTCAAACTTACGGTCTCACCCCCTAGAAATATGCGAATAGCAAAAAAACTCAGAAATACAAAGTTTTGAAAAACTCGTTTTAGGACATTTTTTATTTAAAAATATCTTAAAATTCAAAGCTGGCTAACTGGTTAACGTTCTCGGATTTATCCCAAATTTTTGGAACGAAACTTCTACACATTTGGTTATTATATTTTATGCGTCGCATCTAAAAATTGGACAGCACTTACAAAATATTTGAATTTTTTGAATAAATTGTCTTTTTATTAGCTTGGGGTCATATGTGATCCCAATTCCAAAAGGGTTAATGGAGTCATATTATTTTTTCCGAAACCCTAGGCTATTAAAATAAAATATAACATTTAAAAGTAGAAAAGTGATGAATTTTTGATGCAAAGTATTAAGAAAGAGTACATTTACAGAATATTTCTCAAAAATCCAATTTTTCTCGAAATCCGCAAAAATAAAATCCTTGCCAAAAAAAATTCTGGCAGAGGGATTTACTTAGAAATTAACACAGTTAACCTGCAACATGTACTTAATAAAACCTTAAAGTGATATATTCATTTTTTAAAATTTTGTTTAAGAAAGTTTTTTCAAACTTTAAAAAGGAGTTTTAAAAATTTTATCAAAAAAATTTCCAATTTTCGGTCTCAATGAGCAATAGGTTAACAACGTGGTAATAAAACAATACTTCATATCTGAATACTTAAAAGTATAGAGACCAAAAAAGAATGATGTCTTTAATCAATTTCTCAAAGTTGAAAAAAATGTCATCAAATTTCATGAACTAGTTTTTTTTGGCACAAAAGTGGTCTGGGGCATTTGCTATTTCTTGGCGAAATTTCATTCGATTTAGAAGTTTTATAACCTGTTTGAAGGATAATTTAATACTGATCCCGAATTATATAACAGCTTATCGGAAAAATTAAACCATAGAACGAAATTTTCGTAAAATCTGAAAAAAAGTCATATTTTCCCCATATAAACACACTTGAAATTTTCAATCGCTTTGCGCTACGACTAAACGTTTTTGGATTGGCCCAAAACTTTGTATTTCTCAGTTTTTTTTGCTATTCGCATATTTCTAGGGGATGAGACCGACATTTTGAATACTTTTTTTCCCCTCTATATAACGAAGGGCCACCCTAGTGCACCTATTTCCAATTGGGGCGATGACAACTGTCGGGTTCGGGGTAGTTAAATTAGCTGCTCCAATAAAATGCCAATAGACTGCAATTGACAGTGCTAAGGAAAAGGGTTGAAATTTTTATTATTTCTCGTAAATTGAGAAATTATAAAATTAGTGTATGGTAAGGATTATAAGGTGAGGAAGTTAGGGTTTGGGGTTTAAGAAATGAGAACAAATACTGAATTAGTGGATTAGTGAATTAGTTCCTCACCATTCGGGTAACAAAATCCAAGTAAGTTTACAAAAATATTTTAGGCTTCAAAAGGCATCGTTTCAACACATGAAAAAGTTATTTTAGCTAAATTCACTTCATTTTGAAATTTTAAAAAGTTACTCAATTTCAACGAGTACGAATATTTTTAGATATTACATATCATTCATGTTATCGATAAGAAAATTTTAATGTTAAGTAATCGATATTAAAGTTTATAATATAAAAAAGGGAAATAATAATCATTGTTCAAAGCAGTTTGAATGGGAGTGATTTTCCCATTTTAGTTGGCAACATGAATTTAAATAACAAGTTTCAATAATAACTAAAATGAAATAAATATTTTCTATGGGTATTTGTTTACAAATATTATTGTTTTTTTTAATAGGATTCCTTTTGCTTCAGTTAAGAGATATTCTACCATTTTAGTTGGCAACGCGATTTTAAATAACAAGTTTCAATATTAATTTAAATCAAATGAATATTTCGTTATTTAAATGATATTATTATTACTTTAATAAAGTCTTTTATCTTCAGTTAAGTGTGATTTTCCCATTTTCGTTGGCAACGCGATCTTAAATAAATTTCAATTCTAATTTAAATGAAAAAAACATTTTGTTTATTTTTTATTACAAATATTATTATTATTTTATAGGATTCTTTTTGCTTCGGTTAAGAGTGATTTTCCCATTCTAGTTGGTAACATGAATTTAAATAACAAGTTTCAATAATAATTAAAATGAAATAAACATTTTCTGTGGGTTTTTGTTTACAAATATTTTTGTATTTTTTGTATTTCAATATTAATTTAACTCAAATAAATATTTCGTTATTTAAATGATATTATTATTGTTATTGTAATAAAATCTTTTTTGTCTCAGTTAAGAGTGATTTTCCCATTTTAGTTGGCAACGCGATCTTAAGTGAATTGCAATTCTAATTTAAATTAAATAAATCTTTTCTTTATTTTTTTTTTCAAATATTATTATTTTTTTTTATAGGATTCTTTTAGCTTTGGTGAAGAGTGATTTTCCCATTATTAGTTGGCAACGCGATTATAAATATCACATTTAAATAATAATAATTTAATTGAAATAAACATTTTCTTTTGGTTTATTTTGCAAATAATGATGTGATTTTTTTAAAAGAATTTTATTTGCTTTAGTTAAGAGTGATTTTCCCGTTTAAGTTGGCAACGCAATTTAAAATTACAAGTTTCAGTATTAATTTAAATGAAATAAATATTTTCGTTAGGTTGTTTTTTTACGAATATTATTTTTTTATAGGATTCTGTTTGCTCCAGTTAAGAGTGCTTTTCCTAATTCAGTTAGCAACGTGGTTTTCAATAAAATTTTTAATTAAATAAATATTTTTTTAGTTTTTTTTTTTTAAAGAATTAAATTATATTATTATTATTATTATTATTATTATTATTATTATTATTATTATTATTATTATTATTATTATTATTATTATTATTATTATTATTATTATTATTTATTTAAAATATGTATTTGGCAAAGCATGCATTGATATGTAGGTATCATAATTTACTGGATTTCATATACATACAATTGCATACATACATATATTGGTCATCCGATAATTAAAATATTTTTTTTTCATATTTTAAATTATATAATTTTTTTTTAAATTTCATATTGTCATATTGCTTAAATTCTAAATACAATTTAAATTTCTAATTAAATTCTTTTTTAGTTAATGTATCAATAATCCACTCTAAAACCACACAACCTTTTAATTGCTAATTAATTTACATTTATTAGGAGTTGCCACAATTTAATGACATTTCTGTTAAATCCAAATATTAATTTAGAAACTTTGTGTGTTTTATTTTATTATTTTTTTTTTCGAAAGAATTCATTAAATTGTCAAAATATTGACATTTACAAAATCAACGTCAACATTAACGTTATAACATCACAAAACATACACATACACAGCCAGTTGCCAAAGGCATATGTTTTTATTTATAACTTTTTTTTTGTTCTTACAAAATTTGTTTGTTGCTGATGTTGTTGTTGTTCTTGTTAGCCAAGCTACTTCAGCTACTTAAATACGAATATTAACCTCTAAAATATACAAATTTATTTAAGATTTACATACAAAATCTCCAAAGATTACCCACAAAACTTTTTGAAACCTCCAGTGAGACAAAAAGAGAGAGAGAGAGAGAGAGGGAGTGGAAGAGAGGAGAGAGAAAGAAAGCTTGAAAAAGTTCAACAAAACAAGCGCCAAGTATAGGAAACGTCAAAAAGAATGTCATTACAGGTTCTTGTTTGAAGAAGAAGATGAAGAACAAAGTGTTTGCTTTTTGTTGTAATTGTCATAAGTAAATATTGACATTTGAGTTGTTAAAACAAAATAATAATACGCCGTAGCAAACTTTTGAAATTATGCTAAGTATTTAAAGCTGAAAGAAAAAACTTTGTACAATAAAGCAGCCGTGGTTATAGAAATTGTTTCGTTAAATGCTTAAGGAATGAAGCAAAAAAAAAAGTTAAATGGTGCGTACAATATGATTTTGCAGCTTTATTTAGTATTAGAATTATTATATTTATTATATATTTTCAAAGAAATACAAATGTCGGTTGGTAAGATTTTATTTTCTTTATGTTGATTTAAAAAAAATCAAACACAAAGAAAATCGTATATATATATATTATTATATACAATCATAAGCATGTAAAACATTGCAAAAACCAATATGGCGTCACTTCCTTTGTGATATAATTTTGTTTTTTTTTTCTCTTCATTCTTCTTGACTTTCTATAAATCTAAGAAATATGTAAGAATTTTTATTCGGCTATAAGTTAAAAACGAATTTCGGGTACTCTTCATTTGTTGATCCATTCTGTTTTCAATTTCAGAAACTATAAAGATTTTTAAATTGCCAATTAAAATTATAAATTAAACTATTTCAAATTGTGTTACTTTTTTAGTTTTTCTTCAAAATCAAATCTACTTTCTTGTTTCTTGCAGCCTTTATTGCCTTTACTTGACTGTAGCGTATACAAAAACAAATGCCTCTACATTTATATGCTTAAATAAACATTTTGAAACATAGTCCATGATTTTTTGCTGTTGTTTTCTTTTTAAAAGCCATTTTGCGTGATCCTTTCTTAAGGATGAGTTGTTGTGTTTTATGTTAAAATAAACCCTGTTATATGGAATGCATATAAAACATGTATGTAAATATATATTGTATACAATTTCTTTAGGCTTTGATGGCATGTTTTGATAGATTTTTTCGTTGTGTAGACTTGTTTTTCTTTCAAGATTTTTTCCTTGCTTTTGATAGACTTGTTTCTAACACACGATATGGATTTTACGTGTTAAATACTTTTTATCGTATGACGCACGTACTTCTTTTCTATCCTGCTATTAATGTATGTTTGTATGTTTTTTTTTTGTATGGTTTAGGTCGCGTGTTTATTGTAGCTTCCTTTTCAATTCAAGATGATATTGAATTATTTTTTGTTCCACGTGTTTTGTCTGCTATTTTGTATTGTTTGTTGTTTCTCTGTTTGTTCAACAAAAAGCTTTAACAAACAATTTTTGTTGCTTAAATGAGTCTCAACTGCAGTTTGGTATATTTTTTGTTTTGCAGGTGTATCCTGTTTAAACATTGTATTCATTGCCTGGTAAACAATTTAGCATGGAAGAAAAGCAATAAAAAAAGAACTTTTTTTAAACCCCGGTTTGTCATTATTTCAATAGATCCATTTAATGTTTCCATGCTTAAATATTTCTGTTGAGTTGTTTTTAACCATCCCTTAGTAAAATTATTTATTTTTTTTTGCCTGATTTAACAGCCACTTAAAGATGTCTGGTGTATGTATTTTAATGGAAAAACTGTGTAAATTTAAAGGTTTATGGGATTTAGGTAATATATTTAAAGGGAAGATTAGTTAATCAAAGAAATTGAGGCAGAACTTGCTATGTACGAGGGCGGATCAATAAGACCGTGACTTTTAGAATGAAACACAGTTTTTTTTCAAAAAAAAAAAAAAATTATTTTTCAACATAAGCTCAATACACTTAGCCCAAGGTTTCTTCAATTTTTGCATCCCTTCTAAAAAAATAAGATTTTTCGAGGTCCATAAAATAGGCATTTTTGATCAATAATTTCATCGCTGGAGCAAAATCTCTTTCCACCGAGCCATTTCTTTAGGTTTGGAAGTAGGAAATAGTCACTGCGCGCTAAATCCGGAGAATATGGCGGATGAGGTACCAATTCGTAGCTCAATTTGTGGAATTTTGCCTTGCAGACAGCTTTCTTAAACCTACCTGATCATTTAAAATCGAAGCCACATTGCTATATGAAATGCCAATTTCATCAACAATCTCACGCACTTTTACTCTTCGATCGGCCAACGCCATATGTTGGGTTTTTTCAACATTTTCGGGTGTATTGACCTCAATAGGCCCTCCAGAACGTTTGTATTTGCGCGACCACAACGAAAGTCGGTAAACCATTTTTTTTTACCATTGAAAACGAGGGTGCAGAGTCCCCATAGTATTTATCAAGCTTTTCCTTGGTTTGATTGACGGTTTTTTTTTTGCAAAAAATAATGTTTAATGAGCACTCGAAATTCACTTTTTTCCATTAAAAAAAAAAAAAAAAACACGAGGTTGTATGTTTTGAACAGCTGTTAAAGGCAAAGTAAATGACGGAAGTTCGAAAAGTCACGGACTTATTGATCCGCCCTCGTACATATTTCGAACTTAATTCCCCTCGCGTTTATATAAAATCTTTATAATCATTTAAATATTTTTTTTTAGTTTCGCAAATACTCGCGTTTTTAGCGACAACAAATATAAAAATCCTAATTTTAATTTAATATCATATTTCTTTCGCATTACCCATTAAACACGTTTTTTTGCATGCACGATTTTTTCTTATCTGAACTAACAAGAAAATTTTTGAAATTTAAAATTTTAATAAAATATTGGAACATAACGCGTTGCCAACCATACTTGTTTTTTATCTACAGGAAACTGTTTTAATATATAAAGCCTAAAGAAACCTAAAGTTTTATATATCATAATGTTACGCGTTGGCAACTAAACACATTTTGCCTACATTATACTTTCTTTATATGTGTATGTACAGTTCACATAATCAATAAGAATTTAAAAATCGAAATGTTTTGCTTTTCTTTAAGAATAAATCGCGTTGCCAAAATTACATTATCTTGTGTGCACAAGAATTATTTAAATAATAAAGCCTTCGTATAATATCACGTGTTGCCAGCTATATAATTTTTTTATTTTTCAATATATAAAATCCTTCATATGCTGAAAAAATTTAAGAATCTTTAAGTTTTACATAAATTCGTAATTTTACGCGTTGCCAGCTAAATATATTTTTACCTGCAATATACTTTTCTTATGTATCTACCGGCTTTTTCGAGTTGTCAACTAATCATCTTTTTTTCTGGCTTGACATTCTTATGTATAAAGACTTTATTTAATCAACAAAAATTTAAAATTAAAAAATTTCAATCTGTCGTAATTTCTCGCGTTGTCAACTAATAGAATTTTTTGTATGTAAAGATTAATTTATGTATAAAGCCTTGACATGAACAACTAAAATGTAAAAATTTATAAGTTTTATTAAATTTCTTTATATATGGCGTTGCCAACTAAACATTTTCTTATCTTTACGAAATGTATAAAGCCTGGACATAAACATTAAAATATACAAATCTTAATTTTATTACAATTCCGTAACATATAGTGTTGCCAACTAAACATATTTTTGTCTGCAATTCATTTAATCTGAAAAAATTAAAAAATGGATTTTTTTTGGCATAATTTCATAATTTAGCGCGTAATGCCAACTAAATATATTTTTTGTCTGCAAAAGGCCTTACATATAAAGCCTTGATATTTAAAATATCTAAAAGCTTCGCCAATTTCGCTATATACTTATGTACATTTTTCCCGTTGCCAACTATTTGTCTGCATTACTTGAATTTTTTTATGTATGTCATTCAGTCAAAAACAAAATTAGTTGTTTGCATTTTAAAGATTTGTATTTTTCAAAATTTTCGCGTTACCAATTCTACATATTTTTGGCTTCATCGAACGGTTTTTATGTATAAATCCCTGGCTTAACAAAAAAACCATACAAATCTTAATTCAATTAAATAAAATTTTTTGTCAGCATGAGATGTTTTTAATTAAGTTTTTCACACACCAAATCTGTAACTTTTGTATATCATAAATTATCGCATTACCAACTAAACATATTTAGGTCTGCTAGAGACTTGTTTATGTATAAAGCTTTCATATAATCAAAAATTTAGAAAAGTAAATTGAAGTGGCATAATTTTTTAATTTTTCGCGTGGTCGACTAAAAGATTATTTATGCATAAATCCTTGGCAGAAGCAGGAAAAATTTACAAAGCTTGCTGATAGTATAATTGTGTAATTTTTTCGCATTGCCAACTAAAATCGATTTTTTATCTACGCAAGAACTTTTATTCTTTACAGCCTTTATGTACACGTATATATAATTATAACAACTAGCAGATTCCAGCCCTCGAAATTCGAGCTCAAATTCTAGGAAATTTTATTTTTTCATTAATTAAAGACCCTAAAAGTATGCTAATCAATTATAGCCAATTCAAAAATCAACACAAAAAGCAAACTCATTTTTATTACAAGTACATTAACAAATTTAATAAACACACACATAGCATTATATAATTTTATGTATGTGTTAGTAGCAACTTTAAATGCAATTTACTCAAAATAAAGAAAAAAATTTAAAAATCTGTTATTTTGCAAAACGGCTAAAAAGCAGTACCTTTCAAATAATATACGTTTGGTCAAAATCGGTATAAAACGGTAGAACAAAACATCAGTCACAAGAAATTGCGTAGCCTATTAATATTATAGATTCTAGACTAACCTTACAGTTTTATAAACTTTTGGGATTTCTCGCGTTGCCAACTATACGCGTTTTTGTCTGCACCTTACAATTATTTATATTCCAAATTAATTTCATTTGTTCGTGTTCTTCGACAGTACAGGTAATATGTTAGTAATACATATTTGGTGGTGTATATTATGAATATTTGAAACTAATTTTTTATTGAAATCTCATTTTTTTTATATTTTGTTAAACTCTCGCATTGCCAACTGTAAAATTTCACGCATTTATAAATTTTACAATAACGATAAAAAAGCCTTTATATATATGTAGATGATAGTTTTCCATTATAATATATAATATATACCTTTCGCATAATTTAATAATTTATCGCGTTGCCAACTTAATATATTTTGTCTACCAAAAACATTTTACCCATAAACAAGAAAAATTTACTTATCGTCATGTTAGAATTATTGTGCAATATCTCGCGCTGCCAACTAAATACGATTTTTACTGGATTTATATAGATATACATAACTATATATAATAATAATTCCTTCGTGAGCTTACAGTTTCGTACAATTTAAGGGGCTCTCGCGTTGCCAACTAAACGTGTTTTTATCTGCTCCATATACTTTTTGATATTGCAATTGAATTGTCTTTGTTTCGTTACTATGGCAGTATAATTAATATGCGATTGTTACAAAACTCGAATTAGTTTTTTGCTATTTGGTAACGTTCTCTATCGCTATTTTAAAACTTAAACATTTTGATAAAAGTTCGCATTGCCAATTATAATATATCAAGAAATTTCAATAGCTTTTGTAATAAAAATTAACAAGCTTTTATAAATTTATGGGAGTTTCCCATTATAATTTATAATAGACTATAAATTATGATTTATTTTGCGTTGCCAATTAAATTTGTAAAAATATGATTGGGAACTTTAGCTGTAGATTTTGTTTTAGTAACTTATTTATGGGAAAAAAAATCAATTGTAAAACAATACTTAAAGTAGTTTGGATGGATCTTTATTAAATATCACGCTGTTTACTAGTCTGTTAAATTAGTGTTATTTTCTTGGCTGTATGTTAATTTTATAAAAAAAATATCAAAATATTCTGTTCTCTATTTCCTTCACAAAATATTTGTATTTATTGCCAGCATATAAAGTTATTTATACAACACTTTAATACACAATTGTAGTTTTCTAAAACAGTTTAATAACTTTTTGGCAATGCAAGTTTTTCATATTTGTATGCCTGTTCCATTATTCTCTTTAAATTTTTATAAATTTTTTCTGTTATTTTAAAACCATTTTTAAGGAGTTCATCTTCCACTTACATTTAATATTTTTAAGTATACTTATTCGAAAAACAACATTAAACTTAATTAAATAAAAATATAGATAATAAGACGTTTTCAAAAAATAATAAAAAAAAAAACCAACAAAAACATAACTTTAGATAAACTTTGTTATGTATGAAGACTACGAAAAAAAAGTTATTATTTTTTTGCAACTACTTCTGCTTATTGATAGAAATTGAAATGAAAACAATCGAATGACAACTGTCAGCAATATTTTTACAACAAATAACGAACAAAAACTAACAAAATTTTATGTTCAAATATAAAAAGATAATAATAAAAGAAATCTAGAATTTGAACAAAGTTTTTGTTAGCTTTAATAGAGATAGAAAGAAAATTGTAAAAGTAAACTTTTTTTTTCTTGCAAGTAAATATTGAATTGCAGTTGGCAACCCCATTTTTTTCCAAACGACCATCAAAAAAAAAAGAAAAGAAAAGAAAATAAATAGCAGTTGAGAAAGAAGAAAAAAAAAATAACTAAAATAAGTTCAAAACTTCATATGCTTAAAGTTATGATGTCTTGCAACTGTGTGCGAAAGTAGATTCTTTTTTCAAATTAAT
Organism: Cordilura impudica; assembly: GCA_963682025.1. NCBI lineage: Eukaryota > Metazoa > Arthropoda > Insecta > Diptera > Scathophagidae > Cordilura > Cordilura impudica. The sequence goes on along the minus strand of OY821519.1, from coordinate 221,405,489 downwards.
TGAAAAGGCAAAATAACAATCTGTATGTTATGCTCACAAAGAACATTTAACAAAACACAATCAATAATTTTAAATGGTCCTTATGTGTTTAAAATATAATATTTTTCTTAGTAAATGTTTTGAGTATTAAGTCTGGACTCGAACCCGGGCTCACATGGTGGCATAGCTTAAACTAAAAAGTAATATATAAAAAGATTTTGTCCTTTCGACGAGCTACTACTGTATTTTGTACGTTGCTGTGGGAAAACAAATCTTTGCCAAAAATATAAACTGAATTATTATGATCTTGGCCAGAAAAAAAAAAACAACAACGGCATGAGAAAAGATTGGAAAAGAAAAACTTTCATTTGAAAATTTTCAACTATTATAGTTTTCTTGTTAGTTTTTATGATTTCTTTGGGGAGCTTATACTTCATCTAATATTTGAGCAGTGAACACAAGAAAGCAAAACTTACTTATGTGGCAGGGTTTTTCTTATGCAATTCATTCGTTTTCGTTGTAAATTTTGTAGGTTAAGTAAACTTTTTTGCTTATTTGAACAAATCTTTTCATAATACTGGTCAAATATTATATAGTTTGTGTAAAACAGTATGTTAAGGACATTTGCAGTATTTTAAAAGAGTAGAAGCATAATTATGATACTTATAAGAAGTTAAGGAATATTATGTGAAGAAAATAATTTTTCATCCTGAAGATGAAGATGCCACCGAAACGGGGCGAAACTGAAGAAAAAATTTGTTTAATTTTTTGCTTCGTAAATATGGACTGGAAGCCTGAATGGTCTTCAATATTAAAAATTAATTAAATTATACTATTTTATTCTAAAATGTTAATTTCTAAGGTCAAGTATATTACAAGTAAATAGTCGATTTAACAATTCCCATTTAGTTCATTATTGTTATAACAAGAGGAGTTGATGTGGGTTCTGTGGAAATCACAATCCCAGGGTGACTCGACTATAGTTAAAATGTGTACGCTAACCGAGGCACTGTGACATGCAAATTAAAATTGTGGAAATCTTTTAAATTTTCCTATATAAAAATTCTTTACAAATAATTTAATAATTAATAATTAAATTAAGAAAAGTCATAAGAAAATCTTCACAAAGAAGAAGTAAGAATATTTGATACGTTCCACCTAGTATCTGGATTAAACTTTTTTCTTTTAAATTTCTTTAAATCTATGTATACATATATATATAAAAAAAATTGTGAATACTTAAATAAAATTCACTAAATTGTGAATCTATATATATAAAATTCATTTTCTGTTTGTTTGTTTGTTTGTTTGTTTGTTTGTTTGTTTGACCGCTATACAAATTTTTATTTTTCAACGGATTTTCCTGAAATTTTGTACACACGATCTCTATACCCCAGGAAAGGTCGCCGTATACTTTTTACCGGCCACGCCTACTTTTACGCCCACTTTTTATGTAAAATTCATTTTCTGTTTTATTCATATTTGTTCACTATACAAATTTTTATTTGTTAACAGATTTCTCTGAAATTCGGTAAACACGATCCCTGTACTCCAGCTAAGGTCACCATATACTTTTTATCGACCACGCCTACTTTTACGCCCACTTTTTATATACAATTCATTTTCTGTATTTTAGTATATTTGTTCGCTATACAAATTTTTATTTTTCAACGGATTTCTCTGAAATTGGGTACACACGATCTCTCTGCTCCAGGGAAGGTCGACATATTCTTCGTACCGGTCACGCCTACTGTTACGCCCACTTTTTGTATACAATTCTTATTCTGTTTTTTGGTACATTTGTTCGCTACACAATTTTTTTTAAACGGATTTCTCTGAAATATGCTACGCACGATCTCTGTACTCCAGAGAGCTCGCCATATAATTCTTGCCGGCCACGCCTACTTCTACGCCCACTTTTTATACAAAATTAATTTTCTGTTTTCTGGTACATTTGTTCAATATAGAAATTTTTACTTTTCTAGGGATGTCTAAGATTCGGTCACACGATTTCTATACTACAGGGAAGGTCACCATATGCTTCTTACAGGCAACGCCTACTTTGCGCCAACTTCTATGTATATAAAACTTATTTTTTTCCTTTTATTTGTTTCTTTATTTGATTGCTATACAAACTTTCATTTTTCAATGGCTTTCTCCGAAATTTAGTACATATTCCAGGGAAGGTCGCCATATGATTTTTACCGACCACGCCTACTTTTACGCCCAATTTTCATATAAAATTCACATTTTGTTGTGTGGTATATTTCTTCCCTATACAAATTTGTACTTTTCAACGGATTTCTCTGATATTTGGTTTACACGGATATAACTACACGGTGAACAAATTCCCCAAACTTAAAAAAAAGGTACCCAAAAGAAATGAACAAATTCCCCTTTTTTTTCAATCGGAATAAAGAATGAACTTACTCCCCAAATTTATTCTTAAATTTTAACATATTTTTATTTAATGAATTTTGTTAAATATTTATTTTAGTAAATATTTGCATATTGAGAGCAGTATATGTCCTACAATAAATGCATTTAAAATGAGTATTCTTTTCAATAGCGTCATTTCGTTGCGCGGAAGCTACGCGCACGGGGAATACAGCATAGGTAGAATATCGGAATGATCTGAAAAATATATTTTGACAATTAAAATAAGTTAGAAACAGCCGAGCGGCAGCACTGGTGTGGTTGCCAAATGCACGGAAGCGGCGCGCGGCCCGCGGACGCGGACGCGACGGATGCGGACGCGACACGCTCTCGGAACACAGCTCAGCTAAAATATCGCAATGATCTGAAAAATATATTTTGGCGATTAAAATAATTTGACAACAACTGCGCGGCAGCACGGGTGTGGCTGCCAAACGTGCGGAAGCGGCGCGCGGTGCGCGACCGCGGACGCAACGGATGCGGACGCGACGCGCTCGCGGAACACAGCTCAGCAAAAATATCGCAATGATCTGAAAAATATATTTTGGCGATTAAAATAATTTGACAACAACTGCACGGCAGCATGGGTCTGGCTGCCAAACGCGCGGAATCGTGCGCGACTCGCTCGCGGAATACAGCTTAGTGAAATGTCGTATGATACATTTTATCTACGTATGTGAAATAATTACCTGTTGATCAAAATAGGCCACACATATACTATAAGCAGTTGCTTAAAGAAACCTTGCGACACAATATTAAACGTCGCATTAGTCTTTCATTTCTGAAACTTGAATTTGACGTCTCTGCTCAATGATAATCACTTATTGAATGAAGTAATTCAATTTTTAAAAGTTGTGATTCCTTTAATTTGCAAACCATTCCGTGATATTTGATGTTTATAAATAAACTAAAAAAAAAAAAACTTAAAGCGGTTTCGTAACTTATTTTTGAAGCATCTTTGCTGCAGCATCTTAAAAAACTTCTAAATTAAAAAATCAAAAAATTTTTAATTAAAATAAAAAATGAATTTACTGCCCATACAAATTTTAGGGGAGAAAGTTCATTTTATTGAGGAATTTGTTAATTGGGGACTAAGTACTCAGCGCCTGGTAAGCATAGTGAACCATTTTTCAAGTCAAAGGCCTTTGTATCCCGGGCAAGACCGGGTAAAAACAGCTAGTTTTTAAATATAATTCAATAAATTTCATTATAAATATTTATTGATCACACAGAAGACATATAAATGGGTTTGTTAATAAATTATTTTAAAGCGCCCCGGTAGGTGAGTAGGTAGCGTGCTCGCCTATCATGCGGGGGTCGTGGATTCGATTCCCACCAGAGGCTTTAGTGTGTCGCTGCAAAAAAAAAAAAAAAAAACAAAAAAAATATCCAATATTAGAATCTGCAGAAAAGCCACTCGGCTTCGCGGAACTAGGCTAAAAAAAAAAAAAAAAAAAAAAATATTCGTTTGTCTCTTAAAAAAAAAAAAAAAAAAAAAAAATTTATAAGAGCCTAAAGGTATGCTAATTAATTTTAGCCAATTCATAAACACACACACAGCATTGTATAGTTTTTTTTTGAAGCTTAAATATGTGTTGTGTGTATGTGTTACTAGCAACTTTAAATTATTATTACTGCAAAAAAATGTTACAGATTGTTCACATCTGTAAAGATGGCGCACATCTGCAAAGAAATGCCTTTCAAATGGTTTAGTTTTTGCCAAAATCGGTTAATAACTAAAAACGCAGAAAGGGTCATTAGAAATCGACTTGTTAATGTTAATAAAAAAAGAGCTTTTTTGAGATATTAAAAATATTTTTATTTCAGTCTCTTAGGTTCGGGTTAAAAACTGGCTCGGCAGGCTCCCAGTCATTTACCAAAATTCTCAATCACGTTTTGCAATAAACTGTTTTCAATGGTTGATATCTGCTGTATAATGTTGCTTTTAAGCTCTTAAACTGTTGTGAGATTATTGCTGTACACTTTCGATTTCAAAAAAACCGCACAAAAAATAATCTGAAGGTGTCAAATCGCACGATCTTGGTTTCCAATTTACTCCTGCTCTACGAGAAATAATGCGATTTTCGAACTTTTCTTTCAAAACATCCATTGTTTCTCTTGCTGTGTGGTAGTGGCACCATTCTGTTGAAACCAGATATTCTCTACGTCTAACTAATCAATTCTCTACCACAAAAAACTTCGAATCATCTCCCTGTAGCGATTTACATTGACCGTAATCGCATTTCCATTGTCGTTTTCAATTTTTAGTATTTTTTAGAGGTGTCTCCAGCTGTTAGGCCATATTTTGGCGTAATGATGCCAATTTTAAATACTAATCTCCTAGGAATAATGGCAAACAATATTATCCTAATTTTACCCAGATAAATGGTTTATTTGTGAATGAGCATGATTTCATCAGACAGACAGAGAGACGGACGGAAGGACAGACAGACGGAAATTGATATATCAAAAAACGGGTTGTGTCAAAAATGGTGGATTCTAGTACCTACAAGTGTGTAGAAACTTTAAATGCGTTTTTTTCTCACAACTTAATTTTCACAGACTAGGTCCCTTTTCTCGGAGGTCACATATATATACTTTATGAAGTCTCAAATTTATTTTCCAATGCTAATGCATCCCTGGCACACTTTTGGGGAGGGTATAAAAATTTTAATTAATTTTTACCAACAAAATTTATCAAAAGAAGAAAAAACAAGTAACAAAAATTATAGTCGGTCTAGAGCGACTATACTATACCCTATGCCATGCCTTAAGAGACCCTACCTCTTAGGACCGAATAATTAGATATAGAAAATAAGCATTAACCATATTTGGGTGGCATTGATACTAATGTATTGCCTTCGGATATGAAAAAGTCCATATCGAATGCTATATATTTATATGGCTACTAGGTTGAAAAATGGTCCGATCCTGACCATATTTGGTAAGGTTACTTTTTTTGCAAAAACATATAAATACAATTCAAATTTGAGAAAAATCTGTGCAATATTTTAAATACAATTCAAATTTGAGAAAAATCTGTGAAATTTTTTTATTTTTTGATCGATTTGAGTAAAGATCGGGAGTCAGCTTCATATGGGCGCTATGACTAAAAATTGTCCTATGGGGGTTATTTTTGGACTACTGACAAATGAATGTAATAAACATATACAAACCCAATTTGACCGAGATCTATATAATAATCTGGATATTATGGCAATTTAAGTCGATCTCATAGGGGTCATTTGTATGGGAACTAGGTCTGAACATTAACCGATTTTCACCAATTTCATTTACGGCCTTTATAAGCTCATATACTAAATTTCGTCAAACTATTTGCGTCCTGTAGTTTGATTACAAGGTTTTTGGGCAGACGAACATGGCTAAATCGGCTCAGCAAGAGATTCTGAGTCGATCGGTACACTAAAAGATGGGTCTAGATGAAATATTTTCGCCAGTTACAAATATCAGCACAAGGTCTTTATACCCTGACCACATACTGGTATAGGATATAAAACAACACGAAAATACCAAATATTTTTGTTAATTATCTTGTTAATTTTAAACATCAAGGTGAAAAATGTGGCCATTATAATGTGAAACCTAGCCTTTTTTGTATCTTAGTGTTAACAACCTTGGTTATAATATTATAATTAGAGCACGGGTGAAGGGTATTTAAGATTTGGCACAGCCAATTTTAACATGTTAACATTGCTGTACAGAGGGTATAATTCAATTTGTCATTCCGTTTGTAACGCATCAAAAAACTAATTTACGACCACATAAGGTATCTGTAATATTAATACGCAAGGCGATTTCTTGTGACCGATGTTAGTGTGTCAGTTTTAATCCAATTTTGACCACACATCCCTCATTTGAAAGGTATTTCTTTTAAGCTGTCCACCAGATTTACACAGTTTTTATATTTTTAAATTTTTTTGGAGTTGTGCGTCCGCCAGACTTACAGATTCTAACATTGTTACATTTAAGCTTGCTACTAACACATACATAAAATTATACAACGCTATGTGTTTTTTTGTAAAAAAAAAAGTGAGTTTGTTTTCTTCATTCATAATACTAATTGTGTTGAATTGAAAAATAATTTTGGACATAAATCAATAATTGGACATAAACCCCCATAACGGCAATGACGCAATCGATATTTAAAAAGTGTTGAATTGTGAATTGGCTAAAAGTGATTAGCATACCTTAAGGGTCTTATAAAATAATATTTAATGAGAAAATAAAATTTCCTAGAATTTGTACTCGAATTTCGAGGGCTGGGATCTACTAGCATAAATTATTGATCCTTATAATAACTCGAGTCATGTAGCGATATCCGTCTGTCTGTGTCCATCTGTGTTCAAATCATGATCCCACTCAAATTGAAACAACTACCTGGGTAAAGTTATTCATTATTTCGCGCAGTTTGGTATTGAAAATGGATTAAATCGGGCATCATTATGCCGAGATATGTCCAAAAAGATGAAGACACAAAATTTTAAAATTTAAGTGTGATTGTTGTAATAACTTAGTATTAAATATAATTGTTGACTTTTTGAAATATTTTATTTATATTTGTTATAAATAGTGAAATAAATCCAGACATTAATATAAACATAAAGCTGATGTGGAGGGTATCAGAGATTCTGCTTAGCTGATTTTAACACTCTTACTTGTTAAACCCTCCAACCCAGTGTGCAGAGGGTATATATATGTAAGTTTGTCATTCCGTATGTAATAATTAAAAAAAAAATTTGGACCCCATAATATATGTATATATATTTGTGAACCTTAGTGTTGCCATAATTTGAAATTGTAGAGATACTAAATTGCAAAAAAAAAGATGCAAAAACGTATTGGAGTCAAAAAAAGGATGCTAATTTTTTTTTTTTCAAATTTCATTACCCCTGTATTGAAATATTAAATACTTATTAATAAATTCTTTGGGTTTTAAGTCGAAAAATTAATATAAAACATAAGTTTCGATTTATATTTTTTAAATTTTAATTAAAATTATTTTGGATTTCATTTGTAAATTTTTTTAACATCAAATTGAGTTTTTTTAGTTTAAAATTATTTTTAATTTCAGAGGGATTTTTTTTTTTTATTTCAAATATAATAGAATTTACATTATCAAAAGATACGATTATATTACAATAATTGGTTTATGAAATTTAATATTTCTGTGATGTCTGCATCTTCAAGTTCTTCTTGGCTCTAATATTTTTCTGACGATCGACTTTTATCAACGACATCGCTCGATATATTGTAAGTGTAACAGCATCCATTTTTAAATTTCAAACCTTCTTTAATACGTATTACAGAACATAACAACTCGGATTTTATTCTGTCCAAAGAATACTTTTAATAAAAGCCATCAAACTAAAGAAACGTTTAACTTTGGCTTTTGAGAAAGACAAAACTAATAAATAGAGTTTTTGTTAACTTCAATCCATAAAGAGGTTGTATTCAGTGTTGTATACCAATATTGTTCTGTGATATAACTCCATTGGATTTGAATTTTTTTTGTTTCAGATTATTTAAATTTAAACTCTTCTAATATATTGGTTATATGTGTTTAATGTGTTTTGTATTGAAAATTTTGGCATTTTTTTATTACAATAATATTTTTTGGCAATCGACTTTTTAATTCATTAAAACTGTTGTTGGTATTTACATTCTTCTATTTCAAAATGTTTTATTATGTTGGTTGAAAGAAACCATCAGAGTTGTAAAGAGAGTAGTACACAAAATTCTCGTATTACACTTTGAGAAATTAAAATTAAAATTGTATATTCAAAAATAATGAAAAAAAAAAATCAAAAAAAAAGATGCTAAAGCAACTTTTTATTAATAAAGGATGCTAAGGTAGCATCTAGCATCTTTTCATAAATTTTGGATGCTAAACGACGAAAAAGTTCCTAAATCTTTTCAACTAAAATGCTAAACTGGCAACACTGAGCGGAGTTGATATAGGGATGTCCGTCTTCTGTCCGTCGTAACTAGGGTGCTCGTTGGCATAAAAAATGATTCACTAACATCCTGGGAAGTTTGAAGAAGTAAAAAAAGTCTTGAAAAATAATTTGTCTATGTTGTTCTTGTCACGATCACGCCCTCAATAGGATAACTGGGGCGCTCGTTTTTAGTGAAAATGATTGACCAACATCATGAAAAGGTTTATGTTTGTAAAATCATGAAAATATGTTTAACAGGTCCCGAGAAATCACTGAAGAAGTAAAAAAAAAAATATGTTTCTGTATTGTTCTTGTTGTTATTCTAAATGTTGTATTGTTGTCATAGCTTGAGTTGTTGTTTTTTGGTCATTGTGGTTATATTATAATAAAAACTAACCCTTTGTACATTTCTTAATCAACTCTGGTAAACAAATTTAAAAGTTTCCATTGTTTTGGCATTACTAAACAAATCTGTCAGATCATTTCTATTATCGCCACGAGCCTGCCTCCAAAGTTTCAAAGCGATTGAATCACTGGAAAGGGGCTAAAAATCGATCCCAAATTTTTTCGACAAGCAGACAAGCAGACGTGTTAATATGTATAAAGGGGGTAAAAATGCACCAACATCTAAAGCAAATAATGCTAAAATATCTGTTGTTAATAAAAAAAACCATGTAAATTTACCGAAAAAAAATTTTATGTATTAATTTATTTAAAGAAAACACAACAATAACTTTTGATGTTGTATTTTTTGTGTGTAATGTTTACATATACATACATACATATACTAAATTATAAAATGACACACATATATTCTATATACATATGTATAGGCAAACTAACCGCTTGTTAGAAACAAATCGGTATATTACTTTATTTATATAAAATTCTGCAATATTTTGTTCTAGGGAAAATACATTTCTTTTGCATTAACAGAGTGTCACTTCATTTTGCTCAGTGTGGCTATGCTACAATAGATGGTGCCAGAATTTTTGTTCTAATTAGCTTTGCAATAGTTATTTCTATTTTAACATGAATGTCAACATTTTCAATTAGATATCAAACACAACAATGTTAAAAGTATATACAGAGCTGAGTAAAGAAGAAGCAATGTGTTTTTTGCTTTCAAAACAGATCTACATGGTTATATAAAATTATTATTCTGCTTTATCTAAAAAATAGATGATTGCGATTACATATAATTTTTAAAATTTTTTTATAATAACTAAAGCATTACTATTGATTTAAATACAAATTGCACCTTTTAAATTTTCCAGTCAAATTTAAAAAATATCAATTCTAAAAATCGGAATTCAGATTTCCAACTACATATATAAATTAGAAAATATTAATTGAATTTCAGAACATCATATTAAAACGTTGGAAATAATAATAACTTGAAACTTCGAAGACATCAATTGAATTTTAAAAATATAAATTTTATGCTTTAAACACAAATTCAAATTAAAACAAGATAATTATAGTCGGTCTAGACCGACTATACAATACCCTATACCATGGTTTAGAAACCCTATCTCTTCGGTCTAACTAATTGGATATAAAAAATAAGTATAAACCAAATTTGAGTGGCAGATAAAAGCTTATATACCAAATTGCATCAAAATATATTCATATTTCCGACCTGTAGTTTGATTACAAGGTTTACATGGACACACAGACGGACCGACGGACGGACGGACGGACATCGCTAAGTCGACTCAGAAGTTATTTTGAGTCAATTGTTATAGTAAAAGATGGGTCCAGGTCAAATTTTTTTGGTAGCTACAAACAGCAGCACAAAGTCATTACACCCAAACCACATAGTGGTATAGGGTATAAAAAACAACAAATATGTTTACATTTAAAAAATTAATGAAATTAAAAAAAAATATTGTGATTCTGGAGACATTAATAGCATTTCAGGATAAGAAAGCATTAATTTAAATTCAATGGAGTTTAGAAAACCTCAAATGATATTTTAGAATTGCGAACATAAAAATTGTTACATAAATGTAGCGCATTTTGATGAGAATGCTATTTATATATTATTTTTCATAATCTTTTTGGATGAAAGTTTGAAGTTTTTCAGAAAATAAAGATAACAAATTATGCAATTTAAAATTTTTGAGCCAGCGTTCATGATAATTTCAAAATTCGAAGTAAAACCCAAAAATTTAAGTTCGATAATAATTCCTAGGTTGTATTTGGAGTCAATAAATGAAAATATATTTTATTAACTTGATTTTATTCAAAATCAAAAGTTGGCATCACTGGTTTACATTTTGTATTGTATTGGGTTATTTTGTGTTACCACAAAATCTAGTAGTGAAAACTCCCTTTTAATATGTAAAAAAAAAAATTAATTCTCTGTGTTTTCCAAATATGGCAATATTTTAACAAAAAATGGAGAGCCTTTTTTTCTTTGAAGAATTATTTGGCCACTTAAAATAAACTATACAGCCATCTCCAATTAGCACAATTTAATGTATATAGCCACCCTACACAACCATTGTATTCGCAATGGAGGTTAGGGCGAGTTATTTAATTAGCAAAAACTTTAACTAAATTAAACGAGAAGTTATGTCATATAATCGGAAACCCATACATATAGGTATATAACCTAAATGCATGCCGATCAGCAACCACGATACCAAAAAGCAAATACCGAAAAGTGTTTCCTGTTATCCAAAATAATAAAAAAGACGAAAACGATCTTTCCTCGTTGGAGCGCGAATTAATAATGTGAGAGAGCTTTATAGACCAACTCTTGACATAAACAAAAATCATCTGTTAAGCGGATCAACCCAAAGAGTTTGCTGAAATAATTTGGTATTAAGCTTAATAAATTGTTTCTTTTTCAAATATTTTGTTTACATTAATTATCAATACTCAAACCTAGGTGGAGGGTATCAGAGATTCGGCACAGCCGAATTTAACACTCTTGCTTGTTTTTAGTATATACTTATAATTTTTTTTCGAGTGTCTCACAATGTTAATATATCGGGGTACTTATTAGCTATTAAATAATATGTATCTAACGATATGACCACTCAAAATATTTAGTTAACATTAATATTATTATTATCCAATAGTTTATTCCGACACATGTCAATATTTGTTTACATGAGTGTTTAACGTTCGTCACGTGTTATAAATTGTTGTTTTGATATCTGCACTTAAAAAAAGGTTAAAACTAATTACCACAAACATCGCGGTGGCAACATCGATTTGGTATCTAGATATCTAGATAATTTTAATTAAATAAATATGCACACCAAATATTGATATTGGCCAAAATTCAATTAATATTAATTGAAAATTAAAACAAAAGCCATGATTTATGAGTTTTAGTTTTGGTGGTAATAACATTAAACATTTTTCATGTTTTAACTTGTTTTATAAATAAGTTAAACAAAAAAAAGCAACACAATTTGAATATTTAAGGTAATACCCCATATTTGTTTTTGCCACTTAAATACATAAAATAAATATTATAAGAAGTACAATATTTTTATTTGTTGACATCTTGTTAAACAATATGTGAAAAAAATATAAATAAATATAAAATCACACCAAGGCGTCAGCAAATATGGCGTCAACTTCCTTTTTATAAAGCATTTTATAAAGTATTTTATTATATGTATGTTTGTATGGATACAACAATAAACATTATACACAGTATGTTTGCATATTTGTATATGTATATAGTTTTATATGCGTACAAATGAATATGGTATTTTATTGTTTTAATGTAGAAAAAAAAAAACAAATAAATAAAAAAGAAAGAGTAGTAAATTTTCTTTTATTTTCCCTTTCTTTTCATTTTAGAAAATTATGTTTTCTTATATTGTTGGCTAAAATAAAAATTTATGTAGGCTTTATGCATATTTATAAGAATAAAAATGTGTCAACATAGTGTTAAAAAAGCTGTCATTATTGTGTTACTTCATTTCCTACACATATACCACCACAGTTAAACCCCACCATCTACTTTTCATTCAGTCAAAATCCCCTGCTCAAACGTTTTTAAGTTACAATTTAAATGTAAATGTTTATAGTGGAGTTGCCAGTATTTGCAAAATTTTATTGTGTTTCTAGGTTTGTTTATGTATTTTCTTGTTTTTTTTTTTATTTTTTGGATTTTTTGGTTGTATGAACATGTCAAGTCATAGCAAAATAATAACAGGGAAGTTTTGTTATTCTTGTTGAAATTTTCTAATAAATTTATTACTTTTACTTGACATCTCTAGTTAAAAAAAAAAAGAGGAAACAACAGAACAACAAAGCAGCTACAGAATGACTTATTTATTAGACAACCCTTAACGTCTGTATAATCAGAAACATTACAATGGTTGAAGCAATCTTAACTTTTAAGGAATCTGTTTAAAATAGCAAATGAAACGAAAAAAATTAATATAAAATTTATTTCAGGATACAATATAAAATTTACTTTTAGGTAGTTGAAAAGCATAAATTACTAAATCGTATACACCTTTGTAAATTTTCTTAAAAAAAAAGTACCTTTCCCTAAAAACGTTTATTTATTTATTTCAGTGAACGGAAAACAATTTCTTACAGATTATGATTAAAAACATACAGAATATAACATATGTATATACAAGAAGGAGTAAAATATAAATATTTACATTAAATTTATCTTATTACAGTAAAAAGAAATAACTTAAAATTATCGATTGTTGTGTAAAATTCAATAAAAGAGTTACGACTGTTTTTGCAGCTCTAAATAAATATTATTTAAATTAATAAAGGTGCGAGTTAAACACTAATGAGAGCATAATTCGTACGATGAATTAGAATATTAAAAGTATTCAAATATCTAAGAGTTCTTGCTGGAACATAAAATGGAATTAATGCGAGTAAATTCGGGCCATCAATATTGTTGTTAACTATATCAAACACAAGTAAACATGATTGGAAAATTCGCAGGCCTATGAAAAGGCATTTGGATTGATAGTGAACAGATTCTAATACGAGAGATAAAGATTGAGACAGTAGCGCTCCAATCAACATAAGCATATTTCAACTTTTCTCCAACAAAGGAAGTATATATCTTCTTTTGTGTATACGGCTCCGAAAATTCTGAGCAATTTCTTTTCAAAAAACCAAGCATTTTATAAGCTTTAGGAATCATGTATTCGATATGAGCTATAAACGAAATTTTTTAAATATAAACCGAGTTTACATTTACATGCTTTGGAGAAAAATAACTTTATATATAAATGTAATGGGGTTTCATTACGACTTAGGTCAGTATGTTTTTATTAATAACATTGTTAGAGAAAAGGGGATTTCACGTGATTAGAAAGTTTTGTTAGTAGAATATGATAGCATACAAACTCATTCCTAAGTCGATTTAGGCGGATATCGATTGTGACCACAGATAAATAGATTAAAAAAAACATTGAAAGATAATAAATAAAAAGAAAATTAAAATTTTCTAGAATAGGCACTCGAATTTCGAGTGGTGGGTTATGCTACTAGATTTTTAGATTATCTACATAAAAAAGAAATTTTAAATTTTTAAAACAAAGAGAAATATCATTGATAAAAAAATCTGACCCATAAAAACCAAGTTTTTATTATACTCCATTTCTCTCTAAATTAAATTATCGTTTCAGTGTTACTCAACAATTGTAAATTATGCAGTCAAAAAATTTTTTACAATATTTTTTTTCGACGTCGCCATGAGTCTGCCTGCAGCTCGATTGGATCATGGGAAAAGGGCTTAAAATTGCTTCAAAGTTTTTTCGGCAGACAAGCAGGCAAGCAGACATTACGAGTAAAAATAAAGGGAGGGAGTTAAAATTAAAATCTTTTTACTTAAAAAAGTTCATTTCCCTAAAAAGTTCCTTTTTCTGAAAAAAGTTCCTTTTCTTAAAAAAGTACATTTTCTTAAAAAATACCTTGTCATAAAAAATACCTTTTCTTAAAAAAGTACTTTCGTTAAAAAAGTACCTTTCTTAAAAAAGTACCTTTCTTAAAAAAGTACCTATTCTTAAAATAGTACCTTTTCTTAGAAAAGCAACTTTTCTTTAAAAAAAAAAGTTCTTGAAAAAGTACTTCTTTTTAAAAAAAGTGAGTTTCCCTAAAAAGTACCATTTCTTAAAAAGTACATTTACTTAAAGAATCTTTTTTTTTAAAGGGTAACTCTTCTTAAAAAAGTACCTATTCTTAAAAAAGTAAAATTTCTTAGAAATGGTACATGTCTTAAAAATGTACTTTGTCATGAAACGTACCTTTTCTTAAAAAAGCGACTTTTGTTAATAAAGTACATTTTCTTAAAAAGCTACCTTTCTTTAAAAAAGTACCTTTTCTCAAAAAAGTATCTATTCTTAAAAGAAAATAAATTTTCTTGAAAAAGTACTTCTTTAAAAAAAAGTAAATTTTCTTAAAAAAGTAGCTTTTCTTAAAGTACCTTTTCTTAAAAAGTACATTTTCTTAGAAAACTAAATTTTCTTAATAAATACGTTTTCTTAAAAAATTAAATTTTCTTAAAAAAGTACCTCTTCTTAAAAAAAGTACCTATTAAAAAAGTTAATTTTCTTAGAAAAGGTACATTGTCTTAAAAACGTACCTTTTCAATTTTCTTAAAAAAAATGAATTTTCTTGAAAAAGTACTTCTTTTAAAACGAAGTAAATTTCCCTAAAAAAGTACATTTTCTTAAAAAAGAATCCTTTATTTTAAACAGGTACATTTTCTTTAAAAAAGTAAATTTTCTTAGAAATGGTAAACCCCTTAAAAATGTACTTTGTCATGAAACGTACCATTTCTTAAAAAAGCAACTTTTGTTAAAAAAGTAAATTTTCTTAAAAAGCTACCTTTCTTTAAAAAATTACCTTTTCTCAAAAAACTGTCTATTCTTAAAAAAAAAAATTTTTTTCTTGAAAAAGTACTTCTTTAAAAAAGTAAATTTTCTTAAAAAAGTAGCTTTTCTTAGAGTACATTTTCTTAAAAAGTTCATTTCCTTAGAATACTAAATTTTCTTAATAAATACGTTTTCTTAAAAAATTACCTTTTCTTAAAAAAGTACCTATTAAAAAAGTTAATTTTCTTAGAAAAGGTACATTGCCTTAAAAATGTATTTCTTCATAAAAACGTACCTTTTCAATTTTTTAAAAAAAATAAATTTTGTTGAAAAAGTACTTCTTTTAAAACGAAGTAAATTTTCTTAAAAAAAGTAAATTTTCTTAAAAAAGAATCCTTTTTTTAAACGGGAACATTTTCTTAAAGAGAAAGTATATTTTCTTAAAAAAGTACCTTTTCTTAAAAAAGTACCTATTCTTAAAAATGTAAATTTTCTTAGAAAAGGTACATTGTCTTCAAGTACTTTTGCATAAAAACGTACATTTTCCTAAATAAGTATCTCTTCTTAAAAAAGTACCTTTTCTTAAAAAAATATATTTTCTTGAAAAACTGCTTCTTTAAAAAAGTAAATTTTCCTAAAAAAATACATTTTCTTAAAAGTTACCCTTTCTAAAAAACATATTTGCTTGAAAAAGCACTTCTTTAAAAAAAAAAGTAAATTTTCTTTAAAAAGTACCTATTCTTAAAAATAACATTTTCTTAAGAAAAGTTCAGTTTCTTAAAAAAGTAGATTTTCTTAAAATATACCTTTTCGTAATAAAGTACTTTTCTTAAAAGTAAATTTTTTTAAAAAAGTACCCTTTCTAAAAAACGCATTTTCTTGAAAAAGTACTTCTTTAAAAAATAGTAAATTTTCTTAAAAAAGTATCTATTGTTAAAAAGTATATTTTCTTTAAAAATGTTCATTTCGTAAAAAAAGTAGATTTTCTTTAAAAATACCTTTTCTTAATAAATTACCTTTTCTTAAAAAAAGTACCTCTTCTTAAAAAGAGTACAGTAAAAAAAAGTACATTTTCGTAAAAACGATCCTTTTCTTGGAAAAGCATATTTTTTAGAAAAGTACCTCTCTCAAAAAGAGTAATTTTGTTTAAAAAGGTTCCTTTTCTTAAAAAAGTGCCTTTCTTACAACGGTACCTTTTCTTAAAAAGTACCTTTTCTTAAACAAGCAACTTTTCTTAAAAAATAAACTTTCTTAAACAAGTACGTTTAAAAAAAAAGTAAATTTCCTTAAAAAAGTATCTTTTCTTAAAAAGGCGCCTATTGTAAAAAGGACATTTTCTTTGAAAAGGTACATTGTCTTAAAAATTTACTTTTTCATAAAAACTACATTTTCTTAAAAGAGAAACTTTTCTTAAGCTACCGTTTCTTAAGCTACCTTTCCTTAAAAAGCTACCTTTTCTTAAAAAAGTACCTTTTCTCAAAAAGTACATCCTAAATTAGTACCTCTTCTTAAAAAAGTACCATTTCTTAAAAGAATAAATTTTCTTGAAAAAGTAATCCTTTTTTAAAAAAGGAAATTTTCATAAAAAAAGTACCTATTCTTAAAAAGTACATTTTCTTAAAAAAGTACCTCTTCATAAAAAAGTACATTTTCTAAATAAAATACATTTTCTTAAAAAAGTTACATTCTCTTAAAAGGTACCTTTTCTTAAAAAAATAGTTTTTCTTAAAAAAGCACATTTACCGAATAAATTTTCTTAAAAAACTAACTTTAACGAATAAATTTTCTTAAAAAACTAACTTTCCTTAGAAACATATTTTTTCTTAAAACCAACCTTTGGTGCCGGAGGATAAAATAGATAATTATTAATATAAAATCATATTTTGTGTCTCAAATTTTAAATATAACATACATCAAATCCTTAAATTGACGACCTTAAAAAAAAAAATATTATAAATTATATTATTCATACAACAAGCTGGTCCTTATGGCTGGCACTACAAACCCCACTATATCATTTGTGCTATAAGTCATTAAAAATAATTTCACATTAACTTATCCTACGATGTTTGTGAAAATTTCATCACAAATTCATAAAGTTATTAATATGATTGATTTCTAATTAAATGATTTATTTATATCTTAAAGTGTCTGTACTGTTAGATTTTATTAGAAGTTACTTTGCTTTGAAAATTCTCTAGATGAAAAACAAAACTTGTGTAAAGCTTTTAATGTTTATTCAATTTTTAATAATTTCCCTTCGAAAATTATCGCATCAACTTGTATATTGAACACACTCATAATAAAGTAAAATCATTGAATCAAAATTGAATTTTCACTTTGAATAAATTAATATTTTAACAGACAAAAAGGAAACCTGTAAAGCTCTTGTATATCTCCCAAAGACTGTGAGAAAAACAACAAATTAGGGTGCAAATGAAGATACTTCTGATATTTATATATGTATATACAAATTGTAAATATTACACTACCTTAACGCCATACTTTCATACAGCATAAAATATAAGTATGTATAGAAAAAATCTATATATGTAAGTACAAAAAGTAATAAAATATTAATGAAATTCCAAACACACTTACACAAAAAAAAAAAAAAAACACCTTCTAATACCAAAGGGAGGTTAAATAAGAAACTAGGTTCTTCATACGAACGTTTTATGTTTAACTAAGGAATAAAACTCAAACTCCATTAAGTAAAGAAAAAAGAAAAATCTATCGACAAGTTTTGGTAAACACTAAACAGAGATACCTTTGTATACGACCTACTTGCTACCTCCTGTTTTGATAGTAAAAGATGTAAATATTACAAGACCTTAAGATCGTAGCTATACAAACATCCAAGCTTACAATACTATATATACAATATTCTTGAAAAATGCTTATGAAATTCTCAACAAATATACCAACAATAGTTAGTAGTAGTAGAATCTTCTATAACATGATTTTTTTTTCTTTTTTAAGGCAAGAGAGGTGTTAGTATAGAACATATTTGTTTCGTAGCAGAAGAAATTTTTGCCCCATCATGATGCTTATGTCTACTATTTCATATTTCATACATTTTACACCTCAACGTGTTTTCATGATTTGAAAACGTTTAAACGTTAAGGTTTCATTCAGTTTATTTTTTTGTTTTTATTTTTTTTTTTTTAATTTTTTATTATTTAGAAATTTTTGTTTTCATTCCTTTTCACATGCCAATAAAGTAAGAATAAAGCAAAAATGTGAAAAAACAAAGGTGTTCAAGTGAAATTTCTGTATTAAAGATTTAATATTTAAAAATAATTATAATAAAATTCTGTTTTTAGAGGTCCTTAAATTTTAAATGTTAATTTACTTAGAAAGGAGTTAAATATTATTTTAAACGGTCGGCGAAGACAAAGTGTTGCCAACTGCAATTAAAAGCAATGTTAAAAAGTTTCAATATTTTTGTAAATATAGTTTTAGTGCAACTATGACCACCAATAGGTTCTAACTTAGCTGGCAACGAGACTATATGAATTTTAAACGACTTAAAAAATAAATAATTCAGGCTTCAAAATTTTTAAAATTCAATTTCAACAAACAGAATTGCCAACTACATTTGCCAAAACAATGGTGGTTTGATAATAATATTTACTAATAAAAGTAATTTGAGGTGTAAATGCAAAAAACATAATGGAAACAAGTAAGAAAATTATAGTCGGAATAGACCGACTATACGATACCCTATACCATGCGTTTAGAAACCCTATCTCTTAGGCCCAACTAACTGGACATAGAAAATAAGCAAAAACCAAATTTGAGTGGGATTTTTATTAATTTTTTTGGCTGCAGATATGAAAAAGTTCATATCGGATGCTATATCTATATGGGGACTAGGTCTAAAAATGGACCAATCCTGATCATGTTTGGTAAAGTCTCTTGCCTTTTGCAAAAATATATACAAACAAAATTTGAGAAGAATCAGTGCAATATTTTTGTTTTTAATAGATTTAAGTGAAGATCGGGAATCAGTCTATATGGGGCCAAAGGGATCATTTTTGGACTACTCATTAATGGATGTAATGAACGCATACAAACCCAATTTGAGTAAGTTCTATATGACAATTTGGATCTTATGGCAATTTATGTCGATTTCAAAGGGGTAATTTGTATGACGGCTAGGTCTGAACATGGACCGATTCTCACCGATTTCAATAGTGTTCATCCAATGGCCGATAAAAGCATATATACAAAATTTCATCAAAATATATTCAGTTTGATTACAAGGTTTACATGGACACACAGACGGACGGACGGACGGACATTGTTAAATCAACTCAAAAAGTGATTCTGATTCGATCGGTATAATTAAAGATGGGTCTACGTCAAATATTTTTGGTTGTTACAAACAGCAGCACAAAGTCATTATACACAAACCACATAGTGTTATAGGGTATAAAAACTATACAAGTAGTTTAAGAAAAAATTAATCAGTAGTGTTGCCAACTATATTTTTTTTAAAAAAGTGTTTATGTCTATGTTTCTATTAGCTATGTGTGACATTGCACGAAAAAATCTCCAATAAATGTTAATATACATACGTAGTTAGTTGGCAACGCGATCTTATAGAAATGCGCATATAACGTTAATATTTTTAAAAGTTTTGTTGAGGGACATTAAGTTAAAATAAAGTAGGCCTTTGAATTTTTAAATGATAGTTTAGTCAACAGTGTTGCCAACTGAACTTGTGAAATTCATAGTAAATTGACAATAGTATTTACTAACACAAGTAAATTTATATAAAAAAGCAAAAGACATTAAACTACAAGCTGTTTTTAATGAAATTTTAAGCAAAAGTGTTGTCAATTAAAATAATTATCAAATACTAATGCACATTTCATTTTATTCTTACTATTTTGTTTGTATATTTGTTACGCTGGTGTGACGTTGTGCAAAAGAAAATAGCAAATGCATATAACAATAACTGCCATTATGGTAGTTGGCAATGCACTATCTAGAAAATTAATATTCGTTAATATTTTCAAAAACACTTCTAGAAAATCATTTATGTAAATTAAAGCCACCTTAAATGACATTTCAGTAAATAGTGTTGCCAACTGAACTAGACAAAATAGAACTAAATCTAAGACTGTATTAACTAACATAAGTAAATTGTTGTAGAGGGCCATAGAAAATAATTTAAGAAGCTATACAATTTTGTTGGACATTATTTAAGGAAAAAGTGTTGCCAACTGAAATTGAAAAAATAGTTAAATACTTTCCATGTTTCTTTATTTATAACGTTAGTATGACAATGAACTAAAAGTTAATAAGATAAAATGACGCAAATAATGCTAATATAGTAGGTTACTAACACGATTTCTTTAAAATATCATATTTAGAAAGATTTTTATAAGAAGATATAAACTAAATGAAAATTGTCTTAAAAGCTGTCTGGAATAATATTTGAATAACAAAAGTTGCCAACTGAGCTTGTCGAAAGAGCGGTATATTGATAATAGTTTTGACTAAAGAAAATAAAGTTTTGTCAAAAGGCCAACAAAATATATAATGCAAGCAGCCATATATTTTATTTGAAAATACATTTAAATTAAAAGTGTTGCCAACTAAAATTCTATAACTAGTTAAAAACGTTCCATATTCTGTTAAGTTTAAAAGCTTAATTAAGGCTAATATAATTAGTTGGCAATGCGATTTCTTTATAATATCATATATTTATAAAATACTAGCAGATTCCAGTGCTCGAAATTAGAGTGCAATTTCTAGGCATCTTTATTTTTTAACTTAGCCAATTCACAAACCAACATTTTTATGGTTTATTATTATTGTGCATAAAGATAACAAATTCTTTAGGAAACACCTTAACAAATTTAATAAAACACACATAGTATACGTATAATTTTATGTATGTGTTACTAGCAAATTTAAATGCAATTTACTCAAAATAAAGGAAAATATTTTAAAATCCGTAAATCTGCAAAACGGCTTAAAAGAAATACCTTTAAAATAATATACGTTTGGTCAAAATCAGAATAAAACGGAAGAAGTCGCCTAGCCTACTAATATTATAGATGATCATAGATTATTTTAGCAAGGCATTTAAGTATGTTAAAGAAGACTTAAAAGTTTTTGAAAATGACATTTAGCCAATGGCGTTGCCAAGTGAACTTCATAAATTTATAGTAAATTGACCAAATTATTTACTAGTGAAAGAATATTTACATATAAAGACAAAACCTTAATTTTGGAATCAATTAAAGTTGTTTGAAATGGAATTTAAGGGAAAAGTGTTGCCAATTGAAACTTTAAAAATTACTAAAGACTTTTCATGATTCCATTAATATTAAATAATAATAGCACATAACAATTAATGTTAACAAAGTTAATTGGGAAAACCATTTAGTTAGCATGTCATATATTTTTTAAATATTTTAAAAGCTTTTTAGAAAAGACACTTAAGTAAATTAAAAAAATCTCGCCCAATATCTGAAATGACATTTAAAGCAAGAGCTTTGCCAACTGTATTTGCCAATGGTAGTAAATTGGCAATAGTACGCACTGACGGAAGTATCTGGGCAACTAAATTTATGGAAAAAGTGTTGCCAACTGATATTCTAAAAAAAATATTTATATAATTTTCATATTTTGGTAATGACACGTTAAAAAGGCAATGAACTGAAAACTATAACGATGCTATTAATCACACAGTGCTACGGCCATTCTGGGTGAGGTTGTGAAATTCCAAGTTAGGGTGAATGTACTAGACAAGTATAGTAGAACCTCCAAGGGGTGCTCAGGCAAAACTTTTTTTAAAGGCCTTTTATAAAGGGTTTTTCAATAAGAGCACTACAAAAGTTTTTTTAAATAAAATAAAAACGGTTTTGGATATCAATGAAATTCTTTATACCTGCGAAAGTACGTTTGATGCCATTATGTACGGAAATCGATCTCTTTTGCATGGCCACCACGGGCACGCTTGCAGAAGTCCAGACGCTGAACCAAATTTTCGACGGTTTTCAAGCATAAATCGGCATACTGCTGCAATTTCACGTTCGATATTCGTACAAAGTTCATCAATCGTCGCTGGCTTGTTGGCATAGACATTAGCCCCACAGGAAATAGTCCAACGGCGTCAAATCGCACAACCGAGGCGGCCAATCGACTGGACCATTTCGTGAGATAATACGTTCTCCAAACTTGGTTTCCAATAAATTGATTGTGACATTCGATGTGTGGCTTGTGAAGCCGTCCTGTTGGAACCACATGTCCTCCAAGTCCATATCATCCAATTGGGGCCAAAAATGTTCGGTTATCATTGAACGGTAGCGATTCCCATTCACAGTAATGTGCCGGTCTTGATCATCACGGAAGAATTACGGCCCAATGACGCCGCCGGCCCATAAACCGCACCAAACCGTAATTTTTTCGGAATGCAATGATGACTCATGGAGCACGTGTGGATTGCTGTCTGACCAATAACGCATATTTTGTTTATTGACGAAGCCATTCAGCCAGAAATGAGCCCCATCGCTGAAGATGATTTTTCGATGAAAATCCGAATCATTTTCAAGTTGTTGCTCAGCCCAATTCACGAACATACGACGCTTCTGGTGGTCAAGCGGCTTCAGTTCTTGCATCAATTTGATCTTGTAAGGATGTAGGCCAAGATCTTTTCGCAAAATTCGCCACAACGATGTCACAGAGATGCCCAACGCTTGAGAACGACGTGTGAGAGACACATTTGGGCTTTCTTCAACTGAAGCCTCAGCGGCAGCAATATTCTCGACACTACGGGCACTTCTTTGTCTCACTAGCACGGGAACATTTTGTACTGTGCCTGTGGATTCAAATTTTTCCACTAGACCCACAATTGTTGATCTGCTAGGATGATTATGACGACCATAAATTGGACGTAGCGCTCTTAACGTTGAGGTCACTGACTCCGAACTTCGGTAGTAAATTTTAATAATTTGGACTCGTTGTTGGTTCGTATATCTTCCCATCATGAAGTGGCAAACCTTACTGAAGAGAAATGTCAAAAGAACGGCAAATAATATGGCGTCGTTTGCTGTCCCTGTCTTTCTACTTTTGTAGCGTCCCTGTTGAAAAACCCTTTATTTCGACCCTACACCACTATGTGGTCAGGGTGTAATGACTTTGTGCTGAAGTTTGTAACTACCAAAAATATTTGCTCTAGACACATCTTTTATTATATCGATCGATTTAGTGATGTCCGTCCGTCCGTCCGTCTGTCTGTCCGGCCATGTGTGCATGTAAACCTTGTAATCAAACTACAGGTCGCAAATATGAATATATTTTTATGAAATTTAGTGTGTGAGCACCTAATCGCCGTAGGATGAATGCTATTGAAATTGCTGACCCCATACAATCGACTTATTTTGCCATAATATAGAAATTATCATATTGATCTCGGTCAAATTGGATTTTGGTATGTTTATTACATCCATTTATCAGTAGTACAAAAATAAGTTCTATAGGACAATTTTTAGTCACAGCACCCATATGAAGCTGATTCCCCATCTTCACTTAAATCTATTAAATATTGGACAGATTTTTCTAAAATTTGGTTTATATATTTTTTGCAAAAAATAAGTGACCTTACTGTACAAATATAGAATCCGATAAGACGTTTTTCATATCTAAAGGCAAACAAATTAATAAAAATGCCACTTAAATTTGGTTTATGTTTATTTTCTATATCTAATTAGTTGGACCTAAACGCATGATATGGATACCGTATAGCAGGTCTAGACAGACTATAATTTTTATACTTGTTTTTCCTTATCTTGATTATTGTTTGCTTAGTTTTTCAGCTCTTACTCAAGAACCATTGATGATATCCAATTTCATTCTTCAGCGAATAGCTTCAGCAAATCAAGTTAAGCCAATTTTATCGAATGAAATCATAAAAAAATGTAAAATATTCACCTTCTTGTGACCGATATAAAAGTTTTGGTTACCAACCAAGTTTGACAAAATGTACCTAATTTGAAAGGTATTTCTGTTTAGCTGCCCACCATACTTACAGATTTGCACCGTCTGAAACATTTCTATGGAGTAATTCTCATTTAAAGTTACTACTGACACATAAATAAAACACATACTGTGTGTGGTTTTATTATAAATATCAAAAGCCCTGTGTTGAATTGTGAATTGGTTAAAATTGATTAGCATACCTTTAGGCTGGTATGGGGTCATATTATTTTTTTTCGGAACCCTAGGTTTTTAAAATAAAATATAATATTTAAAAGTAGAAAAGTGATTAATTTTTGATACAAAGTATTTAGAAGGAGTTTATTTACTGAATATTTCACAAAAATCTAATTTTTCTCGAAATCCCCAAAAAAATCCTTGTAAAAAAATTCTGGCAGAGGAATTTACTTTAAAATTCACACTGTTAATCTCTAACATGTATTTAACAAAACAGAGTGGTGGATCCATTTTTTTAAATTTTGTTTAAGAAAATTTTTTAAAACTTAAAAAGGAGTTTTCAAAATTTTATCAAAAAATTTTCCATATTCGGTCTTATAGCGCAATAGGTCAACAATTTGGTAATAAAAAAACAATACTTCATGTCTGAGTACTTATAGGTATAGACCAAACAAAATATATTACGGCCTTAATCAATTTTTAAAATTGAAAAAGTTTCCGTCAAATTTCATGACCTAGTATGGTCTGGGGCTTTAGCTATTTCTTGGCGACTTTTTACTCAGTTTTGAAGTTATAGAGCTAATTTAGTAGTGATAACGTTTCATATAACAATTTGTCGAAAAAATTAATCTATAGAACCAAATCTTTGTAAATTCTGGAAAAAGTCTTATTTTCCCCACATAAACACTCTTGAAATTTTCAGTCGATTTCCGGTGCGACTTTTCTTTATCCGATTTTCCCCAAACTTCACAATTGTTAGTTTTATATAGAAAGGAAACAAACTCGACCCCGATCCACGCTACTAAACACATTAATTTTTGTAATGTGTGTCTTTGCTGGGTCAATAAGAACTGCATCAAATTACCATACAAGTGGTAATTTAAAGCTTTGAAAATAATTTCATTATAAAACTACTTCTAAAAAGCAATAAAAAAGGACTAACTGTGTATTTTTTCATAACATCGGGTACTTTAGCCTAATGGGCACCAGAAGGCACCGTCGGATCGAGCTAAAAAATGGAGACCGCATATATGACAGCAAACCTCATATTTTAGACATTGCATATAACGGGTGATTTTTTTGAGGTTAGGATTTTCATGCATTAGTATTTGACAGATCACGTGGGATTTCAGACATGGTGTCAAAGAGAAAGATGCTCAGTATGCTTTGACATTTCATCATGAATAGACTTACTAACGAGCAACGCTTGCAAATCATTGAATTTTATTACCAAAATCAGTGTTCGGTTCGAAATGTGTTTCGCGCTTTACGTCCGATTTATGGTCTACATAATCGACCAAGTGAGCAAACAATTAATGCGATTGTGACCAAGTTTCGCACTCAGTTTACTTTATTGGACATTAAACCAACCACACGAATGCGTACAGTGCGTACAGAAGAGAATATTGCGTCTGTTTCTGAGAGTGTTACTGAAGACCGTGAAATGTCGATTCGTCGCCGTTCGCAGCAATTGGGTTTGTGTTATTCGACCACATGGAAGATTTTACGCAAAGATCTTGGTGTAAAACCGTATAAAATACAGCTCGTGCAAGAACTGAAGCCGAACGATCTGCCACAACGTCTAATTTTCAGTGAATGGGCCCTAGAAAAGTTGGCAGAAAATCCGCTTTTTTATCGACAAATTTTGTTCAGCGATGAGGCTCATTTCTGGTTGAATGGCTTCGTAAATAAGCAAAATTGCCGTATTTGGAGTGAAGAGCAACCAGAAGCCGTTCAAGAACTGCCCATGCATCCCGAAAAATGCACTGTTTGGTGTGGTTTGTACGCTGGTGGAATCATTGGACCGTATTTTTTCAAAGATGCTGTTGGACGCAACGTTACGGTGAATGGCGATCGCTATCGTTCGATGCTAACAAACTTTTTGTTGCCAAAAATGGAAGAACTGAACTTGGTTGACATGTGGTTTCAACAAGATGGCGCTACATGCCACACAGCTCGCGATTCTATGGCCATTTTGAGGGAAAACTTCGGAGAACAATTCATCTCAAGAAATGGACCGGTAAGTTGGCCACCAAGATCATGCGATTTGACGCCTTTAGACTATTTTTTGTGGGGCTACGTCAAGTCTAAAGTCTACAGAAATAAGCCAGCAACTATTCCAGCTTTGGAAGACAACATTTCCGAAGAAATTCGGGCTATTCCGGCCGAAATGCTCGAAAAAGTTGCCCAAAATTGGACTTTCCGAATGGACCACCTAAGACGCAGCCGCGGTCAACATTTAAATGAAATTATCTTCAAAAAGTAAATGTCATGGACCAATCTAACGTTTCAAATAAAGAACCGATGAGATTTTGCAAATTTTATGCGTTTTTTTTTTAAAAAAAGTTATCAAGCTCTTAAAAAATCACCCGTTACATATCTATAATATTAATAGGCTAGGCGATTTCTTGTGACTGATGTTTTGTTCTACCGTTTTATCCCGACTTTGACCAAACGTATATTATTTGAAAGGTATTTCTTTTTAGCCGTTTTGCAGATGTACAGATTTTTCGATTTTTTCATTTATTTTGACTAAATTGCATTTAAAGTTGCTACTAACCCATACATAAAATTATACAATGCTATGTGTGTGTTTATTAAATTTGTTAATGTGTTTGTAATAAAAATGAGTTTGTTTTTTGTGTTGATTTGTGAATTGGCTATAATTGATTAGCATACTTTTGGTCTTTATTTAATGAAAAAATAAAATTTCCTAGAATTTGCGCTCGAATTTCGAGGGCTGGAATCACCTAGTATCAATTAAAGAAAACAATTTTTCACGAACAATCTAATTATTAATGTAAACCTTAAATTGTTGGTAACGCGGTTTTCTTAAAATATTATATATTTATACCCTATACCACTATGTGGTTTGGGTATAATGACTTTGTGCTGCTGTTTGTAACAACCAAAAATATTTGACCTAGACCTATCTTTAATTATACCGATCGAATCAGAATCACTTTCTGAGTTGATTTAACAATGTCCGTCCGTCTGTGTGTCCATGTAAAGTTTGTAATCAAACTGCAGGTCGCAAATATGAATGTATTTTGATGAAATTTGGTACATAAGCTTTTTTTGCCCATGGGATGAACGCTATTGAAATTGGTGACAATCGGTCCATGTTCAGACCTAGCCCCCATACAAATTAACCATATGAAATCGACATAAATTGCCATAAGATCCAAATTGTCATATAGATCTTACTCAAATTGGGTTTGAATGCGTTCATTACATCCATTAATGAGTAGTCCAAAAATGATCCCTTTGACCCCATATAGAGCTGCTTCCCGATCTTCACTTAAATCTATTAAAAAACAAAAATATTGCACTGATTCTTCTCAAATTTTGTTTGTATATATTTTTGCAAAATACAAGAGACTTTACCAAACATGATCAGGATCGGTCCATTTTTGGACAAAGTCCCTATATAGATATAGCATCCGATATGAACTTTTTCATATATGCAGCCAAAAAAATTAATAAAAATCCCACTCAAATTTGGTTTTTGCTTATTTTCTATGTCCAGTTAGTTGGGCCTAAGAGATAGGGTCTCTAAACGCATGGTATAGGGTATCGTATAGTCGGTCTAGACCGACTATAATTTTCTTACATGTTTTAAATGTTTTTAAAGATTTTTATGAAAAACGTGTTTGTAAATTAAATTAATTAAAAAAAAAATCTAATAAATGAAATTTCAATAGTAAAATAGCCAAAATGGTGATGATATCTAAAATCGCATGTTTAATAGAACATTGTGGAATTAAGTTGTTGGCAATGCGACAGCTTTGGAAGAAGTATGAAAAAATATTTCGTTAAGTTACAGTATTGCCAACGAAACTTTCATAAGTCTCTTTGTATCTTTTGGCTTTTAATCGATTTAAAAGAAAAATAATATGAAGTACATGATAATAACCCTTGCAAGGTCAAATATATATCCCCCATTTAGTTTTACATCTTCTATTAACCCCATTTTGAATCCCCTAGTTTCATCTCCTATTTGCTTTTATATAATTTTTTTTCTAATATTTCTATATATTTTCCATTTCCCCTACGTTTCACCTATTTTGATACTTTCCTCAATATTACAACATTTATTACCTCTGCGGTTATAAGAGTAAAGATATTTTTATTTATTTATTTTTTATTAAATTGAAAGTGTTTTTGTTGAATTATATGTATGCGGTTGGTAATGCTTTAAGGTTTATTCAAGCGTTCTGGCACTCTTAGCCAGTCTGTATGTGAATAGGAAAGGATAGAAATGACGACGGTATCGTATGGGTATGTAGCGTGAAAAAATTTATCTTCTTATGGGTTATAATAATAACAATATACAAAGATAGAACGAAATTTAATTATAAAAATAGCTTTAGATTACTAGCAACTCAAAGAAATTTTTTTGCTTAAGCAATCACTGCAAAGGTTTAAATGACATAAGACATTACCTCTATTTCAAAGTTATTTTATCCCATAAAAAAAAAGAAAAAAATAAATTTAATTTATTTTAAATTAATTATATATTTTTTAAAAATTAATTTTAAATTAATTTTAAATTAATTATATATTTTTTAAAAATTAATTTTAAATTAATTTTATTTTTTGATCATATATAATTTTCCTTCCCGATTAATTGACTATTATAGATGTAAGGTAAAATTCTTGGTTAAATTCTCTCTAAGAAATATATATTTTTCTTATAAAATATGATTTTTGAATTAAATAATAAATAAACAAAAATTAATTTTAATAATTAACAATGAACTAGGTCGGGAAGGAAAATTTTTATGATTAAAAAAACTTCCGTTAGATTTTTTTTTATTTTTAAATATATAGAAAACGTAAATTTAATCTGAAATTTATCCGCATTAAAATTTTTGATTAACAAAAACTTTACGCATTTTGCTGTTATTACGAGTATGCTCGTTTATACTTTTTTTTTCTGGTTTCTGTAACAATCTTGTTCCTTCCAACAATTTGTCATACAAACTGTACACTGCTGATGACAAACTATAAACTATGTGTAGTCGTAGCTCAAACTATAGTTAATCCAACAAATTCTTTTCTCAAAAATTTTCGTCACGTTTCAAGACAAATATAAAAAAAAAACAAATAACATTATGTTCGTTTGCAAGCAATGGCTGTGAGTCAACGACACAAAAAAAATGAACAAAATCTATGTAGCTGTTTTAAAACGTGTCGCCTAGAAATCTTACCAAAAAAAAAAAAAAAAAAAAATACAAAAAATCTTAGCCAGTCAAGTAAACTTAGTTAGAAGACAACAACAGAAGCTGTAAAAAAATCCTAAGAAAAATTACCAAAAATATAAAAAGAAAGGAAATATTATAGTTTAAAACGAAATAAAAGCAAAATAAACTAGATGAGAATTACTGGGGTGCATAAAATATTTATGACAAACACTTTTGAGTACTGCAGCATATGTTTATATGACTGTGTACGTTAAATGTTTTTAAGATTCTATTTGAAAACATTTCTAAGTTTATTGCAACTATATATTTATTTAATTCTTGCTAAATTAAATTTTGAAACAAAATTAAAAATTAATTTCGGTATATTTAAAAAAAAATCTTGTTAAAAGCTGTTAAAAACAAATTTTAGATGGATATACTTCTAATGTTTAATATCGACTATTGTAAAATTTCGCTGTTTTAATTATTAGGAACAGTTTGATCATTATACTCAACAATTTTCAAGAAATGTTGTATTTTAAAACTAGAAACACCTCTTTTTTTAATGATTTTAAAACTCTACTAATTCAGGAAAAATCTATATGAATCTTTAATTTAGCAATAATTTTAATGTTTTAGTAAGAAGGAACAGTTTCTTAAAAATATCATTGAACTTTGTCAAGATATGTTGTATTTTTAAAGTAGTGTCACCTGCATTTTAAATGCATCTTTAATTTAGCAAGAATTTTTATACTGAGAACAGTTTTTTTTATTATTTGATATGTAAACAGTTTCAAATTAAAGTATTATATTTTAAATTACTTTGAAAAAATTTTTTTCTATGGGAACAGTTTTGGGAATACTAGGAAGAGTTTAAAAACTCGTTAATTTCAATTGTAATAAATTACATAAAAATTAATTTTAAAATTATTTTTGACTAGGGAAGTGTTTTAAATGAAGCTGCTTTTATATGAGAACAGTTTTAAACATTGCGTAACTTCTATCAAAATTTTATATAGCCAATGTGTTAAATCTTTTTAAAACACATTATTCCAATCCCAGCTGCTATAAGTTTTAAAGAAGTGGGAACAGTTTCATGTAAGCTTTTTAAATAATTTCTAATCGAGCAAATTAGCCACAATTTGCAATAATGGAAAAATCTTTTCTTTTCATAAGCGAGCACAGTTTTGGAGCATAACTTAAAATGGGAATAGCTAAGTTATAAAACCCTATTGAAAGTTAAATTTTATAATATACACAGAAAGTAATAATGTTTAAAACAAAAAATATATGATTGCAATTTCAGTTGGGCTCAGTTTTGTAAAGGGGAACAATTCCATTTAAGTTTTTTTTGAATGAAGCTGCGTTTATATGAGAACAGTTTTAAATATTGCGTAACTTCTTTCAAAATTTTATATAGCCAATGTTGTTAATCTTTTTAAAGCATATTATTCAACACAGCTGCGATCTGTTTTAAAGAAGTGGGAACGGTTTCATGTAATCTTTTGTAATAACTAGCAGATTCCAGCCCTCGAAATTCGAGTGCAAATTCTAGGATATTTTATTTTTTATTAAATAAAGACTCTAAAGGTAGTTATGCTTATCACATTTAGCCAATTCCCAAATCAACACAAAATTTATGTACCCGTATGTGTTAGTAGTAACTTTAAATGCAATTTACTCAAAATAAAGGAAAAAATTTAAAAATCTGTAAATCTGCAAAACGGTTAAAAAAAATACCTTTCAAATGATATAAATTTGTTCAAAATAGGGATAAAACGGTAGAACAAAACATCATATACAAGAAATCGCCTAGCCTATTAATATTATAGATTTCTATCGAGCAAATCCGCCACAATTTGCAATAATGGAAAAATCTTTTTTTTTTTTTCATAAGAGAGCAGAGTTTTGGAGCATAACTTAAAATGGGAATAGTTTTAAGTTATAAAACCCTATTGAAAGTTAAATTTTATAATATACACATAAAGTTATAATGTTTAAAACAAAAAACATATGATTGCAATTTCAGGTGGGCTCAGTTTTGTAAAGGGGACCAATTCCATTTAAGTTTTTTTTTTGCTAATATTTATTGGAGAAATGCAATTATAATTTTCATGGACTAAAAACATTCGACTTCGGATTTAATTTTTCAGATGTATGTTGTAATTTATTTAACATTCTTGAGAACTTTTTGAATATTTCTTATAGTCGCCACAATTTTCCGAGAAAAGTTGTCAAAAATAGAATTATTGACATTATAAAAATTTCTCAAATTTATTGAAGTTTAAAATAATATATTCAATGAATTTACATAAAATGTTGAGAATTCTTTAATTTCTTTAATGATAAGTTTTCAAATGTTTCCTTAATAAGTGTTAACAGTTCAAAAATTGTATTAATTCGAAAAAATGTGTCATAACCTCAGCATATGTGACGTTCTCCGAGAAAAGGGACCTAGTGTGTGAAAATTAAGTTTTAAGAAAAAAACACAACCTTACTGGTACCCTTATAGGTACCAGAATCCACCGTTTTTGACACAACCCGTTTTTTGACACACTAGGTCCCTTTTCTCGGAGAAGGTTACATATGTTATTTTCTTAAATGGGAAGAATTTAAATTTAATAGAATAAGTTCAACCAAATTTTATAAAAATATTTGGAACATTTTTTATATATTTTTTAATGACATCTACAATATTAATAGGTAAGGCGATTTATTATGACCTCTTCTACGCTTTTAGATATCAACCGATTTTGACAAAAAATATACCATTTGAAAGGTATTTCTTTGCAGATATGCACCATCTTTACAGATGTGCACCATGTGGGGCATTTTACTAACACGTACATATAACTATACAATGCTGTGTGTGTGTTAATTAAATTTGTGAATATGTTTGCAAAAATTTTATATTAAAAGCCCCGTGTTAAATTGTGAATTTTCTAAAATTATTTAGCATACCTTTAGGCTCTTATATAATTATTTATTAACAACCCCATTTATATGTCTTCTGTGTGGTCAACAAATATTTATAATGAAATTTAATGAATCTTATTTCAAAATTCAAAATTTAATGAATTTTATTTAAATATTCATAAATTTTTATGTATATATTATAGATTAAAAAAAAACATTGAAAGAAAAAAATTTTTCGAGAAAATAAAATTTCCTAGAACTTGCACTCGAATTTTGAGTGTTGGGCTCTGCTAGTTAATAATTAAATAATAATTTTTTAATTAAGTTAAATAAAATTTTGGAAATATTTAAATTTTTTGCTATAGATAATTTATAATGCTGTGATATATGAAATAATGATAACTGGCAGATTTCACCCCACGAAATTCGAGTGTAAATTCTAGGAAATTAAATTTTTGCATTTAATAAATTATTTTATAGGACCCTAAAGGTATGCTTATCAATTTTAGCCAATTCACAGTTTAACACTTTTTATTGGCTTATGTCCAAAATTATTTTTCAATTCAATACAGGGCTCTTTGCAAACACATTAACAAATTTAAGAAACACACACTCACAGCATTGTATAATTTTATGTGTGTGTTAGTAGCAACTTTAAATGCATTTTACTCTAAAAAAATGCAAAAATCTGTAAATAACTTTCAAGGGTTGAATTTTTGCTCAAAATTGGATTAAAACTGACAAACTTACATCGGTCATAAGAAAGCGTCTTGCCTGTTAATAATGATAATTTGATAAATGTTTTCTCAAGGCCACAGTAAGGCGAAACAGTGGGAACGATTATATTAACTCCAGAACTATTGAACTTTAAAATAATGAGTTCAGTAAAATTTCAAAAAATTCTTGAAATTTTCATTATTATTTTTGTATATTTTATTATTGATAATAATGATAATAGTTTTTTAAATAATTTCCCAAGGCCACAGCTGTTTGCTTACGTGGGAACAGTTTAACTATTGTATTAACTTGAGAAAACTAGCCATATATACGCATTTATTATCTTGAATGGAAAGAGTTTAATTTTCAAATAATTTTTTTATATTTTTCGTGTTAAAATACATTTTCGTAAATGGGAAGTGTTTTAGTAATATTATATTAAAGGGGTAGGGATGAATTATTTAAAATTCTAAAGAATAAGTTCATTAATTTAGAAAAAAAGGAAAAAAAAATGGGAATAGCTTTATTTTTTGTTATATTTCAACGATTTATTATATTATACGAAATTTAATTTATATTGAAATTTTAAATAAATTTGAATGCAATTTTAAAATTTTATTGAAAAAAAAAAAAAATAAACCGAAAGTTCATTTAAAATTTTGAGTGATTTTTCTTTTATTAATTAGGAACAGTTCAAATACTATTTATCATTTTTTTTCAAATTATTAATTAAAATTTTCATTTAATTTAATAATTTTACGTTTAGAGAGGAGTTTTGTAAAACGGAGATTTTCTAATGAGCCACTTTTTTAAAATTTATTTATATGGATCTCATTTGAAATTAGCTAAAATTCGAAAACAAATTTTGATACTGTGAACATTTCATTGTATTTAAGTCAAACATTTGAGAAATTTTATGATTAAGTCTTATCTACAAAAAAAAAATAATTTAACAAAAATAGTTTAACAAAAATTAATTTATTAATTTTTTTTATCGGCCACATTTGCACCGCTGTCCAACTGAGAACAGTTTAAAATAATATTACTTGAATTTGAGTCAAATATAATTTATGCCTCCTTAACTTATTTGCTTAAATATAAAGCAAATTTTTTAAGTGAGAACAGTTTGTTATAATTTGTTATATATTCTTAATGTAACATAAGAAATTATGTAGAACTTTATTTTTGTTTGTGTTCACCAGCAAATTTGTATGTTTATTCTGCTGTATGTTTTCCACACTAATATAAATTTTAAACATTGGCACATGTTGTTGGCAATTTCATGCGTTCAAACACAACAAAACACTTTGCTCTTTTATTTGTTGTAACAACTACTATGCCTGTTATGTCGGTTTTTTTTAGCAGAAATTATTATTTTTTTAGGAAAAAGGAGGTGATTTGTTATTCGTCCCCTTCATTTCCTAAATAACTAACACTAAAAAATGAGGTTATAAATATTATGTGACATTCCAAAAAAGAAAAAAAAAAAGAAAATAGTTTTTCCATTATTTCCAACAGAAAGGAGCCTGGAAAAAAAATTTTTTTTATGATAGTTCAAGTTTTATATATGGCACGTAATAAAGTTGAAACTTAACTAAATATATAACCATAACTTTTCCCCTTCTCCGTTCTTGTCGGCCGGATTTCTTTTCCTTCATGTTTACTGGTATTAGTTACTGGTATGAAAGTATCATCATCATCACCCTCATGATATTGAATGAAAAAAAAGAAAAAAAAAATACACAATCCAACAAAGTTTTGTGTTTTTATAAATATAACTGTAATATTTATTTGATATTATCGATTTTTCTTTTGATACTAATGTTCTTTTTTATTTCGTAAAATTGCTGTTTATCTTTTAAAGTTTTTTTGTTTTTCTATACAAAATAAATATTTTCACGCTTTATTAAAAGTTAAAAACATAACAAAAAAAAAAAAGTTGGGTCTACAAATAAAATCTGTTAAAGGCCTGGTTAGTCATTATAAAACATGTAAGTGTTAACTTTTGTGGTTAATAAACAACTCTAAACACGTACACCGATCGAATTGTATATGTTTATAGAAAAAAAAAAACTTTAGTTGACTTCATAATTTGTTCAAGGTTTTGTATCATATGCCTGCGACAAACAAGAAAGAAAAAGAAAAAATTGTGGAGACAAAAATGCACAACTTATTGATTTTGGTTTACAAAGAATTTGTTAAATGTCAACAATCCTAATCAATTTAAATAGTTAAAATAGGAACAACTTTATTTCTGAGGTTTTAAATAGATTTTAAATCCAATTAATGTTACAAAGATTTGTGTATGAAAATTTTAAAATTTTATTGACTTTTGTCTAAATTGTAATAGTAAAAAACACTGAAGCAGATATTTAAAAAGAACAAGTTTCATATAGCCGTCGAATTTCTTAATGCTATAGTAGTATATAATTGTAGTTTAATCAAATAAAATTTACTAAAGTTGAGGGGCGGTATTAGCCAGTTTAACAGCTACATATATAATTATAGTGATTAGAATAGTTTTTAGTTCTATAATTAGATCAGTTTTTTTTTAGCACAATAGTCAGAACGTTAAAACTAAACATACTCTATTCCAATATTAGGTGGGGTCAGTTTTATGATATTGGGAACAGCTCATTTTTATTCTCCGTTGTTGAAAATAAAATAATTATTTTACTTAAAGTTATTAGGAACAGTTGTATTGAAATTATAAGACTTATATCTTACCGGGGAGAAAGCAATTCTATAACGATGGAAGGAATATTTTAGCGATATAACAAGGGTCCGGATGACACAAATATGCAAGCCGTAATAGACGATAATGAAGAAAACATACCACCGGCAAACCGAAATGTTATTGTAAAAACAATTAATAGAATGATAAATAACAAGGCGCCTGGAGAAGATGGAATTACGGCTGAACTCCTTAAGCTAATAGACGACGATGGTATCGAGGCGCTCAACAAACTTATAAGCAATATCTGGCATAAAGAACAAATCCCGACTTCGTGGTGCATCGGACTCATAGTGCCAATACATAAAGGTGATAAGAGACCACGCGACAAATATAGAGGAATTTATAACACTTTTAGACGTCTGTTACAAAATATTCACGAATATCCTTTCCGAACGAATAACTGAAGTTTCACCCAACATATTATTTATTTTTTTTTTGTTAACCAACACTCAGGGGATGCCCCCTACAAATGCAGTGCATTGTGTTGATTTCAGGAAAATAGGTTATGGGAAGGAGGAGAGAGGGAGGAGTGTTTGTGGATATTTGACTTAAATTTTATTAGATTATAACTGTCAGGAAAGACCTCTGCAGGAAGCTAGTTCGACTGATAAACGAATTCTCTCTGTAATGCGTTGTGCGGTCAACTGGACAATAGACTACAAACGGATGTGATCTACTAGAGAAGCGGGTAGAGCGAACCGAAACTCGGGCACTTTGAATAAGTTCGCTACTCTCAGAAGGACATTTCCCATGGTAATATCTATAGAGCAGTGCTACACAACCCACATTCCCACGGTGTTCCAATGAATCAATAGAATTGGATACCCTAGTGTTATTGATGAGCGCCAACG
Source organism: Cordilura impudica (assembly GCA_963682025.1). Lineage (NCBI taxonomy): Eukaryota > Metazoa > Arthropoda > Insecta > Diptera > Scathophagidae > Cordilura > Cordilura impudica. The sequence continues at coordinate 221,368,709 of OY821519.1, read as the reverse complement.
CCCTCCTTTGCACACGGTCCAGCAGCTCCAAAATAGACTTTGAAGCCCCTGCCCATATATGGGAGTTGTATTCCATTTTCGGTCGGATGTAAGTGGTATAGATTTTAAGGAGATCAGAAGGAGTGAAGTAATTTCTACAACGTTTTTAAAAACCAAGACACTTGAATGCTTCTTTCGACACGCTCATTCCAACGAACATCACATTGAATTCTCATGCCCAGAATATTAAGAGTATCCGATTCCTCAATACCTATACCACCCATATATACAGATGACATTTTTGATTCCATAGATCTATGGGTCAACATACAACATTGAGTCTTCAGCGCATTAAAATCAACCCTATTCGCTTTACCCCACTCGGAGATTGGTAAGAGGTCTTGATTGAGTGTGTCATTCATTGTCCGCCATTTGCCCCCCAACCCCCAAGAGGCTTGGCCTACAATTAGAGGAAAATGAATGACAAATGCTGCTGTCATCTGCGAAAGAGTATATAGAGTTAAAAGTTTGGCCAAGAAGGTCGTTCAGAAAGATAAGGAAAAGAGAAGGAGAAAGAACGGAACCTTGGGGTAGCCCTGAATTAAAATGAAACTCATTCGATGAGACCCCATCAATAACAACACGTATTGTTCGGTCTCTGAGAAAACTCGATAAAAATCGAGAGAAGTCATTACCGACCCCAAATGCAATAAGCTTTGATATCAATGCACCGTGCCATACACGATCGAATGCCTTGGAAATATCCAGAGCAACCACTTTACTTTCGCCAAAATTGCGAATGGATCGACTTCAGCGCTCAGAAAGTAGAGCTAACTGGTCTCCCGTGGAACGATGTCTACGGAAGCCATACTGTCGATCATTAAGAAGTGAGTTGGCCTCTAGGTAGTTCACAAGGTGGAAATTGATCATGCTCTCCATCACCTTTGAGAGCGCAGAGCAGTTTGCAACTGGACGGTAATTTTCAGCGTTATTAGCCGCACCCTTTTTAGGGATTGGCTGGACATTAGCAACCTTCCAGCAAGAGGGAAAGACTCCCGCACGATACGAAAGGCTGAAAAGGTTGGCCAATGGACTGGCTAGCGTCGAAAAGCACTGTTTCAGCACCAGCGCTGGTATACCAGCCGGTCCCGGAGACTTATTAATGTTGAGATCCGAAAGAAGCCTTTTAACTGCACGTGCTCGGAAGAATATTTTTCGAGTTCGGGCAGTGGTTGATCGCTATCCGGCAAAAATTAATTTTTTGCAAAAAGTTCAGCTAAAAGGTTAGCCGTATCAACCGGGTCAGTGAATATTTGGTCATTCATTATAAGAGTTGGGATAGCAGAACTAGCATTATTCTTTACTCTTTTAACAAATGACCAAAAGCTCTTGCTGCCCCGAGGAGCAGAAAGAACTTTAGCACGAAGACGCTGATCGTGAAGAAACTTTTCCCGCCTTAGTACTTTGGCACATTCATTTCTCGCCTGTTTGCGTAGCAGTTCAGTGACGGAATTTTTATTGTCACGCCAAAGTCTGAATGCTTCCTCTCTGGATCTGACTGCATCTCTGCAAGTCTGGTTAAACCAAGATTTTTGATTAGGTTTAGCCGAAATGCGCTTTGATGGAATGAATAATCTCATACCAAGCACTGTTATTTTTTCCACCATTATCGCAGCAGCATCAACATTATTATCTAGTAAACAAAGTTTCCAGTTGAAATGCTTGAAGAAATCGTTGAGCTCGGCCCAACGAGCCTTTTCGTAAATGAAAACTGAGCGTTTCAGAGCTGGGGTTGAAACACTGTGAAGTACAGAGTACGAAAAAGAAGCGGAAATGGTACAGTAATCCGAATTACCAAGAGGTGCAAGTATTTTCACTTCATACTTGTCAGGGTGTGAAGTTAGAAAAAGGTCGAGAGTTTCTGTCTTTGCCCTTCAATGCACGGAATGTGCGTTGGTTCAATATGGCAATATTAGGGTGGATTCAGGCCAGGCTGATCCACAGTTGATCAACTATTTCTCTGAAAACAGAACAGCGAAAAATGCTATGATACACATCTACTTTTTATAGACTTCAGGCAAGCGTTTGACTTCCTCGATAGAAATATAATACCCCAAGCTTTTTCCGACTTAGGAATATCCTCAAAGCTCACAAGACTTACCAGCGCAACTTCAGTCAACACTACTGCTCAGGTTGTAATCCCACAGAAAATCCAGATAAACAGTGGAGTAAAAAAAGGAGACTCACTTTCAACAGTAGTATTCAATCTAATGCTACACTATACAGTTGAGGATCATGTAAAAACTGGTAGTTTGTTTAGTAGATCTGGTCTGTTGTTGTCACGAGGAACATCCGATATACGGAGGAAATATTTACAAATATTGAGAGGTCAGCAAGAGCAGTGGGCCTTATAATAAATGAACGGAATTCTAAATATCTGAAAATGTCTGCAAATGAAAATCGATGAACTATACATGATATACACATAGGTGAATAACATTTCGAAGGTGTAACTAATTTTATCTAAAAAACGACAATAGTATGCAAGACTGTATAAGTGATAGACTATCGGCAGCCAATAGGGCGTACTTCGGGCAAAGAATTTGTTTTCATTTAAGCTGATATCGAAGACAAGCAAACTTAACGTACACAAAACTAATATAAGACCTACCGCCACATACGGATGTGAAACGTAGTCCATGAGAGCAAATGAACAATAGCGTCTAAGAATCTTCGAGCTTAAAATCCTCTGTATTTGGCCCAGAGAGAGACAAAAGTGGCCAATATGTTCAAATAAATAATGACGAACTGCTCGAGCTATGCGAAGAAGTGGACATAGTCAAATTCATAAAGGCTTAAAGTCAGGGCTGGGCAGGTCATGTTGCGCGCATGGACGATAGCAGGCCGCAAAAGTCATTGTTAAACTATAATATCAGAAACACTAGACGAAGAGGACACCCGCGAACTAAATGCAAGGATTGTGTTGAAGACGATTTAAAGATAATGGGTATTCGAAACTGGCAATAGTGAGCTGCACATAGAGAAGAATGGAAAATAATTATCGAACAAGCTATAGCTCACCCCGAGCTGTAACGCTATATGATAATGACGATGATGATGATACTTAAGACTTATTTTGAAAATAATTGAAAAACTGTATAATATTGATGACTTCTAAAGTGGGAACAAGTCTTTTTTTAAGGGAAACACGGTTCTGTGTTTTAAATCTTTATAAACAAGTAACAGTGTAAAATTCGGCTGTGTGGGTATCGACACCCTCCAAATGGATTTAACGTTTTTATTAAGATCTGGACTTATTGAACTATTTATAACAAATGTAAACAAAATATTTGAAAAAGTAAACAATTTGATAAACTTAATATTTCAATAAGCACACCGAATTTTTAACATTTTTAGACGTGTCTTCATATGTTTGGCCATATTTTGACACAATGCTAGCCGATTTACCCCATTTTAAATAGCAATTTACCCCGAAATAATGACAAAAATATTATAATAACTTTATGGACGGACAGACGGACAGATGTACATTGCTGTATCGACTCGAGTTGTTAGAAGGATCAAGACTATACATATTTAATGGGGTCTCAAATGCATTTTTCGATGTGTTACGAACGGAGTGACAAACTGCAGAGTGGTGTTGAGGGTATAATAAGGATAAATAATTTCATAACAGCTTGGAAACACGGTTAAGAAATAGAATTGCAAATGTGTAGAATTTGACGAATTTTTTATGATTTAATGGAGCAAATTTTTAAAAAGAGACGATTAAGATTTTTTTGCAGCGGGAAGGGTCTTATTTTTTTTTTTCAAATCAACAACTCAGGGCATGCCCCGTACAGATGCAGTGCATTGTGTTGATCTCAGAAAAATAGGTTAAGGAGGAAAAAGGGAGTAGTGTGTTAATTTTTTTTTTTTTGCCGCGACAGACCAAAGCCTCTGGTGGGAATCGAACCCACGACCCCCCGCATGATAGACGAGCACGCTACCTACTCACCTAGCGGGGTGCTTATTCGTCATAAATTCTTTAAAATTAAGTTTAGGAACAGTTTTTTTAAATGCACGAAATGCTTATTTTGATTTTGAACTAAAAATATTTTGAAAACTAATCTATAATATTTATAGGCTAGGCGATTTTTGTTACCGATGTTTTGTTCCACTTTCTTATACCGATTTTGACCTAACATATATTATTTGAAAGGTATTTCTCTTTAGCCGTTTTGCAGTTTTACAGATTTTAAAATTTTTGTGCTTTATTTTGAGTAAATTTGCTTTTAAAGTTGCTACTAACACATACTTTAAATTATACATATGCTGTATGTTTGCTTATTAAATTTGTTAATGTGTTTGTTAACGAGTAATAATCCAGAAAGGTGTTGGTTTGTGAATTGGCTAAGTTGAAAAATAAAGTTGCCTAGAATTGCACTCGAATTTCGAGCGCTGGAATCTGCTAGTTACTTTTAAAGTGGAAGCAGTTTTTTTTTTTTTTTTTTGGTGTTTATACCTTCTTTTTAATCTTTCTGGAAATTATGCAGACGGTTTTTATACCCTATACCACTATGTGGTTTGGGTATAATGGCTTTGTGCTGCTGTTTGTAACTACCAAAAATATTTGACCTAGACCCATATTTTATTATACCGATCGAATCAGAATCACTAGCTGATTCGATTTAACGATGTCCATCCGTCCGTCTGTGTGTAATAAAACTACAGGTCGCAAATATGAAAATATTTCGATGAAATTTGGCATATAAGCTTCTATCGACCATAGGATGAACATACCAAACATAGTCAAGATCGGTCCATTTTTGGGCCTAGTCCCCATATAGATATGGCATCCAATACGAACTTTTTCATATCTGCAGCCAAAAAAATTAATAAAAATCCCACTCAAATTTGGTTTATGCTTATTTTCTATGTCCAGTTAGTTGGGCCTATGAGATGAGGGTCTCTAAACGCATGGTATAGGGTATCATATAGTCGGTCTAGACCGACTGTAATTTTCTCACTTGTTTTTATTTCGTATTTTTTTCTCTCTTGAGTTTTAACGTGGGAAAAGTTTTCTTCAATCTGTGATAATTAAGAATAAACAATTTTATATGAAATTGGAAACACAGTTAATGAATAAATATAATAGGAGTTTTTATGATTTAAGTTAGAAAATTTGAAAAAGATAATAATAATGTTCTCCTTAATCCTTAATAGGGTAATGGGGAGGGAAGTTTTATTCGTAAGTTCTTCAAAATTAAATGTAGGATCTTTTTTTGAAATGCTTCTATTGATTTTAATCTAAAAATAATTTCGATAACAACAATTTCAAAAGAAGGAACTGTTTTTTTGTTTCTTATGTCTTTTAAATCTTTTTCAAATTCTCTTATTATTATTATTTTTTAATATAAGTGCGACATTTTTTTAATTTTTTTTTGTCATTTTTATCTTGTCTTTAGCTTTAAAATTTTTTTTTTCAATATAATAAATTTATGATACATTTATTTTATCTAAATGGGGACAGTCTAAAAATAAAAATCTTTTCAAGGCGTTGTGAGGACTTTTCATTGATTTTATCCTTCAAATTTAAAGAAAGGACTTGAAGGTAGTATTTTATATAAGTATTTAAAATTGCATGTGAAAACAGTTTTTAAGGTAAGCAATGCTTATATTGATCCTATTCCAAAAAGAATTAGAAAACTAATTACTTTAAAAGTGGGAATGGTTTTTTAATATTTTTGCCTTTTATAACTTTGTTTAATCTTTTTGTCTAATATAAGTGGAGACAGTTGTTATTTTTTTTATGCCTTTTTGTCGTGCTTGTAATCTTTTTTGAAAAATAAAATAATTTCCAATATAACAAATTTTTCATAAATTCATTATATTTAAATGAGAATAGTCAAAAAATTAATAGAAATTTTTTATGATTTAATATAGCAAATTAAAAAACTACCTTGGAGGTAGCTGTTTTTCATTGTTTTTCATTGAGTTTAATTTTTTTGAAGATTCTTTAAAGAATTATTTCGATCTTTTTCTAAAAATAATTCAAAAAAATATAATTTAAATGACTCTTAAAGTGGGAACAGTTTTTTAAAGTGAGAACAGTTTATATTTTTTCTTTAAAAGTATGTTTTAGGTTTTATCCTTTAGGAATTATAACACTGTACAACAATTATCAGACTGTTGGTCTGATAAGATAATATCATTTAAATTTAAAGTTAATTGCTCTTATTTTAATAAATTATATAAATTTTTATTTATTATGTTGGTTTTTTTCTATAGAAATAATAAATTTTTATCTGTAAATACATTACACTGGATTGTAATTGTTTTGGATTGTTGTACAATGTAATTAACAATTGTCAATATAACAAATGATATATTAATTATATCAAATTGGGAAAGTTAAGAAATCGTAAAATTTGCCTTAAAAATTTGTTTGGTTTTCAATTTATTTTAAAATCTTTTTTTAAATCTTTCAAAACATTTAGAATTTGGGCTTGTTCGACATATTGACGTGGCTCTGGAAATATCGCAAAAAAAAAAATGAAAAATGGCCCAATGAAAAATGAACCGAAAAAATTAAAAACTGCCAAAAAAAAAAAAAAAATATAAAATAAATGAAATATTGCCAAAAAAAAAAAAAAAATGAAAAATGACCCAAAAATATGAAAACTGTTAAAAAAAAAAAAATACGAAAATTAATCAATACTAGCAGATTCCAGCCCTCGAAATTCGAGCAAATTCTAGGAAATTTTATTTTTTCATTAAATAAAGACCCTAAAGGTATGCTAATCAATAAGAGCCAATTCACAAATGAACACATTTTTATTACAAACACATTAACAAATTTAATAAACACCCACATAGCATTGTATAACTTTATGTATGTATTAGTAGCAACTTTAAATGCAATTTACTCAAAATGAGTGTAAATATTTAAAAATCTGTAAATCTGCAAAACGGCTAAAAAGAAATACCTTTCAAATGATATACGTTTGTTCAAAATAGGAATGCAACGGTAGAACAAAACAACGGTCACAAGGAATCGCCTAGCCTATTAATATTATATTATAGTTGATCACTCAATACTTTCGACAAAACTTAGTCGGCTTTTTAATTTCTCCGAGTGTTCAAAGAAACTTGTTGAATCCTACCTGGTAAACCGTGTTCAGTCAGTCTTCCTTAATAACCAATTCTCGAGACCACTACATGTACGTAAAGGTGTTCCGCAAGGCTCAATTCTAGGCCCTCTTTTATTTTCAATGTACGCCAATGACTTGCCAGATCATGTAAAGTATTGTAAAATACACATGTACGTCCAAGTATATCTTTGCAGTCCACTAATATCTTCCAGAGAAAACGTAGCAAAATTTAATCATGACTTAAATAATATTTATAACTGGGAAACTGCTATTGGACTTTGTCTGAATCCCCTCAAGTCCAAATGTCTCATCATGCACAAGAAAACTCTACGTCATAATCTAGATTTTGATATTGTTCTCAACAATCAGAGAATTGAAATTGTGTCCTCATCAAAAAATCTGGGGATTGTTTTTAATGACACACTTAGTTGGCACAATCATGTAAACGTTGTGGTAGGGAGAACGTACGGTATGCTTCGGACGCTTTGGGCGACTCAATCTTGCACTCCATTAAATATAAGAATAATAATTGCAAAATCTTACCTAATGCCGGTTTAATTATATGGATGTGAAATTTTTGCTTTATGTGACTCAATTAGTAAGAGAAAACTAAATGTGGCCTTCAATAGTATTATAAGGTATGTTTATGGATTAAACAGACTTGATCGTATTACCTCGTTTTCAACAGGAGTATATGGTATGTCGTTTGATAATATTTTAAAATTAAAGGTGCTAGTCCTATTACACAAAATTATATATCAGAAGGAACCATCATACCTTTTCAACCGCTTAACCTTTGCAAGATCCAATAGAGGGAGAAAGCTTGTACCGATAAGATATCGTAGTAAAATTTCTGAATGGCAGTTCTACTTTAAAATACAGAAAATCAACAACGCAACCAGTTCAAAAACAAAATAACTGCTAGTTTTTCAATGCAAATTTAAATTATTTGTCACTTATTGTTTTTAATACACCAATGTTATTTCAACCATTTTTCTTTTTTTTTTTTTTAATCAAAATTTTACCATTTGATTCTTTTATATTAAATTATGTCAAACTCATTCATTTATTTAGTTCTTTATTTTATTTATTTTTTTATTTACTTTATATAATTATACAATTTATTTAAATATTTTTGTATACTGTAACTTGTTTTTCTTTAAAAATTCCCATACTGTAATATAAAAGATGTAAATCTTGTTGTATGGGAAGAACAAATAAAAAAAAAAATAATAATTAAAAAAAAAAAAATAAATAAATACACCCAGCGTATTAAATTATTGAGCTCTTTTCACTGCACATAATGTCATGCAGTTGTACAAGACACGCTTCAATTATTTTTTAACTGTATCCTAAGTAATTTTAATATTAATAGGCAAGGCGATTTCTTTTGACATATTCCAAACCTTCAGTTATCAACTGATTTTGACAAAAAATATACCATATGAAAGGTATTTCTTTGAGGCTGTTCACCATATTTACAGATTTATACCATCTGATACATTTTTTTGGGAGCAAAATTCATTTAAAGTTGCTACTAGCTCATACATAAAACACATATTTAAACTTAAAATAAAAACCACAATGCTGTGTGTGTATTTGTTTATTAAATTTGTGTTGAATTGTGAGTTATTGATTAGCATACGTTTAGGCTCTTATAAAATTATTTATGAATGAATATCGAGTGCTGGGCTCTGCTAGTTTATATGAATATATTAAAAAATATATAACTTAATATATAACTGTTATTAGCTAAGTGTAAAAATTAAAAACTGCAATTTCCTACAATTAAAGAAACGTAAAATGGTCCAAAAATTTAACTAATTTTATAAACGTTAAATGGGCCATTTTTTAATTGGAAGGAATTTTGTATATGAGAGTTTTTGTTTGGATTATTTTGAATTTTTTTTTTGGGCGATATTTCCTAGAGCCCTTGACCGTAATTGCTTACCTTAAACACTTAATGGAAATATTTGAATATTGTTTTACATACCTGTAATGAAAAGAATAAAACAAATTGATTAGAATTATGATTTAGATTACTTAAAGATTTAAAAAAAATATATATATATATATTTAATATATGAAATTTTAATAAATAACTAAAAACATAGCCAATTTTAATAAAAGATTTTTAGTTTTAGCTAGTTATAATATTTTTCCTATAATTTAAAACTTTATACTTTATTTATTTTTTCCACCCCTGGATAACGAATATAAAGATTCAGTTGTAAACAGTAACACTCCATATATTATGGACTTCATTGGCTCCCAAAAATAAAATTGATTCCTAAAACACTTGTGTAGAGAAAACTCACATTTTAGTAGTTAAGAGAAAAACAATCAGTTTAATGTTATTAAAAAAAAATAATATTAAAAATATATGTCGTCTTTTTTGAATTTTATTATTTTTTTTTTATCAGTACAGGAAATGCGCATTGTATACTAATGCACAATTTGCTGTGAATGAAATAAAATGGAAATAAAAAATTCCAAATGAAAACATACATACATAAATATTGAAGAAAATCTTAGCAAACTATATTTTGGATATTTTTTTTTTGTATTTTTATTATTATTTTTGAATTTATGTTTTTTTTTTTTTTTTTGTTTTAACTACAAATTTTGGTTTCAACTACAATGTTGTTTTAAAAAAATCAGCAATTTTATGTTTTTTTTTGCAAATATTTTCATTTATGGTTTATGTTTTAAGGGTGGGTTTCAGTTTTTCAGGATAAGGATTCTATTTTGAAGCTCTCAAAATATAAAAATAACATACAAACTCATAACTTTAGACTTAAAATAACTATTGTGTATAAAATTCCACCTCCCTTGATTTTTTGTTGGAGAGGGGAGGGAGGGGTAAAACATTTTTAGTTTAACGGAAATAAGAATTTGCAGTAGTTTGGTAAATATTATTTTGTGCCAAAAAACAATAAAAAAAAAAAAATAATAAAAATTTTAAATTTTTTTATGGTTTTCGATACAAATAAAAAACAAACATAACTTTAAATCACATAAAGTAGGTCACTAAGTCTATAAGCTAAAAAAAAATTGAATCTATGTTAGAATTCAGCCAAAAAGGGTGGCAAAAAGAGTAAAAGCATGATTTAACGCCTACATTAGAATACAAAATGACTGCAGTAAAATTGAGCCATAAATCATTAATGGACTGCCAATTCACCAACATAAGGGTTTTCAAAAACGAAAAAAAAAAAATAATGCAAAGGATATAAAACAAAAATTCCATAAAAAAGAGATGGCAAATAAATAGATTGAAAAATAATAACTAAATTTTTTAGATACATTTCACAATGAAAAATGATCAATAATAAACAATTGTAGGTTTATTTAAGAATAATTTAAGAGCAAAAAAAAAAAACTAACAAAGAGATACAAAAACAAGTAAGAATATTAAATCGGCTGTACCGAATCTTTGATACCCTATACCTGAATTTTTCGTTTTCATTAATATCGGGACATTGCACTATTTAAAACAAAATATTTTAAAAAGTAAACAATTTGATAATTTGATCAACTTAATACTAAAGTATGACAAACACTCTGAATTTTTAAATTTTTTTAGAGGTGTCTTCATCTTTTTGGACATATCTCGTCACAATGATGTCCGTTAGCCCCATTTTCAATCCCTACCTGGCTCAAATTATAAAAAACAATAATATTATAACTTTACCAAGGTAAATGGTTTTTTTTTGGGAATGTGTGTGATTTCAACAGACAGACGGAAAAAGGAACATCGCTATATCGGCTTTGATTGTTATAAGGATCAAGAATATATATGGGGTTGCAAAATTATTTTTCGATGCGTTACAAATGGTATAACAAACCGCTATACACTCTCTGCACAGTGGTGTGGAAGATATAAAAAAATATTTCATAAACAAATAAATGGCTACGAAATGAGTTTAAAATAATATATAAGTTTTTTTTTAAATGTTTATGAAAAAATTTAAAAAAATGTTTATATTTTAAATTAGAGCAGATCAATAAAGCCATAAATTTTGGAATGAAAAATAGTTTTTCTTAAGCAAACAGTTCTCAATACTGTCTCCTTTCAGCTCAATACACTTTGCCCAACGTTTATGCAAAGTTTTTCCAATATTTTTCTCCCCTCAAAAAAATTTTAGATTTCTCAAGATCCGCAAAATAGGCTTTTTCTTGAAAGACAATTTTTCTTCTGCACAAAAAAATAAATTAAAAAAATGTTTCTCAATGTTTCTCAATACAATCTTAAGAAAGTTTTGTTTTGAGGAAAAAAAAAATCTCAATATAGTCTCCTTTCAGCTCAATACACTTTGCCCAACATTTTCCAATTCTTTTTTCTCCCTTCCAAAAAATCGGATTCCTCAAGGTCCCAAGATAGGCAGAAAAAAAATATTTCTCAAGTCAGTCTCCTTCTAGCTCAATACTCTTTGTCCAACGTTTTTCAAGTTTTTTTTATCCCTTCCAAAAAATCGGATTTCTCAAGGTCCCAAGATAGGCAGCAAAAAAAAATATTTCTCAAGTCAGTCTCCTTCTAGCTCAATACTCTTTGTCCAACGTTTTTCAAGTTTTTTTTATCCCTTCCAAAAAAATGGATTTCTCAAGGTTTGAGGCAGTTTTCTTAAAAAAAAAGTTTTTCTTGAGTAAAAAAAAAAACTTTTTCAGCTTAATGCACCTTACCCAATGTTTTTCTATTCCATTTTCTTCCTTTCAAAAAGCAGTAGTTTTTCTAACGTTCTTCTAATTTTTTTTATCGCTTCCAAAAAAAAAAAATAAAAATAAATTTCTCAAGGCCCTCAAATTAGGCAGTTTTTGGCAAGACAATTTTTTTGAGCAAAAAAAAAAAAATTATTTGCCATTACAGTCTCCTTTTAGCTGAATATTATTCAATACAGTATTTTTTTTTAGTTAGAAGCTCTTTCCCAACGTTTTTATATATTTTTTATCCCTCCCAAAAAAAAGTGGGATTTTTCGAGCGTCCTCAAAAAGGGCAGTATTGTTGAAAGACAGTTTTCTTGAGCACAAAATAAAACAAATTGCCTCTCTTTTTAGCTCGATAAACTTTATGCAAAGTTTTTCTAATACTTACCTCCCTTCAAAGAAAAAAAAAGAAAAAAGATTCTGAAGGTCCTCAAAATAGGCACTTATGTGATCAATGATTCAACCTTTGGATCTAAATCTGTGGTTTTCTGTAATAACCGCGTATGACAGTTTTTGTCAGTTTTGAGTTAACGATGCCAAATATAATAATTTTTAACGCTCTTTACATGTGTTTAATTTTTATTTTTTTTTTAATATTGACCATTTCTGAGTTTTTTCTTTAAATAACGACGTAACTTAAATGTTTATTAAATTAATTTGCAGCACTAACGACGTATGTCAACCTACGTTTGATCGCTGACAAATTATTTTCTCTGAAAATGACACATAGCGACATACGTTGTTATTAATGAAAAAAAAAAAATGCAAAATAATTTTGGATTATTTTTCAGTTTATAACCACTTATAAAAACTATTGTGTTTATTTCTGTTATTTGTTGTCATACGTTGTTATATTCTCACCCTAAGTCCCGCTAACTTTCTGTTGACGAAAAAAAAAATAAATTTTTCAAGCAAAAACAACTTATGTCGAAATGTGTAGTTGCACTGGTAGTTTTCTTTTTCAAAGAAAACAACATTGGTGGACATAAGTTGTTTTATCTGCACACACTTTAAGTGTAATTTACATATTGTTTTTTTTTTTTGTCCTTCTCTAGGATCTATTCCTCTTAAGATTTTTGACTCAAAATTTTGTATAAAGTATTTATTGCCCATATATACAGGACAGTTAAATAAAAAGTCCTAAAAATTTTATATCGAGCCCATAATATCAAATGTAACGTTTTTTGGCTCTCCTGAACATTTTGACTTTATGACATACGCGGTTATTCTAGCAAACCACAGAAATATCTTTCTTTCTCTTTAGACTTTGAAATGGAAAATAGTATTTGTGTGCTGAGAACAATTCATGAAATTTTTGCCAAGGTGACAACACAAGTGTGCAACGGAATATAAGAACGTCGCGAGATTAATCCGGTCAAAAAAAAAAAAAAAATAAAAAATTATTTTAAAAATATAATATTAGAATTAAAAAAAAATTTTTTTTTAATTAAATATTGTTAATAACAATGTACATTTTTAATATAAAATAAGGATTATGTAATCTCTTTTATATTTATATATATACATATATAAAATCAACCACATTATTTGATAAACTATTTATGGCGCCATTTCAGTTTAAAGATTAATTCTTCCAGTTTGAAATAAAACCTCTGTTGTTGCTTTTCTTATCACAGGAAATTCTTATTATTATATTAAAATAAAAGAAAAGGCAATTTCATTTGAACCACATTTAGTTCAAATAATATCATTTTACAGAATAACAACAAAATAACCAGAAAATAATAAGTATAAAGTGAATGCAACAAAAAAATCTTGATAAAAGTGTGAAATATTAAACAAAAAGCAAAACAAAACAAAATAAGAAAACCCCACATAGGATAGACAATATAAGTATATGAAAAAAAGAAAAATTACAAATTCAATAAACAAAAAATACTAAGAAGTAAAAGTTAAAAGAAAAATTCACATAAAAACGAAATAAAATGGAAACACAAAAAAAAATCCATAAACATTTTGAGGACCAAAGCAAACATTAAATAAATGACTAGGAAAACATAAAATATCAAATCTCTGGTATAAAAAAAAACATGAAAATCTACTCAAGAAAAGAAACAAAAAAAAAAAAAAAACATAAATAAACATTATGAGAAGTGTATCTCGTATAAAAGTATTTGCCATCATTAAATATTAACGAAATTGTAAAAATAATTTAAGAAATAGACAATTTTGAATGAACAAAATAGTATTTAAAAGGAAAATTTATAACCGAGATGAGATTTGTAAAGCAAAGACTGGCCTAAGTAGAACAGATGTTATAACTCTCAGATACCGCTGAATACGTATAGTGCCTGCATAGAAATATATGTGATTATGAGCAATGAATTTAGTGAGAGGGCCAGATTAAAAACTAAATCGATACCAATAATTAACGGCCGAATCGATATTGATAAATGGTTTAATATGAAAAATAGTGTATTTTGATCGCTATGAAAAGAAGTACAATTATGTAGGTCCACTTACATTTACAACGAGGGCGGATAAATAAGTCCGTGACTTTTAGAATTAAACAGTTTTTTGCAAACAAAAAATTTATTTTTCAACATAATCTCCTTTTAGCTCCATACACTTAGTCCAACGTTTCTCCAATTTTTGTATCCCTTCCAAAAAATAGGATTTTTCTAGGTCCATAAAATAGGCATGTGTTTGATCAATAATTTCATCGTTGGAGCTAAATCTCTTTCCACCGAGCCAATTCTTTAGGTTTGGAAATAGAAAATAGGCACTGGGGGCTAAATCCGGAGAATATGGCAGATGAGGTACCAATTCGTAGCCCAATTCATGGAATTTTGAAGTTGTCATACGATTACTTTTATGGTCAATTGAGAGCAAACTCGGCACCCATCTGGCACACAGCTTTCTTAAACCCAACTGATAATTTTAAATCGAAACTACACTGCCAATGTCACGCACTTTTACTCTTCGATCGGCCAACACCATATCGTGTATTTTTTCGACATTTTCGGGTATGTTGACCTCAATTGGCCGCCCAGAACGTTCAGCGTCATTTGCGTATGTGCGACTACAACGAAAGTCAGTAAACCACTTTCTTTACCATTGAAATCGATGGTGCAGAATCACCATAGTATTTATCAAGCTTTTCCTTGGTTTGTTTGATGGTTTGTTTTTCGCAAAGAAAATGTTTAATGAGCACTCGAAATTCACTTTTTTCCATTAAAAAAAAAAAAAAAACACAAGGTATGTTTTGAACGCAAAGTAAATGAAGGAACTTTCTCAAAATTTTAAGAGTAGCCTACAAACTGGTGGTTCTTGATGGGAGCAGTGTTGCATTTCATACAGCTACGAGGGAACATCGAAAAGTCTCGGACTTATTGATCCGCCCTCGTATTTCCCAAAATCACCTAAGCCTTAATTTCAAGAAAATTTATTTAAAATTGGTCGAAGGGCCTATCGACGGACGGACGGACGGACAGACAGAATAATGCGAAAAGTATTTGTATTATCAATCTCTATTTACACACATGCCAGTCTGAGAAAGGAGGAACATAGATATTGTCTAAAATTAAAAATAAGATGGATTCTTTTTACATTTGGCAATGGGCAGACCACAGCCGGAAAGATGGACTAAATTAATTGGCAAAAATGTTACTAAAATGATCGGTATAATAATCTAAGTATCTGTGTCACTTAGGAGTAGTTTTGGTATATGAAATATCACCTTGAAGAAGTTTATCAAATTTCATATAGTTACATTGATCTGATTGATATTTTATGAAATTATCAGACATACTTCAAAGTATTAATATAATAACCAGTATCGCAAGAATTTTACATGCCCATATCTCTAAGTGTGCGAAGTTAGCGCCCCATTTTTGGATATAAAATGTCTGTAGATTGTTCTGAATTGTTCTACGATTGTTTCACAATGTTCCAAAACGATAAGTTTCTAAAATATAATTTGTACCGGTAAATCGAAAAAAACTTCATACCTCTTCCTAAAAAAATTAGTTTTTTCATAAAAAAAGTACCTTTTCTAAAATAAGTTTGTTTTCTTATAAAAGTACTTTTTCTCAAAAAAATGAAAAGTACTTTCCTTAAAATCGTACTTTTTATTACAAAAGTACCGTTTCCTAAAAAACTACCGTTTCTTAAAAAAGTACCCTTTCTTAAATAACTATTTTTTCTGAAGAAAGAACGTTTTCTCCAAAAAGTACCTTTTCTGAAATACTACATTGTCTTAAAAAAGTACTTTTTCTCCAGAAAGGACTTTTTCTTAAAAAAAAAAAATACCTTTTCTTATAACTGTAGCTTTTCTTAAAAAAAGTACTTCAAATAGTAAATTTTCTTTAAAAAAAAATATTTTTTCTTTAAAAAGCATTTTTTCCTAAAAAAGTATCTTTTCTTAAAAAAGAAAATTTTCTTAAAAAGTAAATTTTCTTAAAAAATACCATTTCTTAAAAAGTACTCTTTGTTAAAAAAGTACATTTTTAAGTCCTTTTCTTAAAAAAGTAAATTTTTCTTAAAAAGTACCTTTTCTAAAAAAAAAAAATATCTTATCTTAGATAAGTAAAATTTCTTAAATGAGTACCTTTTCTTAAAAAAAATCCCATTTCTTAAAAAATAAAATTTTCTTAAAAAACTAATTTTTCTAAAAGAACTATAGATTCTTTTAAAAGTTGCTTTTCTTAAAAAATAACCTTTTCTTAAAAAAGTTAATGTGCTTTAAAAAGTAAAATTTTTTAAAAAGGTACATTTTCTTAAAAAAGGACATTTTCTTAAAAAGTACTTTTTCTTAAAAAAGTAAAATTTCTTAAAAAAGTAAATTTGTAGTCCAATTCATGGAATTTTGAAGTTGTCATACGATTACGTTTATGGTCAATTGAGAGCAAACTCGGCACCCATCTTGCACACAGCTTTATTAAACCCAACTGATAATTTGAAATCGAAACTACACTGCCAATGTCACGCACTTTTACTCTTCGATCGGCCAACACCATATCGTGTATTTTTTCGACATTTTCGGGTATATTGACCTCAATTGGCCGCCCAGAACGTTCAGCGTCATTTGCATATGTGCGACCACAACGAAAGTCAGTAAACAACTTTTTTTACCATGGAAATCGATGGTGCAGAATCACCATAGTATTTATCAAGCTTTTCCTTGGTTTGTTTGATGGTTTGTTTTTCGCAAAGAAAATGTTTAATGAGCACTCGAAATTCACTTTTTTCCATTAAAAAAAAAAAAAAACACAAGGTATGTTTTGAACGCAAAATAAATGAAGGAACTTTCTCAAAATTTTAAGAGTAGCCTACAAACTGGTGGTTCTTGATGGGAGCAGTGTTGCATTTCATACAGCTACGAGGGAACATCGAAAAGTCTCGGACTTATTGATCCGCCCTCGTATTTCCCAAAATCACCTAAGCCTTAATTTCAAGAAAATTTATTTAAAATTGGTCGAAGGGCCTATCGACGGACGGACGGACGGACAGACAGAATAATGCGAAAAGTATTTGTATTATCAATCTCTATTTACACACATGCCAGTCTGAGAAAGGAGGAACATAGATATTGTCTAAAATTAAAAATAAGATGGATTCTTTTTACATTTGGCAATGGGCAGACCACAGCCGGAAAGATGGACTAAATTAATTGGCAAAAATGTTACTAAAATGATCGGTATAATAATCTAAGTATCTGTGTCACTTAGGAGTAGTTTTGGTATATGAAATATCACCTTGAAGAAGTTTATCAAATTTCATATAGTTACATTGATCTGATTGATATTTTATGAAATTATCAGACATACTTCAAAGTATTAATATAATAACCAGTATCGCAAGAATTTTACATGCCCATATCTCTAAGTGTGCGAAGTTAGCGCCCCATTTTTGGATATAAAATGTCTGTAGATTGTTCTGAATTGTTCTACGATTGTTTCACAATGTTCCAAAACGATAAGTTTCTAAAATATAATTTGTACCGGTAAATCGAAAAAAACTTCATACCTCTTCCTAAAAAAATTAGTTTTTTCATAAAAAAAGTACCTTTTCTAAAATAAGTTTGTTTTCTTATAAAAGTACTTTTTCTCAAAAAAATGAAAAGTACTTTCCTTAAAATCGTACTTTTTATTACAAAAGTACCGTTTCCAAAAAAACTACCGTTTCTTAAAAAAGTACCCTTTCTTAAATAACTATTTTTTCTGAAGAAAGAACGTTTTCTCCAAAAAGTACCTTTTCTGAAATACTACATTGTCTTAAAAAAGTACTTTTTCTCCAGAAAGGACTTTTTCTTAAAAAAAAAAATACCTTTTCTTATAACTGTAGCTTTTCTTAAAAAAAGTACTTCAAATAGTAAATTTTCTTTAAAAAAAAATATTTTTTCTTTAAAAAGCATTTTTTCCTAAAAAAGTATCTTTTCTTAAAAAAGAAAATTTTCTTAAAAAGTAAATTTTCTTAAAAAATACCATTTCTTAAAAAGTACTCTTTGTTAAAAAAGTACATTTTTAAGTCCTTTTCTTAAAAAAGTAAATTTTTCTTAAAAAGTACCTTTTCTAAAAAAAAAAAAATATCTTATCTTAGATAAGTAAAATTTCTTAAATGAGTACCTTTTCTTAAAAAAATCCCATTTCTTAAAAAATAAAATTTTCTTAAAAAACTAATTTTTCTAAAAGAACTATAGATTCTTTTAAAAGTTGCTTTTCTTAAAAAATAACCTTTTCTTAAAAAAGTTAATGTGCTTTAAAAAGTAAAATTTTTTAAAAAGGTACATTTTCTTAAAAAAGGACATTTTCTTAAAAAGTACTTTTTCTTAAAAAAGTAAAATTTCTTAAAAAAGTAAATTTTTTAAAAAATAACTTTTCTTAAAAATATGTATCTTTTCTTAAAAAAGTAAATTTTCTTAAATGAGTACCTTTTCTTAAAAAAATCACATTTCTTAAAAAATAAAATTTTCTTAAAAAACTACTTTTTCTTAAAGAACTATATTTTCTTTTAAAAGTTGCTTTTCTTAAAAAATAACCTTTTCTTAAAAAAGTAAATTTGCTTTAAAACGTAAAATTTTTTAAAAAGGTACATTTTCTTAAAAAAGGACATTTTCTTAAAAAGTACTTTTTCTTAAAAAAGTAAGATTTCTTAAAAAAGTACATTTTCTTAAAAAATTACTTTTCTTAAAAATATGTAACTTTTCTTAAAAAATTAAATTTTCTCAAAGAAGTACATTTTTTTAAAACGTAGATTTTCGTAAAAAACTGCCCTATCTAAAAATATCTTAAAGAAGTCATTTTATTAAAAAAGTAAATTTTCTTAAATGAGTATCTTTTCTTAAAAAAATACCTTTCCTTAAAAAGTCAATTTCCGTAAAAAATTACTTTTCCTTACAGAACTACATTTTCTTAAAAAACTACCTTTTCTCAAAAAAGTACATGTTCTTAAAAAGTCTATTTTCATAAAAAGGACATTTTCTTAAATGAATATCTTCTTTTGAAAAAGTGCCTTTTCTTAAAAAATTCAATTTTCTTAAGAAAGTATATTTTGTTGAGAATTTACCTTTTTTTAAAAAATTTCCTTTTCTGTAAAAGTACATTTTCTTAAAAAAGTACCTTTGCTTAAAAAATTTCCTTTTCTGAAAAAGTACATTTAAAAAAAAAAATAACTTTTCTTAAAAATATGTATCTTTTCTTAAAAAAGTAAATTTTCTTATATGAGTACATTTTCTTAAAAAAATTATATTTTCTTAAATTGTAAATTTTCTTAAATGAGTACATTTACTTAAAAAAGTACCTTTTCTTAAAAAAGGACATTTCTTAAAAAAGTAGCTTTTCTTTAAAAACGTCTCTTTCTTAAAGAAGTACCTTATTTTCAAAATTTGCCTTTTCTTAAAAAAGTTACGTCTCTTCTTACAAATGTACCTTTTTTTGAAAATGTGCATTTTCGTCAAATATGTTATCTCAAAAAAGTACCTTTTTATACCCTATACCACTATGTGGTTTGGGTATAATGACTTTGTGCTGCTGTTTGTAACAACCAAAACTATTTGACCTAGACCCATCTTTAATTATACCGATCGAATCAGAATCACTTTTTGGGTTGATTTAACAATGTCCGTCCGTCCGTCCGTCCGTCTGTGTGTCCATCTAAACCTTGTAATCAAACTGCAGGTCGCAAATACGAATATATTTTGACGAAATTTGGTTTATCAGCTTTTATCGGCTATGGGATGAACGCTATTGAAATTGGTGAGAATCGGTCCATGTTCAGACCTAGCCCCCATACAAATTACCCCTATGAAATCGAAATTGCCATAAGATCCAAATTTTCATATAGCTCTTACTCAAATTGGGTTTGTATGCGTTCATTACATCCATTAATGAGTAGTCCAAAAATGATCCCTTTGGCCCCATATAGAGCTGCTTCCCGATCTTCACTTAAATCTATTAAAAAACAAAAATATTGCACTGATTCTTCTCAAATTTTGTTTGTATATATTTTTGCAAAATACAAGAGACTTTACCAAACATGATCAGGATCGGTCCATTTTTGAACCTAGTCCCCATATAGATATAGCATCCGATATGAACTTTTTCATATCTGAAGCCAAAAAAATTAATAAAAATCCCACTCAAATTTGGTTTTTGCCTATTTTCTATGTCCAGTTAGTTGGGCCTAAGAGATAGGGTTCCTAAACGCATGGTATAGAGTATCGTATAGTCGGTCTAGACCGACTATAATTTTCTTACTTGTTTTGAATTGTATTTTCTCTCTAAAAATACTTTACTAAAAAAATAACTTTTCTTAAAAAGAACTTTTCTGAAAGAACTAAAATGCTTTTTTAAATTACCTTTTCTAAAAAAACGATTTTATAATTTTGCAACGGGCTACTTAGGCGCCAAACAACTAACCAGTAGTGAAATTTTTTGAAAATTTCTAAAATTGATTGGGTTAATATAAAGTTGGCTTTGAGCTATTTTCTGACGACTTTTTAAAAATACAATAGCAATTGAAAATGGTTCTTATCATCCCCTATACGGGGTATTATGTGTCCTGTTGCTGGCCAAGAACAATCTTTTATTTTACTGGTCATTTTCTTGATTTATAGTTATAATTTTGGTACTCTGAAGGGGTCTTGAAACTTTTGGTGATTTAGTGTGATTTCTAATATTTCAGTTTTTTTCGCAGGATTATGATGAATTGAATAATTTTAATTTTAAGAATTCAAAATTTTAGTGGCTGAACATACTGTGATCTTCATCTTTAAATTGTCTTTTACAAATTTATTATTGAAAAAATCCCTTGAAAGTGAAAATGGTAACACTTCAGAAGAACCTAAACTTTCTGTGACAAATTTTTACTGAGTCGAGTTTTACTAATTAGTAATAACTAAAACGATGAACCAGAAAATATTCTCACTATGGAAAAGCAAACATCGGCCGAAACTCGGAAAATTATTTTAAATTCAAAAGAAAAAAGTTAATCCTAGCGTGAAATTGGCGAAATTGTGGGTGGGAACCAACCACTAAAGAATGAAAAAAATTTAGGTGCCTTAGTAGTACTCAAGTAAGAGTACTGTTGTAAGAGAAGTAAGGATATACCTAGCGTCACAAAAATGGCCTTCGTGGAAGGATACCACGCCAGAAGCCATACAGATCCAAGACGAATCACAGCAATCAGATGGATTTCGCTAGAAAGTACAAAAATGAGGTTATATTTTTTGGGAAATCTTATTATATACAAATAAAAGCAGATCCAACTCTTTGGCGCGAAAAGGCCCCCAAAAAAATATGACGTGCTAAGAATGAATCCTTCAAAGATATGTGTTTTACCAACACTGAACAACACGGTGGACACTCAGTTATGTTTTGGGCTGTATACCGGCAACATGTGTTGGCAATCTTGTTTTATTGACTCCACTATGAACCAAATGGCTTACTTAAACATTTTGAAGGACAATGTTGCCCCTATCGTCGAGAAATTAGCTGTGGCTGGAAACTGGATTTTGCAACAGGATAACAATCCATAGCGTATGTCTAAAACTGTGAAAGACTGCACACAGAAAACAGATTCATTGTGGCTACCGAATTTATTACCAACCGAATTGCGATAACGCTAGTATCCGATTTTTGGGTTCACGATGATTACAATTCTATTGCCTTAACAGTGAATATTTTATCATAACAGAAAATTTGCAGATGATATTAAATTTGTGTTGATACAATCGAAAATACAGTTGTTCCACTTTAGAACAATTCGGTTGGAAAATATTTTTTCTGTGTGTGGCTACCGTAGTCCCCGGATCTTAAGCCAATTGAGCTTCTGTGGGAACATCTTGACAGAAAAATTAGACGGAGAACTATTTCAAACAAGGCAGACTTAAAGAAGGCTCTAAGGGAAAAATGAAATAAAATCTCCCACGATATAGCAAAAAAAAAAAAACAATCCAAATATTAAAACATGTAAAAAATTTACTTTTTTTGTAGTTCTGTGGCCTTTTGTTTGCTGTTTACTTTCTTCTGACGCGTAAAATTTTGTCTTTTTCTAATTAAAGTTAACTTATTTTTGCTTTGTATTACTTATGTTTACAGCTATTAATAATAACTAAGGTGTTTACTTTACTTTGACGCACACAGTATTTAATCATTACTTCAAACATTTGAGTGAAACTAATTTGTAAGTAATGTTCTTAAACGGCTTTTAGGGAGAAAAAAACGCTACATTGTCTTCGAAACAAAAACAAAGTACCTGATTTTTGGTCTGGTTTTAAAGTATCTATTTATATGTATCTATTATTACTTTTGATGAGTTACCGAACACATTTTTCGTTAATAAGAAAAATAAAATATCAATACTAATAAACACCTTCAATGAATAGTTTAACGTTGGCTGAAATGTAGAAGGACGTAATAGCACACTCTAGTTTTTTTTCTGGCCAGAAACACATGAATCTAATGCCATTTTCTTTGTCGCATTTTATTTGCCCATTTTTCGAAAAGTGTATTTTTTTATATATTCTAAATTAAGAGTAACCTAATTTTATACATCAATCGAAAGGTCTCAAAGAGCTGTGTTCATAAAATGCTAAAATTTTGATTATTATCCTCTTTGAAGTCATGGGGTGAAAAATTCAAAAAAAAGGGGAACAATGTGGAAATATTCTTACACTATGACCTGAAAGAAGTGAATGGCTACAATTTTTTGCTATTTACGAGCGCTCGACTTTGAGACCTTTCGATTGATGTATAAAATAAGGTTGCTCTTAATTTAGAATATATAAAAAAATTTGCTTTTCGAAAAAAGTGCAAATAAAATGCGACATTTTTTGTCAGAAAAGAAAACGGCATAAGAAATGTTGCACTTGAATTATTATAGAATAGTTTACTAAATCGATTGAAAAGTACGTAACCTCACATAGAGATGGCGCTACAGGTGCCATTTGTTGTTTTGTTTACTCGGTAGGGTCAACTGAAAAATTATGTAAAAATTTCATGACATTTCATTAATTAAAAAAAAAGTTACCGTTATAAAAATCATGCTTTTAAAGTTGCCGAAAAAACGGAATGCAAAGAGTTTCGTGTATTGATTAAACATTGTTTTTTGGTGGGAAAAAATAATGTCCGAGCGAAAGAATGGAGTGATAAACATTATGATGAAAAAGATGGTATTCCGAATTTAAACGCGGTTGTACGAGCACATATGATGTAGATCGTCCTGGTCCTGCAAATGCATGATCGAAAGATTGAAATGATTGAGATTTCTGGCATCATAAAGATATCAGCAGAGTGAGTTCGGTATATATTATATGATCATTTAAATATGAAAAATCTTTCTGCTCGATGGGTGCCGCGATTTTTAGCGACTGAATAAAAACTGAAACGTGTTCATTATTCAACGTATGCTTTGGAGATGTTTGAATTAAACTCAACTGAATTTTTTCGTCGATTTATAACAATGGATGAGACGAGGATTCATTATTATACACTGGAGTTCAATAGACAGTCTGCGGAGTGGTTACAACCTTGCGAAAGGCGACCAAATCGGATACATACTCAACAAGCGACTGGAAAGATAATGACCAGTGTTTTTTGGGATGCACGTGGTATTATATTTCTTGATTACTTGGAGAAAGGAAAACCAGTAACTGCCAAGTACTATGTTGAGTTGTTGGACAGATTTGATGAAGAAATTAAAAAAGAAACGGCCCCACTTAAATAAGAAAAAAATTTTGTACCATCATGATAATGCACCGGCGAATTTTTCTGCTTTGGCTTCATAAAAATTTAAGTCTTTACATTACGAATTGTTTCCGCACGCCCTGTATATCTGGCCGCTGCGATTTTCCGCAACTGAAGAAGTCATATCAGAGACGGAAGCCTATTTTGCAGAGATTGACAAATCGTATTTTTTCAACGATATCAAGATGTTAGAAGATCGTTGGAAGAAGTGCATTTCACTTTCACTTAGCGGAGACTACGTTGAAGAATAAAAATGATTTCAAATTCAAAAAAACAGTCTTTTCATTGTTAGGCCGCGAAGTTTTCGCTTCATCTTATATATAAAAATGGAGCTGCGTATGTTTGTGTGTTTGTTTGTTTGTGGTTTATAGGAAACTACACCACTGGACCGGTTGTCTTGAAATTTTTACAGTAGGTAACTGCCTATCCGGAAGGAAAAATAGGCTATACTTTTTTTGATTTTAGAAGTGGGCGTGGCACCTCCAATACAATGTGAATTTTTAACATATAATTTTAATATATAATATCTGGAGTACTACCACAGCAAGTGCTCTGAAACTATATACATATACATACTTAAGTAATTCGAAGAATTGCGGAAAAATGGGCGTGATCGGACCAATGGGCGTCGTACCCACCACACAAAGTAAACATCAAATGTCATATATCTAGAGTACTGTTAGAGAAAAAGTCTTGAAACTTTGTGTGAGTTCACAAGTTATCAACGTTAGTACTCGAAAAAAAAGAGCGGAATCCGATCAGTGGGCGTGGTACCTCAAATACAAAATAAATATATAATGTCATCTATACGAAGTACTGTAATAGTGGAAGCCTTGGAACTTTGTCTGAATTCATGAGTTATTAATGCGAGTAGTCTCATAAAAAATGAGCGGGATCGGACCAGTGGGCGTGTCACCTACCATACAAAGTGAATTTTTAACATCTAATTTTAACATATAATATCTGGAGTACTACGACAACAAGAGTTTTGAAACTATATACATGTACACATATAAAAATAATTCGAAGAGTTGCGGAAAAATGGGCGGGATCAGACCAATGGGCGTGGTACCCTCCATACAAAGTAAATATTAAATGTAATATATCTAGAGTACTATAATAGGTAAATTGATGACACTTTGTGTGAGTTCATAAGTCATCAACTTTAGTATTCGAAAAGGATGGGCGGAATCCGATCAGAGGGCGTGGTACCTCCCATACAAAGTAAAAATATAATGTCATATATCTGAAGTACTGTAATAGTGAAAGCCTTGGAACTTTGTCTGAGTTCATGAGTTATTAATGTGAGTAGTCCCATAAAAAATGGGCGAGATTCAACCAGTGGGCGTGGTGCCCCCCATACAAAGTAAGTATTTAATATAACATAACTGGAGGACTATAATATTGAAAATCTAGCGACTTTGTTTGAGTTCATAGGTTATTAATGTGAGTAGTTGCCCAAAAAATGGGCGGAATCAGACTAATGGGCGTGGCACGTCCTGCTTTTTATTTCGTTACGAGGGGTGTAGCGAAGCACATCGGTTTACTGCTAGTGTAGTATACAATTCTTATTCTTAGCGATTTAGTGGTTTCTTCTACCTGTGTTATTGAACATGTCCTCAATAGTTGGTAGGGGTTACTAGATTTTAATGAAAAACGCCAGTTCATATTTTGAACAGTTTGATATTAAAACTAAGCAAAAACTGGCCATAAGATTCATTTTTATAATGAAATATAAGAAGTGACCTTTCAAGTTATTATGAACAAGACAATTATAGTCATGTGTTTCGGGAAAGAGTCTGGGATCCAATTCTGCTGCAGCAACAACTGGCTATAGAATATAAGCATAAACCAAATTTTTGTAGCATTATTAATTTTTTTGCTTGCAGATATGAAATAGTTCATATCGGATGCTGTATTTGTATAGGAACTAGGTCGAAAAATGAGCAAATGCTGACCATATTTGTTAAAGTCAGTTATTTGTTGCAAAAACATATACAAACCAAATTTGAGAAAAATCTGTTTAATATTTTTGTTTTTTAATAGATATTAGTGAAGATCGGGAAGCAGCTTTATAGGGCGGCTATGACTAAGAATGGATCTACAGAGTTTATTTTCAGACTAATATTTAATGGGTGTAATAAACACACACAAAAGAAATTTCACTGACATCTGTATGACAATTTGGATTTTGTAACAATTTAAGTCGATCTCATAGGAGTCATTTTTATGGGGACTAAGTCTGAACATGCACCGATCTTCACTAGTTTTAATAGAATTTGTTCTATGACCGATAAAAGCTTATTTATTAAATTTCATTAAAATATATTCATATTTGCGACCTGTAGTTTATTTAAAAAGTTTACCTGTTCACACGGACAAACGGTCGGACGGACATGTCTAAATCGACTCAGAAAATGATTCTGAGGCGATGGGCGTAACAAACGATGGGTGCAGTAGTTCCATTTTTTTTTTTTTTTTGGTAGTTGCAAACATCAGCACCCTATAATACGCGGACCACATAATGGTATAGGGTATAAAAATGGTAAATTCGATACGAGTTTTTATGAAAAATTTTGTTTTTGTTTTAATTTCGGAACAGCTAATGCCGATTATTGGAAATGCTTTAAAATTTTTGTTTAATGTGTGCTTTGGCACAACAATTTTTAAAAATTTTTTTTGTTAAATAAAACTGATCACTTGAAATCCATTTTGCGTTTAAGACCACCATACACCAGTTTTTGTTTGTATATTTTAATAGAAAATTGTTGGGTTTTGTTTTCGTTCGTTTTCCCTTGTCTCGTAAAAAAGGATGTTTTGGGTTCTCTTTCATTAAGCATCAGGGTGGTATTTTCTGTTTTGTTGATGTTGTTGTTTTTTGTTGTGTGTCATTGTGTCCACACAGCAGACATTAAAAGTCATATGATATGTTAACAAAAATGTCTGGTATTTCAATTTTTTTTTTTTTTTTCTAAAAATTTTCTATATAGTTTTTTTTTTCTTTTTGGTTATTATATTGTAAAAGAAAAGGTATTGTGTCAGTCGAGTGTGTTATATATGACTAGAGAGAAGAGCAAGGTGTTAGTAATTTAATACCTATCAATCAGTAGTGATGGCAGTGGTAGAGCACGAAAAAAGTCCTTTAAAAATGACTGGTTTTTGAGAAAAAATAAATGTGAAAAAATTTTTTTGTTGTTTTGCGTTGAATTCGAGATATAATGTTTCGCTAAACCATCTCAACATGTTGTTAGCGTCATTGTTTGTAAAAAAATGTATAAATATTTCAGATCTTAAGGTGTTAAAAAACAATAAATTAATTTAGTAACAATAACAGCCAGCAAATTTGGAGAACTTAAGAATTAGGAGTTGAAAAATCCCGTTTAGAACCTTTATAAATTTTTGCAAATATATGCTCGGAAAACAGTTTTTTGTTTTTTAAAGTCACATTAATAATTCAGAAAAGTGAATTATGTATAAGTATATAAATAAAACAAATACTTCTTGTTTGGAAATAAAATATTTAGGAGCGATTACAGCTGTGATAATAGACTATATATTTTATATTTTATATTTTATATTTTATATTTTATATTTTATATTTTATGTTTTATATTTTATATTTTATATTTTATATTTTATATTTTATATTTTATATTTTATATTTTATATTTTATATTTTATATTTTATATTTTATATTTTATATTTTACATTTTATATTTTATATTTTATATTTTATATTTTATATTTTATATTTTATATTTTATATTTTATATTTTATATTTTATATTTTATATTTTATATTTTATATTTTATATTTTATATTTTATATTTTATATTTTATATTTTATATTTTATATTTTATATTTTATATTTTATATTTTATATTTTATATTTTATATTTTATATTTTATATTTTATATTTTATATTTTATATTTTATATTTTATATTTTATATTTTATATTTTATATTTTATATTTTATATTTTATATTTTATATTTTATATTTTATATTTTATATTTTATATTTTATATTTTATATTTTATATTTTATATTTTATATTTTATATTTTATATTTTATATTTTATATTTTATATTTTATATTTTATATTTTATATTTTATATTTTATATTTTATATTTTATATTTTATATTTTATATTTTATATTTTATATTTTATATTTTATATTTTATATTTTATATTTTATATTTTATATTTTATATTTTATATTTTATATTTTATATTTTATATTTTATATTTTATATTTTATATTTTATATTTTATATTTTATATTTTATATTTTATATTTTATATTTTATATTTTATATTTTATATTTTATATTTTATATTTTATATTTTATATTTTATATTTTATATTTTATATTTTATATTTTATATTTTATATTTTATATTTTATATTTTATATTTTATATTTTATATTTTATATTTTATATTTTATATTTTATATTTTATATTTTATATTTTATATTTTATATTTTATATTTTATATTTTATATTTTATATTTTATATTTTATATTTTATATTTTATATTTTATATTTTATATTTTATATTTTATATTTTATATTTTATATTTTATATTTTATATTTTATATTTTATATTTTATATTTTATATTTTATATTTTATATTTTATATTTTATATTTTATATTTTATATTTTATATTTTATATTTTATATTTTATATTTTATATTTTATATTTTATATTTTATATTTTATATTTTATATTTTATATTTTATATTTTATATTTTATATTTTATATTTTATATTTTATATTTTATATTTTATATTTTATATTTTATATTTTATATTTTATATTTTATATTTTATATTTTATATTTTATATTTTATATTTTATATTTTATATTTTATATTTTATATTTTATATTTTATATTTTATATTTTATATTTTATATTTTATATTTTATATTTTATATTTTATATTTTATATTTTATATTTTATATTTTATATTTTATATTTTATATTTTATATTTTATATTTTATATTTTATATTTTATATTTTATATTTTATATTTTATATTTTATATTTTATATTTTATATTTTATATTTTATATTTTATATTTTATATTTTATATTTTATATTTTATATTTTATATTTTATATTTTATATTTTATATTTTATATTTTATATTTTATATTTTATATTTTATATTTTATATTTTATATTTTATATTTTATATTTTATATTTTATATTTTATATTTTATATTTTATATTTTATATTTTATATTTTATATTTTATATTTTATATTTTATATTTTATATTTTATATTTTATATTTTATATTTTATATTTTATATTTTATATTTTATATTTTATATTTTATATTTTATATTTTATATTTTATATTTTATATTTTATATTTTATATTTTATATTTTATATTTTATATTTTATATTTTATATTTTATATTTTATATTTTATATTTTATATTTTATATTTTATATTTTATATTTTATATTTTATATTTTATATTTTATATTTTATATTTTATATTTTATATTTTATATTTTATATTTTATATTTTATATTTTATATTTTATATTTTATATTTTATATTTTATATTTTATATTTTATATTTTATATTTTATATTTTATATTTTATATTTTATATTTTATATTTTATATTTTATATTTTATATTTTATATTTTATATTTTATATTTTATATTTTATATTTTATATTTTATATTTTATATTTTATATTTTATATTTTATATTTTATATTTTATATTTTATATTTTATATTTTATATTTTATATTTTATATTTTATATTTTATATTTTATATTTTATATTTTATATTTTATATTTTATATTTTATATTTTATATTTTATATTTTATATTTTATATTTTATATTTTATATTTTATATTTTATATTTTATATTTTATATTTTATATTTTATATTTTATATTTTATATTTTATATTTTATATTTTATATTTTATATTTTATATTTTATATTTTATATTTTATATTTTATATTTTATATTTTATATTTTATATTTTATATTTTATATTTTATATTTTATATTTTATATTTTATATTTTATATTTTATATTTTATATTTTATATTTTATATTTTATATTTTATATTTTATATTTTATATTTTATATTTTATATTTTATATTTTATATTTTATATTTTATATTTTATATTTTATATTTTATATTTTATATTTTATATTTTTATATTTTATATTTTATATTTTATATTTTATATTTTATATTTTATATTTTATATTTTATATTTTATATTTTATATTTTATATTTTATATTTTATATTTTATATTTTATATTTTATATTTTATATTTTATATTTTATATTTTATATTTTATATTTTATATTTTATATTTTATATTTTATATTTTATATTTTATATTTTATATTTTATATTTTATATTTTATATTTTATATTTTATATTTTATATTTTATATTTTATATTTTATATTTTATATTTTATATTTTATATTTTATATTTTATATTTTATATTTTATATTTTATATTTTATATTTTATATTTTATATTTTATATTTTATATTTTATATTTTATATTTTATATTTTATATTTTATATTTTATATTTTATATTTTATATTTTATATTTTATATTTTATATTTTATATTTTATATTTTATATTTTATATTTTATATTTTATATTTTATATTTTATATTTTATATTTTATATTTTATATTTTATATTTTATATTTTATATTTTATATTTTATATTTTATATTTTATATTTTATATTTTATATTTTATATTTTATATTTTATATTTTATATTTTATATTTTATATTTTATATTTTATATTTTATATTTTATATTTTATATTTTATATTTTATATTTTATATTTTATATTTTATATTTTATATTTTATATTTTATATTTTATATTTTATATTTTATATTTTATATTTTATATTTTATATTTTATATTTTATATTTTATATTTTATATTTTATATTTTATATTTTATATTTTATATTTTATATTTTATATTTTATATTTTATATTTTATATTTTATATTTTATATTTTATATTTTATATTTTATATTTTATATTTTATATTTTATATTTTATATTTTATATTTTATATTTTATATTTTATATTTTATATTTTATATTTTATATTTTATATTTTATATTTTATATTTTATATTTTATATTTTATATTTTATATTTTATATTTTATATTTTATATTTTATATTTTATATTTTATATTTTATATTTTATATTTTATATTTTATATTTTATATTTTATATTTTATATTTTATATTTTATATTTTATATTTTATATTTTATATTTTATATTTTATATTTTATATTTTATATTTTATATTTTATATTTTATATTTTATATTTTATATTTTATATTTTATATTTTATATTTTATATTTTATATTTTATATTTTATATTTTATATTTTATATTTTATATTTTATATTTTATATTTTATATTTTATATTTTATATTTTATATTTTATATTTTATATTTTATATTTTATATTTTATATTTTATATTTTATATTTTATATTTTATATTTTATATTTTATATTTTATATTTTATATTTTATATTTTATATTTTATATTTTATATTTTATATTTTATATTTTATATTTTATATTTTATATTTTATATTTTATATTTTATATTTTATATTTTATATTTTATATTTTATATTTTATATTTTATATTTTATATTTTATATTTTATATTTTATATTTTATATTTTATATTTTATATTTTATATTTTATATTTTATATTTTATATTTTATATTTTATATTTTATATTTTATATTTTATATTTTATATTTTATATTTTATATTTTATATTTTATATTTTATATTTTATATTTTATATTTTATATTTTATATTTTATATTTTATATTTTATATTTTATATTTTATATTTTATATTTTATATTTTATATTTTATATTTTATATTTTATATTTTATATTTTATATTTTATATTTTATATTTTATATTTTATATTTTATATTTTATATTTTATATTTTATATTTTATATTTTATATTTTATATTTTATATTTTAGTCAATTTTAGCCAATTCACAATTCAACACAAATTTAATAAACACACACAAAGTATTGTATAGTTTTTTTATTTGAAGTTTATATGTGTTTTATGTATGTGTTAGTAGCAACTTTAAATGAATTTTACTAAAAAAAAAAGAAAATGTACCAGATGGTGCAAATCTGTAAATATGGTGAACATCTGCAAAGAAATACATTTGAAATGGTATATTTTTTTACAAAATCGGTTGGTAACTGAAGGTGTAGAATATGTCACAAGAAGTTGCTTTGCCTATTAGTAATATAGATTCACCTAAACTCACTACACTCAAAACTGTTTTTATGCGGTCTATCTGTAAATTGAAATTTTTCATATATCGGACAAAAAAAAAAGAGCACAAAACAAAGAGAGACCGCATAAAAACAGGTTTGAGTGTATACTCAATATACTAAATCTTAAAAGTAGCTTGACCCAAAACCGAAAAGTGTATTTTGCACCAGCCAGTTCGCAGTTAAATAAAGACTTAAATTTTTGACTCTTGTTTCATATGAAATTATAAATTTTAAAAAGTGTCATTTTTGTCAGCCTGCTCAGAAAATTTGCATCCGCAAATCCATCCGTACATGACAATCTCACTTAAATTGCCGGAAATTATTTCTGTTTTGCTAAAATATTGCAATTCTCCCGATTTGTTGGGCCATTTTTGCAATATTTTAGTTCATGGCTACCTCCTTAATTATAAATTATTAATCTCGTGAATTTTCCCAACCCCTCTCATATTTATTTAAATTTGTTTACTAAACTAAATCATATGGAAAATTAACCAAATCAAATAAAACTTTTAGCATAATAATTAACTACCCAAAAGCAAAACGTAAAAAACATATTTAAATCTGTAATGAGAAAAGCAAACACCAGTTTATAACAACAACAAAAATTTAACCATATACTCTAAAAATAATCCACACAAATCTATTTTTGAACTTATGGTAAATACGAAGAGATATCAGCACAAAAAGGGCTTGAGGCTAAAACAAATTTGACTAAAGCATTAATTAAAATGCTTGTGTTTAAAGTTAATTTTTAATACATGAATAAATTTTTAATATTAAAAACAAGAAAAAAAAACAACCCTTTGCAGCAGCAAATAAGGTTTAGTAGGATATGAACAAACAAACATATTTAAGGGAACACAATTTTTTATTTTTATTTTATTTTTTTTCATAAAAGTCAAAAGATTGTAAAGATTTAAAAGAAAACTTAGGAAAATTTAAGGGGATTAGAAAAAGATTTAACAATATATCAATAACCTTTTCTATATTTATATATATATATTTTTTTGTGTAGGTCTTTCGTGAAGTTATTAAGGATTTCTATGCCTTTAAAATGGAGTTTTTGGTATGGAACAATAGCTTATGGCTGCAAAGGTAATAAATGGACAACTTTGATAAATAAAAATTGTAGAAAAGTCAGTTTTATTTCATAAATCCCCTTAAGATTTATTGAAAATGATACGAAACATCAGATTGAAATCAATATTGAAATCAAATGTTTAACTGACATTTACAAGGAAAAGCCCCCTTTAAGAAGCTGAAATATTTTTAAAGCAATTCAAGTAAATCGAAATCTGAAACCTTTAATGCTCAAAGTCTTAACAATAAAACTTATGAGTTTGTATTAGTGTTCGCAAACTCTAATATAGATGTTGTGTGTGTGCATTTGAGACATGGCTTACTACCTCTTTCCTCTGATAGCTTAATTAGCCTTGATGGCTACAAAATCTTCAGATCCGATAGAGTAAGCCACGGTGGAGGATTTGCTATTTATATCAAAAGTGAATTATCGTGTAAACTTATCTTCTTTTTTGGAGATAACTTCATAGGAGAGAAAACTGCTGGTTGGTTGTGTATACAGAGCCAGCCAAAATATTAACATAATCTCCAAGTTGGAATTGCCAACCATGTCATACAATGACATTAATTTAAACATCTTATTGGAATCAACTCGGTTAGCAAATATGGCATATCTTATCCGTTTTCTTTTCTGACAAAAAATGTCGCCCTTTTTTCGAAAAGTGTATTTTTTTTTTATATATTCTGAATTAAGAGAAAACTTATCTTATACATCAATCGAAAGGTCTCAAAGTCGGGCCCTCGTAAATCACAAAAAATTCCAGCCATTGACTTTTTTCAGGTCATAGTATGAGAATATTTCCCCATTGTTCCCCTTTTTTGAATATTTTCACCCTATGACTTCCAAGAGGATAATAATCAAAATTTTATTGTATAAAAAATAAATTTTTTTATATCTGCGGTTACAAGCATTAACTGCCTAAGTCGAAAATCATGCCTCCGAGAAAAATAACTTTTTATACAAATGTAATGGGGGCTTCATTACGATCTAGGTCTTTGTATTTTTATTAATATCTTCTAAAAAAAACAGTGTTAGGGAAATGGAGATTTCACGTAAATATAAATCGTTGTTAGTAAAGGGTCCGCCAAATAACTTTTTTTTTTTTTTTGAAAATGCTATAAAAAAAAAAAACTACTGAATATTATCTCAAATTTCTTTTTTTTCTGAAAGTACAATCTTTCCGGTTAATAATGGAAAATAATTTCATTCAAATGGCTGCCTCGGCTGGCCATGCAGTAGCCTACACGATCGGTCCAATTTTTAAGCACATTATCGATTGTGTGCAGCTGTATTTCACCAATGGCTTCACGAATATTGTCCTTTAAAGCGTCAATTGTCTCTGGCTTGTTGGCGTAACACTTATCTTTGAGGGCACCCCACAAATAATAGTCCAACGATGTCAAATCAAAAACAGGGCGCAAAACATCGAGTGTAGCTTCGGCTGTGTGGCACGTAGCGCGCCGTCCTGTTGAAACCAAATGTTGCCAATATCCTCCTCTTCAATTTTTGTGAACAAAAATTCGTTCAACATGGCCCGATAACGATCGCCATTGACTGTAACGGCCACTCCTTGCTCATTTTCGAAGAAAAATGGCCCAATTATGCCTCTGGA
The DNA here is from genome assembly GCA_963682025.1 of Cordilura impudica. Classification (NCBI taxonomy): domain Eukaryota; kingdom Metazoa; phylum Arthropoda; class Insecta; order Diptera; family Scathophagidae; genus Cordilura; species Cordilura impudica. Next base: position 221,333,548 of record OY821519.1, on the reverse strand, counting down.
CCAAAATCCGCACCAAACAGTGACTCGTTTTGGGTGTATCGGCTTTTCAATGTATGCGTGCGGGTTTTATGTGCCCCAAATGCGACAATTTTGCGTGTTTACATACCCGCCAAGATCAAAATGAGCTTCAACTGAAAAGATGATTTTTTTTTGGCAAAATCGGCATCTTCTGTGAGTCGATCGCAGGCCACTTAGCGAAGCGAAAACACATTGGATGGTCAGTTGGCTTCAACTCCTGAACCAATTGGACTTTGTATGGCGTCATACCAAGGTCTTTATGCAAAATTCGTCTCAATGATGCCTCCGAAATGTTCAATTGTTGAGAACGACGGTGAATTGATGTTGATGGCGCTTCACGCACACTTTCTACCACAGCAGCAATATTCTCGGGTGTACGAACTGTTTTTGGCTTTTCACGCTTTGGTTTATCGATGAGGATGCCAGTTTCTTTTACTTTTTTCACAAGATAACGAACATACGGAGCTGACGGTGCTTCTCTTCTTCCAAAATCCGTACGCAATTTTCGCACACATTCTGCAACATTACCATAATTTTCAAACTAATGTCGCAATATTTCCCAGCGTTTTTCAAGCGTATACACAACCATATTCGTTCACCGGAAGGATAAAACTAATTATCTCTCAAATCAGACATTAGTTGAAAACAAAAAACGTTAGATGGCGGACCCTTTAGCATGTGATAGCATACATAACTCAAATCGCTTTTAAGTCGACTTAGGCGGTTATTGCTTGTGACCACAGATATATAGATTAAGAAAAACATTGAAAGAAATAATCGAATAAAAAAATTTTATTTATTTTTTCAATTTATTTATTTTATTTATTTAAATAACATTTTGATTACAACAAATTAACAATTTTCTTAAAGAGTTTAGGATAGCTTGTTCCTTTTCTACTTAAAAATATAAATAACAATTTCTTTATCATGTACATAGTTTTTAACAAAATAATATTTACAAGTAAGGGGAAAATTTTCAAAAAACCTTGTTAAAATAAAAAAATATTTCCTAGAATTTGCACTCGAATTTCGATTGTTGGGCTATACTACTCTTTATTATATGTCCTCCGTAAATGATCAACTTTATTTTCTTGAAACTAACGTAATAAGTTTATATGATGCTACAGTTCCTTTAGTAATTCGATCCAAAAAATTTAAAGTAGTTAACTTCTCTCAGAGATATATGTTATTACCATACTGCAAGAAAAAAGTAAATGACAGCATTAGAAAAGCTAAATCGGTCTATTATTCAAAGTGTTTAGAGTCCGATATAGACGCACGACGAATCTGGAAACACGTTCGTGATATTGGTGCAGGGAAAGGCATTAAAAGCGTTGATAGCGGTACTGATTTTAATGAGTTAAACTCTGTCTTCAGTTATTTTCCAGCATTATATAACAACAACTCCCCGGTTTACAATTCAAACAATGATAATGACTCCATTAATTGTTTTAAATATTCGTGTGTAACTTATGAACATGTTTATTTCAGTATTATTGGTGCTTCGTTTAATGAAATCGGACATGATAATATTCATCCAGTATTTGTGACAATATTGCTGCCCTTTCTCTTGCCTTAACTAACACATTTCTTTAACTCTTTTAAACTAAGGAAAGTACTTGAATCTATTTGCATAAATTAGATTGGTTTGTTGGCGAATATAGAGTCAAGTTTTCGATCTAACCTTAGCTGGATGATAGTAAAGTTAATTTTTTGGTCCTACTCGACCATTTCAAGGCCTTCGCTCGACCACTTAATGCTACTAGAAGAGTACAGCTCCCGAAATTTTAGCTAATTCGCAGTTCAACACATATTTAATAAACCCACACATCATTCTATAGTTTTTTATTTAAAGCTTAAATATGTGTTTTAAGTATGTGTTAGTCGCAACTTTAAATGAATTTTACTCAAAAAAAACTGCTTCAGGTGGCGCAAATCTGTAAATATGGTGGACAGCCAAAAATGAATACCTTTTAAATGGTATATTTTTTGTCAAAATCGGTTGATAATAAAAACCGTAAAATCGGTCACAAGAAGCGCCTTGCCTATCACGCTGAATTTTTAACTTTTTTAAGAGGTGTCTTCATATTTTTGGTTATATCTTAGCACAATGATGCTCGATCTACTGCATTTTCAATAGTACCATGCTCAAAATAATGGCAAACAATATTATCCTAAGTTTACACAGGTAAATGGTTTATTTTATGAATAACCGTGATTTCAAAAGACGGACAGACAGACGGACAGGCGGACGTCGCTACCTCGACTCGAGTTTTTATATGGATCAAGCATATAGACAGTTTATGGAGCCGCAAATATGCATTACAAAGGATGCGTTACAAACAGAATGATAAACTGATATATACCCTCTGCACAGTGCTGTGTAGGTTACAAAAACTGTATTTTCTGTTTAGTTTGATACTTCTTCTAAAAAATATCAAATTTAACATATATTTTTAAAATTATTCAAAATATATAACAAAATATTTTTTTTGTTTTCAAAAGTGTAATATTACTGTGAATCAGTATAGATAATTACTCTCTCTCTCTCTCTCTCTCTGTTACTCGTTAAATAGAACGAAAATCTGCCAATTATTATTTAATTTTTTTTTTATCAATACTAAAAATATAAATTTTATTTCTTTCACATTTCCTGTTTAAATCATTCATTATAATTTTCGCAACATATTGATTAAGCGAAACATGCCATCAAAAAGTTGTTTACAATTAAGAGTAAGCAAACCAAATCAAAATCAAAAAACAACTTTGGCCAAGAGTGTTTATGCCAGCAATAAGTGGTCTGATGGAGAGGCTCATTAAATTTGTTTTATTCAAACTGGATAAACAAACGAAAAACTAAACACACCACACCGAAAAATGAAAAACCGCTAATATAAACAACCAAATGGAGAATCATCATCATCATTATCATCATCATCATGCATAATATTTCAGTGTTTAGAGATGTGTTTGAATATATGTATATGACCTTGCCATACTGATGAAATCATTGATGAGAAATTATTGTTTAGAGAATCATGAAAATTTCGTAGAATTTTTTATTTATTTTTTTATTTTGCTACAAATGTACGCAAGCAATTTAAATGGATACCGCCCAGCAACTTAATGACACATTTTAAACATTTTTTGCAAAGGTACTTCCAAATATACTTAAACCGGAGCTAGGAAATACGTATTTAGTGCGGAAGAAACTGCTCATCTCTGATTAGTTGGCTTTGCTGATGCCTATCAGCTAATCGAAATGCCTTTTCGAATTATAGTAGTTTATTCATTGTTTTTTATGATATGACTATTGCATTTATGAATATTTGACACTAGCAGAGTTGTATTTAGCACATGCAGAGCATTAACGAATTTTCGAGTAGGTCCGCTATTTATTTGTATAATATACCAGTAATTTAATAAAGTACTAGCAGAAGACAGCACTCGAAATTCGAGTGAAAATTCTGGCAAATTTTATTTTTTCATTTCGTAAATCATTTTATAGAACCTTAAAGGTATGCTAATCAATTTTAGCCAATTCAGAATTCAACATTTTTTAAATATCGATTGCTATATTGCCGTTATTGTTGTTATTGGTTTGTGTCCAAAATTATTTTTCAATTCAACACAGGGCTTTTCAATTCAGAATTCAACATTTTTTAAATATCGATTGCATCGTTGCCGTTATTGTCGTTATTGGTCTATGTCCAAAATTATTTTTCAATTCAACACAGGGCTTTTCATATAAAATTAATGCAAACACATTAACAAATTTAATAAACAAACACACAGCATTGTATAATTTTATGTATGTGTTAGTAGTTAAAGCATTTTACTCTTAAAAAATGTAAAAATCTGTAAATCTGGTGGACAGCTAAAAATAAATACCTTTCAAATGAGGTGTGTTTGGTCAAAGTCGGGGTAAAAAAGGAATCGCCCGCTTATAATATCATAAATTTCATGAAAATAGAAAATAATATTTCAAAATGATTCGTTGGCAGTTTTTGTTTTTTTGAACATAAACATTTTTTCTAAGGTACATCCGAACTAAAGGGTCCGCCATCTAACGTTCTTTTTTTCAACTAGTGCTTATTTCGTGAACGGTAACACTAAGCTCATGTCTGATTTGACAGATAATTAGTTTTATCCTTCCGCTGAACGAATGTGGTTGTGTATTCGCATGAACAACGCTGGGAAATATTGCGAAATTACTTTGAAAATCATGGTAAAGTTGCAGAATGTGTGCGTAAATTGCGTACGGATTTTGGAAGAAGAGAAGCACCATCAGCTCCGTATGTTCGTTATCTTGTGAAAAAAGTGAAAGAAACTGGCATTCTCATCGATAAACCAAAGCGTGAAAAGCCAAAAACAGTGCGTACACCCGAGAATATTGCTGCTGTGGCTGAAAGTGTGCGTGAAGCGCCATCAACATCAATTCACCGTCGTTCTCAAGAATTGAACATTTCGGAGGCATCATTGAGACGAATTTTGCATAAGGACCTTGGTATGGCGAAATGCAAAGTCTAATTGGTTCAGGAGTTGAAGCCAACTGACCATCCAATGCGTTTTCGCTTCGCTAAGTTGGCCTTCGATCGACTTACAGAAGATGCCGATTTTGCCAAAAAAAAAATCATCTTTTCAGACGGAGCTCATTTTGATCTTGGCGGGTATGTAAACAAGCAAAATTGTCGCATTTGGGGCACAGAAAACCCGCACGCATACATTGAAAAGCCGATACACCCAAATCGAGTCACTGTTTGGTTTAGAGGCATAATTGGGAAGGATTGTACTTTAAAATAAAAAAAGAAATTTGAGATAATATTCAGTAGTTTTTTTTTATAGCATTTTCAAAAAAAAAAGTTATTTGGCGGACCCTTAATTACTTTCCAGTTACTAAGCACAATAACCAGTGGACCAGGCTACAATTAAGCTGTGATAGAATGGAGGGAATGACGATGGACACATTTTGTAACACACTCACACCCAACAGGGAAAATTATTAAATGAATAAAACTTAAAGAAATGAAAACTTTCTAGAAATACTAAACGGAACACATTTCTAAACTAATGGATCAACTACGGATGCCAGAACTACTTACGCTTTTCCGATAATGATCATTCAATAGAGGAATACCTTTATTTTCCTTAATTTTCCAAAAATCTATTGTTCAGGTTGAGACAACCGCGATTACAGAATATACAGAATTACTATCAGCAACTCCCCCGGTGATAACAAGATATTATTACCGCTATCATGACGTTGGTATAGAACTATGTAAAATAAACGACTATTCTTAAATCCAAAGAGAAAATTAATTTCTTCAGAGATGGTTATTTTGATATTATTTGGTTCCCAGAATATTGTGGTGATAGGGGGAAAATGAAATAGCTGAAAGCAAGCCAGGAAGAAGTCAATCTGCTGAACTCAATACCTGTTCAAGTCCTAAAAATTAAATTAGCGAAGTGGGCAACTGATTCGCTTATCTTATAATGGAACATTTTTTGACTCCCTATCTTCTACGGGAACTTTTATAGAAGTTAGAAATTTATTAGTCATGATATTATTAATATAACTAAAATAAAATATATACATTTATGGAAGACACTAAGGTGGACAAGATCACGAGGATCTTATGAGGTTATCCAGACCGAACCAAAACAAGGAAAATTTCTTAAATATTTTTTGCGAATCGATGGAGTGCATTTTTTCATATATTTGTATGGACCCTGGCTGATCTTTTTCGAGTAGTAGCTCACCGAACCCACATATCCCATCCGAGTGTTGCAATATTTTAGAAAAATAATCTGTTGATATGAGGAACTACAATTAAAATTTATTTTTACCATGTATTTTTGGAAAATTTTTTATGAAATTATGTTAAACTTCCATGGAGTGAATATTTTCATAAATTTGTATGGAAATCGGTCGAGCTTTTTCGCCCGTCCCTCAATTAATGTCGGAATGGTTGTAAATTTAAATAAATACTGTCCTTACATTTGCAACTCCAAACAATATAAATTTTGGCTAAGTCATTATGAAAAATTTTCTGTAAAATTATCTCAAACATGAAATTAGAGCAAATATTCACACTTTTGTATGGATAGTGTCTGAATTTTTAAGATAAGTAGCTTGACCAAGCCCCGATTTTGCCAAGATTACTTCGAAAATTGAAGTAAGTAATGTCCTAAAATTTTCAACTTTCAGATATATGTACATATTTTTTGCCTTCGGATATGAAAAGTTCATATCGAATGCTATATTTATATGGGGACTATGTCGAAAAATGGACCGTTCTTAACCATATTTGGCAAGGTCACTTATATTTGGCAAAAACATACACAAACCAGATTTGAGGAAAATCTGTAAAATATTTTTGTTTTTTTGTAAGATTTAGGTGCAGATCGGGAATCATCTTCATTTGGGGGCTATGACTAAGAATTGTCCTACATGTTTGATTTTTGGACTACTGATAAATGGATATGATAAATATACACAAACCCAATTTGACCGATATCTATATGATAATTTGGATATTATGGCAATTTAATTCGGCTTCATGGGGGACATTTGTATGGGGACTAGGTCTAAAAATGCACCGAGTTTCACCAACAGCGTCCATGCTATGGCCGATAAAAGCTTATATACCAAATTTAATCAAAATATATTCATATTTGCGACTTGGAGTTTGATTACAAGGTTTACATGGACACACAGACAGACGGACGAACGGACGGACATCGCTAAATCGAGAGTGATTCTGAGTAGATCGGTATAACAAAAGATGGGTCTAGGTCAAATATCTTTGGTAGTTCCAAACATAAGCACAACGTAATTTTATCCTGACTACATAGAGGTATAGGGTATACAAATTATAAATTTGTACAATAGTTCGTTAAATGTTTTTTTTTTTGTAAATTGATGCCAAATTTCAGTGGAGTCTATAATTTCATACATTTGTATAGAAAGCGGTTGAGCTTTTTCGAGTAGTAATTCACCAACGGCACAATTATTAGCGGACTTCTTTGAAATTTTAAGAAGCTTATGTTCAAATATTTGCAACAGCAAACAGTATAAATTTGTACCAAGTCGTCATGTAAAATTTTCTGTAAAATTACATCAAACTTTACATGCTTTCAAATTTGAAACATTTTAGTTTTTACTACTCGAGCTACTCAGTCGGCTCTAGTAGCTCATTTACTACTCGAGTAGGTTGAGTAGCTCGTAGCTCGAGTAATGCGGTGCTATGGTACATTCTTGCTCTCACTGGAGTTCAATAATTGATGTAAATGGATCGATTGTAAAAAAATTTTATATTAAAGGAAAAAAAAAATATCTATAATTTTTAGAAAAAAAATAGTTAAGCTTGAGGCCATTGTGACCTCTGCTAAACTTTTAGTTACCAACCAATTTGGACAAAAAATGTACCGTTTGAAAGGTATTTCTTTGCAGTTGTCCACCATATTTGCAGATGTGCACCATCTGATACATTTTTTTGTAGCATAATTAATTTAAAGTTGCTACTTACATATACATAAAATACATATTTAAGCTTCAAATAAAAAACTATATAATGCTGTGTTTATGTTTACTAAATTTCTGTTGAATTGTGAATTGGCTTAAATTCATTAGCGTACCTTTAGGCTCTTCTAAAATTATATATTAACAAACAAATTTATATATCTTCTGTGTGTTCAACAAATATTTATAATTAAATTTAATGAATTTTATTTAATAATTCACAATTTATTGAATTTTATTTAAATACTCAAAAACATTTTGTATATACAGATTAAAAATAACATTCAAAGAAAAAAAATTTAGTGAAAAAATAAAACTTCCTAGAATATACACTCGATTTTCGAGTACTGGGCTCTGCTAGTATTAATAAATGGGCTCATTTTTAATATGAAGTTTAACGAAATGATTATAAATTATAATAAAAGTTTTTAATTTTCCATACAATTTCAATCGTTTCGTCACGTTTCGTCTTTATGAATGAGCCCCTAAAAATAAACTTTTTATTTTATGGAACTAACAAAAGATACGATGATGCCTTTGCTGGAAATTAGAAATTATATATTTCGCTGCAACTGTAGAATATTTTTGCCTGCTGTCGTATGTTCCATAACAGGAACTTTATTTTAATGACTAAAACCAGGGAAAAAATATATATTGTGTAGCCAAATAACTATTTTCTCCCTCGTAGTATTATCTCTGTACACATGCATTATTCTTTCAAAATTTTTCTGGATTGTCTTCAAAACTAAAGTAATCAAATGTTATTAGCAATTGCTAGATTAAAAAAAAAAATAGAAATAATTTTCTTAAGGTGTTAAATTTTTTGTTAAGAATTTTTGCATAAGGAAATTAGGTTTTTTACTTTAAAATTTATTACTCGCGCATACAGTTTTTTGCTAATTTTATTTTAAAATAAATACTCGCATATACAATTTTCTCTATTTTCAATTTCTAAATGGGGAAGTGTTAACAAATTTATTCCATATTTTATAGCCATATGCATAGTCTAGTTAATGTTGGAAATTAGAAAAAAAAAATATACTAATTTATTGATTTGTGATATATATTATAAATTTTTTTGTTTGTTTGTTTTTAAATACGAATATATTTTAATGGCAGCAATTATTTGAAATTGTTTGAAAAAAAAAGAAAAAATAAAATGAATTATAGACGTCAAACAATGATTTTAATAATTTTTTTTTGTATGCATAAAGATTAATTATATTTCATAAAATATATATGAATGCCAACTAATGATTGGTAGATATTTGCTAAACTGTAATAATCCCAGAGTTCAGAAAAAAAACACACACTGAATAAAAAACTCGTACATATATGTAAACAAACATAACTTAGACCAACACACACATATTTTTATTTTCATATCAATTAATTTTTAAATTTTCTTCGGTGCCCAACACAACCATGACTGTGTTCGTTTTAATATTTCGTTATTTACACGAACATTTTTGTATCACATACTTTTTGTTTCAATCACACATAAAGCACACATTTTTGAGTGTTGCTTTATTTGAAGTTCATGTTCTGGTACGTGTACTGAAAAAAAACACAGAACATGTACAATAAACAGGTTCGACTTAAAATATAACTGAACTCGAACCTGTTTATTGTACATGTTCTATTTTTTCTTAGTACACTAGCCAGAACACGACTTAAAATATAACTGAACTCGAACCTGTTTATTGTACATGTTCTGTTTTTTCTTACTACACGAGCCACAACACGACTTAAACCTGTTTATTGTACATGTTCTGTGTTTTTTTTCAGTACACGTACCAGAACATGAACTTCAAATAAAGCAACACTCAAAAATGTGTGCTTTATGTGTGATTGAAACAAAAAGTATGTGATACAAAAATGTTCGTGTAAATAACGAAATATTAAAACGAACACAGTCATGGTTGTGTTGGGCACCGTAGAAAATTTAGAAACGCACATAATTGATACGAAAATAAAGATATGTGTTGGCTGCTTTTGAACAGAACATTGTGTGTTTCATGTGTGTATTTTCTGAACCTTGAATAATCCAACAAAATAAAGAGAAGTCAATCTAAAATATTCACTTCCAGTCAGAAAAAGCCGATAAAGAAAGCACTGACAAAACACTTCAAAGCGTAGTATAACTGCGGGACAAGCAGCAGACTAATTGCGTGTTGAAGTGTTTTGTCATACCTCAAATGATAACACCGATATACGCTCGGGTCGTTTTAAAGCGATGGCAAAACAAAAAGTAAAAATTTCCACAGTGTTTTTTTTTTTTTGCTTAAATAGAGCTTACGAAAGGTTTAGCTGTGAGACGAGTTGCCATATTGCGTTCTGTTTTTAACATTTATGATCAGTATACTTTGGCAAATCATCATGAATAGACTTACGCTTGAACAACACTACCAAATTATCCAAATTTACTTTGAAAATCAGTCATCGATTCGCACAACTTATAGACTTCGTGATTTTTATCGCGCACATAATCGTCCATCTGAATAAGCCATCCGTCGAAGTGTGGATAGATTTCATACCACATACTCTTCAAATATATATATATATTAATGTAATGTGCGTACTGAACAGAATATTGGCGCTTTAAATAAAAGTGTGGAAGAAGATCCAAATTTATCGATTCGCCGTCGGTTGCAGGCATTGAGACTCTGCCAATCCACTACGTGAAAAATTTGGCCTAGACCTGTATAAGATTCTGCTGGCGCAGGAATTAAAGCCACGGGACTATCATGTGAGTCGTTCTTTCGCCATATGGGCTCTAGAACAGTTGGAAACTGATCCGAGAGTTTATCGCAAAATTGTGTTCAGCGATAAGGCTTAATGAGTTTGTTATTAAAAAAAAAACTGCGGCATATGCAGTGAAACTAATCCAGCACAAACCCTACAGACTCATTAATTAAGAAAAATGCACCGTTTGATGCGGTTTCCATGCTGGTGGCATCATCGAACGTTATTTCTTCAAAAATGAAGCCGGGGGCGGGCTAAGGTCAATGGAGATCGTTACCACAACATGGTCAATGAAAATATGGATCACATTGATCCGGGCGTTGTGTGGTTGCAACAAAACTCCCAGAGAGTTTTTTTCATAATGAGGGGAAAGGGAAAAGTGAAAAAATTCCCGTAGAATTCTTAGATTTGGGCTGGATAAATTTTATCCAAAAAATTAAAAATTGTAAACATTTTCAAATGACTTGTAATATGGTCAGTTATCTTTAATTTGAAATTTAGGGTTCTTGAAGAAAAATTGCTTACATCTAAAATGTAAAAAATAATGAAAATTGGATAAATTTTTTTAAAATCTATGTATTGTTCTTTGTTTTTATAAATAATTTCGAACTTTTTTAAGAAAATGTACTTTTTAATATTATTTTTCTGTCATATTAGCGACATTTTGTATTTACTTCGAGATAGCGTTAAAATTTGTTGCAATATCAGCCTATATTAGCAAGACACATAGAGTATAACGATTTATTTAGCAAATAGTGCAAACTAAACGATCACAACAATAAGATTCAAAATTTAGAATCACAGCTATAACAAGAGAACATAGAAAAAATTAATATTTTCTGAGTTTCATTTTGGATTTTCATTGAAATCTCTGGACTTGTTGAACCGATTTTGATGATTTTAAATAGCAACTGGCTCAGAATGACAATGAATCATTTTTACTAAAAATGAGCAACACAGCTGAGCTATTGCGAGCGTGATCTTGATTTGCACAGACGGACAGACGGACATTGCTATATCAACTCTGTTTAATATAAGGATCAAGAATACATATATTTTATGGGATACAGATTTTTTTCCTACATGGTTCAAATGTAGCACCAAACTAATACATACCCTCTGCACACTGGTGTAGAAGTTATAAAAAGCAATTTCATGAATTACCAACTTTCATCAAAAGAAATTGCACAACATTCTAAAACGTTGCGAATATGCCCAAAATATTTATTTTGTTAAGCTTTTTTTATGAGCTCCACACCATTGTGCAGAACATAAATCCAGTAACAATTCGCTGAAAGCAATTCAGCCAAAAATATAAACAAATTATTACTATCCGATACAAGCGGTAGAAGATAATGAAGAGGGCAGAGCAAAAGCCAATAAAAGTATCAATATCACCTATACAGTAGAGTATTGAAGTGTAAAATAGAAGAACTTCATGAAATCTGTAGAACAAATGAAATTTCTGATTACTCGCTTTGAAATATTTCAATCGGTCTTAAACTGTTTTGCCGTTGCACAGTGGAGCCCGTAGAGCAAACGAGGTTGCAAAAATCAAAATTTTCATGTGCGCCGACGAAGTTTTGAATAAACCCATGTTATAGGAAACTTTTCAGCGATTTCAAATATGCTCTTAATAATATCACATTTTTAGTTTAGAAGATATAACCGTTCAAAGTTAACCGACTTTCGGTTTTCAAAAAAACACACAATTTTTAGTCAATTTGTTGCGATTTCAGGTGTAATATCACGAAAAATAGGTAACGAATCGCCTTATTTTTTGTTTGTATTGCTTGATGTATTTATTAAATGTATAATGATAAAAAAAAATTAACTGTTTGCTTTGTGTTTCTCCTGGTAAATCACTATTTAAAAACTATCCGTTTTTTCACTATTTTTCAACTTTGACGGAAAATAAAAAAATCTATATTTTTCTATATTTACCATATTTGCAAAACATGTTCTTTGATTATTTCTTTACATAATTCAAAAGGTTTTATCTGCCCGTACGTGCCCGTTTAGCTTCTAGCGGTAAAAAAGGTTAAAAAGACATGGTTGCAGAAATTGTATGGCGTGCATCCCTTACATGTTTTGACTGACAGTAGTTTGATCTAATAGTTTGAAAATTGCATTTTAAGTCGGTTGTCTACCTGTGAGCCTCTGCCAAAGTCTACTCCCAATATTCTGTTACAGATACAGGATGCACAAAAAACTACTCATTGAAATTCGCAGGTACGCACCTCACTTAAAAATTACTTTGGAGTACAAATGGTCAAGAACAATATTGACTTGTTGTCCCTCCAGGTAGGCACAAATCTTATTTAGACACGAGCATAATATCAAAATTGCAGCCTAAATCCATATGTATGTAGGGAACAGGTAATTTTTTAGGCATGGTAGCATAAGCCTTTGTATTGCAAAATAAGCATAATGCCTGGATTAGTCTACGACTGAAAGTTGGCGCAACAATTAGTGAAACCATGGCGTTAAACAATTTAAAATTATTTGAACCGTTTAGAAGGTCAACCACCAATGACTTGACCACGAAGCATTTATCGGACGCGCTGTCTATTAAATATACAAAGGATAGTGAAAGAGTTAGGTCGCAGATTACAAAATCAATTGCTGATGCAAGCCCACTGCGACTAAAAAGGGTTAAGGAAAGCATTCCCACGCCCACAAACGCACACATTAAAAAGTATGGTTCCGAAGAAGCCTTGGCCTTGTTTATGGACTTACAACTTTCCAAAGAAAAATATGAGATACTACGGGCATCCTTGACACGGGGCTACCGTTTTACCAGGATACAAGCATATTACGCAAGCCAAAATAAATTCACGACCACTGCATACGGAGTTTACGGAAGTCTCTGTGAAAGCCAATCTGCAGGATCTCATGGGCCATACAGCAAAACGGTTGTTGGAGAGTCTTCCTAAAAATGAGGTGAAAATTCTTCCTGAGAAACTAACATTGATCAGCAAATGGGGCTGCGATGGAACATCCGGACAAAGCGTTTATAAGCAAAGGATATCTTCCGATGACGCTACAATATCGGACGGAAATATGTTTATGGCATATGTTGTTCCTTTGCGGCTAAAATCTGATGTTTCCCTCCACTGGAAAAATCCACATCCGTTATCTGTGCATTATTGCCGACCAATAATGTTTCAGTTTGCAAGGGAATCGGCAGAACTCATAAGGACCACGGTGAAGGACATTGAAGAACAAATAAGCAAGACTAAGCCTACAAAACTGCAAATTGGAGAAGTAAAATATATTGAATGCAATTACGAGTTCCACCTGACCATGGTTGACGGAAAAGTCGTAAACGAACTGACAGGAACAACCTCAACATTGTCATGCCCGATTTGCAAAAAGAGTCAGAAGAACTTTGGTAATTTAAACGATTCTACAAACGAGGAGAATTACGAATATGGAATGTCACCATTGCACGCAAGGATAAGGTATATGGAGTTCTTGCTAAAACTGGCGTAACCCTACCACAAGAGGAGGAAAACTTCGATGAAAATACATCAATAAAGGATAAGGAAAAGATCAGAAAGAAGCAAATACAGGATGCTTTTTTTAAACAAGTTGGACTAAAAGTAGACTGTCCCAAGCACGGATACGGTAACTCAAACGATGGAAACACTTCTAGGAGATTTTTTGAAAATGATGAGGCAGTAACTAGAATCACTGGAATTGACAATCAAATCGTGAAAAGATTGGGAACGATCTTGAATGTTTTAAACTGCAAAGAAAATGTCAATTCTACAAAATATGGAGAATATGCATCGAAAACTGTATCTCTTTTAGCAGAAATGTATCCACAGAAGAAGTTGACCACGACCGTCCATAAAATATTGGCGCACGGCAAATATATAATTGAGTACCAGTCTTTGCCAATTGGAGAGCTTTCTGAAGAAGCACAGGAGTCTCTTAACAAATTTTATAAAAAATATAGATTGCAGAACACATTCAAAGCATCAAGGGTAAGGCAAAATGAGGACCTCTTCAACATGTTGGCAGCATCTTCCGATCCACTTATTTCTTCCCTGCGGCATGTGAAGTCACGAATAGAGTTAGAAAATAATTATAGTTTAGAAATGATTAGTCTTTTAGATATACCTTCTCTTACGAATTGTGATGAATATTTTACAGAAAATTGAAAAAATTAATTTAAAAAAGAAGTAATTTTTTTTTAATTTGTTGGGTAATAATTTAAAACATAAAACCCTAAAGAAAAAAATAAAAACAATCTAAAAATGTAAAAATAATTTTTTTTAATTACCATAAAATTGATTTTTCTACAAATTTTAACTTTGATAACCCATAAGTAGGCCCCTACAAAACGTAGCACCCTTTCCAAATGCTCATTTCATAGGCTGAACAGTTATCTATCATATGCTGTTTAAGCAGTTCAATTATGTTATTCGGTTCAAAAGATATGATTTTTGCAACGAAAAAACTCAAATGGCGCCTCTGTGCGTTGTAAGGAAGGTTTTTATAAGGTTTGTGGTGTTCTTACACACTGATATGAATTTGTCACATATGCAACTAGAACTAAAAAACCCTATATGAGATACTTGTATCATATAACATCAATATTATTTATCCTTGTGAACAAACATGTGTATCTGCTAGTGCTAATAGACAGGGATCTACGCTAAATTTTTTCTTAACCACTGTACTTTATATTTATTCTTCTGCAATTGTTTTAAACAACATTAGTTGTATGACCTACCAGTTCAAATAAATCTCATTAGTTAGTGAAGTTACCAACGCTAGTTTAGTTTTGCTTGACTATAAAAATGCAAATTGGTAATCTTTCCAGAGATACCTTATATGAAATACTAACATTCCCGATAAAAGGGATATTACTTCTAATGATCAAATCTTTTTGGCGATTATAAAATTTAAGAACCTTATAAATGAGACCATCGATATAAGCCTTCCAAAAAAGTCATATTCGTTTCAGCGGAATCTCTACCTTTGTACTTAAAAATTTACATACAACAACGAAATGGTTGCCGGCGAAACTGGCAAATATATCGTAGCCTGACAGATTTTTATGATACGAAACTTCTCATTGGAAAAATGTCGAGAAAATAGAAAATCTAAAAAATAGCAGCGCCGTTCTTGAACCTTACCAAACTCACGAGAAAAAAGGGCAACTCTATACCTATTTGAAAACACAACAACTCTAGATTCACTTTAAAAGTAGAAAAATGTAATATTACGGCCCAAACTTGTGCATCTAATCGGTCAATTTTCCACAATTTAAGTGATACTGAAACAAACTCGCAAGTTAATGAATTAGTTCAATCGTTTAGATTAAGTACTCCTAACATCTTCAATGATATGTTAATAACTACATCCCAAATAAATGATGTAATTAAAAAGCTGAAAGCAAGAAAGACTCCTGGAATTGATGGCATTTAATAATAAATGCCTTAAATATCTTGCAAAAAAAATCATTAAAATTTTTAACCGTTATTTTTAATTCATGTTTAAAACAAAGCTACTTTCCGCTAGATTTGAAGAAAGCAAAAATTATTCCAATTCGAAAACCGAACAAACCTCTAGCTATCCCCTCTTCGTATCGTCAAATTACCCTGTTGTCGTCTAGAGGTAAATTTTTTTAGAGAATTATAAATGAGAAACTGTTGTTCTTTATTGAATCTAACGGAATTTTTTCTAGCCATCAATTTGGCTTCAGAAAGGAGCACAACGCAGTTTAATCGTTAGTACGAATCAGAAATTTGGTAATGTCCGTGAAGTTGGCATCTCAAATTTTAGCATCTCACTAAAAACATGCAAATTTACTTGCATCCAGCATAGTTCTATAGTTCCTGCAATAGTTCTTCAATAGTTCTATTGATTTGACCTTAAAATCACGATTTAAAGATTTAAGGGTATGAGATGCCAACTTCGCAAAAAAAATCTCAGCATCTCATCAGATTTTGAATATATACCCTTAGAAAAGTTGCACCCAGCATAGTTCTATAGTCTCCGATGGTTTTAACAATAGTTCTGCTGATTCTGCCTTAAAATCGCGATTTGAAGGTATGTGATGCTAACTTCGCAAAAGATATATCAGCATCTCATCATCATCATTCTACAAAACGGACGTGCCGCAAGTGCCATAGTTCTATAGAAAATCAAAAAAAAATATGCATCACACATATTTATCGATACTTCCGTTTTGACGGACCTCCGTTACACCGTACGGAAAGAAAGAAATCGGGGATAAAGTATCGACTGGCTGGTCTCGCAAACTTTATTACAAATCACTATGTGGCTTACGTAAAATCGGGTACGTTTTGGCACGAGTTTGACGATCTAGCTAGATCTAGAGGAACGGTTAGGTCGAGTAAAGAAGTTTCGCCTCATTTGGTGGTGTACACGTACGCAGGTAATAAGGATTAATCCGATTTTGCCATAACACAATATCATACATAATACAAAAAATCAAAAAAAAAAAAAAAATACATGTAACAAAAATTAAAAAAAAAAAAAATACATAAAACAAAAAATCAAAAAAAAAAAAAAAAAAAAATACATAAAACAAAAAATCAAAAAAAAAAAAACAAAACAAAAATGAAAAAAAAATCCATAAAACTAAAAATAAAAAAACAAAAACAAAAAAAAAATAAACAAAACTAAATAATATATATAATATACATATATATAATATATATTATACATATATAATATATATTCAAAATCTGATGAGATGCTGAGATTTTTTTTTGCGAAGTTAGCATCACATAGCTTCAAATCGCGATTTTAAGGCAAAACCATCGGAGACTATAGAACTATGCTGGATGCAACTTCTTTAAGGTCATATACTCAAAATCTGATGAGATGCTGATATATCTTTTGCGAAGTTAGCATCACATACCTTCAAATCGCGATTTTAAGGCAGAATCAGCAGAACTATTGTTAAAACCATCGGACTCTATAGAACTATGCTGGGTGCAACTTTTCTAAGGGTATATATTCAAAATCTGATGAGATGCTGAGATTTTTTTTGCGAAGTTGGCATCTCATACCCTTAAATCTTTAAATCGCGATTTTAAGGTCAAATCAATAGAACTATTGAAGAACTATTGCAGGAACTATAGAACTATGCTGGATGCAAGTAAATTTGCATGTTTTTAGTGAGATGCTAAAATTTGAGATGCCAACTTCACAGACACAATTTGGTAACCAAAAATTTTGACCTTAAACCGATAGCCTCAGCTGTTAGTGTTTAATTTATTAGCTATAATTTTAATTATAATTAAAATATTGTAAATAAAATAAATAAAAGATAAATTTTGACCTTCAAAAATCAACTGGCATGATACCACTAGACGTCCAAGCTGCCTTCGATTCTGTGTGGCACGATAGCCTTATTTATAAAATGGTTTTTTAACGTCCCCAGTTATATATTTTCTGTCTGGTCGCTCCCTAAAAATTTATATTGGATCATTATGTTCTGAAACTTTTAGCGTATCAGCAGTATACCCCAGGGCTACTGTCTTTCACCTGTTTCATATAACTTGTTTACCTCAGATTTACCCCAACTTTAAAGTTGCACCATTCCGTATTTGCAGATGATGTTGCGACAGTATTATATTCCGACATACTCTCTGAAAACATTATCTCTAACCTTCAAAGGGGTGTAGGAAAATTAACAATCTATTTCAATAAATGGAAAATAACACTGAATGCTGATAAAACGCAGGCTTTATATTTTACAAGAAAAAGTAAATCTTATTATATTCCGCAACGAAACATTATTTTGTTAAACACGCAAGTTTCGTGGGAACAAAAAATTAAATATTTAGGAATAATTCTTGATCCAAAAATGAATACATAGTAAACAAAGTGAATATTCTGTCCCGCGTTTATAATCCGAAACTCTGCTCCATGTATAGAAGAAAAAATATTAATATTCAAACTAATTTTTCATGCCGTAATTCTTCAAACTTCAAATCGCACAACACAAATTACTCAATCTTATATATGTATAATCCTCCATCATTTTTTATACCCTATACCACTATGTGGTTTGGGTATAATGACTTTGTGCTGCTGTTTGTAACAACCAAAAATATTTGACCTACACCCATCTTTAATTATACCGATCGAATCAGAATCACTATCTGATTCGATTTAACGATGTCCGTCCGTCCGTCCGTCCGTCTGTGTGTCCATGTAAAGCTTGTAATCAAACTGCAGGTCGCACATATGAATTTATTTTGATGAAATTTGGTATTTGATCTTTTATCGGCCATGGGATGAACGCTATTGAAAACGGTGAGAATCGGTCCATGTTTAGACCTAGCCCCCATACAAATGACCCCTATGAAATCGACATATATTGCCATAAGATCCAAATTATCATACAAATCTTAGTCAAATTGGGTTTGTATGTATATATTACATCCATTAATCAGTGGTCCAAAAATGGTCCCTATTGGACAACTCTTAGTCATAGGCAAATTATAGAGTTGCTTCCCGATCTTCACTTAAATCTATCAAAAAAGAAAAATATTGCACTGATTCTTCTCAAATTTTGTTTTTATATATTTCTGCAAAATACAAGAGCCTTCAC
The DNA here is from genome assembly GCA_963682025.1 of Cordilura impudica. NCBI lineage: Eukaryota > Metazoa > Arthropoda > Insecta > Diptera > Scathophagidae > Cordilura > Cordilura impudica. Next base: position 221,314,658 of record OY821519.1, on the reverse strand, counting down.
CAAACATGGTCAGGATCGGTCCATTTTTGGGCCTAGTCCCCATATAGAGATATCATCCGATATGGGCTTTTTCATATCTGCAGCCGAAAAAATTAATAAAAATAGAACTCAAATTTGGTTTATGCTTATTTTATATATCCAGTTAGTTGGGCCTGAGAGATAGGGTCTCTTAACGCATGGTATAGAGTATCGTATAGTCGGTATAGACCGACTATAATTTTCTTAATTGTTTTTAATACTAAGGCTTCACATAATTTCGAATATAGATCTTGTTGCTTCTAGCTTAAACAAACTGACTACAAACTTTATTCCGGATACTCTGGTTCTGCACACCCCTATATTAATGAATTGACATCAGCTTAGATATGTAGCTGGAAAATGGATATTTAAGTGGTTTTTTGTTGAAAATATTAAATATAAATCACTCTGAGTAAATACACTTGCGTATTTGATAAATGTTTTATAAATAGTTATTTTTGTATTTTAACTTCATATTGAAAATTAAGATTTTCTTTATTCAGAAATGTTTATGTGCTTATTTATGTTGATGACTTGGTATTAGCTTCTTCAAAAAAGGACGAAATAAAAAATGTTCATGAATTATTGAATACTAAATTGGAAGTCAACAATCTTGGGCCAATATCACATTACCTTGGCATGGAAGTTATAAAAACAAAAGGATTTCAATACAAGATTCGACAAAAGCAATTTATAGAAAATATGATAGTTAAATTTGGTCTACAAGATGCTAAGGCTTCAAAATATCCTCTTCATCCGTCTTATGGGAAAACTGATTCAGAACCATTACTACGAAATAGTGAATACCAAAGTTTAATAGGATCACTATTATATGTTGCTGTAAATACACGTCCTGATATTTCAGCTAGCGTTGCAATATTAGCGTAAAAAACAATCCAGCTAACGAAGATTGGAATGAATTAAAACGTGTAGCAAAATATTTAAAAGGAACCTCGGAATTGTTTTTAAATTTAAATGGGAATTTTGAAAAGGAAAATGAACTTGTTGGTTATGCAGATGCAAACTGGGCAGAGTGCAGAATAGATAGAAAATCAAATTCTGGTTATATTTTTATAATTAATGGCGGTGCAATAAGTTGGTCATACAAAAAAACGAACAAGTGTTTCCTTGTCAACAACAGAATCAGAATTTATTGCATTATCAGAAGCTGCAAAAGAAGCTGTGTGGATAAGAAGAATATTGTTTGTTTAAGATGTAATCAAAAATTTCCGACTTTAATAATCGGAGATAATCGGAGTTGCATAAATTTGATTAAAGAGGAAAAATTAAGTAGTAGTTCTGAACATATTGATACTAAATTTCATTTTGTAAAAGATTATGTAGATAAGGCAGTTATAGATTGGAAATATTGTCCTTCAGAAGAAATGATAGCAGATGTGTTAAGTAAACCATTATCAAGTTCAAAACTTGAAGACATAAAAGCAACATTTACTGATTCCCTCAATTATGAGGAGTGTTGAAAATATTAAATATAAATCACTCTGAGTAAATACACTTGAGTATTTGATAAATGTTTTATAAATAGTTATTTTGTATTTTAACTTCATATTGAAAATTAATGTTTTCTTTATTCAGAATTTTTCTTTTTAAACATAAACATAGTATAATAAATAAAATTTTTAATTGAAAATATAAATCACAATTTTAATAGTTTTTATTTAACAAAAATCTTCAAATAGTTTTTTTAAATTTTGCCTCCAATAGAATTATAATGTTGTAAATTTCTATTAATTATTAAGAAGACAAAGTACAAAACCTTGAACTATTTATATCCATATTTTTTTAAGATAAAAAAGGTATATATTCAGCCCAATTCTAAACAAAAATTCCGCATGAAATTTCTCACTTCTCCCTTTTCCGCTATTATGAATAAAAATTCATTCGGAAAAAAATTCGATGGGAAAAAAGTAGTTATTCTCAATGCACTTGAATTTGGTTTTTCCCTAAAAAATTTTCCCTTGCAAAACAGACGGGAGTTTACATTAAAATGTAAGACGAATTTTGATAAAACAAAATATAAATAAAAAAAAAATAATATTTTATTAATCTTGTAGGCTGAAGACCACAAATAAAGCCAAACTTCGACTTTTTTAACTTTAATGAGAGCCAATTCAGGCATTGATTGCGTTTTCCATAGATTCAGCCCGCAATTGACTTCTATCAATCCTTTTAAGCTATTTCGTTGTTGTTGTTCTACAACACCAATTTCCTCCAAGATTGCTCGTATCATAGCTATGCTATTTGTTTTTTATTTAATTTTTCTTTCAAATAAATTTATTTTCGTTAACATACACAAAAAAATTCGAAATTCGATGATGCCACTTATTAATTTTTTTGTTCACGTGGAATTTATAATTGGAGGATTTTTTTCTCGAGAAAAGTATTTTCCGTGAGAAAGAAATTCCTTGAGAATATTCGTAATTGGGCTGATTATTTAAACATCATATGGAATTAAATTATTTACATTTATTATAAATAGTGCAATAAGTGGAGAAATTAATGTAAACGTAAAGTCTAGGTGGAAGGTATTAAAGATTTGGCATAGTTGTATTTAACCCTCCTTCTTGTTAATTTTTTTCTTTATTTTACTTTGCCAGTGTTTTGTTTTCTGTACCATCGGCAATTTGTGTCTGTGTATTACCTAACAAAATATGATATGCCGTCTTCACTTTCTCATTATGAGTCATTTTGTAACTTCTTATAGGCAACATTGAAAAAATGGCCGTCTGTGTTAAATATTCCCTCCATATGAAAATTCATAACCCTTTGATCGATTTTTTCAAGACTTTAATATATTTGTATAATTTTATAAACTTTTAAATATAAAAATTTTTAAATTTTGAACAAACAAAAGTTTCTATGTGTTAAGAAAACTTCTTTAAATCGTAACAATTAACCTAAATAAACACGAAATATTTAAAACCATCTGAAATACTCAAAAAATTCCAAACATATCTCAAATTCTAATTGTGTGTATGGTAGTTTTGATCCTAAAAAGTATTTTTCCAAACAACTTTTCTCTTTCAATAATAGTGGAAAGAAAACAACGTTCTCATGACATAAATGATGACAAATCAGCTGTTAAAATAAATGAGCCATTTAATCTGTTCAAAACGAAAACCCAACAAAAACACCACCTTTACTTTAAACTACCTAGAAGAAAATTTAAGTGGCTTACAAACAAAAACTTTTCCTTAGAATTTCCAAAAACCATAAATATGGGAAATTTCTTTTCAATTTGAAAAATTGTTGTACATGAAATTAGTTTAAACATCAAGTTACAGGTCAATCGCCTTATATTTTAAATACTAAAATAACTCAAAAAAAAAAAAAAGAAACTAATCTAGTTTCAAAGACATCACTTATAAATTTGAAATGGTTAGAGTTTTTTTTGTTTTGTTTTTTAATATTCCACATTGTTCTTAATTTTGTTTTTAAGGGTTCAGTATTTTGTATTATTTCTTTTTCGTTTTATTATATACTTTCGAAATTCTTTAACATGTTTTCTTTTCTATTACTCATTTCAATTGACATTTGAATTTCCGTTTTATTTATGTGTTATTTTTTTTTTTTTGCTTCTTCATTCTTGATGGAAAAACTCTTATTATTTTTTCTTTTCAAATTTCATGATATTTCTTTTACATTTCAAATATTTGCGAATTTTCTTTATTTATGATTTACATAATATCAAATATTTTTTTTCGAGTTCTGTTTGTTACTGCGTTTGGTTGGAGAGCGTTTTTTGTTTTTTGTCATATTTTTAATTTTTTTTTTTTTTTGATAATATTTTTGCATATTTCTAGTGACTGGTGTTAGCATATTTTTTGACAGCTGCCAGGAAGTAATAAGAACAACAACATCAAACATATATATCATGTATTTTAGCAAAAGCTTTTTCTTTCGTTTCCATTTCTTTTTTCATGATTATACCAAAATGTTTGGTATTGACATTTTATATAAATCATCACAAAAAAAAAAAAAAAAAAAATAATTCATATTATAAAGTTGGAAAAAAAGTAAGGGAATCACAGAGAAAATGTAAAGTTCTTAAAAAAAAAAATGTAACAGGCATGATTCAGTAGAGAGTGTAGTACTAAAAAAAGTAAATTACTAAGAGTGAGTTAACAAGATCTGCAATTTTCTTTGTCATTTTCGTAAGAACTTTTTAAAATTTCCACATTTTTGTTTTCACCACGGAATTTAGGTTAAATTTGATAACGTTAAAAGTATAAACAATAATTTGTTTATTTAAAAATGCCAAAATAATTAAAACTTTCAAAATTCGGCTTAATTAATTTTAGATAACTTAAATAACAATGTCTGCTATTTGATATATAAAAAAATATATATGGGGGGTTTCATCTCAAGTGCACCAACTTTTGAAACCGATGTCTTCCGATCGGGATGAAATTTGCACCACGGTTAGTCCTATTGGATAGTAGTTTAGACACAATTTTTCAATAAGATCGGTCCAGATCTCTCTGAGTTAGAGGGGGATCAAAATTTGACATTTTGGCCAAACTGGTGTTTATTCTTATCCATGTAACTTATTACCTATTGTTCTTTGAAAATTTTCTCCCAAAGAGTTTAGATAGCTATTTATTCAATATTTCGGAAAAAAATATTAAAAAAAAAAAAATTTGTAGACTTTCTTTTTCGAAATTAAAGCATTTTTTGCCTTTTTTTTTCAAAACGGGCATTTTTTTTTTTCATCAGAAAGCTTAGGATTTTTCCTTTAAGAACTTTTTGGTCGCTTAGTGGGAAGGGAGTGGGATATCCATCAAAATAAATGTTTTGTAACTCAAGACAACGGTTTTTCAATTTTTCACAAATGTACTATTATGAATTTTTTCCTATGTGTGTCTAAAACCTTACAAATAAAACTAATACTGAGAAACTATACAAACTAAGCTTTCCGAAGGTATATAACATACCTAACTAAAATTTTATACCCTCGATACTGTAATACCCAGAATATGTTAACCTCAGGAAAAAAATCGCTTTTTTTCTATAGAAATCTTCAAAAATTATTTTTTATTTATTTTTAATAATAGTTAATTAATGTATAATAATAATAATATTAAAAATAATAAGATAAATAATTTATTGAAAAATTGTGTCTAAACTGCTATCCAGTAGGACTAACCTTGGTGCAAATTTCATCCCGATCGGAAGACATTGGTTTCAAAAGTTGGTGCACTTGACATGAAATCCCCCATATATAAAATATATTTATAAAATTGCCAAAAATTGCTTTTTTATACCCTCCACATCTCAGTGGCAGAGGGTATATATAGGTTTGTCATTCCGTTTGTAACGCATCGAAAAACTAATTTCCGACCCAATAAAGTATATATATTCTTGATCCTTATCACAGCTCGAGTCGATATAGCGATGTCCGTCTGTCCGTCTGTCCGTCTGTCCGTCTGTCCGTCTGTCCGTGTGTCTGTTGAAATCACGCTCATTCAAAAAAAAAAGCATTTACTTAGGTCAGGTTACGAAAAAATTATTTGCCATAATTCCCACCAGGTTGGTATTGAAATCGGAGTAAATCGGGAGCCTCTGCGCTGAGAAATGAACAAAAGTTTATAGATACCTCTAAAAAAAACATGAAACCTAGTGTTTTCTTGTAATAGTTTCGTGGTTGAACATACAGCAACATAAAAAAAGCCACAAAAAAAATGTGATTCATACATATTAACAATAACAAGAACACAACTACCATGAGCTATGTTAATAGTATTGCCACAAACCGAGGTGGAGGGTATCAAAGATTCGGCACAGCCGAATTTAACACTCTTACTTGTTTAATTTAATATATACTTTTAATTATGAAATATTTAACGAAGAGTGAGTTATAAGATCCGCACTTTTCTTTGTTATTTGCGTAAGAACTTTTATGTAAAAAAAAAAAAATTGCTAAAATCTAAATTTATTGTTGGTTCGTTGTAAAACTGTTTTTTTTTTCTTTTACTTATTGATATGATAAATACACATTTATTTAAACTAGCAGAGCCCAGCACTCGAAATTCGAGTGCAAATTCTAGGAAAATTTATTTTTACATTTTTTTTTTCAGTATTTTTTTGATCTATATATATAAAAAATTAATATCTATAATATTAATAGGCTAGGTGATTTCTTGTGACCCATGTTTTTTCTACCGTTTTATACTGATTTTGAGCAAACGTATATTATTTGAAAGGGTTTTTTTTAAAGCTGCTTTCCAGATTTACAGATTTTTAAATTTTATCCTTGATTTTGAGTAAATTGCTACTAACACATTTATAAAATTACACATATGCTATGTATATGTTTATTAAATTTGTTAATGTGTTTGTTAATGAGCTTATTATCTTCATTCACAGTAATAATAAACCAAAAAGTGTTGGTTTGTGAATTGGCTAAGTTGAGAAATAAAGTTGCTTAGAAATTGCACTCGAATTTCGAGCGCTGGAATCTGTTAGCTTAAATAAAATTCATTTAATTGTAAATTTTTAAATAAAATTCATTAAATTTCATTATAAATATTTGTCGAACACAGAAGATATATAAATGGGTTTATCTATAAATAATTTTATAAGAGCCTAAAGGTATGCTAATCAGTTTTAGACAATTCACAATCCAACGCAAATTTAATAAACACACACACAGTGTTGTATAGTTTTTTTATTTGAAGCTGAAATATGTGTTTTATGTGTGTGTTAGTAGCAACTTTAAATGAATTTTACTCCAAAAAATATACCAGATGGTGCACATCCATAATGAACATCTGCAAAAAAAATGCCTTTCAAATGGTATATTTTTTGTCAAAATCGGTTGGTAATTGCAGGTGTAGAATATGTCACAAGAAATCGCCTTGCCTATTAATATTATAGATAAGACATTAAGTCTTATAAAAACTTTTGTAAAATTATGAATTAAAATATCTGAAAGAAACTCGTGTTATGTCTGATTAATTCGTCAATTAATTCTAAAGAGTTGCATGTAATTCCATTAGTTCTTTAAGAATTTGTAACAATAACTAATTTATTTGCCTTATATTAACTTTGTAAGAAGAGTAAATAATTTTTATTACCAAAAATATTTTACCTAGATCCATCTTTTATTATACCAATCGACGTCCGTCCGTCCGTCTGTCCGAGTAATTATAATTATTTGTGTGCCAAATCATGAAAAGTTGGAAATATAAATATTTTGTTTTTTTACTATGACACAAAAGTAGTTAATTTTTTTGCTGCACACACGAGAAAAATGTTATGTAAAACTTTGTGTAAAATAAAATGTTTAAATTATTTTTAATTAAATCAATAAATACTTTGCTGTAAAAATTATAAAGGAAACTGTAATTATACCTACTAGCAGATTCCAGCCCTCGAAATTCGAGCGCAAATTCTAGGAAACTTTATTTTTTCATTAAATAAAGACCTTAAAAGTATGCTAATCAATTATAGCCAATTCAAGAATCAACACAAACAACAAACTCATTTTTATTACAAACACATTAACAAATTAACTAAACACACACATAGCATTGTATAATTTTATGTATGTGTTAGTAGCAACTTTAGATGCAATTTACTCAAAAAAATGAAGAAAATTAAAAATCTGCAAATCTGCAAAACGGCTAAATTGAAATACCTTTCAAATAATATACTTTTGGGCACAATCGGGATAAAACGGTAGAACAAAATATCAGTCACAAGAAATCGCCTAGCCTATTTATATTATAGATTTTGAATGTTTGCTAAGTAAATCATGATTTTTTTACACATTTTTTTCTGATCGTCTACAAAAATATGCTAAATTAACTAAGTTTTTCTTTTGTAATTAGTTTAAAAATTTTATTATTTGTACGAATGGATTGATAGTATTTTTTTTTAGTGAGTAAAAGAAAATAAATCTATGTGAAAATATATTCGTATCTAAGACTCATAGTATTAACAATGTTTGATAGTTCTACTAAATTTATTTAAAATCCTAAAGAATTTTATGAGCATTTTTTTTTTGTTTAAAGTCATAACAATAAAACATTTTTTGCCCTTTAATAACTTTGTGAAGATCGTAATTGACTTTAAAGAAAGTCTGAACAAATATAATTTCTTATGTGTCAAATCCTCCAGTAAATTTTGCACTAAGCTACAAAAGTAGGTAATTATTTTGCCTTATTTTTTAAATAATAAACTGAAACCAATTTTTTTTTTTAATAAATGTAAAATCAAAATATTCCTATTTATGAGTCATAATAATTGGTATCATTAACAACTACAGCAGAATTGTAGTAATTTTATTATAATCAATAATAATAAATTAAAAATGATCTTATTAAAACTTTGTTGGAACAACAAAGGCAGTAGTTAAAAAAAATAAAAAATTTATATTTATTTCAGATTAATTTAAGTTAACTTATTGCTTACAAATATAAAATTTGTTGTAAGAAAAATTAAAAAAAAAAAACGTGGAAAGTTGACAAAAAAAAATCTTTTTTAAAACTGTCATAAAAAAAGCCATGCAGAAATCTTATATTGAGTTATGATTATAATTTAAATAGAATTTTTATTAATTTAATTTTCTTATTTTTGTTTTCACTTCAAAATTTAAGTTAAAATTGACAACAATAAATGTATAAACAAAAATTTTTAATTTAAAATTTATAAAAAATTTTTAGCAATAAAAAAAAGTATTTCAATTTAACTGATCTTAGGTAATTTAGTACTAATGTTCATTATTTTATAAAAAAAAATATTTAATTTAAACGTATAAAATATACGAAAAACTTAACGAGTAATATTTTTGTAAACTTTGCAAAGATTTAATAATATTATTTTTAATAATATTATCAAATTTTTTAAAATAGAGTATTAAAAAAATCCTTGGGAAATTTTATATTCAATTATGTATTTTATTTATTAGGTAATACATTTTCTGGGTAAAATAGGATTCGTATTAATTTATTTTTTTTATTACCACATTTTCGTTTTCCTGCCGAATTTAGGTTTTAAACTTATTGGAGTTAACAAATTGTTTTTAAAGATTTCAAAATATTAGCTAAATCAAACAAAAAGAAATAAGTATGTTAAATACGGCTATGCCGAATTTTTGCTAACCTCAACATCGGTTTTACGTTTACATTAATATCTAGACTTTTTGGAGTATTTATAATAAATGTAAACGAAATATTAGGAAAAGTAAACAATTTGATAACAAACAACAAACACACTTATTAACATATTTTTAACAACAATTTCATAATTTGATAACTTAATACAGCAATCATACAGAATTTTTAAAATTTTTTAGAGGTGTCTTCATCTTGTTGGACATATCTCCGAACACTGCTGCACGATTTACCCCATTTTCAATACCATTCTGCTCGAAATAATGGCAAACTATATTAGCATAACTTTACCTAGGTAAATGGTTTATTTTGTGAATGAGCGTGATTTTAGACCGATGAACAGACGGACAGACGGACATCGCTATATCGACTCGAGTTGTTATAAGTATTAAGAACATATATACTTTATGGGGTCGCAAATGCATTTTTCGATGCGTTACAAAAGGAATGAAGTTATTCAGTTATGAAATACGGCTATGCCCAAAATATTTTTTTTAATTTAAAATATACACTAAAACCTCGATTTGCGGCGTTTCGATTTGCGTCGTTTTCGAAGTTGCGTCGTTCTTGAATTTTCGTGATTTCAGAGTTATGTCGTTAAGATTTTTATTTGCGTCGAAAAATTTTTTATTTGCGTTGCTTAAATTTTATATAAAGGGGATTTCCCATTTAAATCTGTAGGAATGCAAGAAAATGTTTTATTATAGTACTAATTACAAAATATTTATGTATAGGAAAATTAATTTCGATTTACGTCGTTTCGATTTGCGTCGTGTTTTTTGGGTCCCAATTAGCGACGCAGATCGAGGTTTTAGTGTATATAAATTATGAAAAATTTAACGAATGTTATATTTGTAAACTTTGTAATGTTACCAAATATATTTTTTTAGGGCCGTATGCAAAAAAAATTAAAGTGTACTTCAAGTAGACTTTATTTTATGTTTTTCATACAAAATTGTTGATAAAGTCTACTTGAAGTACACTTTGATTTTTTTTTTTTGCATACGGCCTTTAATATTTAAAATACTAGCCAAATTTTTTTGAATAGAGTAAACAAGAAAACAAAATCGTTGAGGAATTTTATATTCAGTTATGAATTTAATTTAAATAGGAATTTAAGAAATATTTTCTATGATATTTTATTTTTTTTTGTCTTATAAAATTTTTTACACCACAGAATTTCAGTTACAATTGATAACATTAAAATTATAAACTATAATTTATAATTTTAAAAATGCAATAACAAAAGATTTAAAATTTCTAAATTCGGCTAATTAATCGTGGATAACTTTAACACCATTGTTTGTTATTTTATCACAGAAAAAAAAAAATTAAATAATAAGAAATCTGTAAATGTAAAAATCTTTTGTTTTTTTTTTTAATTTGAAAGTTCTGTACGTTATGGAAAAGTTAAAGAAATATAATTTTCGTAAACTTTGTAAAGTTAACAGATAAGTTTTTTTAACAAAAATATATAAATCCGGTTTAATCACTATCATATAGTTTTAACACTAATATTTGTTATTTTATCTAAAGAAAAACTTTTTAAAATTATCAAATACCTTTTACTTTTTTAATTTTTAAATGAACATAAGTTATGGAAAATTTAAAGAATATTATTTTTGTAAACTTTGTAAAGTTAACAAATATGATTTTAAAGATTTAGTAATAACTAGCAGATTCCAGCGCTCGAAATTCGAGTGCAATTTTTAGGCGGCTTTATTTTTCAACTTAGCTAATTCACAAGCCAACACTTTTATGGTTTTTTATTATTGTGAATGAAGATAACAAACTCATTAACAAACACATTAACAAATTTAATAAAACACACATAGCAATTTTATGTATGTGTTAGATGCAATTTACTCAAAATAAGGGAAAAGATTTAAAAATCTGTAAATCTGCAAAACGGCTAAAATGAAATACCTTTTAAATAATATACGTTTGGTCAAAATCGGGATAAAAAGGTAGAACAAAACATCGGTCACAAGAAATCGCCTAGCCTATTAATATTATAGATAGCCAAGTCGTTTTTAATAGAGTAATCAAGAAAATTAAAACGTTGAAGAATTTTATAGTCAGTATAATTTAAATATAAATTTTACAAATATTTTGTACGGTTTTTTATTAATCTTTTTTCTTAATTCATCATTTTTTCACTACAGAATTATGGTTATATATGATAACATTGAATATATAAACCATTAATTTATAATTTGAGAACCACACTATAAAAACTTTTCTAAATCGGGCTTAGTTAATCTCAGATAAATTTAATATCTACTAATATTTGTTTTTCAATAAAAAAAAAAAAAAAAAAATACAAAAAGAAAACTTTGTAAAATTTATATATGAAAGTGTATATAAGTTATGAAAAATTTAACGAATATTATTTTTGTAAAGTTAACAAATATGTTTTTAAAGATTTATAAGGTTTAACCAAATCTTTTTGATATAAGAATTTTATATTTAGCAGAGCCTTCGAGCTACTCGAAGCTCGAGCTACTCGAGTAGTTAATGAGCTACTCGAGCTCAACGGGTAGCTCGAGTAGTAAAAATTAGCATTTTTCATGTTTGAAAGCATGTAAAAAGTTAAATATAGGTATTTAGTACAACAAATGTATACTTTTTAGAATCGTACAGATACCGGGAATATCACTATTAAATTTCACTTGAAGCGGAGTGTCCCACTTGCGTGGGCAAACTACTACTCGAAAAAGCTCGACGACTTTCCATACAAATGTATGAAAATATTAACTTCATAGATGTTTGACTTCATTTAAGAAAAAAAATTTCCCAAAATACGTGGTATGATTTTATATATTTTGAAGTCAGTTATACTGATAGATTACCCTCCTGAAATATTAAAACATTCTGATTAAAACTATGGAGTGGGCTAACTACTACTCGAAAAAGATCATCCACTTTCCACTCAAATGTAAGAAAATATGATCTTCGTAAATGTTTGATGCCTATTTACAAAAAAATTTTCAAGAACACTTGGAAAAACCTCTTAGTATTTCAATCAGAATATATGTAGAGGATATGTTTTCAAAATTTCAAAGCATTTGGACAAAAATGTTGGCGTGTGGGAACAACTACTCGAAAAAGATCGGAAATTTTGCAAAAAGTGTAAAAAAAAAAAAAAAAATTTTTATATTTTTTTACTGTCTGTAATTGACTATATTCAGAGATTACTCGTAAAAAAATTTAAGCCATTCCGACCAAAATTGTAGCGTCGGTATAGCACTACTCGACTGATATTGGCCACTTTCTATACAAATGTGTGAAAATATGTTCTTATTTGAAGTTTGATGATATTTTCCAGAAAATTTTCCACAACGACGTAATAAAAAATTATATTCGTTATACCTGTATATACAAAGAGAACACTTCCTTCAAATTTCAAAGCATTCCGCTTGGAGGAACTACTACTCGACGAAAAACAAAAAATAAAAAATAAATGTTTCCAAAAAAAAAAAATTTTTTTTTCTTTTTACTGCCCGTAATTGACCTTATTCACAGATGACTCATTTAAAAAATTAAACCATTCCGATGAAAATTGACCTCTGGGCGAACAACTAGTCGAAAAAGATCAGCCACTTTCTATACGAATGTCTGCAAATTTGCTCTTATTTCAAGTTTAATGTAACTTTAAAAAAAATTTTCCATCACGACTTCCTAAAATTTTTTACTGCTTGTAGTTGCAAATATATCAAGATAATCTTCTTAAAATTTCAAAGTATTGCGACAATAATTGTGCTGTTGGCGAACTACTACTCGAAAAAGCTCGACCACTTTCCATACAAATATATGAAAAAATTCACTTCATGCAAGTTTGACATCGATTTACACAAAATATTTAAGGCACACATGGTACAAATTTATACTTCTATAATATATAGAATCTATATAGAAAGTATATAGAATCTATATACTTTGCATTAAAAAATCTGTGTTATGACTGAGAGAAACTAAAGTGTTGACATGGGATGGTTTCAGCGAACTTCTTTTAGCAGTGACTACATTACCAGCTGTAGAAAAGCACCGCTCTGATTATGCTGAAGTTGCTGAGATACAAAGGAATCTCTTGGCATTCCTTAATGCAACGTTATTAATTAAATGATACTGTACTTTGAAAATTATTTATCATTATTTTTCAACATTCATTGTTAAAAAATTATTAGATTTTATGTACTTAGTAGCTCGAGTAGCTCGAAGCTCGAGTAATCGGGAGCCCTGATATTTAGTTATAAATTTATTTTAGATGGAGACTTAAGAAATATTTTCTTGGTAAACTATTTTTTGCTAATTTATTTTTTTTTTTTGCACCACAGAATTACTGTTATATTTGACAGCATTAATACTATAAAAGATTACATGTAATATAAAAACTCCCCTTTAAAAATTTTGTAGCAATAACAAAACAAAAATATATAAATCCGGCTGATTTAATAACTAATAACTTCATAATTTTTAAATAATAACACACTGCTGAAGAAGTCTGAAAAAAGCGGTCGAAACGTTGGGTGAAAAATGTAAATAAATTGATTTTTATTTACATTAAATTTGACCGTCACTAGCCCGAAAGAATACTCCTTTTACAACATAAATAACTTCATAACTTTAATTCTCATTTTTGTTATTGTAGCAAGGCAAAAATTTTGTAAAATTACCGAAAATCTTTTTTTTTTTAAGTTACGAAAATTTTTTTTAAAACATTTGAAAATATGAACCAAATTTTTTTGAATAGAGGAATTTTGTACTTTATAAATAAAAACATTAAGAATATATTCTTGATAAACTATGATTTTTAAACCCTCCATACCACTGCGCAGAGGGTATATAGCAGTTTCTCATCCCATTTGTAACGCGTCAAAAAATTCAATTGCTATCGCATAAAGTATATATATTCTTGATCCTTATAGCAACTTGAGTCGTCTGCCCGTCTATCTGTTGAATTTACGCTCATCCACAAAATAAACCATTTACATGGGTAAAGTTAGAACAGTATTATTTGCCATTATTGCGAGAAGACTGGTATTGAAAATGGGGTAAATCGGGCATCATTGTGTCGAGATATGACGAAAAAGATGACCACACCTCTAAAAAAATTTGAAAAATTCAGCGTTTTTATTGTAATAATTTAGTATTAAGTTTATCAAATTATCAAATTGTTGCTTTTTAAAATATCTTGTTTCTATTTTTCATAAATATTTTATAAATAGTGCAATAAGTCCAGATATAAATGTTAACCTAAAACCGATGTGGAGGGCATTAAAGGTTCGGCACTGTTGAATTTAACATCTTACTTGTTTTTTATTAGTTTTTTTTTCTTAATTCCATTATATTTGTCACCAGAGATTTACGGTTATATTTGATAGCATTAACAGTATAAACAATAATTTATAATTTAAAAAAGGCCTTTTGTAGCAATAGTGAAAAAAGTAAACAAATTTTAAATCCGGCTTAATTGGTCTTATATTATTATTTTATCAAAAATGAAAACTTTGTAAAATTACCACATATCTTTAAAAAATATTATTTTTGTATTATTTTGTATTATTTTTGTATTCTTTTCGTTTTGAAACATTTTTTTCTTGAATTTTTTGGGAATATTCATTTATAGTTTTTATAGTCTTTTTTCTTGGTTAACTATTAAATGTAACTATGTTAAAACGGTCATAATTTATAAGACATTTTATGGCCGACAAAGAAAAAAATTTTTATATTGTTTTTATATAAACAAGAAATTAGTAACTGTGTTTTTTATATTCTTACTATGCAGGCCAACTGTTTAACATTTCTCAACTACTGTCAATTCTTTCTGTGGGAGAGATTCTTTATAAGTGGACGTGGGGAGAGTAAAAAGAAAACAAACTTCAAAGATTTACGGAAGTTTTTGGCTTATAAAAACTGTAAAATACAATAAATATATAAAATATTTTTGTGGGAACTATAAAAATCTGTTTATTATATAAGAACTGTGTTAACAACATAAATGGACTATAAAATATGTAACAAATTCGAAATAAAACTGATCCGTTTATAACAGTTTTGTAGAAGAATGAACGAAAATTTGGTAAATGAATGAATAAGCTGGAAATTATTAAGTTATTAAAGAAAATATATATTTATTGATTACAAATATTATCGTTATAGAAACCATTAAACAGTTGGAGTCTAAAGTGAGTTATTCGAGATCTTTTAAAATATTTTGAAATCATATACATAAAAGAGGGTTTATTTTAAAGTGGGTTTGTTTAACAAAAAAAAAAAAGCTGTTTGATTAATAAAAATCGTTTTAACCGTTAAGGAAGGGTCAGAAAATTAGTCTGGCTAACCTTATAAAAAGGGGGGGGTTCATACCAATATTGGGGGAAAAAAATAATTCGAATTGCTGGCTTATGATATCTATTGCCATCTATTGACATCTAACTTTCCAAAAATTAAATTCCAAAAATTATTTTATTCACCCGTCGTATACTATCGCTAAGAAAATGATTTAACAACTTTTAAGAAATGTTTTTAATTGAATAAAAAAATTTTCTGAAGTTTTTTTAAACTTAAATTTCATTCTTTTCGCTTTTAAAAAATGGATCTTACTTTCAGTTTAAAAAAATAAACTTAAAATTCCGATAATTTTATTCAAAGCAAATAACTTTCTGTTACATAAAAAAAAAAAAAACAAGATATCGAATATTTCACGAAAGTTAAAAAAAAACAAGATATCGAATATTTCACGAAAGTTAAAAAAATTTAAGAAACTTAGGAATTTAATATCGCTAAGAATTTGTGACTCCTTCTAATAAAATGATTTACAAAATTTTTATGCATTTTATTTTTAAAAATATTTTAAGAACTTTATGAATATAATACGCTCAGAATTTGTGACTCCTAATAAAATGATTTCAAAATTTTTTTTGAATTTTATTGTATTTTAAAAAAATGTTTAAGAATATTAGGAATATAATATTGCTAAGAATTAGGGACTCCTAATGAAATGATTTAAAAATTATTATGAGTTTTATTTAACAAAATTTTAAAAACTTTTAAGAATATAATATCGCTAACAATTTTTGACTCCGTCTAATAAAATGATTTCAAAATTTTTATGAAAGTTATTGATTGAATAGAAAACTTTTCTGAAGCTTTTTTAAAAATAAAATTCAATCACATTACTCAAAAAATTCTTATAAGTTTTTGCCAAACCGATAAATTTTCTTTTCAAATTTATCGAATATTTCATGAAACTTAAAAAATATTTAAGAATTTAAAAAAATATATTACCACTAACAATGTGTGACTCCTTCCAATAAAATGATTTCAAAATTTTTGTAAATTTTATTTTAAAAAAATTGTTAAGGATCTTAGGAATATAATATTGCTAAGAAAATGTGAATCCTACTAGTAAAATGATTTCGAAATTTTTATGAATTTTATTGTATTTTAAAAAAATGTCTAAGAATATTAGGAATATAATATCGCTAAGAATTTGTGACTCCTAATAAAATAATTTAAAAATTTTTATGAATTTTATTGATTGCAAAGGAAACTTTTCTGAAGCTTTTTTTTACATAAAATTCAATCACATTACTCAGAAAATTCTTATAAGTTTTTGCCAAACCGATAAGTTTTCTTTTATCCTTTAGCATAAGTTTTCTTTTAAAATTTATCGAATATTCATGAAACTTAAAAAATATTTAAGAATTTAAAAAAATATATTATCACTAACAATGTGTGACTCCTTCCAATAAAATGATTTCAAAATTTTTATAAATTTTATTTTAAAAAAATTGTTAAGAATCTTAGGAATATAATATTGCTAAGAATTTGTGAATCCTACTAGTAAAATGATTTCGAAATTTTTATGAATTTTATTGTATTTTAAAAAAATGTCTAAGAATATTAGGAATATAATATCGCCAAGAATTTGTGACTCCTAATAAAATAATTGAAAAATTTTTATGAATTTTATTGATTGCAAATGAAACTTTTCTGAAGCTTTTTTTTTACATAAAATTCAATCACATTACTCAGAAAATTCTTATAAATTTTTGCCAAACCGATAAGTTTTCTTTTACCCTTTATCATAAGTTTTCTTTTAAAATTTATCGAATATTCATGAAACTTAAAAAATATTTAAGAATTAAAAAAAATATATTATCGCTAACAATGTGTGACTCCTTCTAATAAAATGATTTCAAAATTTTTATGAATTTTATTTTAAAATAGTTGTTAACAATCTTAGGAATATAATATTGCTAAGAATTTGTGAATCCTTCTAATAAAATGATTTCGAAATTTTTATGAATTTTATTCATTGAACAGAAAACTTTTCTGAAACTTTTTTTAAATGAAATTCAATAACTTTTCTCAAAAATTGGATCACAGTTTAAGTTAGAAAATAACAAACTTAAAATTCTGATAATTTTATTCAAAACCCACAACTGTTACACTAAAAAAATAATTCATCGAAGATTTCACAACAATAAAAAAAAAAATAATTAAAAATTGTGTTAAAAAAGTAAATCTTGTGATTCCACACCTAAAAACTTTTTAAATTTCACCACTTAAATTAGTTTAAGTAAAATGTAAGTAAAATAAATAGAAAACTTGAGCTTTCCTCCAGTCAGGGCCACATATGAAATTTTTGAAATTTCCTTAATTTTGTTGCAATAATTATCAGTTTTAATTTTCTTCGAAATGACTCGGTACTTAATTTTTTTTTTTAATCTTTCCACTATCACAGATTTCCAACAAAACTGTTTTTATAATTTGTTTTTCCATAAATGAAAAAATATATTTTAATTAAAAATTTATGTGAACAACAACATCCTTTTCCAACAAATACTTTCAACGACACATGTTTTCCACATAACATAACTTTTTGCATAAGAAGAAGAAGAAAAAGAAGAAAAAACACTGTAACTTTGTTGGACAAATTGAAGAGAATCCTTAAAAAACCAAAAATAAAAACAAAAAAGCCAAAAACACTTGCCTTGTCTGCCATGTGTGCGGGCTGCTGTTGATGTTGACGATGGAGGATTTTGTTGTTCCGTACCACTACGATGTGGTAAATGTTGATATTCATAATCATAATATGATGATTGTGAATCGGGCTGTTGTTGTAATTGCTGTTGTTGCTGCTGCTGCTGTTGTAATTGCAAATTTTGTTGATTTTGATGATGTAGAGTATTTTGTTGTGAAGCAGTAGGATGACGAGGTGTCATTGACCCTGGGGCCAAAACACCACCCCCACCACCCACGGCTCTGGTATCGTCACGACAATCGAGCGTTGTTTCATATTCATAGGGATTCATTGTGGACGATTCTAAAGGACATTCGTCGTCGTCGGTATCAGTGCCACCGTCGTAGATGTTCTCAGCGTGACGGTATGCCGGATGATGATGATTTTGCTTTGAGAACTTAATTTTGATGGCTTTTGTTAGCGGATCACAACCCGCCAAGTTGTTATT
Organism: Cordilura impudica; assembly: GCA_963682025.1. Taxonomy (NCBI): domain Eukaryota; kingdom Metazoa; phylum Arthropoda; class Insecta; order Diptera; family Scathophagidae; genus Cordilura; species Cordilura impudica. The sequence continues at coordinate 221,296,024 of OY821519.1, read as the reverse complement.
TTTAGGAAAAACCGATAGAAGAGAAGAGAGGAAAGAAAGCTAAGTGAAGCTAGTTATTGGTAATTATCACTTTTTGGTTTTTATTTTATTTTTATTATTATTATTTATTTATTTTTTTTTGTAGGGGGCTATATTGTTTAAACACTTTTAATTTTTATTTACATTTTATTTTTCTTTAAATTTCTATAAATTTCTTTTTTTTTTGTATATTTTTAAATTTGGTAGATCTTTTTTTAATTATCCAGTTTAATTATGATTTTTAATTTTTTTTTTTTTTTGAGAATTTTTCTTTCCTTCTTCTGACAGTTAAAAGTTTTTGCTAGTGTATTTTAGGGATTTTGTTTAATGTTGTTGTGAAGTTGGGGAGGTAGGTGGCTTTTTTAAAGAAAAACTTTATGTGAAAATATGTTTCTCTTGTATGTGTGTGTGTGAGTGTTGAACATGGCGCGCGTTCATTCAACGCCCTGCAGCCAAGCAATAAAATGCTAAAATATATTCAAATTTGCCTTTGGCTCAATCATGAAGCAATATCCATCCTTTTTTGCTGCTTCGTCTTCTCAACTTTTGCTATATATTTCCAAAGCTTAAAAAAAGTCTGTGTGTGTTTTTTTTTAAATTCTTGCAATTATTATTTTAATTTTAATCCAATTGGTTGGTTTTGGCCATTTGTAAAAGGCAGGTCAAGAGCCATTAGAATTCTTTAAACGGTTTGATATCCATTAAAAAGGTTGTTTAACATGTTTGCCTTAATTTGGTAAAAATTTCAAATATTTTTAAAATTTATTAAAATTTTTGTTTTCTTTTTTTTTTTTTTGTAGAAATTTCCATAAACATTTGTTAATAATCTCACTTTTAATTATAACTTTAATTAAAACACTTTATTTTTCGTTATATTACTTCTTAACAATTTCTTTATGGAATTCCGTAAGAAAATTTTTTCGTTTTTATTCGATTTTTCTATTTAGATATACGTAACGCGCGTATTGTTTTCTTCTTAATATATATTTTCTGTAAATTTCTATATGTATTTTTCTTATTCTTTTCTTTCATATATGAAGCGTGTAATGTATGAAAAATTGAAATAAATTTTGAAACGGCCGCCGGTCTTTAGTTAATTTAATACGATTTATAAACAGCGAGCGACGTTTTAAGACTGAATGCATGAAAGAATTTTTGTGTATCTTGAAGTTAGTGCGTACAACAATGAGCACAACAAATTCTATGGGATTCAGTAATTGAACATGAAAACAGCCAAACAGCACAAGCAGCCAGGCAGACACACGAGCAGCCAGTCAACAATAACACGAATAACAACAACAACAACAAGATATCAAACACATAAAGAGGCAAACAATATTGCTGCACAGTTAATCTCGTCTCTGTAAACTCACAAAAAAGACACCGCAAAAGGCCTGCGCAATTTCTAAGCTACAAAATAGTAATATCAAAGCAAGAAATACTTAACGAAACAGGCCAAAGGGGGCCAACTGTTAAGCAACATAAACACCCTCAACATAAATACAGAAATAAACAGAGACTTAGCACAGGACAGCGAGAGAATGAGAGGGAGAGTGCGCAAGAGACAGAGCGAAAAAATACTCACTCTCTGTTTTCAAAAGATACACTTAACGAAGCGAGACGCTCAAAAAATGCAAACAAAAATAATAACAAACCTGTATTTTTAAAACATAAACAGAGAACACAAATAAAAATCTGTAAAAGAGAGCCAGAAGAGCCTTAAAACGAACCACTCTCTTTCGTTAAAAAGTAAACAACCTACTAAATACCTAGAGAGTTGGAAAGAATTTAAGCTGCACAATTAGCTGCAGCGAAAATTTTTGTCAATTAACAAAAAAAAAAAAAAAAAACATACAAAATTATGCACAAGAGAGGTAGAGAGAAAGCCAACAAAATTCATTCACATCTCTTACTTTATAGCGCATGTTTCGTTAAATGTATCTGAAACAGCAGCAGGCCAGTATTTCTATTTATTAGATTCAAAGACATAATCGTCTGCTTAAAGCAGCATTGATAGATGTTCAATTTTGCAGTTTTCTGTTTACTATGAAGCGTTAATAATGTAGCGCATTTTTTGAGAGTTATTTGAAGGTTAAAAAGTGCGTTAGCTTAACCACTGAAGCCAACTTCACTAAAAGATAAATGATATCCTGCAAAAAGGAACCCCTCCTTTTTAATGGCCCCTTAAATCGATATGTTTCATCTTTCATCTTTGCAAAAGGCTACATAATTTTCAAAAGTTATAAGATAAAAATTAACATAAGCTGTAAATAACATTTTGTGCTTCTTATGTTATTAACATATTTTTCGTGCATTTATGTAGGTATATCGTTTTTTTTAATTCCTATAGGCACTTTAAGCACTTTACTCAGACTATTTCTTTAACTTGTAGTTATTTTTGCTATATGTTAATACAGTATTTTAAACTGTCATCCGGAAATTGAGTTTTCATTGCAGAAATTTTCATGGTGTATGTCATAACCATATGTAAGGCTAAACGTTTTTGTAATGAGGCAGTTATAATAATGTCACAGAAACATATTTCTTTTTAAGATTCTTAAATGTCTGGATCTATATGACAGAAATTTCTTATAGAAAATATAATTTTGTGTGGCCTTATGTTCCACATAGAAACTTGAATAATATAATTATAAAAAATAAAATTCAATATTTGGTTTCTTGTTATTTTTAGGAATATTTTAAAGCCTTCTTCGGTTTGAATTAAATATTTCGTCACGAATGGTGGGGCTGTTTTTCCAACACTGTGGGACGGCTACCCAAATATACAATTTTAAGGATTTTTCCAGAGCTCCCCATTACTCGAGCTTCGAACCAGGGCTCCCCATTACTCGAGCTTCGAGCTACTCGAGCTGCTCGAGTAGTTGATGAGCTACTCGAGCTCAACGAGTAGCTCGAGTAGTAAAAATTAGCATTTTTCATGTTTGAAAGCATATAAAAAGTTAAATATTGGTATTTAGTATAACAAGTGTATACTTTTTAGAATCGTACAGATACCAAGAATATCACTATTAAATTTCACTTGAATAGGAGTGTCCCACTTGCGTGGGCAAACTACTACTCGAAAAAGCTCGACGACTTTCCATACAAATGTATGAAAATATTAACTTCATAGATATTTGACTTCATTTAAGAAAAAATTTTCCCAAAATACATGGTATGATTTTATATATTTTGAAGTCAGTTACACTGATAGATTACCATCCTGAAATATTAAAACATTCTGATAAAAACTATGGAGTGGGCTAACTACTACTCGAAAAAGATCATCCACTTTCCACCCAAATGTATGAAAATATGATCTTCGTATATGTTTGATGCCTATTTACAAAAAAATTTTTAAGAACACTTTGAAAAACCTCTTAGTATTTTAATTTGAATATATGTATAGGATATGTTTTCAAAATTTCAAAGCATTTGGACAAAAATGTTGGCGTGTGGGAACAACTACTCGAAAAAGATCGGAAATTTTGCAAAAAGTGTAAAAAAAATAAAAAATTTTTTTTTTTAATTTTTTCACTGTCTGTAATTGACTATATTCAGAGATTACTCATAAAAAATTTTAAGCCATTCCGACCAAAATTGTGGCGTCGATATATTGGCCACTCTCTATATATATTGGCCACTCTCTATACAATTACGTGAAAATATGCGCTTATTTGAAGTTTGATGATATTTTCCAGAAAATTTTCCACAACAACGTAATAAAAAATTGTAGTCGTTAGAGCTGTATATATAAAGAGAACACTTCCTCCAAGTTTCAAAACATGCCGCCAAAAATTGAAGCTTGGAGGAACTACTACTCGACGAAAATCAAAAAATAAAAAATAAATTTTTCAAAAAAAAAAAAAATTTTTTTTTTTCTTTTTACTGCCCGTAATTGACCTTATTGACCTTAGTCATTCCGATTAAAATTGAGGTCTGGGCGAACAACTATTCGAAAAAGATCAACCACTTTCTATACAAATGTGTGCAAATTTGCTCTTATTTCAAGTTTGATGTAACTTTAAAAAAAAATTTCCATCACGACTTAATAATTGTGCTGTTGGCGAACTACTACTCGAAAAAGCTCGACCACTTTCCATACAAATATATAGTATATGAACGCTCGAGCGCAACGAGTAGCTCGAGTAGTAAAACCTAACCTTAAATTTTTTATGCTATACCGACTTCACAATTTCGGTCGGAATGGGGTAAGATTTTGATAAGTAATCTATGAATATACAATAACACCTCGGTGAGTGCAACCCTCGATCAGCGCAACTCATCGATTATTGCACTAACTAAAATATTTAGTTGTAGACTGAGTGTAAGCAACTTGGCAAAAATTTGTGACTCAGTATACGCAACTTTTAGATTTTGTCGTCAGGCTGTTTGCTTTTTTTTTGGCCGTTATTTCTCAGAATATACAAATATGTATACTACATTTGCACGTGCAGTTATAAATACTAGCAGATTCCAGCGCTCGGAATTCGAGTGCAAATTCTAGGAAATTTTATTTTTTCATTTGATAAAGACCCTAAAGGTATGCTTCACAATTCAACTCATTTTTTTTTTAGCATTGTATAATTTTATGTATGTGTTAGTAGCAACTTTAAACGATCATAACTCCAAAAAATATTCAAGGCGATGAAAATCTGTAAATCTGGGTAACAGCTAAAAAGAAATAACTTTCAAATGATAAATTTTTTGTCAAAATCGGGGTAAAACTGTGAAACTTACATCGGTCACAAGAAATCGCCTTGTCTATTAATATTATACATGTATTTAGTCTCGAAGTAATTCTTTTCCGAACAGTTCTACATTTTAAACATAAAGATGCCAGTGATTTATGAAAGATTTAAGCTAACAATTAAAGAAAAAATTGAAATTCTCGAAAAGCTAGACAAAAATACGCCTATATCAATGATTTGCAGAGAATACAATGCATTTGGAAAATTTTTGGAATATACTGAATCAGGACCGGGTAATTGTAGAACTATGAGAGTTTCTGAATATCCAAAAATGGAAAAAAATCTATACCAAAGAGAGAAGCACTTGCCCATATCTGTTGAAATTTGAAAAGCGAATGAAAGCTCATGAATTGCATAAAAAAAATTAAGATAAAACTGGAAGTTTCAATGCGAGTAACGGCTGGTTCGCTAATTTCAAAAACCGTCATGGCATTCGCATGCTTAAGATTTATGGCGAGAAACTTTCGAATGAAGTAATTCTTTTGGATCCATTTATAGAAAAATTTCAAGAAAAAGTAAAATAGCTAGGACTAACACCAGATCAAATCTACAATGCGGATGAGTCTGGTTTATTTTTCATGCCGAATAAAACGCTTGTGAGCTGCAAAGAGACGTCTGGTCCAGGTCGAAAAGTCAGCAAGGCGCGAATCACGTTTCTTGCATGCACAAAAGCATCCGTTATTCATAAAGTTAAACAATTTGTTATTGGCTTTAAATCTAAGGGCATTCACAGGTTTCCAAAGCAACCTTGTTGTTTATAAAGCCAACAAAAATGCATGGGTGATTTTATCATTATTTGAAGAATGGTTTCACTATAAGTAACACACATACTTAAAATTTTTTAAGTATGCGTGGAATGTTGGAAAGTATTGACGAGTCCTCAAAATTCGTGGACTGATGAAGAAATATTGCCCTTAGGTATAATTAAAGCTGCAACTTTCAGTGAACAAACAATGATTATATCAGTGTCTGATTATCTTCATGAAATCAACCCCGACATTACAAATGCATAAATTAATGCTTGGATATATGGAGAAAATAACTCAAATTATGCAGCAGAAGATGAAGATATTAAAAGCAAAGAGAAAATTGAAACTAGCAGCATTGTCCAGGATTTGCCTAAAATTAAGTCCAAGGATGCCATTAATTAATTCATTCAACATTTGTATTCAATGGGCTGAAGAAAGTAAAATCGGCTTAAAAGAAATTTTGCTTCTTCAAGATCTTCGCGAAACTGCAGTGTGGAAACATATTTCTAGTTCCATAAAACAGTATAAAATTTCTGACTTCTTTTATAACTAGAACTCATAGGTTGTATTTTTTTCTTGTTTAATTAAATGTATTTATTGGGATTATTGATTGTTACTAGCAGATTCTAGCCCTCGAAATTCGAGTACAAATTCTAGGAAATTTTATTTTTTCATTAAATAAAGAGCCTAAAGGTATGCTAATCAATTATAGCCAGTTCACAAATCAACACAAAAAACAAACTTATTTTTATTACAAACACATTAACAAATTTAATAAACACACACATATCATTGTATAATTTCATGTATGTACTAACAACTTTAAATGCAATTTACTCAACATAAAGGAAAAAATTTAAAAATCTGTAAATCTGCAAAACGGCTAAAAAGAAATACCTTTCAAATAATATACGGTTGCACAAAATCGGGATAAAACGGTAGAACAAAACATCGATCACAAGATATCGCCTAGCCTATTAATATTTTTGATTATTATTAAAATGAATTAAATTTTCTTGAAAAATTAATAATTTCAAGATAAACATTAAATACTCAAGTGGTTTTATTTAAAAAAGTATATTAATTATGCTCACAATTATCTTTAGGGCGATATAAACAATATAAACTGCGGTTTTTGCAACTGTCTTGGTTTTTATTAGTTGCAGTAACCGAGGTCATAGTCAACCGTAGTCTATTACAGAGAGTGAAAACAATTAAAAAAAATTTTCCGATCTTTTTCGTGTAGCTGTTCCCATACGCCAATATTTTTATCGAAATGCTTTGAAATTTTGCAAACGTATTCTCTAGATATTTTAAAATTGAAATACTAATACTTTTTTCCAGTGTTGTGATTTTTTTTTTTTTTTGCAAATAGACATGAAACATTTACGAATAATGTATTTTCATACATTTGAGTGGTTGTGGATGTTCGTTTTCGAGTCATAGTTAGCCCATTCCATAGTTTTTATCAGAATGACTTCAAAGCATATTAAATCATACCATGTATTTAATAGTGCGTTTAGATCTAAGCAACATCAGGCATATACGAGATTTCGAGCGAAATCTAGCTCAATTTTACTAGATTTCCCATACAAAACAAAATCTAGCTCGTTACTAGATTTGTGCAAAATCTCACAAAATCTTGTCAAACTTGGGCACTACCAAATAATACTACTGTGTATTTTAACATTGTAGTAGAAAATTACAACGCAGTGACTGAAAAATGGACATTTAAAAACAAAAGCAAACAAGTTGAATAAAAAGGAAATAAAATATTAATTATTAAAAAAAAAACTGACGTATCTATAATAAAAAAAACATTTAGTAATTGAAAAGTTTTAACTTTTTATACTGACATGTGCCCATTCCAATCTGCTAAATAATAATTGTGGAAAATGAATTTGTTTTTGCTGTTCAAGCAATACATTATGCAACAAATGCTGATTTTTTTTTCGCAAAATTTCTATTTAAGTTTGTGCTTTTTTCATTTTTCATGCATAATATAATTATAAAATCTGTTCCTTTTTAGAATTTTCCATATTTCCATTTTCCTATTGTTTTGTTTATTTGTGGTATTTCTAGTTTATATGTTTTATTTTAAAACACAAAAAAAGTCAAAAAAGTTAGATGTAAACGGTGTAGATTTTGAAATAGATTTTAACTAAAATCTACTAGATTTTCCTCAGATGTAAACGCACTAATACGAAAATTTTTTGTAAAGTGATGTTAAACATCTATGAAGTGAACAGTTTCATACATTTGTATGGAGAGTCGTCGAGCTTTTTCGAGTAGTAGTTCTTGGAATACTTGAGCTTGATACAGTTAAAAAAATAATTTAGTTTGTCTTGTACAACTTCCTAAAAATATGGGCAGTAAAAATAGCTCAAACTGGTTACTTGCATTCGTAAAATGCTGGGTATACCTTACACTGCAAGCGAAAAATTTTAACAAGAAATCGCTAAACTGGTTGCTTGCATTTATCAAACGCTGGGTGTATCTTGAGCTCTTTTCACTGCCCATATTGTCATGCGGTTGGACAAGACACTCTTCAATTATTTTTTGAACTAACGGGTGATCCAAGTAGAGATACTTTTTTCAATATCCTTTTTTTTTGACAGATTACGTGTGAGTCGTGTCATGCTATTTTTGTTTAGTATTGTTTGGCATTTCATCATGGAAAGACTTACGCCTGAAAAACGTTTACAAATCGTTCAACTTTATTACGAAAATTCACGTTCTGTGAAGAATGTGTTTCGTGCACTTCGCTCAACTTATGGTCAACATAATCGGCCTACTCAGCGTACTATTCGCAACACCATCACCCATCTTGAGACCCAGCCTTCATTATTGGATAATATTCGACCGAATAGACCACGTCCAGCACGCAGTGAAGAAAATATAGCGGCGGTAGCTGAGAGTGTACACGAGAACGTAACCGTCAATGGCGACCGTTATTGTGCCATGATAACCGACTATTTGATGCCTGAAATTGAAGCTCGTGATCTCGGTGACATTTGGTTTCAACAAGACGGCGCCACTTCCCACACAGCGCATCAATCAATGGATTTATTGATAGAACACTTCGGTGAGCAAATAATTTCACGTTTTGGGCCGGTCGATTGGCCACCAAGATCGTGTGATATCACACCGTTAAACTTTTTCCTGTGGGGATATGTAAAGTCTAAAGTTTATGCGGACAATCCCGCTTCGAAATGCTTGAACGAGTCATCGAAAATTGGACTCAACGGATGGACCATCTGAGACGTAGCCGCGGCCAACATTTGAAAGACATAATCTTAAAAAAATAAATGCCAAAGATTGTTCTTTCAAATGATAATAAACATGCCCCATAAAATTTGAACTTTCTGTGTTTTTTTTTTCTTTAAAAAAGTAGGGAACTTAGAAATGGATCACCCTTTATATACTAGGCATTTATATGAACACATTGCATAAGCAAAACCAATACATTATAGAATTTTATGGGCTGTTTTTCAATAATGAAAAGTAAACTTCTATATAATTGAATATTTGATTTTGCATAATTTTAATTGAATATTGAGTGAATTATAATATGAACAAGTAAGAAAATTATAGTCGGTCTAGACCGACTATACGATAGCCATGCGTTTGGAGACCCTATCTCTGAGGCACAACTAACTGGATATAGAAAATAAGCATAAACCAAATTTGAGTGGGATTTTTATTAAGTTTTTTTGGCTGCAGATATGAAAAAGTTCATATCGGATGCTATATCTATATGGGGACTAGGCCCAAAAATGGACCGATCCTGAGCATATTTGGTAAAGTCTCTTGTATTTTGCAAAAATATATACAAGCAAAATTTGAAAAGAATCCGGCAATATTTTTGTTTTTTGATAGATTCAAGTGAAGATCTGGAAACAGCTCTATATGGGGCCTATGACTAAGAGTTGTCCCATAGGGATCATTTTTGGACTAGTGATTAATGGATGTAATAAACACATACAAACCCAATTTGATTAAAATTAATATGATACTTAAGATCTTATGGCAATTTATGTTGATTTCATAGGAGTCATTTGTATGGGGGCTAGGTCTGAACATGGACCGATTCTCGCCAATTTCAGTAGCGTTCATCCTATGGCCGATAGAAGCTCATATACCAAATTTCATCCAAATATATTCATATTTGCGTCCTGCAGTTTGATTACAAGCTTTACACGGGCATACAGACGGACGTACGGACGGACGGACGGACGGACGGACGGACATCGTTAAATCGTTGTAACTATCAAATATTTTTGGTAGTTACAAACAGCAGCACAAAGTCGTTATACCCAAACCACATAGTGCTATAGGCTATAAAAATATTAATGAAAATAAATAATAATTTTTGGGCTTTTTTGACATTTTTCATATTTTTGGGCAAATTTTTTTTTTTCCATTTTTTATATTTTTTGGCCAAATTTCATATATATTTTTTTAGATTTTTCTTTTTTGGGTCATATTTCGTTGATCCATTTATTTTTCTTTGGCGTTTTTTAATTGGGCGATATTTCCTAGGGCCTTTTTTTTGTATCCAAACTACTTTAGAAAATGTTAAGTACAAACTCAGTTGAGATATCTATAGCCTCAAACACCTCATGCACTTGCATTCGCTGATCGTTCAATAGCATTCCATGGATTTATCGGCGACTTCTGGCGTGATGACCTCTTTTGGACGACCTGTAAGTCCAGCGTCACTTGTGCTGGTACGAACACAACGGAATAGAGTAAACCACTTCATAATCATTGAAGGTGGTGTTTCAGAATCTCCGTAGTATTTGTGAACTCTTTTCTTGGTTTCGGTGACGAAATTTTTTCGCAAAAAAATGTTTTATGAACACTCGAAATTCATTTTGTTCCCATTTTTTTTTTCGCAAATTCTGAAAGTTCTCGGCTTTTAATGGCTGCCAAACACAAACGAAATGAGGCAGGTTGTGCAATATTTTACAGTAGTCCATAAACAGGTGGTAGTTAACAAGAACAGTGCCAAACTGACCTCGTGTTGTCAAAGTGTCTAATTATACCCTATACCACTATGTGGTTTGGGTATAATGACTTTGTGCTGCTGTTTGTAACAACCAAAAATATTTGACATATACCCATCTTTAATTATACCGATCGAATCAAAATCACTTTCTGAGTTGATTTAACAATGTCCGTCCGTCCGTCCGTCTGTGTGTCCATGTAAAGCTTGTATTCAAACTGCAGGTCGCAAATATGAATGTATTTTGATGAAATTTGGTACATAAGCTTTTATCGGCCATAGGATGAACGCTATTGAAATCGGTGAGAATCGGTCCATGTTCAGACCTAGCCCCCATACAAATTACCCATATGAAATCGACATAAATTGCCATAAGATCCAAATTGTCATATAGATCTTACTCAAATTGGGTTCGTATGCGTTCATTACATCCATTAATGAGTAGTCCAAAAATGATACCTTTGACCCCATATAGAGCTGCTTCCCGATCTTCACTTAAATCTATTAAAAAACAAAAATATTGCACTGATTCTTCTCAAATTTTGTTTGTATATATTTTTGCAAAATACAAGAGACTTTACCAAACATGATCAGGATCGGTCCATTTTTGGACCAAGTCCCTATATAGATATAGCATCCGATATGAACTTTTTCATATCTGCAGCCAAAAAAATTAATAAAAATCCCACTCAAATTTGGTTTTTGCTTATTTTCTATGACCAGTTAGTTGGGCCTAAGAGATAGGATCTCTAAACGCATGGTATAGGGTATCGTATAGTCGGTCTAGACCGACTATAATTGTCTTACTTGTTTAAATTGGGTTTATGTTTATTTTCTCTAACCAATTATGATCTCAGTAAAGTTAAATACAGTGTTGCCATAATTTGAAATTGTAAAGATGCTAAATTGCAAAAAAAAAGATGCTAAAACGTACTGGAGTCAAAAAAAGATGCTATTTTTTTTTAATAATAAATTCTTTGGTTAAAAATCGAAAAATTAATATAAAACATAAGTTTCGGTGTATATTTTTTAAATTTTAATTAACATTATTTTGGATTTCATCTGTAATTTTTTTTATTATCAAATTGAGTTTTTTTGATTTTAAATTAAATATTTTTAATTTTAGAGGGATTTTTTTTAAATTTCAAATATAACAGAATTTACATTATCAAAAGATACGATTATATTACAATAATTGGTTTATGGAATCTAATATTTCTGTGATGTCTTCATCTTCAAGTTCTTCTTGGCTCTGATATTTTTCTTACGATCGACCTTTATCAACGACATCGCTCGGTATATTGTAAACGTAACATCACCCATTTTTCAATTTCAAACCTTCTTTTATACGAATTACAGAACATAATAACTCGGATTTTATTCTGTTCAAAGTTTGCTTTTAACTAAACCCATTAAACTAAACAAACGTTCAACTTCGGCTTTTAAGAAAGACAAAATTAATAAAGACAATACAAGTATTGATAACTCTTTAAATGGATTTTCGCCAATAGAATTATTGTTAACTTCAATCCATAAAGAGGTTGTATTCAGTGTTGTATACCAATATTGTTCTGTGATTTGACTACATTAGATTTGAATTTCTTCTGTTTCGGATTATCTAAATTTAAACTCTTCTAGTATATCGGTTATCGGTCCTTTTACCCGGATTAATGTGTTTTGTATTGAAAATTTTGGCATTTTTTTAATACAATAATATTTTTTGGTGTTTATATTCTTCTATTTCAAAATGTTTTGTTATATTTGTTGAAAAAAACTAGCAGAGTGCTAAAAAGAATGGTACACAAAATTCTCGTATTGCACTTTGAAAATTGTGTATTCAAAAATAATGAAAAAAAAAAAAAATCTAGAAAAAGATGCTAAAAGCAACTTTTTATTAATAAAAGATGCTAAGTTACATCTAGCATCTTTTCATAAATTTTGAATGCTAAACGACAAAAAAATTTGCTAAATCTAGTAACTAAAATGCTAAAATGGCAACACTGGTTAAATACAAGACAGTTTGAACATTTTTTTTATCGACTTCGGTACTCAGATATTTCACCTTTAAAAAATGTAAATGTTTTTTTTTTTTTTTTGATTATTTCACGAATGAAACTATATAAAAAGCTGTGAAGGACAAAAAATCTATAAAGGCTAATAAAAAATAAATAAAAGTTTTATTATTAAAGATTCAACCTTATGAAAGTTTCAAAATACTATATAAAGATTTCTAAATACTTAGTAAGTTGGTTGGCAACCTAAAATAATGTCTTTGATGTTGCCCAATTAATTACTTTAGAAATACTGTGGGGTTGCTGCTGCAGCCCATCTATATAATGTGTAAAATAAATTTCCTAAAGCACTAAGACAAATTCATTCAAAACTCCTGAAAATAAACTTATTTAAAAAAATTCCCACAATACTTCTTTTATCCAATGATTTTCCCAAACCATTTATTTAGGAATGGCGTCTATGTCATTATCACCTTAAACTATATTATTTCTGTTAAATTTATTTCCGCCACTCCATATTTGTATAATATCAAATTTTCGGTGGAATTTTTTCATCTAACGCTTATCGCATTACACCTGCGATTGTTGACAAAGGTGGCCCACATACGTTTAGAAAACCATCCACTATCATTTCAATTAACAATTAGGTACAAATTAACCATTATCACACGTGTCCTTTATGCAGGTAGGTCTTAGTATAAGAAAAATTGACCCAGAGTTTACTTGCTTATTAGTATGCAACTAAGTATGTGTTTACCGCAAACATATGAATTAACTGTGTAAATAAAACGAATAGAAAATACATGCGACCAACAGGTACACAATTATTGAAATGCCAGTTTTAGGGAAATAACAATATTTATGTTTGTACCAAGATTATGATAAAAAAAATCTAAATGAGTACATTGGAATTGAGGTACTGCCCAAATTAATGGTATTGACATTACGATAAGAATATATGCGAGCTTCAGTTTTAGTATCATAAAAATATTCCTTTTTGTTTGGTTACATAGATTTTAAAATTGTAAAGCGATTTTTCGTTTTAGTTTCAAAAGTTATTCTAAGACTATATTGCCGGTAATAAACAGAGAAAAAATATTCCCCAACTGAATTTTTCTAAAGTGGAACAACTCTATTTTCGACTGTAAAAACAGAAATTTAATAGCATCTCCCAATTTTCTATTACGATAAAATATTTACTGTTAAGACAACAAAACTGTTATCAAAGTGAACTTGAAATTCGGTTATTAACACCATTCGGCAATTCGTTTGTCAACAAATTCGGTAGCCACAATGAATCTGCTTTTTGTATGTATAAACTGCGCAATATAAAAATAGATCACTTACATTTTTTGGTACTAAAAGTAGCGTACTGATATTTGAACCGATAATCTTTTAATAACTAATTCACCCATAAGCAAATTCGGGCTAGCTATTATAAATCTGTATACGAGGGTGGTATGAAAAGTTACCGGTCTTGAATAGGAATGAATAGATTTTTGTATTATATTCAATTTATATTTCAATAGTCGTTTTTTAGACTTTTCTCCAAGTTTTGATAATAGGGTTTTTCCAACCTTCATATTGGGGATTTCCTTAACAAATCCTTTATTATTACAAAAAATATATTTTTTAATGTATCTTTTCTTAAAAAAGTACCTTTACTAATAAAAATACTTTTCCTTAAAAAATTACGATTTCTTAAAAAAGTAAATTTTTATTGAAAAGTACTTATTCTCAAAAAAGTATTTTTTCTTGAAAAAGTTTCTTAAAAGAAAAGTTTGTTTATTTTTTAAAAGTACATTTTCTTAAAAATTATCTTTTTTAAGTTTTCTTAAAAAAGTACAATATGTTATAAAAGTACATTTTGTAAAAAATTGCATTTCGTTAAAAAATTATAAATTCTTATAAAATAAAATTTTCTTAAACAATTACCTTTCTGAAAACGCTCCATTTATAAAAAGTACATTTTAAAAAGGAAACTAAATTTCTGTTAAAAAGTACCTTCTTTAGAACAATAAATTTAGGCAAAAAAGTAAATTTTCTCAAGAAAGTAATTTTTCTTTTGTATCTGTTTTTATAAAAGTGTCTTTTAAGTAAGTAATTTATCTTAAAAAAATATTTTTTTAAAAGTACCTCTTCTTAAAAAAGTACTTTGTGTTAAAAAAAAATCATCTTTTGTAAAGAAAGTACCTTTTCTTAAACACGCACTTCTCCTTAAAAAAGTAGTTTTTGTTAAAAAATGAACATTTTATTAAAAAGCTGAAAATAAGATAAGGAAAGCTAAACGCACTGCGACCAATTTGATCTTTTGTGCAGCAAAAACTACGTTATGTTAAAAAGATCTTTTCTTAAAAAAGGACCTTGTCTTAAAAAAGTGCCTTTTCTTATAAAGAACCTTTTCTTATAAAAGTACCTTTTCTTATAAAGTACCTTTTCTTAAAAAAGTAATTTTTCTCAAAAAACTGCTTTATCTTTAAAAAGTAAATTTTCGTTAAAAAAGTGCCTTTTCCTTCAAAAGTATGATTTCTGAAAAAAGTACCTTTATTAAAAGAGTACATTTTTCAAACAAGTATATTATGTTAGAGAAAGATCCTGTTCTTATAAAGAGCATTTTCTTACAAATATAAATTTTCCTATAAAAATACCATTGTTTTAAAAATGCATATTCTTAAAAAGTACCTTTTCTTATATTATAAAATTTTCTTTTAAATTTGCATGTTTTAAATTTTTTTTTTAAAAAGACCCTTTGTAAAAAGTACCTTTTTTAAAAAAGCATATTTTCTTTAAAAAAAAGTAATTTTTCTTAAAAAAAGTGCAATTTATTGAAAAAGTGTTTTATGTTAAAAAGTACCTTTTGTAAGGCACTACTTTTTGCAAAAGAGTGCCTTTTCCTAAAGGAGGCCTCTGATCTAAAAAGTACCCTTTCTTATAAAGGTTCGTTTTCTTTAGAAACTACTTTTTTTAAAAGTAAATTTTTTTTAGAAAAGTGCCATTTCTTATAAAAGTATCATTTTCGAAAAAAGTACCTTTATTAAAAGAGTACATTTCTCAAACAAGTACATTTTCTTAAAAAAATTTCCTTTTTTAAGAAAAGTTTACTTTCTAGAAAAAGTGAATTTTCTTAAAAAAGTAACTTTTTTAATTAAGTTTCGTTTCTTATAAAAGAGCCTTTTCTAAAAGATTCCTTAGAAGAGTACTTATTTTTGAAAAAGTACCTTTTCTTTAAAAACTATATTTTCTTTAAAAAAGTACCATTTCTAACAAAAGTATATTTTTCTCTGAATAAAGTAGCGTTAGTAAAAGAGTACATTTTTCAAAAAAGTACATTCTCTTCTTCTTTTCTTAAAAAGAGCATTTTCTTAAAAAAAATAAATATTCTTAAAAAAGTACCATTTCTTTAAAGAGTAAATTTTTTTAAAAAAGTACCTTTTCTTATATTATAAAATTTTTTTATAAAATAATATATTCTTAAAAGCTAAAATTTTTAATCAAAAAAGAACCTTTTATAAAAAGTAAGTTTTTTAAAAAAAGTATATTTTCTTAAAAAATTATCTTTTCTTAAAGAAGTGATTTTTCTTAAAAAAAAGTACCTTTTGTAACCAAACATCGCTTCTTTTGTAACCAAGCACCGTTTTCCGAAAAAGTACCATGTCTTAAAAAAGTACTTATTTTTAAAAAGAATTTTTTTAAAGTACATATTGTTATAAAAAGACCTTCTGTTAAAAAATACCATTGTTTAAAGAATTATCCTTTGGTAAAAAGTACATTTTGCAAAGATACCTTTTGTAAAAAAATACCTTCTGTAAATATGTACTTTTTGTAAAAAAGCACCCTTTAAAGAAAAGTACCATTTCCTAAAAAGTATCTTGTTCGAAAACAGTATATTTTCTTACAAAAGTACCTATTCTTAAAAAAGTGCCTTTTTTAAAACAAGTTAAATTTCTTACGTAAGTACTATTTAAGAAAAAAATGCCTTTCTTCATAAAGTACCGTTTTAAGAAGCAAATTTACTTAAAAATTTATATTTTTATAAAAAGTTTATTTTCTTAAGTACCTTTCCTCAAAAAAGTAAATTTTTTTAAACGATCAGTTTATTTTTATACCCTATACCACTATGTGGTTTGGGTATAATGACTTTGTGCTGCTGTTTGTAACTACCAAAAATATTTGACCTAGACCCATCTTTTATTATACCGATCGAATCAGAATCACTATCTGATTCGATATAACGATGTCCGTCCGTCCGTCCTTCTGTGTGTCCATGTAAACCTTGTATCCAACTGCAGGTCGCAAATATGAATATATTTTGACCAAATTGGGTATATAAGCTTTTGTCGGCCGTGGGATGAACATTGTTGAAATTCGTGAGAATCGGTCTATGTTCAGACCTAGCCCCCATACATATGACCCCTATGAAATCGACATAAATTGCCATAAGATCCAAATTGTCATATAGATCTTACTCAAATTGGGTTTGTATGCGTTTATTACATCCATTAATGAGTAGTCCAAAAATAATCCCTATGGGGCAACTCTTAGTTATAGGCCCCATATAGAGCTGCTTCCGGATCTTCACTTAAATCTATCAAAAAACAAAAATATTGCACAGATTCTTTTCAAATTTTGTATGTATATATTTTTGCAAAATACAAGAGACTTTACCAAACATGGTCAGGATCGGTCCATTTTGAGGCCTAGTCCGCATGTAGATATAGCATCCGATATAAACTTTTTCATATCTGCAGCCAAAAAAATTAATAAAAATCCCACTCAAATTTGGTTTGGGTCTCTAAATGCATGGTATAGGGTATCGTATAGTCGGTCTAAACCGACGATAATTTTCTTACTTGTTAGTTTTCAATAAGTTAACAAGCTTTTACCCCAAATTACGAAAAATGTTGCTAAAGTAATATATTTCCCCATGGCATAGTGTTCAATAACAACTTGACTTGGTCAAGCCACGTAGATACACTTGTGGTTCAAACGTATATGAAGCTAAGATCGCTAAGCTAAGCTAAGATGGGTAACACAGTATTTTACGATGTTAAGAGTAAGACATCTTCTTGCAAAGGCATACTTAATTCCTGGTCTACTTTATGGCTGTGAACTTTTTTGGCAACTGCGACTACGCCAGCAAGAAAAAACTAAATATTTTGTACAACAATATTGTTAGATATGTTTATGGACTGAAGAAACGTGATAGCGGTTCGACTTTCTCAAAAAGTCTTTATGGAGTCTCATTCGATAACCTTATTAATATAAGGGTTTTAATGTTTTTGCATAAAATTATTTACACTGAGAAACCCCTATATCTTTATGATCAAATACAGTTTGCTAGATCCAGAAGGGGCAAAAAACTTATTATCTCTATGCGTCGATGCCTTGTGTCAGAATGGCAATTTTTCATAAACGCCACACGTCTTTGGAATGCAATTCCACCCAACCAACAATTAGTTAGCAACGCGATACGTTTTAAGAAATTTTTGTTTAGTTACTTTGTTTAAATATATTTAATTTTAATTTCTTTAAATTCGTAAATTTTAATAATTTCTTCTATATAAATATTTTACTTTATTTTAAATAAGTTAGAAATTTTTTTTTTATTGTATTTTAATTTTGTGGCGAAATTTTGAACGATGAAAATCCTGTACTTTAATTATAAGACATGTCTTGTTATACAGGAAATTAATAAAGAAATAATTAATATAATATTAATGAATCCTTGAAGCTAAGAAATTGCAGTTACGAGCATATAAAAAAATGTTCCTGTTTTTGCTCTATAGGTACAATTCATTATTTAATTTTCATCATTTCAAACCATTCGACATATCACCTTAAAATTTTTAAAGACCAGATGTCAGGCATTTAATTTATTACCAACGGTTTGCCAAAGTTAATATAAAACTGTTGCTTGGTTTAAAACCTAGCAATTGGGTTAGCATGCTTATTTTATATATAATTTCAAAGAATTTTTGCATACAATAAACATACACACACACACACACACACTCGATCAGTGTGCATTGATCAAATTTCATTAACAACATTCCAGGTTTGTTAGTAACCAAAATACTTTTCCCCCAACAAAAATTTATTTTTTTTTATCGAATATTTTCTACAAATAAAAAAAACTGAAAAATAAAAATTTATATGGACAAAAAATTTCTACATCTCAAATTACATCAGGGTATATTCTTCATTAAAATGTCCTGCTGTTGCATTTAAAATATTATTACAGGTGTTTGGATTTGGTCTTGTTCGAACTTCTACGTACTCGTACAATACACATTTCATCAAATGATAACGACTGTGTGCAAAATATACAAACGGCCGGAGTTTTGCAAAATGCAAAATGAGTTCATACCTAACTTTAAAAGAAGTCTCTTTTCAATAGTGGGCAACAAAATTTTTTGATAGTTTAATATAAACTAGCAGATTCCAGCCCTCGAAATTCGAGCGCAAATTCTAGGAAATTTTATTTTTTCATTAAACAAAGACCCTAAAGGTATGATAATCATTTATAGCCAATTCGCAAATCAACACAAGAAATAAGCTCATTTTATTACAAACATATTAACAAATTTACTAAACACACACATAGCATTGCATAATTTTATATATGTGTTAGTAGCAACTTTAAATGCAATTTACTCCAAATAAAGGAAAAAATTTAAAAATCTATAAATCTGCAAAACGGCTAAAAACAAATTTCTTTCAAATAATATATGTTTAATCAAAATTGGGATAAAATGGTAAAACAAAACATCAGTCACAAGAAATCGCCTAGCCTATTAATATTATAAATATTCAAAATTGACTAGTAAATGCTTAATTTGGGATTCTCCTGATAAAAAAGTACTGAGACTTGAAATTTTCCTGATTTGATCAAATATGAAATGTTCAGTTTAAAATGTTATCTATGTTATACCCAGATTGATATTGCTTGGTCGTTAGGGAGTCTGTAGTCCATAGTAGGCACCAAAAGTTTGGTTTGGTTTAATCCCATTATATAAGTTTTTGATTGCTTTAATTATTTCGCTCGACATTAACTAGAAAGTGCAAAATGCGATATTCAACTAAAGTTTTATACTTTACTGATTTTTTTGATCCCTAGAATGCCAAATTTAGAATCATAGATGCCAAAATTGTTGCTAGTGGTTATGCGTATTTTATTTCCACAGAGTTGTACATTCCGCCCATTGTGCAGATATTTTGGTAATTGTTGTTTTGCTGTTACTCTTGTCCAGTCATGTGTGTTTTATAGATTTTGTTGTATTGTTGTTGCCGTTTGTTTCGTTCCTTGCTGTTTTCAGTATTGCAAATAAACATAAAAAATTGCTGCTACCGGTATTACTATTTTTATTTCTTTGTATTTTTTATATTTCAGCAATATCATTGTACCCAGCAAGCTACTGTTTTTTTTTTTTAGATTCACTAAAGCAGGATATGAAATTTCAGTTCTTTGACCCAATTTCTGTTTTTTGGCGGGGTGGAGAAATTTGTTACCAATTTTTTCCCTATATTGACGAGTAGTAACAGAACGTCCTTTAGTTAAGATAATGATTGAGTAACTATATACCGATTCGATTACTATAAAACAACTAAAAATTTCAACAAGGTGTCTTCAGCTGTTGAATTTGGAAATCTAACAAATGACTTTGAAGTAGGAAATATAAAAAGTTTAAAAAAAATTTAAAATTGCAAAATAAGAGTTCAAAAATATGGATTCGAGCAGTAATATATTAAAAAGGTTATGTTCGTATCCAGCTATAAAAAAAATAAATCTTTCTCAAAGACTTAACTCTTTATTACAATGCAAAAAGCAGAGCCTACTGTAATGCTCGATTACTCGAGCTACTCGAGTAGTAAATAATAGTAGTATAAACTAAAAGACATATATATATATATATATATATATATATATATTTACCATAACAAATATATCTTTTTTTGGAATCATCAGGAATATCATCCTTAAATTTCATTGGCATCATTTTAATAACAGTTTTTCAAAAATACATGGTATTATATTCTACATTTTTTGAATAAATTGAATCAAAAGATTAGTCTCCTGAAATATTGCAGCATTTTGCTAAGAAATGCGGATTGGGTTAGCTCCTACTCGAAAGAGATCAGCCACTTCCCAATCAAATGTATGAAGATATGTTCTTCGTATACAATTGATTTCCGAAATTTAAATGTAACGATAACGCTTAAAACCCTCTTAAATTGTGCGAACTGCGCATTTTTCCACTCTCGCAAATTAAGTGTCAAAAATTGTTTGAAAATTGACTTGCACAACTCTTGTAAATTTCCCAAACAATTTAGTCTTAAACTTGAACTGTTTAATTGTGCAACTGATAGGTTAGCTGTTTTGTGTTAACTTTTGTAACAAAAAATAAAATAGTGATGTAAAAAATTAAAATTTCTTACTTGTTTATCTGAAAATTTTCAGCAAAGTGGTAAAATAATAAAAAAAAATATAAATAAATTATGATTACCGTCATTTGGTCCAAAAAATTCCACAGTTAATAAATCATCAATAACAATGTCTTCAAAGGCCTTAAACAATTTAGTTTTTCGCTTAATTTAGGCATTTTTATTGTTAAATAAAATGTTTATGCTTTGCTTTTATTTTATTTATTTTTTGTTATGACAGTTTTATCAAATTGAATTAAAAATTGCACAATAGTTTAAAAAGGGGCTTCATGAATCAAGCCGCACAAATTTGCCCAATTGAAATGATAAATTTGAGCGGTTTCATGTGTATGTTGAGAATATGTTTTGAAAACTTCAAAGCATTACTACTCGAAAAAGATCAGAAATTTTACAAAATAAAGTGTTGCATATTTTTAAATATATCTATAATATTAATAAGCTAGGCGATTTCTTGTGACTGATATTTTGTTCTACCGTTTTATCCCGATTTTGACCAAACCTATATTATTTAAAAGGTATTTCTTTTCAGCCGATATACAGATTTAAAAATATTTTCCTTTATTTTGAGTAAATTACATTTAAAGTTGCTACTAACCCATACATATAATTATACATTGCTATGTGTGTGTTTATTAAATTTGTTAATGTGTTTGTAATAAAAATGGGTTTGTTTTTATACCCTATACCACTATGTGGTTTGGGTATAATGACTTTGTTTTGCTGTTTGTAACTACCAAAAATATTTGACCTAGACCCATCTTTTATTATACCGATCGAATCAGAATCACTATCTGATTCGATTTAACGATGTCCGTCCGTCCGTCCGTCCGTCCAGCTGTGTGTCCATGTAAACCTTGTAATCAAACTGTAGGTCGCAAATATGAATATGTTTTGACTAAATTGGGTATATAAGCTTTTGAAATTGGTGAGAATCGGTCCATGTTCAGACCTAGCCCCCATACAAATGACTCCTATGAAATCGACATAAATTGCCATAAGATCCATATTGTCATATAGATCTTACTCAAATTGGATTTGTATGCATTTGTTACATCCATTAATGAGTAGTCCAAAAATGATCCCTATGGGACAACTCTTAGTCATAGGCCCGATATTGAACTACTTCCCGATCGTTACTTAAATCTATCAAAAAACAAAAATATTGCACTGATTCTTCTCAAATTTTGTTTGTATATATTTTTGCAAAATACAAGAGACTTAACCACACATGGTCAGGAGTGGTCCATTTTTGGGCCTAGTCCCCATATAGATATAGCATCCGATATAAAGTTTTTCATATCTGCAGCCAAAAAAATTAATAAAAATCCCCCTCAAATTTGGTTTATGCTTATTTTCTATATCCAGTTAGTTGGGCCTAAGAGATAGGGTCTCTAAACGCATGGTTAGGGTATCGCATAGTCGGTCTAGACCGACTATAATTCTCTTATTTGTTTGTGTTGATTTGAGAATTGGCTATAATTGTTTAGCATACTTTTATGGTCTTTATTTAATGAAAAAAAAAAAAATTTCCTAGATTTTGCGGTCAAGTTTCGAGGGCTGGATTCTGCTA
Organism: Cordilura impudica; assembly: GCA_963682025.1. Taxonomy (NCBI): domain Eukaryota; kingdom Metazoa; phylum Arthropoda; class Insecta; order Diptera; family Scathophagidae; genus Cordilura; species Cordilura impudica. The sequence goes on along the minus strand of OY821519.1, from coordinate 221,273,474 downwards.
GTATATAAAGGGTCCGCCAAATAACTTTTTTTTTTTTTTGAAAATGCTATAAAAAAAAACTACTGAATATTATCTCAAATTTCTTTTTTATTTGAAAGTACAATCCTTCCGGTTAATAATGGAAAATAATTTCATTCAAATGGCTGCCTCGGCTGGCCATGCAGTGGCCTACATGATCGGTCCAATTTTTAAGCACATTATCGATTGTGTGCAGCTGTATTTCACCAATGGCTTCACGAATATTGTCCTTTAATGCGTCAATTGTCTCTGGCTTGTTGGCGTAACACTTATCTTTGAGGGCACCCCACAAATAATAGTCCAACGGTGTCAAATCGCAGCTCCGAGGTGGCCAAACGACATCAGCTCTGCGGCTGATAATGCGATCTTCAAAAACAGGGCGCAAAACATCGAGTGTAGCTTCGGTTATGTGGCACATAGCGCCGTCCTGTTGAAACCAAATGTTGCCAAAATCCTCCTCTTCAATTTTTGTGAACAAAAATTCGTTCAACATGGCCCGATAACGATCGCCATTGACTGTAACGGCCACTCCTTGCTCATTTTCGAAGAAAAATGGCCCAATTATGCCTCTGGACCAAAATCCGCACCAAACAGTGACTCGTTTTGGGTGTATCGGCTTTTCAATGTATGCGTGCGGGTTTTCTGTGCCCCAAATGCGACAATTTTGCTTGTTTACATACCCGCCAAGATCGAAATTAGCTTCATCTGAAAAAATGATTTTTTTTTGGCAAAATCGGCATCTTCTGTAAGTCGATCGCAGGCCCTCTTAGCGAAGCGAAAACGTATTTGATGGTCAGTTGGCTTCAACTCCTGAACCAATTGGACTTTGAATGGCGTCATACCAAGGGCTTTATGCAAAATTCGTCTCAATGATGCCTCCCAAATGTTTAATTCTTGAGAACGACGGTGAATTGATGTTAATGGCGCTTCACGCACAATTTCTGCCACAGCAGCAATATTCACGGGTGTACGCAATGTTTTTGGCCTTTCACGCTTTGGTTTATCGATGAGGATGCCAGTTTCCTTCACTTTTTTCACAAGATAACGAACATACGGAGCTGACGATGCTTGTCTTCTTGCAAAATCCGTACGCAATTTTCGCACACATTCTGCAACATTACCATGATTTTCAAAGTAATGTAGCAATATTTGCCAGCGTTGTTCAAGCGTATACACAACTATATTCGTTCAGCGGAAGGATAAAACTAATTATCTGTCAAATCAGACATAAGCTAAGTGTTACCATTCACGAAATAAGCACTAGTTGAAAAAAAAAAACGTTAGATGGCGGACCCTTTATATATAATAGGTAAGAAAATTATAGTCTGTCTAGACCGCCTATGCGATACCCTATACCATGCGCTTAGATACCCTATCTCTTAGGTTCAACTAATTAGATAAAGAAAATAAGCATAAACAAAATTCGAGTGGCATTGTTGTTATTTTTTTTGCCTTCTGATATGAAAAAGTTCCTATCGGATGCTATATTTATATGGGGACTAGGTTGAAAATGGACCGATCCTGACCTTATTTGGTAAGATGATTAATTTTTTGCAAAAACATATACAAACCAAATTTGAGAAAAATCTGTGCAACATTTTTGTTTTTTTTATAGATTTAAGTGAAGACTGGGAATCAGCTTCATATGGAGGCTATGGCGAAGAATTGTTCTATAGGGTTTATTTTTGGACTGCTGATAAATGGATGTAATAAACATATACAAATCCAATTTGACCGAGATCTATGTATATGATAATTTGGATATTCAAGTCGATATCAAAGGAGATCGGGGACTAGGTCTGAATATGTACCGATTTTCACCAGTTTCATAGCATTCATCATATGGCCGATAGAAGCTTATATACTAAATTTCATCAAAATTAGAAGCTTTATATGGAGACACTCGCGGACGGACGGACGGACATCGTTAAATCGACTCAGAAAGTGCGTCTGAGTCGATCAGTATAATAAAAGATGGGTCTAGGTCAAATATTTTTGGTAGTTACAAATATCAGCAAAAAGCCATTATACGCTGACGAGTGGTAAAGCGTATAATAATCTAACTATCATGGTCATGTGCACGTACTCGTACTTGCCGTCAATAAAAGAAATCGTATGGACTTTGCAAAGGAGCATGTAAGCAAGTCACAAGGAATTTGGAGTATTATTAAAGGCAAGAAGTTAGTTGGGCAAAAAAGGAGAAAAATCTTTTGGCAACAGTTAAGCAAGATGTAAGTGACATATGGCAGGCAAAGGGTTGGTAAAGATGCATTTATTGAGTCTGTAATGGATTACTTTGGATAAATAAATATTTTAAAACAAAAGTTAAAACAAAGTGTACTGGCACTTGGAGCAGATTTCTGCTTCCAATAGGATAATGATCCAAAATATACGGCGCGCTTGTTCTACAGTATTAAAAGTCAATTACCGTCAGCATAAAATAAATTCAATGGAAGTGTTAAAAAACGTAATTTTGCATGAGTGGAGGAATATGTAAAGAGAATACTTTAAAATTAGTTGAGTCGATGGCAAATCGGCTCACAGAGGTGCTACAAGTTACTAGCTTAAGCAATATTTAATGTAAATTTAGTTTTTTTGTATTAATATTTAAAATGTACGAATACTTTTCTTATGGATTCTTTTCAAATTTTCACGTTTTGAGCAAAAAATTAACCTTATATAAATTTAAAAATAAACTCATTAATAGCTTTGAAATTTATTATAAGAGAAATAATTCTGCTTAGTTACGTAGTAGGACATTCGTAACTTTAGGTGTACGGATACTTTTTCTAACAAGTGTAAAATGAACTTTATATGGTTATGTACTTACTAAGAAAAAAATTTCAAAAATGACCTCAATCTACGGATAACAATAAATTTAAACAGAATCTCCCATGCCAAGACAAAGAATCTTCAAAATTGATTTGGCTTAGCTTGTACGTTAACATAACACCTAAGGGATGCAATTGTAAATGTTTAAATAGAATTGCCTCAAAACTTGTTACACGAAATTAGAAGAATCCTTTACTAGCTTAGAGTTCTATACAAAAGTTTTTTTTGCACTGGGTCCATATTATTTTTTTTTTGTTAACTTGACTCTTTGGACTGCATATCTTATTTAGTTTGTAAAAACGCTTGTATTAGTTATCTAGAAAAAGGATTATTCGCACATTACTGGTATGTTACGAATATGATTGGGAGAGATGACTTTGTAGTTGATACTTTGTTGCATGTACCCTGTGCTACTTGTATATAGCCTGCAGTTTTAATCGTACATATTGCTTGCAATAACACAACCACACAGGTCATACATGGGAGCTAATATGTATGCATTCTACTGTACACATCCAGACACAGCCCTATTCCTACTTATGCCACAGCATAGCTACTTACGTTCACAGAGAGAGTGTACAAAGTGGTACAATCATGTTGCTTGTTGTGCTGCCATATGACATGTGGTGTTATATTCAGTTTGTTTTTGTTCTTTTTCTCTGTATTTTTTTTTGATTTTGTCGGTATTAGTTTAAATATTATAACAGAGCTTTGAAAGTATTTATGGATTTATAGGATAATCAATAAGATATTGGCAATGAAACTTTCGAGAGCAAAAATATTGCTTACGAACTACTCAGATGTTCTTAATGGGAACAAAACTTCTGAAAAATATTTAGTTAAAAGACCAGGCCTATTTCTAGTTGGAGAATTTTTTGAATATTAGAAAGAAGTCAAAGTTTGTTAATTTGTTAAAGGATAATGTTTTGAGAATCTTAGACTTTCTCTAGGAAATAAACCAAACAACCCTTTTTTTGGAGGGTTTTTATTTAATTACGAGGACATATTGATATTTTGCTTTTTAAATATTAACCAACACCCAGGAGATGCCCTCTACCAATGCAGTGCATTGTGTTGATCTCAGGAAGATAAGTTAAAGAAGAATGAGAGGGAGTAATGTTTGTGGATACTTGACTTAAGCTTTTATCGTTGGAGCTAAATATCTATCCGACGAGTAGTTTCTTTAGGTTTGGAAATAAAAATAGTTACTGGGGGCTTAATCTGAAACATTTTACTATGGCGACAGTCCACATAAGCAATCGTGCATTATATTGATGAAATGTGATCAATTATAAACCAACGCGGCCCACGTTGAGGGCAGCTTTCTAAATATAAATGATTATGAAAAACTTGACACATTTTCACTCACCAATCTGCCATCACTATATTTCGAAATTTTTCGGCATTGTTCCGGTGCGTGACCTGAAATCGCCATCCAGATCATTTGCTTTTACTACCACAACGTAACTCAGTAAACTAAATTTTTAAAATTGATGGGACAAATTTTTGGATTAATTCCTTTTTAGGTACACTTCAGTCAGCGATTATCTAACTTTTTTCGCCCTTCATAAAGGGCCCTCATTCCGCTCGATGCGTTTTTGCCATTGGAACTACAAGGAGACAATCTTTTTTGTCCAATAGTAATGTATAATATGGCTCAATAGTAATGAATAATATCATCCATTTACTGCTTTCTTTTGTTCAAGTAGTCAATTTAGACAATGTCATGTGTATCTAACGTGACCATACGTCCCGTTTTGAACGGGACCGTCCCGTTTTCGGGAAAAAAATATTTAAAACTATTTAACTGAATTTCTTGTGAATTTGGTTGAATCAATTTATGGTACATAAACTTAAATTACTGTTCTTAAAAAGCAAAAAATAAAAAATTTTACCACCTCTCAAAATAAGAAAACGTTGCGTTTTCCTTGTATATCGCCCGTCAAACTAATAATCAAAATAAAACAAAAAAAAACTTTGAAAAAAAATTGAAATTGCAGTTCTATAAATTTGCTCGGTTAACCTGAAATGCAGCAATACAAAAATCATCTCCCCTTCTTTCTTTGTTGCAGAATATGAATAAATCTATAATATTAATAGGCTAGGCGATTTCTTGTGACCGATGTTTTATTCTACCGTTTTATCCTGATTTTGACCAAACATATATTATTTGAAAGGAATTCCTTTTTAGCCATTTTGCAGATTTACAGATTTTTTAATTTTTTCCTTTATTTTGAGTAAATTGCATTTAAAGTTGCTACTAACACATACATAAAATTATAAATATGCCATGTGTGTTTTATTAAATTTGTTAATGTGTTTGTTAATGAGTTTGTTATCTTCTTTCAAAATAATAAACCATAAAAGTGTTGGTTTGCGAATTGGCTAAGTCGAAAAACAAATCTACCTTGAAATTACACTCGAATTTCGAAAATAGAGTAATTGTTTTTTTGTACTTAATTAAAGGGTTTTAATATAGAAGAGGCCAGAGTGCAGTACAGAACAAAAACTAACCTATCCAGGGATGGAAAATATGTTTTCTGTTATTGTACCAACCAGACAAACAAATTTTACTTTTTCGATCCTCACGGTACCAAAATTTATTCCACTTTTTTTTTTAACAATTTTATCGTATTAAGTCAGATTTGCTTATACACTAAAAATACTTAAAAAATTGACGCGGTGAAACAAAAATGTATCGTTAATTTTATGTAGTCGTATAATTACCACAAAACTTTGTAAAATTTTACTATAATTTTTATCAATGTCACACATTTTTTCTGTGTGTCCGCCTCCCTTGGATTCTTAAGCTGCTGTAGAAACTTGTAATGTATAAATTGCCAAAAAAAAAAAAAAAAAATTGAAGCAGCAAGGGAAATTAACAAATTAAAAGAGAATTGGTTTCAGTCCGTGGTTTACTTGAAAAATTAAAAGAAGATGGTTACACCAATATTGACGAGAATTTCGTGAAAATTAACGCTAAAGAATTTTATGAAACTAGTCGGGAGTATTTAGAGCAATGGGCAGTTTATAACAAAGATTTAGAAAAACTTAATTGGGCAAATTTAACAGAGGTACCACAGTGGGAAGATGTTCAAAAAGTTCTAGATATATTGATCGAAAAAGAACATATCGATTGCAATAAATATACGGAAATATTCGATGAATATTCACTCGTATCTAAATACGTAACATTGCAGAAAATTGATTAATGGAATCAACAAAATATTTCTACGGAAAATCGTTGGGTGGAAGTATTTAAACATTTTAAAAGCAATTACCTAAACCATGTATAGTTTTAAATTATAGTTGAAAGTATTTTATGTTTGCCTGGTACAAATGCGCCGGTTGAACGTTTTTTTTTCTTAGATAAACAAGTTGTGGACCGAAGATAAAACTCAATTAAGGGTATCAGTGCTTAAGGCTATGTTAATTATTAAATTAATATTAAAAAAATCCTGCCAAGAGTACCTAAAATTTTGAAACAAATTTGTGTCTCTGAAAAATATTACAATGTATAAACAATTTTTTTGTAGTGTAACGTAAGATTAATAATGCCACTCACTATGGACAAATCTATAATATTAATAGGCTAGGCGATTTTGTGTGACCGATGTTTTGTTCTACTGTCTTATCCCGATTTTGACCAAATGTATATTACTTGAAAGGTATATCTTTTTAGCCGTTTTGCAGATTTACAGATTTTTAAATTTTTTCCTTTATTTTGAGTAAATTGCATTTAAAGTTGCTACTAACACATACATAAAATTATACAATGCTATGTGTGTGTTTATTAAATTTGTTAATTTGTTTGTAATAAAAATGAGTTTGTTTTTTTGTGTTGATTTGTGAATTGGCTATAATTGATCAGCATACCTTCAGAGTCTTTATTTAATGAAAAAATAAAATTTCCTAGATATTGCACTCGAATTTCGTGGGCTGGAATCTGCTATAAAATATTATTATATTATCTATGCATTTCCGTTTCATATAACCGAACCCATCAAAGTTATTCGATGTTCCGTTTTCAGGTAAAAAAAATATGGTATATGTATATCCCAAATAACCATGGTCATAACCAGGTTGTTTGTATTTCAAGGAGCGGTATTTTCTCCATTCTTCAAAAATAGCAAAAGTTTGATCGGTTGTAAAAATAAAGAATCTTAGTTTTGAAATTTATCTCTACTTTGGTATCGTCTCCCATGCATTGTGTGAACAAAGCAGTTGGTCAGATAATATCCGATAATGAAGGAAAGATTTATTACAATTGAACAGCATAGTTATGTCCCAGCGAAAAAATCGTAGTATTGGATGCATTGTTTTCTATTTTGGCTTATCGCAGCATTTTTGAAAATCACGTAAAATATCAAGCTTTCTAGAATTCAGACAAGCGAGGTTGATTATAAAAGTTTTTAATAGGTGCTTCGATGTGCACTTTAGCTGCTGAACATAGACTTTCCCAGTGGGACATGGTGCAAAAAAATAATGTCTTATGAAACCAGTGCAGTATGCGATAGATAACTCACACAGAATAAATATCGCCATCAGAATTATTCTTACTATAATGAGAAGGGGAATTCTGGCAATAAATTCGCTATTCTTTTGGCAATAAATTCGATAACCACAATGCACATGGTTTCTGTTTGTATAAAAAGAGGATTGGGCATTGATCTAATCTGTACCACATGGTGGTACCACATTTTCGATCTGTAAGTAGTCTTTAAATAAATAACAAAATGATGGATGCGGTGGTTCGTCAGTACTTTCTAGACCTAGAAATTCCTTTTAGGGTTTGTCCAACCCGTAAAGTAAAACGTCAAAAGATTGCCTCTAGTAGCTGTCAATCAAATCGAGCAGTCTTGTAAATTATCTTCCTCTGATGAGGCAAATATACTATCTACAACATTGATAATTTGTAAGTCTTAGCTTCCTAAATAAGTTGGTTCACTGATAAGACTGCTCTAACATCACCAATTCAAATACTTTGTTATGATAACATTTAATCACATTTCAAACGATTTCATGCATTATAGCTCTGTCGGACTTTGTATCATCTGTGTGCTGTATTAGAACTACTAGTGTGGTAGAAGTTGAAATACATACAAAATCCAACTATGTAAAATTAAATCCTGATTGTTATACACGGTTACAAATTACATGCATGGCTAAACACTATGGTGATATTTTTTTAATTGGTATTCTCATTCGTAAAGAATAGCCGTCCAGCACACTCGAGATCATATAATATATATATATATTTATATTTTAATTGTTAGTTAATCCCTTTTTGTATGAAATTTAATTAACATTGAGTTTAAGATTAAAATCGGATTTGGTTGGTGACACTTTAACAGAATTTTAAGTGAAAATTTCCGATACTGTATATTTGATAAAAAATCAACTTAAGATTGAGGTATAGTGCAAATGGCGAGCCTATCAGAACATTATGAAATAAAAACACCAACTAAATGTGGGTGAGATAAATAAGACTTCAGTAAAGAATGCTCCAATTGAAAACGAGACAGGCGTAGATTACGATTGTAAACTTGTATCTGTTGGGTCGTAAAACACAGCCTTCTCTTTAAGTGGGATTAGTAAATTGAAGAAAACCCATTCAAATCCAAAACTATAAACTATATTTTCTGCGACTCGGAGAGTTGCAACAGGCTCTACAATCAATCAGAAACGTGTTTGCTCGCAGCGCAGCTGGCAAATTATAATACTCTTTAGGAGAGATAACGATAATATAAGGAAGGATATGGGAAAGAAGTGAAATTGGAGAAACGAAGATTGTTCACAACTTTCCGCCCAAAACCAACCAGACTTAAACGGGAAGTGCGCAAGATCGTCGCCCATCAGCTATGCAACACAAATTATCAAGTTATCTAGATACCCAAGATGTCCTACCTTCAGCCCTGCACATTCACAAAGTAGGTATTGGACTCACTTCTCCTCGTCTCCATCCTTACAGCTCCTACAGAAGAGTTTTTGTTTTTGAGGTTGGCAAGGACCATATGATTTCGGATATCCTGCAAGAAGCCTGTAGTGCTCACATCTTCTTCAGATTAAAATCACTTGCCTCCTTCATAATATTTAACAAGTCGGATAAAGGAATTAAAATATCAGTATTAATTGCCTCTTCCCACGATTTGGAGACCATTCATGCATACTTGTCAGCGGTCCGCCATGATATTACCATGAACCGAATTCGATATCAGTCTCACAGTATGCTAACGGATGTTATTTAAATCCCATATTTCGATCGATTCCAAGGCTTTGAGATTAGCAAAACTGGCTACGGAAATATTAATAGTTAATGGATCCATATCCCGTAACAATACTACACTATATTTTTTTGGAAAACTACGGAACACAGAATGGGTGCGATATTTTATGAAAAGACAAGTTGTTGTGGTAATATTTACTTAAAAAATTCAAATTCGTCCAAAAAACTTTAGAGATGGATGAACTCAACAACAATATACTAAATAGAGAACTTCTTAAGATTTTGATGATGAAGCTTCTTACTAGACCACCTTGTTTCGCTGAATTCAATCATGATCGTGACTGGTTCAAAAACGTCATCCAAAATCAGTAAAAGTCAACGCTGTTCCCGAGATTATATTACAAATTAATGGAGTAATTATAAGGCTGAGGCAACCCTGGACATTAGTTTTGCTAGTGTATATTCAAAATGAATATATGAGATTAGTTCAACTTGAATTCCACTTGTTTTGTCTATTGCTCAAAAACCAGCTCGTCTTAATTTCTGCAAAGAAATGTTGAAACATCACGTTGCTTCAAAAAAAAAAAAAAAGATTGTAACAGAAGACGAATTATGGATCTATGTGTATTGGCCGGAAAAAAAGAGTACTCCAGTATATGCGTCAAAACGAAAGTTGCTCTTGCACAAACAACTTCGAAGCAAATGGCTGTCAGAGCTTCGGATATAGTGGCCATGTGGGAATTGTAACAATATAGCGGACTTATCGGCAAAACCATTACATTGGCGGGTCTCCTCCGTAATATTACTTTTCAATAGACCTCACTCCTTAGAATATCAGGACAAATAGGACATATCGCTAGATCGAAGCAACAACGGAAGGACTGATCTTCATCACGAAGGGTTATTTAAGAGAATCAATAATATTACTAGGCAAGGCGATTTCTTGTGATCGATGCAACTTTGTTAGTTATAAACCGATTTTGCCCAAAAATACCGCATTTGAAAGGTATTTTCACCATATTTTCACCATATCTACAGATATGCATCGTCTGGAACAATTTTTTTTGGAGTAATGTTCATTTAAAGTTGCTACTAACACATACATAAAACAAATACTGAATGTGTGTTTATTATAAATATCAAAAGCCCTGTGTTGAATTGTGAATTGGCTAAAATTGATTAGCATATCTTTATGCTCTTATAAAATTATTTATTAAATGTAAAAAAAATCCCAGAATTTGCATTCGAATTTCGAGGGCTAGGCTCTGTCAGTTTTAATTAATAGGTAAGGGGAGGCGGATTTTCTCGAAATATCTACAATATTTTCGCATAAACTTGAATTTGTTAGATAGTATCTTTGATTTGAACCCAGTAGGAAAAGTATTAAACAAAAAATAAAAATCTAAAACGAGATTATTTTGTTAAGTCAAATGAACGGTATTTCGAAGACTTTGTTAAAGAATTTAGTTTTAAGCCCAAATATTGCCAAATTCACGGGAAGTTGAGGTTTAAAATTGGGAATATTTAAATTTTACCTTTAGTGTCATTAAAGTGCCCATAAGACAAATAATTTTTACCGAGGAATTATCTGATTAAGTAAAAATAACTTCATTTTTTTTTTTGCCTAATATCGATTTCATCAACCACAAACAACAAACGTTCGAAAATATTTGAAATTTTTAATGGCTACAAATTCTAAAAACAAAACTTTTTTGGTGAATCGTCAAAAATTTTACTAGAATTTTTTTAATTGCAGAATATGGACGGAAATCCAAGGTCACAATTAAAATATGATCACTTTTTTGGATTTTAAAACATCGTGAACTTGAGGAAAATGAGACAGGAAACAAACTAGATACATTGACATTTGTTACACTTCACGCAACGTTAGAATTTACACCATTTGTGGAGTTTGACAGATGATATTTCAGGGATATTAAAAACGGAGCTTTATACGATAAAGCAACGCGTCTTCATTGTTGAACTATATTTCATAAATAATGAAAGTTTGGCAGCTACAATATCATTCTAAGCGATGTAGCACATTTTCAATTTTTCGTCAAAATTGCCGCATTTGGGGTTCAGAAAAACCAATGCACCCGTAACGTGTCACTGTTTCGTGCAAATTTCGGTTTGGAGGCATCACTTTGAAAATGAGGCTGGTTAAGTAGTGACGTTTACTGATTCTCGACATTGCGACATGATAACAGAGTGCGTACTGTCTAAATGTGGACACAATTTACTGGATATTTTATTCCATACATAACCTTATCCTATGTACCTTATGATTTAGTTCAAACTCATGTAAGAAAATTATAGTCGGTCTAAACTGATTACGCGATGCGTTTAGAGAATTGGTCTTAGCTTGAAATATGTCGCTATAGAAAATAAGCATAAACCAAATTTGAGTGGAATTTTTATTAATCTTTTTGCCTGCAGATCTGAAAAAAGTCATATCGGAAATGTTTATATAGGGACTAGTTCCAAAAATGGATTGATTCTGACCATAGCTAGTAAAAACACTTATTTTTCCAGAAACATATAGAAAAAAATTGGAGAATATTTTCGTGCAATATTTCGTTTTTGATAGGTTTAAGTGAAGATCGGGAAGCAGCTTTATATGGGGGCTATGCCTGAGAATTTTCCTATTGGGTTTATTGTTGGACTACTGATTAATGGATGCAAAAAGCACACAAAAACCCAAATTGACCGAGATATATATGATAAATTGGATCTTCTGGCAACTTAAGTCATTCTGATAGGGGCCATTTGTATGAGTACTAGATCTGAACATGCACAGATTTTCACTAATTTCACCAACAGCATTTGTCCTATGGCCGATAGCATCTTATATACCAAATTTCATAAAAATATATTCATATTTGCGACCTGTGGTTTGATTACAAGGTTTACATGAACACACATATGGACAGATGGACGGACATCGCTAAATCAAACCAGAAAGTGATTCTGAATCGATCGGTATAATAGTTATGGTAGTAACAAACATCAGCACAAACTCATTATACCCTGACCACATAGTGGTATATGGTATAATAACAATGTAATGGAAAACAACTGTGTTTTCTGTCCAATTCAAATCTTGCGTGTATTTTGGGAAACCCTTTAGCACCTGATTCTATAATAACCAAGGTTCAGAAAATACACACATGAAACACACAATGTTCTGTTCAAAAGCAGCCAACACATATCTTTATTTTCATATCAATTATGTGCGTTTCTAAATTTTCTACGGTGCCCAACACAACCATGACTGTGTTCGTTTTAGTATTTCGTTATTTACACGAACATTTTTGTATCACGTACTTTTTGTTTCTATGACACATAAACCACACATTTTTGAGTGTTGCTTTATTTGAAGCTAATGTTCTGGTACGTGTACTGAAAAAAAAAACAGAACATGTACAATAAACAGGTTCGAGTTCAGTTATATTTTAAGTTGTGTTGTGGCTCGTGTTCTAAGAAAAAACAGAACATGTACAATAAACAGGTTCGTGTTCAGTTATATTTTAAACACGACTTAAAATATAACTGAACTCGAACCTGTTTATTTTACATGTTCTGTTTTTTTTCAGTACACGTACCAGAACATGAACTTCAAATAAAGCAACACTCAAAAATGTGTGGTTTATGTGTGATTGAAACAAAAAGTACGTGATACAAAAATGTTCGTGTAAATAACGAAATATTGAAACGAACACAGTCATGATTGTGTTGGGCACCGAAGAAAATTTAAAAAAAAAACATAATTGACATGAAAATAAAAATATGTGTGTGTTGGTCTAAGTTATGTTTGTTTACATATATGTACGAGTTTTTTATTCAGTGAGTGTTTTTTTCTGAACTCTGATAATAACTGATACGAAAGGGACAAATGCACTCCAAATATTTCTCTTGCTTATATAGAAATATGTCAAATCACACCAATATTGAGATTATTTTACTATACACTACAAATAAGATTCAGGGTACAAAAACTCCAAACAGATAGCAGAGCCGGCTATATCTGTTTCCTTGATAAATATTATGTTCAATCGAGGTCGCTGAAGAATAATGAGGCATTATTATTGACCAGAGGGTCAATTTATGTCAAGAGCCTTCTAGCTCTGCAAATGTTATAAGCGATCGAAGCCAAAATATTTGCAACAAACTGTAAACTTAGATCTCCAAATTGTAGATATTGATGAAGTTTAAAATTTAAAAATATAAATTGTAAAACTAATTTCTTTCTCAATTAATTTTCATTAAATATCTGAAATTAATCTAAAACAATTTCTAAAGGAAAAATTAAATTGAATTGTATAACAAAACCTTACGTGCTATGACTTTTTAAGGTCGTTTAACGTGTCGCCCTAACACTTTGTCTTCACTAATCACTGTCATACAGTATTACTGTTTCCGTTAGTTTTACTGACATTGTTTTCTGGTGCTGATTTAAGAGATATAGAGACTATGACTACAACTACGACTATTTCTATGACTATAGTTTACCGGAACATGCTAATAAATCGTTATTCACCCACAAAAGTTTTAGCTTAGACATTCATTCATACGAGTACATTTGCAGAAATACTTGGTACACAAACACATGCAACAACATATAATTGGACGTCTTTATAAGCTAGTAACTTGAATATCAAAAACTTTGGAAATTTTTGGCACACACAGGATGTAGCATCACCAAATAACTTTTCTATTTAAAACAACAATTAAAACAACCGTACTTACTACATGTATGGTGATTTTTTTATATTTTATCTTATTCCAAGGAAATCTATAAGATTAAAGCGAAGATTGAAAGTAGTAGTTACAATTAATGTGGCAGTTATAATTTTGCTTCAAATCTAAAAATGACTAAATATGTCAGAAATCCCGAAAAGCTAAGATATATGAGGTGAATATGATAGACCAGGACATCGTCTTATTATTCTGAAACCCATTTTTTGCTTACAAAGGAAGAACTTTTTTTGGATGTGATTTTAAACAACTTCCAAAGATGTTAATATAAACCTGTTATAAAAAAAAAACTACACTTTATTATCTAAACAATATCAAAGAGAAATTGAAAATAACCTAGAAAATATTGGTAATTCCCAGCTTTTCGAGAAATCCTAACGTAATAACTCATAAACACAGAAAAAATTTTTTTTCCCACTATTATGCCAACGACCTTAAGGAAAATAAAATTTGGTCATATGGTCTGGAGTTTTGTCGATTTATTTCTTTATTTTTTTCGGAAACGACTGAAATAAATACTTCAATCTAAGTAATTGAATGGGCGTTTGGATCGAGAAGAAATAATTCGAGTCTAAAAAAAAGGAAATAATGTTTAGAGGGGAAATTAATAATTTAAGGTGCCTTAATGTAGCACAGTAAGGTTCCAAATCTTATATATTTAAAGAATTTATGAATAAACTTTGCATTCAAGATTTTTTTCAATATTTTTCTTTTCTCAAACCTCTATAACTAGAGTTCTAATTAACGTAGGCTGTTGACATAGGTCTAGGAACACTCAGTGGATCAAGCTCCTTCTTTTGAGCTATTAACTGCTTAAATTCGTTGGGTTTGAGGAAAGTTATGCGTGGACAATCAACTTTACTTTTACTGTACGTTAACTTATCTTGGCATATTTTGGCATTACTGTACGTTAACTTCTCTTGGCAAATTCGTTGGGTTTGACGAAAGTTATGCGTGGACAATCAACCTTACTTTTACTGTACGTTAACTGTTCTTGGCATATTTTGGCATTACTGTACGTTAACTTCTCTTGGCAAATTTTGGTATTATATTATAAAAATTAATATAGTATAATATAATGCTGCGGAACAGCAGAGGTCCTCTAGTATACTATAAAACAAAGTGTTTCTTGCATCTTAAATTAAGCATCTCGCGAAAAGCTACTATGTTGGAAAAATTCTGAGTTTTTCCTCGATATGTAATGCGGCGCCTCGCCTCTTGATATTTACTTACCAAAGAAATTTTTATTAAAAAATAAATTATATTAACATACCTGAAAAGAAGAAAGACCAAACAGAATATCAGTAACATTTAAGATATAAAATTTATAAAGAAATTTTTTTGTGACATATTATTCCATTTTTTTTATGAAAATCAGTAATTTACATTTATGATCTACATTATCTACCATAATTTCATATGTATATGAAGTAGCACTACGAATCAAAAGCAAATTTATTTTGGCTTAAGTGCACGTTATTGCTGTGTTTTAACATTTGACAAGATAAATCAAAACCAAGTAAGAGCGTTAAATTCGGCTATCCCTTCAACCGTATTAAAAAAAAAATCGTATTCTAACCAAGGTTGCCAACACTAAGATACAAAAAAGGTTAGATTGTACATTATAATGGCAAGGGTTTTTCAATGTTATTTAAAATTAATATGATAATTAAAAATTTTAGTATTTTCCGGCTGATTTAACTAAATGCAACTAGTAAATGCAATCAGCATAATGCTAAATACATACAGTTACATATTTGTTTGTTTAAAGAGGGTAGAAGTATAACCATCTTGGTTATTCTCTTATTCTCATCGATAAATATTCGTTCAAATGTACAAAAAAAAAAACAAAAAAACAACAAGCAAACAAAAATGTGTATGTATTCCTGATACACGTTCCGTTATGTAAAGGGTCCGCCAAACAACTTTTTTTTTTTTGAAAATGCAATAAAAAAAAACTACTGAATATTATCTCAAATTTCTTTTTTTATTTGAAAGCACAATCCTTCCGGTTAATAATGGAAAATAATTTCATTCAAATGGCTGCCTCGGCTGGCCATGCAGTAGCCTACACGATCGGTCCAATTTTTAAGCACATTATCGATTGTGTGCAGCTGTATTTCACCAATGGCTTCACAAATATTGTCCTTTAAAGCGTCAATTGTCTCTGGCTTGTTGGCGTAACACTTATCTTTGAGGGCATCCCACAAATAATAGCCCACCGGTATCAAATCGCAGCTCCGAGGTGGCCAAACGACATCAGCTCTGCGGCTGATAATGCGATCTTCAAAAACAGGGCGCAAAACATCGAGTGTAGCTTCGGCTGTGTGGCACGTAGTGCCGTCCTGTTGAAACCAAATGTTGCCAATTTCCTCCTCTTCAATTTTTGTGAACAAAAATTCATTTAAAATGGCCCGATAACGATCGCCATTGACTGTAACGGCCACTCCTTGCTCATTTTTGAAGAAAAATGGCCCAATTATGCCTCTGGACCAAAATCCGCACTAAACAGTGACTCGTTTTGGGTGTATCGGCTTTTCAATGTATGCGTGCGGGTTTTCTGTGCCCCAAATGCGTCAATTTTGCTTGTTTACATACCCGCCAAGATCAAAATGAGCTTCATCTGAAAAGATAATTTTTTTTGGCAAAAAAATGCGAAAACGCATTGCATGGTCAGTTGGCTTCAACTCCTGAACCAATTGGACTTTGTATGGCGTCATACCAAGGTCTTTATGCAAAATTCGTCACAATGATGCCTCCGAAATGTTCAATTCTTGAGAACGACGGTGTTCAATTCTTGTTGATGGCGCTTCACGCACACTTTCTGCCACAGCAGCAATATTCGCGGGTGTACGCACTGTTTTTGGCTTTTCACGCTTTGGTTCATCGATGAGGATGCCAGTTTCTTTCACTTTTTTCACAAGATAACGAATATACGGAGCTGACGGTGCTTCTCTTCTTCCAAAATCCGTACGCAATTTTCGCACACATTCTGCAACATTACCATGATTTTCAAAGTAATGTCGCAATATTTCCCAGCGTTGTTCAGGCGTATACTCAACCATATTCGTTCAGCGGAAGGATTAAACTAATTATCTGTCAAATCAGACATGAGCTAAGTGTTACCATTCACGAAATAAGCACTAGTTGAAAAAAATAAACGTTAGATTTTATCGGAGAATCTTTACATTTTCGTTCGTAAATTCTCGGCTGTTGGGCGTTGAGTACTAATCTGCCTGAAATAATGAGTAACAATATTATCTTATTTATTGCCTAGTTCAATGGTTTATTTTGTGATTGAGCGTGATTTGAATAGACGGACAGACGTACATCGACCCGAGTTGCTATAATGATCAAGAATATATATACTTTCTGCGGTCACAAGCAATTTGTTCGCTATGTTATTAAGGGAATGACAAACCCTATGCAGTGTGGTGTGGAGGGTAAGTCAATAAAAAAAAACTGTACTGTAAAATATTGATTTTTGCACTTCGAATTGAAACTACTTTTCCTTGTATTTATGGAAAAGTTTCAAAGGTTTTTTTTAATCGAAAGTTGTATAAAAAAAAAAAATCATGTGAGTCCGATCACAGGGAAGATATGTAAACATCTGGTAATAAATAAAATGCAGAAAACAGCGACAAGAATTTTTTTACATATCATAAATTTTTCACCAAACAATCATGTCACACCGATTTGTCTTAATGCTTACATGTTACGCGTAAGATCTTACGCTCACATATTCGCTGTTTTTGTGATTGTATTGTGAATTAGAAATTTACCCCCCTGCGCGTATAGATGTTTACACATCAATAACATTCAAAGAGCTTGTTACTTTAGAAGTAATGAAAAAGTGATACTATTAGGACTTAGTTTTCGGGTTATTGTATATTGGAGTTACTTTTGCGGTTCATTGTCTAAGTAAATAATATTATTAGTTAGCATTCGACAAGTCCCTTTCCTCTACTCTTAATTATTACGCAGAGTCAATGGATTTATTTGGTTACCGATTTTTATACCCTACGCCAGTCTGTGGTCCGGCTATACAGAGGTTATGCTGATGTTTATAACCACCAACAATAACTGATCAAGACCATTCTTTATCGATTGATTAATACTCATTTTCTGACTCGAGTTTTCGTAGTCCGTCCGTCGGTTTGTCTGTCTGACCATGAAAATTTTGTTATCCAACCCGAGGTCGGAACTATAAATATATTTTGATGAAATTTTGTGCATAAGCTTTTGTCAGCCACAACATGAATGCTATTGAAGTTTGTGAAAATCGGTGCATGTTCAGACCTAGTCTTAACACAGATGGACCCTATGAGAGTCGTAGATCTCGAGCAAATTTGTGTTATGAAATTTTACACCCATTAATTAGTACTTTAAAATTAAACCTTGTAAGACGATTTTTAGTCATAGTTTCCATATAAAGCCGCTTCACGTTCATCAATTAAATCTATTAAAAAAAAACACAGATTTTTCTCAAATTTGGTTTACATATGTTTTTTGTCAAAAATATGTGACTTTACCTAATATGGTCAAGATCGGTCCATTTTTTGATATGAACTTTGTCATAATAAATTTTGTCGGGCAATAAATTTATAACAAAGCCGTTCAAATTGGGTTTATGCTTATTTCCTGTATCCAATTCCAAGTAGTTCGACCTAAGTCCCTTTCTTTAAACACATGGTATAGATGGATATCTTATAGCCGAGCTAAACCGACAAATATTTAATTTGTAACAAATTCCGTAGCCGCAACAAATCTGTTTACTCTAAACAAACTTGGTTTGAAAACTCAATGACTTTTTCAATAAAAGATATTTTTGCGGCAAAAAAGCGGGCAAAATTGCACTTTACGGGGCGCACCGCCAAAAAAAAATGGAAAATGACCCCCTCCTGGAATTAATCCGGAGATTACGAAAATCGATACCAGAAGGAGGGAAAATGCCCCTGGGCGGGCCCAGGAGGCCCCAAAAAGGGACCCAAGGTTGCGAAAAAATCATGTGGGTACTCAAACTTCCGGAAATTTTATGGAGATAAAAAAAGAAAAAAAAATTTGGAGCGTGGTCCCAAGTGTCCCCAGCCCCCCCCCCCCAACATTGGGGGCCTGATCCATTTTATAAGTGTGGGTATTCAAATGGAAGGGAAATCCGAGAGCGTTAAGAAAATCGATACCAGAAGGGGGGAAAATTCCTCTGGGGGGCCCAGGGGCCCCCAAAATTGCGAAAAAAAATCATGTGGGTACTCAAACTTCCGGGAATTTTATAGAGATAAAAAAGAAAAAAATTTGGGGCGCGGTCCGAAGTGTCCCCAGGCCCCCCTAACAATGGGGGCCTGATCCATTTTATAAGTGTTGGTATTCAAATGAAAGGGAAATCGGAGAGCATTAAGAAAATAGAATAATTTTTGGATACTGTTGTTGTTTTTTTGTAATTTTTTTCGAAAATGAAAAAAAAAATTTTTTTAAAAAAAAATTTTATCGACGCAGGTTTGACAGATTATACGAGGGGGTGCTTTAATACCATGTGAGATAAGGCCATGATGGCTTTATCTCTCATTAAATAGGGAGATAAAGTCACTTTTTTTCATTTGAATGGGAGATAAAGCCATCATGGCCTTAGCTGACATTAGCAATATTAGAAAATGGCTTTATCTCTCATTTCAGTTTTCTTATTTTTATAATTAAGATGTAATGGTTTTCCCTTTTAGAAAATGTTTAAATTAGATGTAAACATTCCGTAAAAGGGAAAATCAATAGTTTTCTTATTTTTATTATTAAGTATTGAAATCTGGCTTCGCATACTAAAGTTTTCCTGCGTGGCGGCCTGCGGCCGCGCTTAAGGGTTTTCTCCTCCAGAAGGACTGAATAAAGTTTTCCTGCGTACGTCACAAGAATAAAAAAATGTGTTTTATAAACAAGATTTATACCTAATACCGTTAATAGTTTTCATTTTACTACATTTATACCTATTACCATTAATAGTTTTAATTTTTAATAGAATCGCGCGATTTTTTCGAAACAATTTTTTATTTATCTTTTATTAACATTTTCAAACTGTAATATCCCCTGTCTTTCAAATTTGAAACAAATGGGAGCACTGAACCTAAGCAAGATTTGTACCTAATACCGTTAATAATTTTCATTTTACTACATTTATACCTATTACCATTAATAGTTTTCATTTTTAATCGAATTGCTGATGTTTCTCATTCATGATTTGACTGTTGACACAACCACATCGCTATGAATTTTATTATACCGTCAGACAAAGTCATTTTCCCCCTTCTGGTATCGATTTTCTTAATGCTCTCGGATTTCCCTTTCATTTGAATACCCACACTTATAAAATGGATAAGGTCCCCAATGTTAAGGGGGGGGGGGGGGGCTGGGGAAACTTGGGAACACGCCCCAAATTTTTTTCTTTTTTTTTATCTCCATAAAATTTCCGGAAGTTTGAGTACCCACATGATTTTTTCGCAACCTTGGGTCCCTTTTCAGTGAAGACTTTTTACGCGACCTAAATCTCTTGCCGCCGAGCAATTTGCAATTTCTTTAGATTTCAAAACAAGAAAACGTGTGGAAAGTATTTTGGCTAGAGTAGCAGTTTGAAACCCAAATAAATGATTTTTGCCGTGGTGACTACACACGTGTGTGCCGATACGATGTCATGATTAATGGATGAGCTGTCCAATAGCTTTAAATAATATTTCGCGGTGATCATTATGACCTTGCAGGCCGACAGATCGTTGCCGCGGTGATCGTTATAACCCTGTCACCAAGTTCTTGCAGGCCGACAGACCTATTTGGCGTTCTTTGGTGCACGTTCACCCGTGGATTCCACTGCTTTGACTGTTCCTTGGTCGCTGGTTTATTTTAATGGCTCCATATATCGTCCTTGGTTAGTAAACAGCACAAAAACTTCTTCGGTTGGACATCGCTAAATGCTTCTTGTCCATATAACTCAGCTGAGTAATACCCCTTAGCCATCTCACGCTCTTTCCTATTCTAGTCTTCTACCATGGATTTTATAGAGTAAAAAGGTCGAGAAAGAAAAAATATGATAAGTTTATGACGCGTGCTATGTAACTTGCCGCATATAAAGCGCAAAAAGCTTATAATGCTCAAAAAGCGTAGCTGTCGAAACGCGAGGTGTGTAATTCCACCTTAACGGAGCACTATTGATTTTTAGTTAACTACAAGGGAAGTCCAAAATGTCACTGAGTGGTCAAACTGTCAAACGCGGTACAAGTATTAGAAAGCTTTCGAAGAAAGATTATTAATTATAAGATATAACAAAATTATAGTCGGTCCACACTGACTATATAAAAGGGTAGTATGCCTAACTAATTGGTTAAAGAAAATAAGCATAAATCAAAATTAAGTGGCTTTGTTAAAAGCTTGTTGCCTGACGTTATGAAAAAGTTCATATCAGATGCTATTTTTATATGGGGACTAGGTCGAAAAATGAACCAATCAGGACCATATTAGGTAATCTTATATTCTTCACAAAAAAAATTTATTAACCAAATTGGAGCAAAATCTGTGCAATATTTTTTGCGTTGATAAATTTAGAACTGGAACCAACGTTATATGGGGCTATGACTGCAGATTCCAATTAATGGGTAGAATAAACACAGATCACCCAAATTTGAGATCTGTGTGATAATTTGAATCCTAGGGGAATTGAAGAAGATATCTAAGAGGTCGTTTGTATGGGAACAAGGTCTGAACATGGCCAAATTTCATTAAAATTTATTCATATTTGCGAATTATAGTTCGACTGCAATGTTTAGAAGGACTCACGGATTTACAGACAGATGGAAAGACAGTGGATGGACGGACATAGGGTATAAAAAGTTTATTCGAAAAGTCTATTTGTCCTACGTACTCGTGAAAGTTAAAAATTCATAGAAATTAAGTTAATTAAAACCAAAAAAAAATCAAGAAAACTTATTTTTTTTTATGATCCCGAAAAAATATTTTCAATATATAACAACACTTTCTAACATTAGATTATATAATTTCTTCAGAGCGGCATGTCTTATATTGTCAGGCCAAATGTCTTACTTTTCTTTATAAAATAATGGCCTCTCTAATGTGGCGATGCGAAAGTGATAAAAAGTAAACGAGCTTCAATTTAGGTTACATTTTGAAATTGTAGTTAAATAAAGTAGAAAAGTATGGGGTTGGCTTAATTCCAGCATCACATACATTTACACTCATACAATAGTTGCAGTAGTAGTAGTAGTAGTTTTTGTGTATATGTATATAAACACACCCATGATAGAAATCTATGGCTAACTTTGTAATGTCACAAACTTTTGCTATTTCTATATAAAGCCACAGAGACGACTACCCTTAACTAGCGGCAAAAATTTGTGAAGCTCTGGTTAAGTTCGTTTACATTTGACGCTAATGCTGCAAACAATTTGACATTTCTGACAATTGCTATGCCAATTTTTTTATTTTTTTTTTAATATGCAGTTGTGTGTTTATTCGCTCCGATTTAGTAGTTTTGCCAAAGCCAAGAATAAGTAGCAGCAGCCACTAACATGACAATGATGTCTATCAGGAGGTTTTTATTATGTTCCTACTATATTCTAAACACTCACATACACACACACACACACTCTGAATAGGTGCAAGTATATGTATGAGGTTAGCAAAGAAGAAGTATATGTTTGTTAATATGCATTTATGCATATAACGCAGTATTGTAACGATTTTAGCGGTTCAAAATTTTGATTTCACCCATCTAACACTTTTTTGCGATTCGTGTAGGATTTTAGTTTTTGCCTGCATGTTCAGGCATAACTCTTTTAAATTGTTGTACGGGTGTTAGTGCAATTGTCACTTCACAATATTCCAATGGTGACAACATTGGGTTCATAATTTACATATGCACACACTCGCACACACACAGTTTTGAGGAATTGTAACTAGAAATGCTTTTGTTTTATTAAAGATCAACCAGGTCCGTATTTTCTTTTGCTAGCTTTAAACTACGAACTAGTAGATAGCTATTTGGACATTATGGGTAGGCAGATTGAATGAGTGATTATTTTATAGAAGTTGTGCTTAATCGTATTTTTATATTAAAATTTTATTCTAATGGATGTCTTAGAATTCGAGAACAAAACTATTTCATTTCATATCATTTATTTTGTTGCAATAGCTTTTTACAAAATCTACGGTCATAATTAAGTTTAAACTTAAGTTAATGCTATTAGGGCGGTCACAGAATAACCCGATCTGATGTATAGATGTCGGCGCACAGTGGACCATATTTTGATAAGGCGGCCAAAAATCATTTTTTTTTTGTTACCGATTTTAAAGTTATGTTATTCATTTGAAAGTAAATACTAGTAAACCTCGGGAGCCAAAAAATTGCGACTCTATCTCAACCACATCACAGCGAACAGGGTTTTCGAAAATGGGCTTTCTCAGTATTTTGCTAAAATTAAAAATTTCTTTGTAAATTTTTATTTTTGAATGACTGTAACTTTTTTGATTTAAAAGATTTTGAAGTGAAATAAATTTTGTATAATTTTGTGGCTTCCATACTATTAACGTCAAAAACGTAAAGTCACTGAGTCATTCCGAAATTTAAAAAAAAATTTTTTTTTAAAAAAGGTCAAAATTTTCCGAAAATCTCCTACAATTTTTCTGACCCAAGGTTAGATATTTTCTGCAAAATTTATGAATACAAAAGTTGGAATTGCGGAAGCGAACCAATGAAAATAATTGTGGGATTTTTCCAGAGTATCGAGATTTAGTTTCTGCCAAAAAAGAATGCTTACCTTCACAATCTGCTATTAGTGTCACTTCAACATCAGCAGAAATAAAATTGCAAGATCTCCTTGAACATACTGTAGAACGATTGCTAAATACGCTTTATACTGATCATTTAAAAAAAATTGGTAATGGCAGCATTACTTTAATTTCTAAATAGGGATGTGATGGATCCTCTGGTCAGAAACAATACAACCAATTTAATGCCGAAAATTGATCAGATGCTAATTTATTTATGGTATCTTTCGTTCCATTGCGCTTAGCAAAAAGATATAGCGTCTTAGAGCCGTCAACTAGTAGAGCAACAGAAATTGATATATGGAAAAATTAAATTCCTTCTTCAACAAAGTATTGCAGACCACTAAAATTTGCATTCAAAAAGGAAACCAAAGATGTCATAACTGGAGAAGTTCAAAAAATAAAAGATCAAATTAAGGAACTTCAACCAGTAATATTTAAATTTGATGACCAAGACATTGGTACATTTTAAAATGTGTCTCACAATGATTGATGGAAAAGTTGCACAAGCTTTAACTGGAACAAAGTCAACGTCAAGCTGCATTATATGCCAAAAGACATCAATTCAATTAAGCCAACCCCCACCAGAAGACGATAGCTTTAAGGAAGCCTACGAATTTGGAATGTCCCCTCTTCATGCTAGAATACGTTTCATGGAGCATATTCTTAAATTGGCTTATGATTTGGAATTTACCAATAGGAGATCTATCTAAAGAAGCGCAAGAAAAAAGGAACAAGGACTACAGATTCTTTCGCGACCAGAACACAAGGAAAATGTCCAGATGTTGTACTAATGAATGTTGTGCACTTGAGATCAATATATGTCCAACATTCGTCAAAAATGGAAAACTGAATTAGACGAAGAAGCTAAACAACTTCTAGAAGATGAAAATCAAGGCTATTTAGAAGAAATTTTTACTAAAATTGGTTGATTTAAAGTACTTTTTCATTACACTAACAATAAGTTACACTTTTTTTTATATAGTTAAAAAAATTTTCTTGATTTTAAAATTTATATATTTTGTAAATTTACAATAAAAATTGTTATATTTCATAAATTTACCATAAAAATTGATATAGAAATATTTAAAAAGACAATAAAAAAAAATTTAACTAAAGCAAAAACATACGAGTTTTTCATTGAAACTTCTCTATCTTGAACCAATATAAGGTAACTTTTACGTTCGCTGCTTAATAAATTATATTTTAACTCGGGATCTTTCAAAAAAAAAAAAAAAAAAACAACCTTTGGCCCTTGTGCACATTAGGACTAAAAAGTTTACGGGGGCCAAAGTTTGGCATTTTCTGAAAAAATTAACTTAAAAAATTGTTAAAAAGTATTAGTTGTAAAATAAATTAAAAAATAAGACATTATATTAAAAAAAAACCTTTTTTTTACCTTTTAACACTTCACTTTTGTACTAAAATTCAACTATAAACCCTCCGTAACTTTTTTTATTTTCGGTCGAGAATTACGTTTTTTTATAGCAAAACTTAAAGGCTAAAGTCTCACTTACCAAACAAAAAAAACCGCATATCAAAATTCCAATCCAATCAAAAGTTATAGATTTTTGACCGCCTTCTCCTCAAATGGTCCACTGTGCGGCGGTAGTTTGAAAAGTGACAACCCTATAAAACATATGTTTTAAATTTCAAGACGCCAAGAAAAGTACACGATATCAGTGTAAACGTGAAAAAAATTGGTCACCGTTATATACTTCAATACTTTCTCAGTCCAACCAATAGTAAAGTCGAGCTAAATTCTACTTTAGGAGAGTTTGCTGCAAGACAAATACCGTAGTGCTCGACAAATTAAGGTTGCTACGCTAGAAAATCGTATTGGATGATCTGCGGCCAAAGGTGCAAGAGGTAGCTGAAATGGCATTACAAAAAAGCTATAGATTTCCAAAAATTTGGAGATAAGAAAGCTGTCCGCGTTGATCTCAACAGAACAAAAACGGCATCGTGAAGATGTTCCAATAGATTTTTTTGAAATCATTTAACGCTTCATACCTGAGACAAAGGAACAACTAAAATAGTGGACTGAAACGGGAAAATCATGTCGCTGTACAGGCTTCTGTTTTTCGGGATACTCATGGAACAATTTTCATTGGTTATCTGCAAAAAGGAAAAAAAAAATAAACGGCGAGTATTATGCTAACTTATTGCAGCGTTTACCCAGATTACCGGCTTAGCAAAGAGCAAGTGTCCTCTTCGTCGATGAAACCAATTCAAAATAGTAATATAGCAATTACTGCACACTGTATTCGGCGTTAAATTTTCAGCAGTTGTATTCACTTCATCGAAATATTACGTATATACAAAGTTAAATTCCCGAGTTAACAAATTTTTTCGCCACTTCTTTCGAACTTTGGGCTTTATATGACCATTAAAGTAACAAAATTCAATTATTTTTGGATGCTTGTTATTGTTCATATTAAAACATTAATGTTTTTATGCTGTCCAATTGTTATTCGCTCAAAAAAATGTGTTATTGTCTTGTCACATTAATGACAGCATGCGGCTATATGACATTTGTATTGACTGCTAGTTCAAACTTATATGCAGTTGCAATTCTTTCGGGTTAGATTGTTTTTCACTTTTTTTTTTTAGTCCATAGCTATAATTGTGTCGAAGACAGGAAAACAAAATTCTAATATAGCCTTTAGAACAATTTTATGTTGTTCGGAAAAATTAAGCTTTAGCCAAAATATACATGAGGCTATCAAATCCGAATAGCAGCTAAACTTTCGATAACTACTTCGAAAATCGCACAAGAGAAAGAATTTACATTTTATGTGTTTCACTGTGTTATCATTAAACTTAAGTAGGCATGATTTCAAATAAAAGAGGATTGAAAACTATTTAAAAAAGAAACATTTAAAGATTGATCCTAATATAGGGTCACGATACACATTTCGAGAAAGAAGAAAAAATATGTACGACCAGGTTTTTATTTTGCTTATAAGTGGCAAAGTCTTTTTTTTATACCCAATCCCCTATATGGTTAGGGTATAATGACTTTTTGCTGATGTTTGTAACTACCAAAAATTTTTGACCTAAACCCATCTTTTATCTTACTCATTTTTAATTATACCGATCTACTCAGAATCACTTTCTGAGTCGATTTAGCGATATACATCCTTCTGTCCGTCTGTGTGTCCATGAAAACCTTGTAACCGAACTACAGTTCGCAAATATGAACGTATATTAATGAAATCTAGCATATAAGCTTATATCGGTCATAGGGTGAACGCTGTTGAAATTGTTTAAAATTGGTTCATGTTCAGACCCCTCTATTTGTTCAACTTAAATTGCCAAAGTATGAAATTATCCTATAGATTTCGGTCGAGTTTGTTTTGTGTATGTTTATTACATCCTTTTATCAAAAAGCTATAGAACAATTCTTAGTCATAGCCCCCATATGAAGCTGATTCCCGATATTTACTTAAGTCCATGAACAAACAAAAATATTGCACAGATTTTTCTCAAATTTGGTTTGTATATGTTTTTGCAAGAAATAATGCACCTTACCAAACATGGTCAGGAACGGTCCATTTTTCGACCTAGTCCCCATATAAATATAGCATCTGATATGAACTTTTTCATATCCGAAGGCCAAAAAATTAATAACAGTTCCACTCAAATTTGGTTTATGCTTATTTTCCGGAGCGGTCCATTTTTCGACCTAGTCCCCATATAAATGTAGCATCTGATATGAACTTTTTCATATCCGAAGGCCAAAAAACTAATAACAGTTCCACTCAAATTTGGTTTATGCTTATTTTCCGTATCGAATTAGTTGGACCTAAGAGATAGGGTCTATAAACGCATGGTATAGGGTATCGTCTAGTCAGGGTAGACCGACTATAATTTTCTCACTTGCTTTTCTTATACTTAAAGGTGCCATCATAAGGTCCTGAAGTTAGCAATATTTCATCAATCAAATTACAGGTTTAGCAAAATTCTCACTCGTTATTTGACAGGAAAAATCAAGTTTTTAATAGGTGAAGATAGGACGCATTCAAAATTATTGCCTTTCAGTTAGATAATATTATTTTTTGTTATTCTTTTCAAAATA
Organism: Cordilura impudica; assembly: GCA_963682025.1. Classification (NCBI taxonomy): domain Eukaryota; kingdom Metazoa; phylum Arthropoda; class Insecta; order Diptera; family Scathophagidae; genus Cordilura; species Cordilura impudica. Next base: position 221,245,743 of record OY821519.1, on the reverse strand, counting down.
AAAAAATTGTTTAATATTTTTTTCTCAAAGAAACAATATTGTGCCGGCTAAACCCAGAATTAGAACGACCCTGCTTCGCACCACTTCTACGATTCACTCACAAGGCATTTTGCGCATATTTAAGGCAAATAGTACAATAGTTCAATGGCTTTCTCCAATAGTAGGTTTTCGCTTAATCACCACATACTAACTCACATCACACTCAAAATCTGATGATCACGTTTCAATGCTGTCATGCAAATGAAGCATTAAGCATCGAAAGGTGTTGAAATATAAATTCAAAATATTGTGCTTCTACGTACAATTTGAATGAACAACGTACTACGTACATTCGAATGTACGTATGTTGGATAGAATATTTTTGTAACAATTTTTTTTGTGTGTCACTTCTTTGGCATCTGCATAATTTTATTCCTATTTGGGTGGCAAAATTCGAAAATACACAAACACTCGCTCACTTAAATTATGTGCGATGTGTTTAGAAATTATATCCCGTATTTCAGTTTACGCTGTTGACAATATCAAACATATTGTCATTTCGCTATAAGTTACATACGAGTCAAATGCAGACTTCGTTTATGTATCTATCAATCTATCTTCAAATGCATTTATATGCAATTTTATATTTTTCTTTATCGTACGTTTAAGTTAGGAGGGAACTTATTAGGAAAGGCAAGGCTAAACTAAGATTTCTGCTCCTAGGATAGGTCAACAAACACAAAATTTTTATTATTTTAATTACTGTTTTAGAATTCACTCCAGAAAAATAGAGATAGAGAGAAAGGGAGAAAGAGAGAGATAGAGAGAGTAAAAGAGAATGAATAATTATCAAAGCAATATTGAAAACAAAAGATCTATTTCACTTCCTTCAAACTATTAAAAATTTTATCAAAAACATTAAATATTATATATACTTATATATATATATATATACCTAAAATAGCAACAACACGAATAGATGTGTTACCCTAATCTAGATAACATGGTGTTAAGCTTAGTTGGTGTTGGCTGTTGTAGTCGGTCTATGTATGTGGTCCCAATGTCTTGTGGTAAGCGGTTTTATTTCAAATTGCACTTCAAAAAATACAACAACAATAATTTTATTCGTATAACATGTTTTGTCGAGTGCTTGGTAATTGCATTGTTGACAACGCCAGTCGTTTATTTTGTTGGCACAAAACTTTTCCTTAATAGCTCAAAAGATTGTTAATATCAGAAAAAATATTGTAGGAGTTGTCGTTAAAGTTGGATAATACTAATGTAGATAAAAGTTATATTGACTAAAATGAAATTAATTGCATATGTATAAACATACTTCTGTGTAAAACCACGATTGGAGAAAAGATTTCTGGTTATTGAAAACCAAGATTAAAACTAATATTGAAGGCCAAATAAATTAATATTTAAAACCAATATTGAAGCTACGATTCATGGCTTACGATGGAGGCTTTGCTTTCTAATCAAAAAATCATTTTCTACTTTTTTGACGATTCGGATAGAGTATGAGATGCTCTTTCATATGATGAAAATCAGAAAGTAATAAGTTGTGAAAAAGTTTAGTAAATATGAAGAGAAAGCCGACTATATTCTGTGCTTACTCTAAACAATTGATTCTCTGCCATTTTTCGTGGTATAATTTTTTGGAATTTACTATTACAACAATTTTTTGAGAGAAATTTGGTTATTAGCTTCTCTTCCGCTTTATCCACAGCACATAAATCCATCCTAACGGCACTATGTTCCCTTTCATCTTCTGCCTTTGAAGACGGTAAACTCTCATTTTTATGCAAAATACCAAGCGAAATGATTACGTTATCGGGATAACGGGAAAGACGACCGGCGCTGTAATAACAGTGACATTTGTATATCAACTTAACGCGACTAACCCCACAATATGCCGAGATGAAACAGCGCTTGACTATAGTTACACACCAGAGCCACAGAGTCTGCTTTGACAAATTTAAATATAGAATTTGTACCTATGGAGCAAAACCCCAAATGCCCCACAACTAAGGCCAATCGAAAACCTGAATAAAATTAAAAGAGAGCTGAAGAATATAAATAAAGATTCAGGAGGCAGGTCGTAAGGTATCTCAAAATATAAGAAAAGCCCATCGCTGTGGTAATGACATTTTTTTAATTAGTTATGGATTTTGTTTTATATTAATTCTAAGTCTTTAGTTCCTAAACAAAAGTTACTGTTAACGAGTCAGTTCACATTTCATTCCGCATACTTTAAGTCCGAACCTGCATTGATGTTCACCAATCTAAATACCGATCGTTCTATGGTTGACAAAAGCATATATACATTCATATTTGCAACCTGTAGTTTGTAAACGTTGTACGCAGACAGCCAAACAGTTGGACGAATGGACGAATTTCACTAAATCGACTCAGAAAATGATCCTTACCTGATCGGTATAATTAAAGGTAGGTCTTGGCCAGATATTTTTGGTAGTAAAATCAACAGAACAAACCCATTATACCTTCACCGCATGGAGGCATTGGATATCTGTAATATTAATAGGCAAGGCGATTTCTTGTGACCGATGTAAGTTTCAGAGTTTTACCCCGATTTTGACAAAGAATTTATCGTTCGAAAGGTATTTCTTTTTAGCTGTTACCCAGATTTACAGATTTTCATGGTCTAGAATAGTCTTTTGGAGTTATGATCGTTTAAAGTTGCTACTAACACATACATAAAATTATACAATATTGTATTTTGTACATAGCATATGCTATGTGTGTGTTTATTAAATTTGTTAATGTGTTTGTGTTAATGTGTTGAGTTTGTTTTCTTCATTTAAAATGAGTTGGATTGTGAGGCATACCCTTAGGGTCTTTATTAAATGAAAAATAAAATTTTCTAGAATTTGCACTCGAATTTTGAGCGCTGGAATCTGCTAGTAAATATTATTAAAGCTCAGATTCTGAAGTATATCAAATGCCAGTTTACTTTATATATATATATACCTGGAAACCATATACATATAAACACGATTAGAGTTAGTGCTGGTTGCTTCATAAAATTATGACTATAACTTATCCCAAACTATATTAATAAAACGTCAAACGTGCAGCTCGAGAATTTGTACGCATATCAAATCAGCGCTTAAAAGATCTTAATGGATAATATGTATTCGGCTCTTGTAGAATGTGAGATAGTCACAATCACTTCTGTCTTGGTTTGTGTTTCTCTTAAAGAGAACGGATAAATTGGGCAATTTGATTAATATTTTGCTTTCCATAAGTTGTTCTCTGTGGTCTCATCACCATTTTCGTATTTTTCTAACCTTATTAGTGGTAATATCTTGGATAAATTGGTCCACATTACGATGTTGGTCCTACGGAGGCCTGCGCGTTAGCTCTTCTCATCCACAACTGATTTTTTTCTACCACAGTGTTCTAACTTCGAAGCTAGGGTAACCTTATAATACATGGCCAGTTACTGAATTTACTAAAACAAGTCCTAAGATTACCAATAATATTATTACTAATATAAATAACTGTAAATCATCGATTTGAAATTTCTTTTATGGGTAATTATCATACTCGTATAAAATAATAGCAGTTCCTTTATAATACCAACCTACTAAACTTAATCGCCTATAACGAAAAAACTCCAATCTTAATAATAATAATAGTCTTTCATTGTCTTAAAATAAATGACTCACATGCCATAAGTATGTAGTCGCATCTATCGACTCTATCAATAAAGTACTAAAATTGTAATTGCCATAGACATCAACTGATAAAAAAAAAACAAAAATCTTAATGTCGCTTCATACGAATAAACCTTTAACCTAAACAACATAAAAAACCCGCCTCTTAAAAAACCATTATGACAGGCACAATAAAAAAACTATCTTTCAATAAAATTTAAAACTCACTCCAAATATAACAACACTAAAAAATTTAAATTACTTAGCTTGACAAAATGCATCTAAATAAACAATAACAACAACAACAACAATAAAAAACAAGATAAGAAAATAATCAGTACTTAAGTAAAAGAGGAAGTACAGCCAAAGAAATGCAGCACAGTACGCTAACAAATAATGGAGAAAAGTATAATATATTTAAAGTAACAGCTGCCACTTATGTTAAGGACTTTTACTAATTGAAAGATATATTGAACATCAAAACAAAAGAAAAAAAAAAATAAAATAATACCACAGCAATAATAATAAAAGAAAAAAATCCAATATCCAACTGCAAATCCAAAAGCAGTGAAAGAATACGTAAACTTAGCGCTTTTTTCGAAAGAACTATTTTTGTTTCAATCCAATTGCGACCAAGGGAATTTGGCAAAGGTTCGATTGTAAGAGTCTTCCACATAAAGGTCCCAGTTTTTATACCCTATGAAGGTATAATGAGTTCATGCTGACGTTAGCAACTACCAAAAATATTTACCCTCCTTCTGAATCGATTAACGATGTCCGTCCGTCCGTCTGTCTGTGCGTCCACGTAAACTACATATCGTAAGTATAAATATATTTTTATGATATTATGTATATAAGTTTCCATCGGCTATAGGATACTCGCTGTTGCAATTGATGAAAATTGGTCCACGTTCAAAAGTAGCCCCCATAGAAATAACTCCCAAGTAATATCAAGATGATTATATAGATACCGGTCAAATTTAAATAAGTAGACCAAAAACAAACCCTGTAAAACTGTTTTTAGTCATATGTCCCACATGGAGTTACCTCCCGATATTCATTCAAATCTATCAAAAGACAAAAATGTTGCAGAGATCTTTCTCAAATTTGGTTTTTATATATTTTTGAGTAAAATAAGTGACTTTATTCTGGGCCTCATAGAAACATTGAATTCGATATGAACTTTTTCATATCTGCTGGACGCAAAGCTACTTAAACTTGGTTTGTTCTTATATTTTATATATAATTATGATCTTAGTGGATCTAAGGCCATTTCTCTAAACTCGTATTATAGGGCCTACAGTGGGTCTAAATAGACACACTATAATTTTCTTACTTGATCTGTAATGCACAACGATCCTCTAACATCTTGATGCCCTTGAAAAAATACGATATGTCAAACTCTTCAAAATAGGCTTCCGTTTTTGATATGACTTCTTTTTGTTTGTGGAAAATCTCTTTTCCTTGAGCTATTTTTTCAAGTTTGGGAACAAACAATAATCACTAGGCACCAGATCTGGAGAACACGGAGGGTGGGGTAGCCATTCGTAATGTAAGGACATCAATTTTTCTGAAGCATTTTTTTCTTAATTTTTTCATCCAATCTACCCAATAACTACACACAGAAAAAGGATTTGTTGGAATTCTGTTACCATTAAAGAAATTTATTTAGGAAATAAGAATTTTCATTGTAATTTATAATATATTTTAAAACGTACTACATTTTCTTTTATATCTACCATACAAACATAGTTCTCATCTATAATATTAATAGGCTAGGCGGTTTCTTGTGACCGATGTTTTGTTCTACCGTTTTATACCGATTTTGACCAAACGTATATTATTTGAAAGGTATTTCTTTTTAGCCATTTTGCAGACTTACAGATTTTTAAATTTTTCCTTTATTTTGAGTAAATTGCATTTTAAATTGCAATTATCACATACATAAAATTATACAATGCTATGTGTGTGTTTATTAAATTTGTTAATGTGTCTGTTTTTTATGTTGATTTGTGAATTGGTTATAATTGATTAGAATACCTTTAGGGTCTTTATTTAATGAAAAAACAAATTTCCTAGAAGTTGCACTCGAATTTCGAGGGCTGGAATCTGCTAGTAATTATAATGTTCCTTCAATAGAAAAATAAGTCCCATTTACCGATCAAAGTTTTTATATAACTTATTAAACCAATTCAATTAAGGGAACTAAATTAAATACATCATAACATGCTACAATATTAAATATTGATGATTGCAACAACAATTTCGCGTATAACAACATAAGTATATTAAATCAAAAAAAATGTTAACAGATATTACAATAAATTGGTGGTATGTATAATACAAATAAATTTGTATATAGAATTATTTTTCAGTTATAACAGAAGAAAAATTAAATTTTTACTGCTTTTGGTGTATTTAACGAATGAAATATATGTGAATGTTTGGATTCAATCGAATGTTAGGACTTAATGTCATTGCTGAAAACTTCAAATCTGAAAAAAATTTAAAAAAGTAGTAAAATTTATTGTGAAATAATTGTGTGAAAAATGATAATTATTAATTAAAAAAAATTATATTAAAAAAAGTGCACATCAAGATTTGTACCACGGATTGACATTGACGGTAATTTAAAAAAAATAAATGTATGTGTAGTTATTCATAAAAAGTTATCCATAAAATTTTATGTAGAACGTGCGTAAAAAATGATTTATACATATTATGAAAAGAAAAATCTGTAGCGATTCAAAGTAGTTTTGCATAAATTAAAAACAACATAAAGAAATATAATACCAAATTACGGAAATGCGGGTGTGCTACATATAGAGTTGTGCATTTAAAATTAATTTTTCTAAGTTCTCCCGATGTTTTCGAAAATAAGACATATACTGTTGGATAATACATAAGCCCACGAACAAATTGATATATGACCCATGCTGGACATTTATCCTGAAGTCTTACAATAAGCATTTGTGTGCAAACTATAAAATAACATTATATTATATTCGTTAAATTTAAATTTCTGAATCTCCCCTGATGATTTGGGAAAGAAACTACATACCAATAAACTCCAAATGACCCCACGAACAAATAGCTTTCGTCTTATGACCGATAAAAGCTTATATATCAAATTACTGCTAAATATATTAATATTTGCGACATGTAGTTTGATTACAAGGTTTACGTGGACACACAGGCGACGGGCAGACGGACGGACATAGCTAAATCGGCTTAGCGAGTGATTCTAAGTCCATAATAAAAAACGGGTTTTGGTCAAACATTTTTGATACTGACAAACATAAGCATTCGTATTGGTTTTACTTTCATGGGGATGTTGACTGCAGAGCATGGGCAGTTATGACGAATCTTCACGTATTCTGTGCTAGAAAGTGGGCTTATCTGAATTTAGACACGTTCTGCATCATCATATCTTTATTTTATGAACTAAATTTAAACTAAAGATTTTAATTCATATGTTCTTACAATTTAGCTTCAAAAAAGTTACTTGCTTTTCTTTAACTACCTTATTTGTTTGTTAACATCTACAATTTTAAAAAGCCAGAAGAAAAAAACTTTCAAAGCTACGAAAATTGAGATCCATGAAAAATTTGTAGTACATCATGATGTGAGTAGATTGTTTGTAATTTTGATTATTTTGTTGAATTACACTGTGGAAAAAATTCAGGTTAGCAAAAGTTAAGTCGATTCTGAGAGTGAGGGGCGAAAATAGAGGCTAAATTAGAAGACCCATATCGCGGCGTTTGTTTATGTTAGTTCGAATTTTTTTTAAATCGACCTTCAAACTTTGCAGTCAAATGCCGATTTTCAGCATATTGTTTATATGGTTTTTTGGCTATAACTCGTCGACTAATTGATATTTTTTCAATCTGTAAAAGCCAAATTATTGCTAGAGACTTGTGCGACAATTAAAATTTTTTTAAAAAATTGATTTAGAAAATTTTTGTGGTGCTTATGAAGCAAAATATTGGAAAAATTATTTTTTTTTCATGCTTTTTGAAAATATTTTCCACAAAACTAAGTCTTTTTTGCTTTCTGTTTGATCTATAATATGCTTCTCAGTTTCTTCAATAAATTTCATTTCAAAAGAAAATCGATAAAAAATTGATAATTTCCGTTAAAAATCCCAAAACCATTAAATAAATAGCGATTTAGGTAGAAGTAATTAAAAAGGGAAGTTCCAAGAATTAGGAGTTAGTAAAAGAACTTTTTTGTTTTCAACCACCGCACAGGTAGCGATTTTTTTTTTATTTCGTACAAGCGAACTAATTTCAACAATGAAGATTCAGTTAAGACTCAAAACTCAGCCGAAGCTGATGTCTTTTAATTTTCGCTCGGTCGTGATAAAATTCGCTATTAATTTTTTTGGAGCTTATTTCATTTTGTGAGTTATTTAAGTTAAGTGCATCGGTTTCATAAAAATAACAGAAAAAAAAACATTGTTTACTATATATTGTATTAAAAATGTCGGAACCAAAATGTAAAATGGTTTATCACTGACGTAAACTATATTTTTTTTTGTTATTTTTATGAAACCGATGCACTTAACTTAAATCACTCACAAATGAAATAAGTTCCAAAAATTTTAATAGCGAATTTTATCAGGACCGAGCGAAAATTAAAAGACATCAGCTTTAAATAATTTTAATTGTTATACAGGTCTCTAGCAATAATTTGTCTTTTACAGATTGAAAAAATATCAATTAATCGACGAGTTATAGCCAAAAAACCATATAAGCAATATGCTGAAAATCGGCATTTGACTGCAAAGTTCGAAGGTCGATTAAAAAAAAAATTCGAACTAACATAAACAAACGCCGCGATAAGGGTCTTCTAATTTAGCCTCTATTTTCACCCCTTACTATCAGTGTTATTACATAATCAATTTAATTCTCTTCTGCTTATAGACTCTTCAACAAGCTGATTGTTACGAAAGACTTTCAATAGAAGAGAAAGTTAATTTGCAGCCTAAAATGTGCTGTAAGACATATTTTCCCTCTGGAAGCAGTCGAAGCTTGTTTCTGCATTTTTATGGGGCTTAATGTACAGTACCCAATGGAAAGCAAGCTTATATGGAATTTTGTACAAAGGTACATTTTTAAAATTTCCACCCAACTAGATTTAAATAACACAAGTATTAAGACTTTTTAAAAAATTAGTACTTTTTATTCGTTTATATTTAATTTTCATCTAACTTACTTATTCATTAGTTGTTTAATTAACCTTATTGCCTATTTTAAACAAAAAAAAAAATTATCATAAATTTAATGATAACAGATGATTCCATAACTTATTTTAACAATTAATTGTATTTGCTGTAACAGTTATTTTGATTCTTATAATTTTTACTCAACACACTTTAGAACTACTCATCGAAGTGCGACAGCTGCAACTGAATATTGTCATATATATATACATGCCCGAAACATGCTAAAAACTATCATTTTATTCAAACTATTACTAAAAATCGATTTAATGCAAACAATAATGCCATTTAATGCCACATACCAACTCCAGTTCAAGTTCTGACAATAAAGTAAACAAGGAACTTTTAAAAATAATTTAAAAAAAAATTATTAGTGACTCAATACTGCATTTAAAACATTAAATGAACTGTTTCTATATTATGACATTCGTATAAATAATTTTTTAAGTAGTAAACAAAGTAATTAGGAAGAAACTTCTAACTATTTTAAAATCTTTACTTACGTCATTAGAAATTAGATCTGAATATTTGCCTTTAAAGCACCTACACCTGCAGAATGTTTTAATAAAATTTGAAATGTTCGATTTAGGAAAAGAATTTAATTTTTCATATAAAAATGGTAATAAAATTGTTAAAAATATAAATGAATTTTTTTAACATAATTGTAGATCTCCAACAACTGTTTCAAAATCTTTATACTCAAACAAATTTATTAAAAAAATTTCAAATTGTATGAAATGCATAAATTCAGCGTCTTCGTTTTGTGATATTGTTCAAAGCCCATTTTGGAAACAAAAAATAAAAAATATCAAACCCAGTGGTGATAAAGATCAAATATCAATACCCATAATGATCTGTTCCCATGATTTTGAAATTTTGAATCCATTAGGTTCCCTTAGTGGGAAAAAATTTGGAAATAGAAATATATTCAAAAAATTTGTAAAAACAATTAACATTTAACAAATGCAAGGAATTTCTGTAAATGGTCAATCTATAAAGTTAATTCCATGTATAGTTGGAGGAGACAATTTAGGAATAAATTCTATTCTCGGATTTGTCGAATCTTTTAATTCTTCATTTTTCTGTCGATTTTGTAAATGTAGCTCACAAGTATCAAAGCTTTTATTCTCAAGATACCTAAAATCTAAGAAACAAAGAAAATTACGATATTGATTTGCTCGAAAATCCAAACAGATCAGGATTAAAAGAAAATTCAATTTTTAATAGCCTTCAAAATTTGCACGTGGTTAAAAATAATTGTGTTGATATCATGCACGATATCTTAGAGGGAATATGCCATTATGATCTAATAACAATATAAAAAAATTCTTAATTGAAAATAAGTTATTCATATTAGAAAAAATCAATTTTAGTTCCAATGTGAAGCAAAAGTTCAAGCATAAATTTGAACCAAAAGTTATTCTCCACCTTAAAATTTCGTCAATGGATGTTAGAAGCCTTGTACTTTGACTTGGCCACTCTGATGGCAATTCTGTGGTTTTCTAGAATAACCGAGTATGTCATAAAATCAAAATGTTCAGGGGAGTCAAAAAACGTTATATTTGAAACTATAGGCTCGATATAAAATTTTACGAGCTTTTTATTTAACATTAATGTAGATATGGGCAATAAATGCTTTATATAAAATTTTGAGTCAAAAATCTTCAGAGGAATAGGTCCCAGAGAAGGACGAAAAACAATATGTAAATAACACTTAAAGTGTTTGCAGATTAAACAACTTATGTCGACAAACGTCGTTTTCTTTGAAAAGGAAATCTACCAACGCACCCACCCATGCAGGCATAAGTTGTTGTTGCTTGAAAAATTGAGTTTTTTGTTCGTCAACAAAAAGTTAACGGGACTCAGTATGAGAATATAACAACGTATCAAGAATAATAGTGAGAAAAAATAACACAACTAAGCACACAAGGGCAATTCCATATGTGACGGAATGACATTTTGAGTTGTAGAGTTGTAGTTAAGGCTATTCCACAAAGCTATTTGCAACTGAAAATTCATTCTTCGGTTTGAAAATGATTGTTAATGATTGAGAGATTTAAAAAAAACTCAGAAACAATTTTTTCACTATTTTATTCTTTCATTTTTGAGTAATTTCGCATTGTGTGACGGAATGACATTTTTGTTACCATGGCTCTGTCCTGGTATTAAAACCTTGGAACTTCTGTGATTTAAGAAGCTAATCAGTTTTTGAGCTAATGCATATTTAACATATGGTATATAAGCAATATAAAATTATAATTTAGAGCAACTTACCTGTAATAGTGTTGAAATTATTAACTGTCATTTGACGTGATGGAATGACTGTGACGGAATGACTTAAACATGTATTAAAAGAAAATTCAGTAAACAATTAATTATTTATAATTATTTTAATATCTTGTAAGAAATTACTGTTTGTAACAACCAAAAATATTTGACCTAGACCCATCTTTAATTATACCGATCGAATCAGAATCACTTTCTGAGTTGATTTAACAATGTCCGTCCGTCCGTCCGTCCGTCCGTCCGTCCGTCCGTCCGTCCGTCCGTCCGTCCGTCCGTCTGTGTGTCCATGTAAAGCTTGTAATCAAACTGCAGGTCGCAAATATGAATATATTTTGATGAAATTTGGTATATAAGCTTTTATCGGCCATGGGATGAACGCTATTGAAATTGGTGAGAATCGGTCCATGTTCAGACCTAGCCCCCATACAAATTACCCATATGAAATCGACATAAATTTCCATAAGATCCAAATTGTCATATAGATCTTACTCAAATTGGGTTTGTATGCGTTCATTACATCCACTAATGAGTAGTCCAAAAATGATCCCTTTGACCCCATATAGAGCTGCTTCCCGATCTTCACTTAAATCTATTAAAATACAAAAATATTGCACTGATTCTTCTCACATTTTGTTTGTAACGGGTGATTTTTTTGAGGTTAGGATTTTCATGCATTAGTATTTGACAGATCACGTGGGATTTCAGACATGGTGTCAAAGAGAAAGATGCTCAGTATGCTTTGACATTTCATCATGAATAGACTTACTAACCAGCAACGCTTGCAAATCATTGAATTTTATTACCAAAATCAGTGTTCGGTTCGAAATGTGTTTCGCGCTTTACGTCCGATTTATGGTCTACATAATCGACCAAGTGAGCAAACAATTAATGCGATTGTGACCAAGTTTCGCACTCAGTTTACTTTATTGGACATTAAACCAACCACACGAATGCGTACAGTGCGTACAGAAGAGAATATTGCGTCTGTTTCTGAGAGTGTTACTGAAGACCGTGAAATGTCGATTCGTCGCCGTTCGCAGCAATTGGGTTTGTGTTATTCGACCACATGGAAGATTTTACGCAAAGATCTTGGTGTAAAACCGTATAAAATACAGCTCGTGCAAGAACTGAAGCCGAACGATCTGCCACAACGTCTAATTTTCAGTGAATGGGCCCTAGAAAAGTTGGCAGAAAATCCGCTTTTTTATCGACAAATTTTGTTCAGCGATGAGGCTCATTTCTGGTTGAATGGCTTCGTAGATAAGCAAAATTGCCGTATTTGGAGTGAAGAGCAACCAGAAGCCGTTCAAGAACTGCCCATGCATCCCGAAAAATGCACTGTTTGGTGTGGTTTGTACGCTGGTGGAATCATTGGACCGTATTTTTTCAAAGATGCTGTTGGACGCAACGTTACGGTGAATGGCGATCGCTATCGTTCGATGCTAACAAACTTTTTGTTGCCAAAAATTGAAGAACTGAACTTGGTTGACATGTGGTTTCAACAAGATGGCGCTACATGCCACACAGCTCGCGATTCTATGGCCATTTTGAGGGAAAACTTCGGAGAACAATTCATCTCAAGAAATGGACCGGTAAGTTGGCCACCAAGATCATGCGATTTGACGCCTTTAGACTATTTTTTGTGGGGCTACGTCAAGTCTAAAGTCTACAGAAATAAGCCAGCAACTATTCCAGCTTTGGAAGACAACATTTCCGAAGAAATTCGGGCTATTCCGGCCGAAATGCTCGAAAAAGTTGCCCAAAATTGGACTTTCCGAATGGACCACCTAAGACGCAGCCGCGGTCAACATTTAAATGAAATTATCTTCAAAAAGTAAATGTCATGGACCAATCTAACGTTTCAAATAAAGAACCGATGAGATTTTGCAAATTTTATGCGTTTTTTTTTTAAAAAAAGTTATCAAGCTCTTAAAAAATCACCCGTTATATATTTTTGCAAAATACAAGAGACTTTACCAAACATGATCAGGATCGGTCCATTTTTGGACCTAGTCCCTTTATAGATATAGCATCCGATATGAACTTTTTCATATCTGCAGCCAAAAAAAATTAATAAAAATCCCACTCAAATTTGGTTTTTGCTTATTTTCTATGTCCAGTTAGTTGGGCCTAAGAGATAGGGTTTCTAAACGCATGGTATAGGGTATCGTATAGTCGGTCTAGACCGACTATAATTTTCTTACTTGTTTTAAACTTACTTCGTATAAATGAAAAAAAAAATTTTTTTCATCAAAGTTTTAAAAAGAGCGTTAAAAATTAATATATTTGGCATCGTTAACTCAAAACTGACAAAAGTGGACATACGCGGTTATTCTGGCCTGCAGAGAAATCGCCACAGTGCGCCATAAAAATGCAGACTTCCTTATTGGAAAAAAAATTTTTTTTCTGATAAAAAACTAAAATTTTATGGAAATTTAATTTCGTTGGTATACAAGAAAAATTGGAAAGCTAAAAACTGTCTCGAAAAGGAATTCGTGCATGTATTCGTTAAATAGATAAAAATTCTATCCAAAGATATCCCAACAAAACTGAGCCATACGGCTGATCAAGGTCATTTTTCAATCACACATTAATTTTTTATAAATCTTTTCGTAATAAATAAATTCTCGTTCTAACTTATTAAGTTTCATTAAAACTTGAGTAGTAGAATAACATTTAAAACCAGTTCCATTGAAACGAGTATAAAGTAATCAGTGATTGAATAGAGAACGTTTATAATTTACTTCTAAGTAAATGTTCTTAAAAAATATTTTTTTTAAAATTATATTTCCTTGAATCACAATCTGATAAAAACGCTAGTTCTAGCAAGAGAATTTTAGAATTTACCTCACTTCAAAGGAATAAACCTACACACACGCACACTCCAACTGAGTTCAACTGTACATAAGTACATTCATATTCATTAATGGTATAAATTTCATACTCATATCAATCAATAAAGATTTTCCTCACTTAATAAATGTTTTTCTTCGTTTTACTTCTCTACAACATTTTCATATGCTACGGAGTATATTTGTTAGACATACTCCTATCGGGGGTTTTTTTTTTTTTTTTTTTTTTTTGGTGAAAACAAGCTGCTCTTGCTACTGCATGTTGGTGTTTATGTTGTTGTTGTTCTTCGTTTGTGTGTTACACCCGCTTTATTTTTTCTATATACAAAACACAATAACCAATTAAACGCCAAAAAAAAAAAACTTGCAGCATACAGTGAAAATGTAATGTAATAAAGTGGGAGTACTCGAGACAAGGTGTTAATCGAATTACGACCATGTGACATACTCTGCTCGAACGGGAGTTTGGTTTTAAATGAACTTATAATGGAGCAACACCACACACGCAGCCATTCGCAGAAAACGTATGAAGGATAGGAATATAGAGAGCGTTTAGTAAATTGGTAATTGTGCACCATGACAGTCTGGAACTTAAACGAGGCATTAACAAATTGTACAATTTAACAAGTGAGTGGCAACCAAAAAAAAAACCCAAAAAGTTGAAAGGTAATGGCGGGTATAGAAGCAATTATCATTCCCTACACCTAACACAGCAAGGCAAGATTTTTGAATACTACATTTTTTAGAACTTATAAAGGGTTTTTGAAGCCAACAATCCAATCTTGGAAGATACGATTGATACGATTCTCTAAACGATAATGCTTTCATTTCAATATATGTATTATATTTTAGTCCAATTGAACATCTAACCATTATGGTTTTTTGCATTGTTACAAGCAATACTTGTTTCCAAATTAACTCATTTTTTTCTCCTCTGTTAAATGCCAATAGATGTTAATAACTAAGTCAAAAGTTTGTTTGTCTTGAAAAAGTCGTTGTCTTTTTTAGCAGTAAACCGAAAAAGGACTAATTGACTTGAATTACTGTTTTATGAGTTTCTGATCAATATACCACTACTACTGTCTGCAATCAAATAAAAATTTAACTTTTTTTAAAAATTGAAAATTATCAGTTTTTCGAAATGCATTTCATCACATTTAAAAAGATCCTCCTCCGAAAGAATCTACTTGTGCCAATGTTTTTTTTTTTTTTTTTTTCAAAAACCTCGAAAGAGTTCTTAAAGACGATTTCCAGTATGGGCTTCAAAGCGTGCAGGGATTTGGCTTTTATCTCCGCAATCCTGTTTACTGAATAGCCAGAAGTCACACGGTGGTTAATCAGGTGAATACGATGGTTGCGAAACGATATGAGTCGAATTTTGTGCGAAATAGTCTCGAAGAACCAGTGAAATGCTTTCATTCATCTTCCTTCAATTGTAGGCCAATCCTTTTTGAGGTTGACAATCAGTGAGTGATACACTAAATCGAGACCTGTCTGTTATCAATCTCTGAATGGGGTAAAGCGAATAGGGTTGATTTTAATTCACATAAGACCCAATATTATTTGTTGACCCATATGGCAACTCCCATATATGGGCAAGAGCTTCAGTTTATTTTGGAATAACTGGACTATGTACAATGGAGGGCGTTGATAATCATTAACGACAGTAAGGCATCCAACTCTATCGACTCGTTCGAATATTGTCGGAATGTGGACTGTGTAACGATGTTCCATACATATTACCAATGGGGCATGCACTTATTGGTAGTGCCCCAGTTACAGTTCATACAACCCGTTTCTCTAGTAGATAGCATTCGTTTGCAATATAAAGGGTCCGCCAAATAACTTTTTTTTTTTGAAAATGCTATAAAAAAAACTACTGAATATTATCTCAAATTCCTTTTTTTATTTTAAAGTAAAATCCTTCCGGTTAATAACGGAAAATAATTTCATTCAAATGGCTGCCTCGGCTGGCCATGCAGTAACCTACACGATCGGTCCAATTTTTAAGCACATTATTGATTGTGTGTAGCTGTATTTCACCAATGGCTTCACGAATTTTGTCCTTTAAAGCGTCAATTGTCTCTGGCGTGTTGGCGTAACACTTATCTTTGAGGGCACCCCACAAATAATAGTCCAACGGTGTCAAATCGTAGCTCCGAGGTGGCCAAACGACATCAGCTCTTCGGCTGATAATACGATCTTCAAAAACAGGGCGCAAAACATCGAGTGTAGCTACGGCTGTGTGGCACGTAGCGCCGTCCTGTTGAAATCAAATGTTGCCAATATCCTCCTCTTCAATTTTTGTGAACAAAAATTCGTTCAACATGGCCCGATAACGATCGCCATTGACTGTAACGGCGACTCCTTGCTCATTTTCGAAGAAAAATGGCTCAATTATGCCTCTGGACCAAAATCCGCACCAAACAGTGACTCGTTTTGGGTGTATAGGCTTTTCAATGTATGCGTGCGGGTTTTCTGTGCCCCAAATGCGACAATTTTGCTTGTTTACATACCCGCCAAGATCAAAGTGAGCTTCATCTGAAAAGATGGCTTTTTTGGCAAAATCGGCATCTTCTCTAAGTCGATCGCAGGCCCACTTAGCGAAGCGAAAACGCATTGAATGGTCAGTTGGCTTCAACTCCTGAACCAATTGGACTTTGTATGGCGTCATACCAAGGTCCTTATGCAAAATTCGTCTCAATGATGCCTCCGAAATGTTCTTGAGAACGACGGTGAATATTCTCGGGTGTACGCACTGTTTTTGGCTTTTCACGCTTTGGTTTATCGATGAGGATGCCATTTTCTTTCACTTTTTTCACAAGATAACGAACATACGAAGCTGACGGTGCTTCTCTTCTTCCAAAATCCGTTCGCAATTTTCGCACACATTCTGCAACATTACCATGATTTTCAAAGTAATGTCGCAATATTTACCAGCGTTGTTCAAGCGTATACACAACCATATTCGTTCAGCGGAAGTATAAAACTAATTATCTGTCAAATCAGACATGAGTTAAGTGTTACCATTCACGATATAAGCACTAGTTGAAAAAAAAAAAACGTTAGATGGCGGACCCTTTATTATTCAGTTAGCTGACCAATGCATTACAGAGATAATTAGTTTATTAGTCGAACTAGCCGTATGTGAAATAAACTCCCCACAAAAGACTTTCCTTACACTTACAATTTTAAAAAGTTTAAATCAAATATCCCTCCTCTCCTTTCCATAATTTATTTTCCTGAGATCAACATAATACACTGTATTTATAGGGGGTGAATGACGTTTCTTTTCAAAAGAATGCAGTATGAGGAAGTGTATTACTTTGCAGCAAAAATCAAGTTTTCTGCCCATAATTCTGACCTCATTCCTTCCCGCATAAGAGACTCATAACACCAAAATAATATTCCCTGTGAACAGTTTCGAAGAAATTCTTAATGCAGCATATTACGGTAATCGTAATGTGGCGAGAGATCTTTTTAGCTTCACTTCACCTTTTTAAAGATATTGTTTAGATAGGTCGGTTGTTTCGAGATCATAGGCATATGTCCAAGTCTCATCACTAGTAGTCAAAACCATTGTTTCGTGGATATCAATATGAAGAGCATTTTCCAAAAAATTTAGTATTTTTGCAATCATTCGTGTCTGAAAGCTTTTGAGGCCCAAACTATATTTTAAAGTAATATTGAGTGGTCCTTCTGAAATACCTGCAGAATCAGCAAGATTCCTAATTATTAGTCGATGAGTTTTTTGCTGCAATTCTATGACTGCCTTGAAGTGTTGGGCCATCAGTTGATGCTCTTCCTCGTTCAGAGAGGTCTTTGCTGTGAACAGCTTGTCCGCCGTCATGCGTTTGTTTCAGCCATTTGCAAACAGTTTTTTCGACAACGAAAACCTTCTGCAATAATCTTAATGTGTTTGCAGAAAAAAATTCTAACTGAAAACAAAACATAAAGGAACTTCTTTGTTCAGCAAAATCGACATCGTCAACATAAAAAAAAAAAAACAGTCAACACCGGCTATACGATACCCTATACCATGAGTTAAGAAAAATGACCTTCAGTTAAGCTAATTGGATATATAAAATAAGCATAATCCCAATTTAGAGTGGCACTGAATTTTTTGACTGTCATATCGGATGCTACAAAAATAGCATAGCAAATATGATCAATATTTTTTTTTTCTTGACAAATTTAAGTGAAGATTGGAGGGCGTTGCTTTATGTGGGGTTTTGGGACTATATGACTCAAAATGGTTCTTCAGGATTTATTTTTGGAGAACTCATTATTGGGTGTAAGAAACAGACATAAACCAAATCTATAGGGCCATTGTACGAGGACTAGGTCTAATCGTGCCCATATTTTCATCAATTTCAATAGCGATCGTCTATGGACGTTAAAAGCTTATGAAGTGTTTTTTTAGAGGTTCACAACTTTCTAGTTGGCAACACTGCTATATTTGACAATCGATTTAAAAGCTGCTTTTTGTTCAGCTTGGTTTGTCATTGCATCATGTTAACAACGCTTGTAAATTGTTGGAAATTTCTACTAAAATAATGGTTGTGTCGTGCACTTCGTCCATCATAGCTGCTAATTCCAATAACTATGAATCGTTTTTGCACCACGTTTACCCTTAATTATAATGTGCTTCCGGTAAGATGTCAGCAAATGGGGTATTTCTTAGCAAATGGGGACGTGTCCATCCACTTTATGGAAGATTTTACGATTTCACGAGCTTTCTAGATTCAACTTGTGCCAGAATTAGAGTCAAACGAAGTATACTCCGCCAATTTGACCAATGGGCTGAAGCACAAATTGATATTAATATTGATTTTCCATAAAACATCTTGTTCAGCGATGAAGCTCATTTTTGGTTGAATGGATGCGTGATTAAGAAAAATTATCGCATTTGTAATGCAGATGATCCATAAGTTTGTGTCCAAATATCACTACATTAACAGAAAATTACTTTTTGGTAAGCTTTATGGGCCGGCGCAGTTATTGGTCCACATTTCTTCAAAAACGATGATCGGCAGAATGTTACTGCCAACGCTATATAGAAATGATTGCAAGTTTTTCGCAACTTGATTAGCTGACATGTGATTCCAGCAGGACGGAGCCACATGCCACACAGCGCACGTACAAAAAATTTATTCAGAGAAACTTTTGGCGAACGAGTAATTTCACGTAATCGTCTTTTTATTGCCGACCATGATTGTGTGATTTATGCCAGAGACAACTGGAAACGTGGAAGTCAACTTTCGACGAGTTATTGGCAAAATACGGCAGTAAATACTTCAAAAAGTGTGTGTGAATTGGAGTTGCAGAATGCGCCACATGACGCAGGTCATATTTAAGCCTCAATGGCAAGCATTTATCTATCCAACAAAGCCTGTCATTAAAATACTTTTCTTTGCTTTATTTTCATTTAAAATTATATATGTAGCTAAAAAACACCCGTTTTATGACGGACATCACTAAATCGACTCAACAAATTATTCTTATTCGAGTTTGTAATGAAAATATTTTAAGTGGGATTCATAATTTACGATTGAAATTATTTCTGCATTTCAAAACATTAATGTACATTTTTAAATGGGTAATCACAGATGTTATAAAAGTGTGCAAATGTAGAATGTCCCCATCATTAAAAATTTAATGTTTCTTTCCCAATAGCATCTTGTGGCGAAAACTATGGTAGACTAAAGTCAATTACTCGAAAGATGCATTTGCTATGATACTGATTTTGGAATTAATTAGCAGTATCATTAACTTACACCAATGTTTCTCAGGTCAGAGTTACAAAATTAAGGGAAGGGAATAAGAAGTACTTCGGATGATTTTGATAAAAAAAGAAGAAGTTTATCCAACCTGGTAGTATTCTATTTGCAGGCCAATGAACTTTTAGACTCTGAAGTCAACTCAAAGATAAATTAGAAAAAAATTCGTTCATGCGACATCCTCACACGGGATATAGTCACGAAACTTAAATATTGTATCACATATCTTTTTTCATAGCAGGCGATACCAAAACTTTTCTACCAAACATTCAATTGAATATTATTTTATAAATCTAAGCGTAGGGTACTCAAATTCCCACTAACCGTTTGAATACAAACAACAATTCTTTGTGACATTAAATGAAGAGTAAGAAAATAGTTCGTTAATAAAATCATCAACTATTCCGTCATCATTATCAACTACTGTCACTGTTCCCACTACAAGCACAAACATACTGAACCTATCGTCATCAACTTGCCTTCATAAATATATCTATGAAGCATACACTAAGAGTTGGGAGAAGCTGAAGGAACATTGTAAACTGTTTGTTGCGTGTCACTTAAAATGGCAACGACTTATAACTGCAAAACAACAACGCAGAACACCTTAAATATTGTTCGTATTCCCTAAAAACCCAAAACAACAACAACGAATAAATAAAAGGTGTAACTGACATAGATGCATGCATGAAATATTTATATGATGCGTGTTCTCCTGTATGCAATAAAGACAATATTATAATTTAACCTAAAAATGTACATATGACAGTGGAGCGGCACATCTTTAACGTTGTCCGGCAAGCAACAAAAAAAAAAGTTTTTTTTCCCGTTATATGACGTAATAGCGTCCTCGCAAGGGTTACCAAGTCTGTTTCATGTGTGAAAATTACAATTTCTTGGGACAGTTGGCAATCCTGTAGAAACGAAAACAAAACAAGTCGAGAGAATTCGACCTACTCATGGCTTGGCAACTAAGTGAAGGTGGGCTAAGCAAACCATCAAATTCATTAATGGAAACGATGACATCGCGTGATGCAATATTTCTAAAATTCTAGGACATCGAAGCAAATGAATATATATATATATATATATATAATGACTTTGTGCTAATGTTTGTAACTACCAAAAATATTTGACCTAGATCTTTTATTATACCGATTTAGCGATGTCCGCCCATCCATCTGTCCGTCCGTCCTTGTAATCAGACTATAGGTCGCAAACAAGAATATATTTTGATGAAATTTAGTGCATAAGCTTCTGTCGGCCCTAGGATGAATACTGTTGAAATTTGGTAAAATCGGTTTATGTTCGGTTATCTTCACTTAAATCTATCAAAAAACAAAATTATTGCACAGATTTTTATCATATTTGGTTTTTATATATATTTTTTTTCAAAAAATAACTGACTTTACCATATATGGTCACGATCGTCTCATTTTTCGACCTAGTCCCCATATAAATAAAGGATATCTTACATTATTTAAATTAAAAAAAAATTACTAACTTAAGCCATGTTTAATGTAAATTTAGTTTTTTGGTATTAATATTTCAACTGTATGAATACATTACCCCTATAATTTATTTCTTTTGAATTAAAGTACCGTTCATAAATAAAATAAAAAAGTAATTAATAGCTTAATACTTTATTACAAAAAAATAAAAAAATAATTATATAGCTTCGTTAATTTTTCTTAAATTTTCGTAATATGAAAGTTTTAGTTTTACGTGTACGAATACTTTTTCTAGCAAGTGTATTTGGAAAGATTAAGGGAATTTATTGCGCTTTTAAAGCCTGTTGTGTCGTAAAACAATCATCGCCAAACACAAGTTAAGCTTTTGAGGGTTAACGGAAAAGTTAATATGAAAAAGCATCTCCACAGTATTCATCCTTCAAGTTGTACTCATCTTATGTGTTATGAAAATTTACATATTCAAAATTTTTACTCTATTTTTGAAGTGAAAACTCTTTAGTTACTCTCATATAAATATCTTGTGTATATATGTATGTTATTACATATATATTTATAAATACCTACATATATGTATATGAATGTGTGTCTGTTTTTATGTAAGTTGTTCGGTACATATATTCTGATTAAACATGCATACGTTTGCATTCATTTAAATTTGTGTATTTCTACTAAAATTCTTGTTTTGGTTTTATGTGGCATGCATGTTCATGTTCTTGTTTGTTCGCATACCGAATACATGTGTGCATGAATGAATGTAGTACTGTAGTTGTAGTAGTCGTTTTTTCTTGTGTATATGTGTGTGTGTGTGTTTTTGAAACAAATTGAAACTCGTTAGTGTCACCAAATGTTTCAAACAATTTTGTGGGCGTTGTGGTATTTTTGGGTTACTTGACATATGACAGTTGGAAAAATGGGTAAATAACCCATTATTTAATCGGAGTTGAAATGAAAGAGGTTTTTAATTTATGTAAATACAAGCTAACCATTAAAGAAAGCGTAAGAATTACATACAAATATCCTGGTTTTAAATTTTTTTCTTAGTGTTAGGGATTTTATGGAGATAATTTGGAATAGATGAAAGGTCTACAATTTTTGTTAATTGGGTACAAATATTAAATGGAGGTTTTGTCACGTGAATTCGTTCATATAAATCATATACAATTTACATTTTTTTCATGCAGCTTACTTATAATTTTTGGATTTGTTAATACTTTTAATTCATTTGCTCTACTATTATTTACTATTAACTTTTTTTTTTTTTTTTCTTTTGGCAAGAAAGCTGATTTTATGTGGAATCGTAATATTTTGGTAGCCGTCGAAAAATCTAATAAAACTATTTTATAGTGAAAAGTTGTTGAAAATGGGATCAGGTAAAAAAACCATAATTGGGAAGAGATGGATAGTATGGATAGTTCGCAAAGTAGGGAAAAATGCGGAAATTGCTACAGACTTTGCAGTATGTTTACTATCGTTATCTTGTACCAAATTCCATTTAAGAGGCATTTCTTCCTCTACATAAGGCATTATAAAGTTTGATAAAATGTTTTTGAATATTATTTGATTCACAGTACCCTCTATACATGTAACTGGACCCACTCCATACCAGGAGAAGCTTCGCCAGTCTAATACACACCCTCCATCATGTTTCACTATTTTTAATGTTTGTAGAAGATCCAATTCAACCTCCATTTAAGAGGCATTTCTTCCTCTAAATAAGGCATTATAAAGTTTGATAAAATGTTTTTGAATACCATTTGATCCATAGTACCCTCTATACACGTAACTGGACCCACTCCATACCAAGAGAAGCTTCCCCAGCCTAATACATACCCTCCATCATATTTCACCGTTTTTAATGTTTGTACAGAATCCGATTCTGTGTTTGTATTACGTGTCACATACCTTTTTCCATCTGATCCGAAAATTGATTCATCCGTGAAAGGAATATAGTTCCAATTTTCAGTTTCTGTTAAATGATCCATATCAAATTTTAAACGTTTCGTTCTGTTTGTTGTTTTAGACACGTGTGGTTTTTTCCTGGCGCCCAAACAAGTTTTTTCATTCAGTCTGATTTTAATTGTGCCTGAGGCACAATGTAAAATTTTTCCTGAATTTGTTCTGTAATTCTGGGCGCAGTCAAATGGGGATCCGCCTTGCACATTCAACCATAGCATGGTTAGTTTTCTCGGTCGTCTTTCTACGCCTTTTTTAATATTGTTGTCTGTGGTTTAGTTTTTCATAGTGTAGGATGGCATAAAATACTTTCTTTCTGGATAAGATATTCAAGGACAAATATTTTTTTAATTAACCTAACTTCAATTTTTTTTCAATTATATATTCTTCCTTTATTTGCATATTTGAACATATTTGATATTCACATATGAGATCTTATCTTTACATATAGATATTGCAACAAATAATATATAGGATCTAAAGATATTAAATAGTTTTTATTTTATTTTTTTTTCAATGATTTTTAAAGGAAAATGGGAGGCAAAAAAACCTTTATATGATTTAATAAATTCAAATACTATCTGAAAATATTTATGTGCTTATAGGAGGTTTATTAGAAATAAGAGACCTTTATAAGCATATAATTTTCAATTTGGTGATTTCTTTTTAATTTTACGTTATTTCTCTACATTCTCTTGTCAGTGGGTAAGAGGAATTTTCAATTTTGGCAAAGTAATTGTTATTAATCCTTATTATGAAATCGATAATTTTTTTATAACCTGTTTCTTCATGAAGAAGATTTGTAGGGCTTTTTATTTATCATTTTAAGACATTTGTTTTGTATAATTTGTAAGTGTTTTATGTGACAGTTGGCAGCGTCACTCCAAATAGGACACGCGTATGTTAATATTGGCCTTATAACACTTTTGAAGAGGAGATTTTCGTTTTTGGAGTTTAGAAATGACCTTCTATTTAGTAAAGGCCATAATGATTTAAATGATTTTATATCTTTATGGCACGTAGCCAAAATATTTTGTTTAAAAGTAGGCTTTTTGTCCAAGACCACTCCGAGATATTTGTCATGATTAAGTACATTTATGGTATTATTTCCAATAAGAAGATGACGTCTTGGCAATCTTGTTGAAAGGAAAAGTTATTGCTTGGGTCTTTTTTGGATTAATTTTGATTTTCCATTTGTGAATCCTAACTTTAATTAACCTTACCTTTCTAAATTAAAAAATTTACCAAATATATATTTTTTAATCTTATGTACAGAATTTTCACATGTGCTACTTTAAATGCCCACTTTATTACTACAATTGATATAACTTTAACACTTTATTTAAATATAACCTCTTTTTTCTATTTAAGAGAATTAAATTAAAGAATTACAAAAATAAAATAACAAGTTATTATTATTTAGTAAACAGGATTTTTAAAATTTCGCCACTGTATTTATACATAAACAGAGAACACTAAAGAAAATTTAATGAAAGGAGGAGCAGAGACGCTGTACAACCTACTTGGTTAAAATTACAGTGAATGAAACTAAATATATTTTCATATGCAGTCACTTCAAGTCAAACCTGGGCACAAAGGTAAAATATTTTTTTGCAATAAAAAAGAAATGTGGAAAAACTATTGATAGACAAAAGAAATTTGGAACAGATGGCAATCATGACTTAAATAATTACAACTCTGTCTCATTTTTGCAGCCAACTTTTCTGAGTACATTAAAAATATCTATGAAAAGTCCCGAATTGTAATTTTTATTGCTCTTTGTCTAGACGAGTAGGTCAACCTAGTATGGAAGTTATACACGAAGGAGGGAAAAAATGTGAAATATCGAAGATGGTTGACAGCAGCCATTCAACTGTACATGATATTACAAATGCTTCAAAGCCCGTAAAATAGTGAAAATGACTTGGGTAAGAAAGCAAGCATTTGTACAATAATAAATGAGCTTCACATAGCAGGTCTAAATGGTAGAAAAGTAAGACAAAAGCCATTCGAAAGAACATGAACACAAGGTTTTTTATTTCTGGAGAAACGTTTTGTTTACCGACGAAAGCAAGTTTAACGTATTTGGGTCGGCTGATGGAGAGCGCTAAATCAGGAAATAAGTTTGAATAACCTGAAACCGACTGTGCATGGATCAGTGATGGCTCTAGCTTTTTCGAGTACAAGTTTGCCTACGCCAGTAGGACATTCCGATTCGAATGAAATTTAAAGATAATATCCCTCATACTTGTATGATTCCAAAAATTACACATTTGTTGTACTAAATACATATATGGGGGGTTTCATGTCAAGTGCACCAACTTTTGAAACCGATGTCTTCTGATCGGGATGAAATTTGCACCAAGATTAGTCCTATCGGATAGTAGTTTAGACACAATTTTTCAGCAAGATCGGTCAAGAGCTCTCTGAGTTAGAGGGGATCAAAATTTGACATTTTGGCCAAACAGGTGGTTTTTCTCATCCATGTAACTTATTACCTATTGTTCTTAGAAAATTTTCTCCTAAATAGTTTAGATAGCTATTTCTTCAATATTTCAGAAAAAAATACTTAAAAAAAAAAAAATTTTAGACTTTTTTTTTTGCTAAATCAAAGCATTTTTTGCCTTTTTATTCAAAAAGGCCATTTTTTTTTTTTTTCATAAGAAAGCTTAGGATTTTTCCTTGAAGAACTTTTTGGTCGCTTAGTGGGATGGGAGTGGGATATCTATTAAAATAAATGTTTTGTAACTCAAGACAACGGTTTTTCAATTTTTCACAAATGTACTATTTTGAATTTTTGCCTATTTTTGTGTAAAACCTTACAAATTAAACCTATAGTGAGAAACTAGACAAATTAAACTTTCCGAAGGTATGTAACATACCCAACTAAGATTTCATACCCTCGATACTGTAATACCCAGAATATGTTAACCTCAGGGAAAAAATCAATTTTTTTCTATAGAAATGTTGAAAAATTATTATTTTTTTATTTATTTGTAATAATAATTAAATTGATATATAATAATAATATTAAAAATAAAAAGATAAATAATTTGATAAAATTTAATCTTAATTACATTAGATCCATTTATATCATAACTATTTTCATACTTAATTTATTGTAGCTGATGTCTTGTAAATTTTTAAATACCCAGTCTTTCATCCAGCTTTTATGTCGCCTTTATTTACTGAGTTTTTCCTTTCTTAGCGTTACTAGGTTCAGCTGTTGATTTCGCTGCTGCTTTATTTGTTGTCTTTAGAAAGAAATCGCATTGAATAGAGGCAGAAAACTTTTTCAACTTGAGTCTTCCATCGACAAGCGGTATAAAAGCATGGTATTGAGCGGTGCCATCGATTGTTACCGCAGCATCGAATCTGCTCTTCAGTGTTTTCAATGTTTCCTGATGATCCTCTTTGCTACTAAAAACTATTTTAGTTTCTTTACAATAACTCTTTGCCAAATGGAATAAAGCAGTCGCATCTAAGATGCGATCTTGATGAGAGCACTGGAGGCTATACTTCGCTGCATTTCTTTTAAGGTTTGCTCCAATACCATAACATGCTCCTTTACCATGAGCAGTAGGATGAAAATGCCACTCAGCTGGCATTCCAAAATCTTTTTCATGAGCCATAAGATATCCGAAGCTACTTTTGTTTTTAAAATGTTGACGAGCTACGTCCGAAACGTAGTATACCTTCTCTACTGTAAATTTAGATTTAGATATTTTAGTATCATCTTCTGGTACTCATAAACTGCAACGGTATCATGTTTTAAATCGTCGGATATGATTGCCATACTTTTGTGTTCCAGTTTTTAATCTTTCATGTAGTAAATAACTATTGTGAATATAGTTGCATGGTCGTTATTGAAGTGGAATGCTTGTATGGCATCCTGAAGAACATATTTATAGTTTTCTGCGAAATCATATGAAATAACGAATTCACCAGACTTCAAATGTATCTTCAAATCCTTGAAGAATGACCATTGCTCTTTGACTAAAAAGTCATGGGTTCTCAAGTTTAGCAATCCTGTACACATTTCTTCCACAAAATCATCCACATTTAAAATGATTGTTTTCAATGTGCATCTGTCAGTTTGAATCCAAGAATCCAATTTGACCTCCTCTATATATTCTCGATCTAAAGAGTTGATTAAATTTTCTTTGATGAATGTGGTTTTCGGGCAATTGGTACATTCACCTAAGTGGCAAGAAGTTGTTGCATTAGGACACATAGTCAATTTAAGGCAATCGCGGTAATCGTGTAAATCTTCTGCCGAATCATCTGTTAAATACTTTAAGTTGATTTCCTTCAACATCAGTTTAACATTTTCATGGTAAATGCAAACGCATACTGTGTGAGTTCCGCTGCTTCCTGCCAAAACGCAATGTTTTCGCCTCATTTGGGTAAATTTCCTGAAGCCAATTTTAACATCCTCGTGTTCAGATTGAAATATTGCAAATAACTCTTTCAGGTTACAGAGAACCATTCTCTTCTGTTATGTTATGAAGGTGTGTTATATACCTTCGGAAATGTTAATTTGTCTAGTTTCTCAGTATAAGTTTTATTATTAAGGGTTTTCACACAAATAGGAAAAAATTCAAAATTGTGCATTTGTGAAAAATTGTAAAACCGTTGTCTTGAGTTACAAAACATTTGTTTTGATAATATCCCACTCCCATCCAACTAAGCGACCAAAAAGCTCTTAAAGGAAAAATCCTAAGCTTTGTTATGAAAAAAAAAAAAAAAAAAAAAAAAATGCCCTTTTTGAAAAAAGGCAAAAATGCTTTGATTTAGCAAAAAAAAAAGTCTACAAATTTTTTTTTTTTTTTATGTATTTTTTTCCGAAATATTGAAGAAATAGCTATCTAAACTATTTGGGAGAAAATTTTCTAAGAACAATAGGTATTAAGTTACATGGAAGATAAAAAACACCTGTTTGGCCAAAATGTCAAATTTTGATCCCCTCTAACTCAGAGAGATCTTGACCGATCTTGTTGAAAAATTGTGGCTAAACTACTATCTAATAGGACTAACTTTGGAGCAAATTTCATCCCGATCGGAAGACATCGGTTTCAAAAGTTGGTGCACTTGACATGAAACCATATTTATCTTTTTACATGCTTACATGCTTACAAACTTGAAAATTGTTAATTTTAAATCTCGAGCTACTTGATCGGCTTGAGCAGCTTGAATAGCTCGATACTCTTGTAATGGGGAGGTTTGTTAGGTACCATTCAGTCTGTAATATATTTTTGTCACAGCCTTGACCTTACAGCCATAGTAACACCGGGTGTTGCAATAATTTAACACAGAGAACTGTATTTTCGATTGTATCAATAGACATTTAATAGCAGCTAAGCATTTTCTATTGCAATAACATATTTACTGCTAAGAAAACAGAATTGTAATCTTAATCAACTCGAAATTCGATTACTAACTCTATCTTAATTCGGAA
Source organism: Cordilura impudica (assembly GCA_963682025.1). Taxonomy (NCBI): domain Eukaryota; kingdom Metazoa; phylum Arthropoda; class Insecta; order Diptera; family Scathophagidae; genus Cordilura; species Cordilura impudica. The sequence continues at coordinate 221,217,056 of OY821519.1, read as the reverse complement.
GGCACTATGAATCAGTTTTCTGTACACAATTAATATAAATTTAATAGCAGCTAAAAATTTTCTATTATAAAAAAGATTGGCTGTTAAAATAATTGAACTGTAATCATTATCTAGGCGAAATTCGGTATTAAATTTATCGCCATTCGCTCGGAAAAAAATTTGGTAGACAAAATATAATCTGTTTTCTGTAGCTATAAAAATGTTGCAAAAGCCGCACTACCCATTGTAATATCTATAATACTGTGTAACACAACCGATGTTCCAATGTATCAATAGAGTTGGTTACCTTCCTGTCATTGATAAACACCAACGTCCTCCTTTGACACGGGCCACAAGCTTCAACATATACTGTGAAGCCCCCCTGTCCTTTTAGGGGGTTGTATTCCATTTATGGTCGGATATAGATGGTATACATAGTAAGGATATCAGATGGGGCGAAGTAATTCTTACACCGATTTAGGAAACTAATGGACTTTAGATTTTCTGTCGGCAATTGAAAAATGGGTTTATTTCAAGGAACATCACACTGAACATCAAGAGCATTTTATTGCTCAATGTCTCCACCACCCATGGATGCAGATGACACTGATGACTCATCATGGCCCATCATTAAATTCGACCCTGTTCACTCGATCCCACTCAGAGATTGTCAAAGAGCTCTGATTTCGTGTGTTATTTGTATATTGTCTCCTTAGGGAGACTAATTCCTAACCTTTGATCGAATGAATATTAATGGCAAATATTGCTGTCGTCTGCAAAAGAGTGGATAGGATTGGAAGTTTGACGTAGAAGATCGTTAAAAAAGTAAGAAAAAGTGAGGGAGAAAAAACAAATCCTAGTGGTATCCCCTATCTATGAGAAAACTCGATTTTGTGAAACAAAATTTATTATATTAAATTTACAATAATATATTGAATTACATTTCATTCGTATTAAGCAAATTCATACTGTAACTGAAATACATACAAAAAACAATTAAGAGTACCTATTATTATAATCACCGAAGTTGTTAACACTAATGCTGTTTTTTTTTTCAGATAAAAAATGTCGCATTTTATTTGCACTTTTTTCGAAAAGTGTACTTTTATTTTATTATCCCCTTTGAAATCATTGGTTGAAAATATTTGAAAAAGGTGAACAATGGGGAAATTTTCTCACACAATATTCTCACAGAGACAAAAAGGCTAGATTTCACATTACCATGGCTCGAATTTTTACAATGATGTTACAATTAATAAGATAATTACAAAAATTTCAGAAATTTTCGTGTCTTAACTATTAATACTGATTGCATAAATGTAAAAACTGACAGTAACATTGTGATTTGTATTTTTTTTATTAGCGATGCATACACATTTTTTCTTGTTCTTGGTCAGAAAAAAAAAAAAAACAATAACAACAAAAGCCGCAAGCAATCAAAAATGTGTATGCATCGCTTATATGTACATATCGGTATGCACATGTTCTGTTACGTATAAAAAGTTTTTACTATATTTTGTTTTTAATACGAAATATTATCTTCGCATCTTTACATTTTCGTACCTTATTCCCCGGCTATTGGGAGTCACTAAATTCAATACCAAACTGCTGCAGATGATGACGAACATTTCAATTCAAGAAGTACGACCTACTCTATCTATTGCGGACAGGAGAATGTTTTCAACAGACAGATAGACAGACGGACATCGGTCAATCGTCTTTTATAAGGATGGAAAATATATATATAGTTTATGGGGTTTTCGGAATTTATTTCGATGAGTTAGAAATGGATTGACAAACTGATATATACCCTCTGTACAGTGGTGTGGAGGGTGTTAGAATCTTGGAACAAATGAATTATTTTAGGCAGAACAATCTTAGTGGGTCCGCTTACCTTCATATAAAATTCGTAAAGATTAACAAAAGAATGAAAGAATATCATTAAGTCAACTTAAGTCAACTCCAAAAGCAATGCTAAATCAATTGTTTCATAATGAAAAGTGCAGAACCCTGAATGATAAAAAAAAATCTATAAATATATTTTATTTCTGTTCCTCTGCAACTCTCCAGGTGTTCCAATGATCTATTTAAATCCAATATATCTATAATAAAGCTTTAAACTTTAGATTTGCAAACACAAAAACAAAAATATTCCTCTATTTATTAACAGTATTCCTAGGTAACTAAATTAACATATGCAAATGCGAGTTGAGCTGTAACATCTTCAAATACGTATTATATTTACCACTTCCTTCCGCCGCTTCCATTATAAGGCATATCATGGCACAAACAAACACATTTACCACATCCTCATAATTTCAACATGCAGCGTATTCATTGAATATAGAAATTTTTTTTCATTTTATATAAAAGGATTTCATTTTAAGGATATTTTTTCCACATTACTTCGAGCGTAATATCTATGATCCTTATTTATCTCAATATATGCGTCAAGTATTTCCCTATTGCATCGTAATATTACTCAGCAATAATCAACGTTTTCATCAAACTCATAATCTTTTGCCGGCTGCTACTGCTATGGAAGATTTTGCTTAAGCAGATATGCAGCTTTACTTACATAATCTTGCAACTGAAGAAGTAAGTGTAGTGCATAGAGCAGCAGCAGCATGAATGTTATCATCATAATCATCAGTGTCAGCAGCATCATCATCATCGTCATCATCATTTGTAAAGATGATTTCCTTTTTCCTGTCTTTTTTATTTATTCTAATATTATCCTTTATATTTTTTTTCTTGAGTTGTTGTTGTTGTTGTCATGAAACTCAGTCAACATTTGCAATTGTCGCAAACTACTTGAAAACTGTTATACATTTTTAAATAAATAATAAAGAAAACAGAAAAAAAGTTATACCTGGTAGTAGAAAGTGCTGCAAGTACTTCCTTAAGTCGCTTTAATGCCTTACATTATTTTAATACCAAAATAACGGAAATTCTAACTGAAGTTTGTAAGAAATAAACCAAATTATAATAATGCTACTATTTTGAGAGGTTGTACTTTATTATAAATCTAAGCTGGTTCGCTTTTCCCAGTTTTATTGAAAGTGCTCCCAAGACCACTTGTTTCAAGCAAGAGGTTTAATTTTTGGCTTACCTATCCTCAGGCTAAGATAGGATCCGCGCTTATATCTCAGAATCTAATTTTAATTATTAATAGAAATGTTTGAGTGTTTACTTTATGGTTCATTGAACTTTGCTTTACACTCATTAGCTTTAGGACTCCTGATTGTGTTTTTATTTATTCTAGTATAATTTCACGATCGAAATGGTCATCTGTCTGAATGCATAATTCTACTGAGTGTAGTATATTACATAATTGTTCCTAGCTGCCCACTTTTCTTAAATAATTTGTTATTAAAACGAAGATAGAGTTTTTGCTTTTACCCGTAAATCTTCCTGGTAGTTCTTGTTGCTTAGTTCTTTGCCTGGTTGTTGCTTTCAATCCCTTCAACTGTGTAACAGTCGACACACCTGATAGCAAATAGTCCTCCATAGTCCCGTGTCCCACTTATACAAGTACACAGACACACACACACACACACACACACACACACACACACACACACACACACACACACACGAACACTTACAAAGAGTTACAAAGAAACAGTAGTCAGCTTTTTTCCTTGCTCATCCTTAGCAATTTTTCCACCGTTAAGTAAATGAAATGGAATTGTGGCTGCCCACAGCCACATCCATCGTGCATTTTACTTAAGCATTAAAATTATGGTCGTTTGAATTGTATCCAAATGATAGTAGACAGTTTTGTTGTTGTTTCTGGGATGCATGATATGAGATGATGGCTAGAGCTGATGATAGTTGTGAGGCGTTTAGATTACAACTTGACCTATAGTTTCATATCATACACGAAGGGGAGCTGAAGTGGTTGTAGAAGCACATTTTTGAGGCTTGATTTTACCAACCGCCTGTAGCATATCGAGAAATTTGATTACTTATGACTATTCGCATCATTTCTAAATATTTTAATATTTCTGAACTTATGCATTTACATTAAATTGACTTACTAAAGATACTTAAATAAAACAAAGGTATTAAAAATCTTCTGCCTGTTCTGGCAGCTTATTAGCGCAAATATCTACTTCTTTGGCCTTACACAATACCGCATCAGTTATCCAAGTCAAAGTTACTCCAAAAGTGGGGACGATAACCACTGAATTAATTACTTTATTGATCGGTACTGTATGTATATTTATTGCATGGGACTTGTGTATGTAGGAAACGTTATAGGCTACATTAAAATTTAAACTCAAAGCGGCATAAGTTATCTGAATCCAAATCTACAAGTTCACTACAGTGTCTCTACAGAAGATGAACGGTTAAGAAAATAATCATCCAGATTTAGCAGGAGCAATATTTTGCATCAGTACTAGTTCCACCTGGGAGAGAATGTAAATGCTAGAAGTCCTACGACTTCACATTTTGATGACAGATGTATGCTCCATTATAATTTGGACTCAACGCGGCAAGACTCCAGTGTGACTACAGGCTGATTTTGATAGATCGTTTCAAGTCAAGTTCACTTCTTGAAACGACTGGGGTAGGGTTAACTCAACGGCAGTGAACTACAATAGCATATGAACTGATCTCGATTTTCGCCTTTCTTATATACTACCGGACGATGCTAGTGTCTTGCAAGCGGATATGTTTTTTATATACATCAACACTCAGGGGATGTCCCCTATTAATGTGGTATGAGTAAATTATGTTATTGGTAGGAGGAAATAGGGAGTAATGTGTGTGGATATTTGACTTGAAGACCTCAGCGGTAAGTTTATTCCACGTAAGCGAATTTTCGCGATAATGCGTTCTGCTATCCACTGGACAATACACTGCAAATGGGTGAGAGTGTTGTTTAGAAAACCATGGGCTCCATGGATGAGCATACTCAGCAGAACACTTTCCATTGCTATGTCTATACTACAGCGTAACACACTTCGACGACGCTCCAATGTGTCAATAGCGTTGATTACCCAGCTGCCAGGGATAAGCACCAACGCCCTGCTATGCACACGGTCCAGAATCTTCAAAATAGACTCTGAAGCCATTGAACATATATGGGAGTTGTATTATATTTTTGGTCGGATACAGGTGGTATAAACAGTTAGGAGATCAGATGGGGTGAAGTAATTCTTACAACGATTTAGGAAACCTAGGCACTTGAAAGCTTCTGTCGACAATTGAAGAATGTGTTTATTCCAACGGAGAACACACAGAATTTTCGTGCCCAGATCATCAATTGCGTCTGATTCCTTAATATCTACTCCACTACATGTAAATAAACAACATTGAGTCTTATGAGCATTAAAATCGATATATTCACTTGACTACACTCAGGCATTGTCACAAGCTCTTGATTGAGTGTGTCCTTCATATATTGCCTCATGCCACCAATCTCCCTAAGGCTTGGCATTTGTTTAAATGAATATGAATGACAAATATTACTATCGTCTGCAGATGAGCAGATGGGATTGGAGTTTTGACTTAGAAGGTCATTAAGAAAAATAATAAAGAGTGAAGGAGAAGGAACATAACAGAACTGGCATTATTAAATTCTGCTTTTGTTGCCGCTGCTGAGGTTCCCCTGGGAACCAGTAAGGCAGGAATTTTCGTACATTGCCTACGAGCAGCGGAAAATAGTTGGATTAATATTGATACAAACAGACGTGACATAAGTACAGCTTAAGACGGGTTAAGTCTCTCCTCAATAGAAGCAGAAGGATCATATCAAGGCGCACGACTATATTGACGGGTCATTGGCTCATCGGTAAACACGCAGAAAGACTCGGACTTCAGCACAGTGATCACAGTCGTAGCTGCGGAACACCTGGAAAAGAGAAGACAGTATATCATCTCTTCTGCGAGTGTATGGAATTAAAAGTGACTTGGATATAGTTAAATTTCGGGCATATCCACATATAAAAATTGAATGGATGAATAGATGATTTGAAGACCTAATTTATTTTGCTCAAAATTTACTGAAATTGTCACTTAGTACAGCTGCTACCGAAATAAAATGTCCACAACTTAATTTAATAAAAATTTAGTTTCGTAATAAACTAGATTTTTAAATTATTAATAATTATTATAATGCCGAAAAAATCTAAGGAGAAAAAATTAACGGTGAACATTATGCCAACTAATTGCCAACCCACAGGTGCACACATGCGTAACTGCCATGGAGAAGTTCGATGAATTGGGCTACGAATTGCTGCCCCATCTGCCCTATTCTCATGCTAATATTTAATTAAGTGTATGATGTGAATTAAATTTAAGGAAATTTGCAATTGGTTATGAAAATAGACGATATGAACCAGAGTCAAAACTATTCCTAGAGCAGCATTAAAGTTGAGAAGAGCACTATGAGACTTACCAAAATTTAAGATATATTTAAAGTAATTTACATACCTGAAAAGAGAGAAGTAAAAGAAAGCCATTAATGAACCGGTCAAAATATTAAAATAATTTATAGTTTTATGTATTATAAAGTTCTAAAATAATAAAGCTTTTTTAAAAGCTTTAAGCTCGTTTATTAAAGTTAAAGTTTTCTCTTTGTCTGTGCTTAAATTAGAATTCTTATTTAGTTCATATTAAAAACAGATTGTCTCTTATAAAAATATAAAAGTAATGAAAAATTTTATCGTAAATTCGGAGATAAAACCACATTGCTTTCTAACCAATTATAAGCGTATGAACTTCCCTCCTTTTTGAACTTGTATTCAACAATGCACCCGTTAACTACCTTCTAAAGGGTGTCCCAACAAGAACGCAATTTTTAAATTTTAAATAAAACACAGATATTTTAAAAAAAATCGTGAAACTTTATTATATCGTAAAGTAGACAGAATGAGGTTATGTATGGAACAATATATCGTGCAGATGGCCGCTGCGGCTTTGCTGGTATGCACGCAATCTTTTAAGGAAATTTTCAATGACCGTTTTGCATAAATGCTGCGGTATTTCATTAATGCGCGTCCAATTTCTTCTTTTAAGGCTTGAGTCGTCGTCGGCTTATTCGCGTAAATCATCGACTTCAAAAAACCCCAAAGAAAAAAATCTAATGGTGTTAAATCGCACGATCTAGGCGGCCAATTCTGATCTCCAAAACGCGAAATAACACGACCGGGAAATGACTGATGCAGCAATTGAATTGTTTCTCTGGCTGTATGACATGTGGCGCCGTCTTGTTGGAACCACATGCCCTCCACATTCATTTCTTCAATTCGAGGCAAGAAAAAACTGGTTATCATTTCACGATACCGAACACCATTGATTGTTTGCGCTTGACCTGCCTCATTTTCATAAAAAAAAGGTCCAATGATTTCTCCAGCCCAAAAACCACACCACACAGTGACACGTTGAGGATGCATTTGCTTCCAAATTGATCGCAATTTGCGAACTGTAGCCGCAAAACTTTCACCGTTTTGGTAAAACAATTTCACAATGAGAATGCGTTGTTCATTCGTGTAGCGCTCCATTTTTACTAACATCGTACCTTCTACTAGCAAACAATAACAATTGTTCAAATGTCAAACAATGACACTTCGAATGTTGCCAGATTTAAAAATTGCGTTCTTGTTGGGACACCCTTTATTAGTATACCAGTGTCAAGCAATCTCCTCCATTAAGTTTGTGGCAGCAATTCAAAGAATAGATGAGTGCCATGCTTGCAATTGAACATCAACGCAATCGTGTGCAACTTCAAAGAAGTGTTTTTTTTTGCTGTTCAACCGCAATACGGATGAATGTCCATGTCGATTTGAAAATGCCCATACAACACGGATCTATTAAAACACACCAGGGACCTTGTAGTAGTAGAAAAAATGGGTTTCTTCAGGCGAATTGGCGCCGAAGAAGGCCATATGGGCTTATGTGTCAGCAGGGTCATGGGCTAAGTTTTAGATGTACGTTGCATAAAGCACACTGACTACCTTCAGAAGGGAAGGAAGAAAAAGATGAGTTCTCAGCAAGCTTATTGATCGGATTCAATGACGATTTAAAGGAGATCTATCCCAAGACCGCATTTTATGAAGTTATTATATGATTCTTGTTGTTTCTCTTTCAAAATTCCTTGAATTGGGCTACAAATATCTGCCTTATCTGTCAGGTTTATCGGAATTAGTCCCCTATGCTTATTTTAGATATCTGGGCATAAAGAAATGTCTGAGCGGAAAGAAACTTAGCTACAACGATAAAATCATTGATCATATACCAATTTTGAGAACCCTGAAAAATTCTTTTATTTGTAATGGATAAACTAAAAGGGGAAAAACGTTAGATAAAATCTATTAACCTAGAAGGAGACTGTGTTGAGAAATAACATTTTTTATTTCAATAAGTAACAGATTTATTGACTCGCCCTCGTATAATACCCTGATCCTATATATTATATATCTTCATCTTCGTGGAGTAAACTACTCAGAACAGCCAATTGAAGGATAGTGTTTATGTTATACATGGGCTTTTATATTTTTCAATTTTTACACAACCCTTACAAATTTGAAATTAGTTTTCAAACAAAAATTTCAATAATTTTCAACCAGTGGCACTAGTACAAAATTGACGAAACTTGCATATTTGGAGTTAGTCTGAACAGTTTATTTAAGAGATAGTGTTTGTATTGTTGGCTCTAGGGGGAGAAGTAGGGGGTAAGGGTGTTCAAATGATGCAACACCAAAGTTTGTTTAGCTGTTGCATTCACTTTGGCTCTAAATGTCTATGATGACAATAATGATTACATTTGCAATGACAACGACTTTGATGATGACTACAATGAAGCGACTGCTGATAGTGCAGATGATGGTGCTGACATTGGAGTTGTTGTTAGTTGTCGTTTACTGTTTAAACTGTACAAAAGGACCATACTTTCTATACGTATTTTGTAACTTTCCTTTAAGCCAAGGGTTGCAGTTGTTAGCGAGTAGTTTCTGTTACTTCTTTTCATGTTTTTGCCATAGAACAAGTTTAACTTTGGCTTAAGGATAAATACCCAGCAAAAGGTAAATTATATTTATTTTACGTGGCTTAAATATGCTTCATACCAAACAAATAGTAAGAACTTAAAAAAAAAGCAAACTGCTTAATGTAAAAAGACTCTGTGTTATTTTAGTTCTAGTAGCTGCAGCAGGATATTTGCTGCTCTAGTTGTTAAGTTAGAAGTTGAGGTTAAATATGCCATTTTAAATTTCATTTCAGATTTTTAGTTTATTTTTCTGGTTGTCTTTGATTCCCACGTTACTTGTCTTAATGCATCTTAGATATATATATATATATATATATATATATATATATATATATAATATATATTTGTCATTATACTCCAAGTAAATATTTGGTATGGAAAATAAGAAATGAGTAGAAAAATACTATTTTTCTGCTTAAAATACCACATTTTGTAACAAGAAAAAAAAAATTAATAAGTTGTGGAATAAAAACTTTACTTTCTTAAGTACATTTAGCATAATGTATTAATATATTTTATATTTATATATATAATCATTTTTTATAATATCAAAATGGTGGTCGTAATGTCGTAAGTTTTCCTCTAGTGCTTGAGGGCGTTGAAAAAAATAACAAATTCAATGTTCAAGAAAGCTCTCCCAGAAGTTAGTAAGAGACTATGTAGTGTAGCCGTTAGAGAAGAATTACAGTCATAGCATCAGTATTTAACCCCTCTTATTTAGGAGTAAAAAATTACCAAAGTAACGGTCACTTTTTCAAGATTTTTCACATTGGATCCAAAGAAACCATTAATTAAACATCATCAAAAGGTATTTTCAAGGCCTATCCAATAAATTATAAGACATCATACTCAACATATTAACTTTATTTTTAAAGTTATTTGTAAAATTATAAATCAATACAATTTATAATCATTTTTAAATTATTGATTTAGCCATAAAGTCAACAATTTAGCAATATTAGTTAATTGCTTTTAGCAACCAAATAACATTTTTATTAAAATTACGCTTTAGTTTACTAGAAAAATTTAATATTTATAAACATTTTAAATTCACAAATCCAGCTAAATTGTTGTACAAAAAAAATATTGTAATTCAATTTTTTATTTTATAGCAAATTTTTAGAAATGAAAACTATAAACCAATTAAACAAATAACGTTAGTATAAATAACAAAAAAAAAAAAAAAACATAAAATAACGAAGATTGTCGTATGTAATAAACCGACTAATGTGATCCCTACAAATAATATTTAAAGAGTTGTATAAAACAATTTAACGATGATAGTTGAATGTAACGTTTTTGCATCCCATTTTAACATACATACACTGTCTTGCAATATAGTAGCCGCATGATCTATATGGCGATTTCTTATATTTACTCAGAAATGAAAAAAAAATTGTATATGACGTGGGAAAGAGCATCAAAATTAATAAGAGAGGCAACAAAATATATATTTTTTGTAAATAATTTTTAATTTTTTTTGGCTGGTACATAATTACACTGCCATTCTTGGGGGGTGAGAAATTACAAGTTAAGCTGCGTTCACACTACGTGTTTTGTTCGTGTTTTTCGTATTTTTTTAGCACGTGTAATTTGTACAGATAGTGTGAACCCTTTCAAACGTTGTTTATGTACAACACATTTTGCAAGACATATGTAAATTTTTTAATTAGAGCAGGTTCTATTTTGGCAAGATAAACATATGAAAATACAAACTGTTTGTGGCGAAAGAAAAACAGAGTAAATTATAAAGATTAATATTGAGAGAAAAATAAATTGTTTAATATTAATTAACAATTAAAAAATATATAAAATATATAACTTTATTTTTAACAATAATTTTTTGTAAATTCACAAATTAAATCAGCTGTTGTTTACATTTAGAGGTTATGTCATACGGAAATACATATGCACGTTTGAAAGCAAAAATTATGAATCGTATGTAAAACGGCAATTTTGACACACACACGGAATTACGTATGGATCGTAAAACTGAATTTACACATGGAAAATACACATAGTGTAAACACACCTTTAGTGTAAAAGCATTCGTGTTTTTTAAAAATTTAAATAAAATTGATCTATTTTAAGAAAATCTGTTGGATACTTAAAGTCCTAACATTGATATAAATTTGTGATCATTAAATTTTTTCTTCCTAAAGCTAAAAACTGTTTAAACATTGAGTGCTGTTATAATATTGCACCAGAGTGTAATGCTTCGCTCATAAATTTAGTATGCATGTTACCTTAATTTTCTTAAAAATTAATTTTCTTCTGAAATTATATTTTCAATAAAAAAAAATCTATTAGAAAAGTACTTAAAATATTTAAAACACCTTTTGGGAAAAACCAAACAAATTAATTGAAAAATTACACTGTAGACCAGTGAAAAAAAAAATTATTGCTGACATTAATGCGCTAAATAAAGATTTGTAAATATTCCTCTACCAGCCGTAAATAACGAATTTTATGATGGTTTTCCCTGTAATAATTTAAACATTCCCAAATTTAACTTTCAGTGTGTAACACTAACAGAGGTAGTTGAAAGTTTCAATGCTATTAAATCGAATGCAGTGGGCCTTGATAATATACACCCCAGATTTATAAAAATGATTTTTACCATGGATTGTCCGCTTCATAATTTACTTGTTTAACTCCATAAACACTACTAGCATCTTTTCAATGGAGTGGAAACATTCCAAAATTATACCAATACCAAAAACCGGTAACGAATACCGCCCGATTGCAATTCTTCCATATCTCTCAAAAGTTTTCGAGCACCTTTTAAACAGACAAATCTTTAGGTATTTAAACGACAACAACTTACTTACAGAGCGTCAATCTGATTGCACACCACAACATAGCTGTATAACAGCGTTATCTGATGCAGTTGAGGAGATAAGAAGTAACATGGATGATGGAAAAATATCTTTTTTGGTTTTATTGGACCACTCAAAGGCATTTGACACGGTGCACCACTCAATTTTATGCCTCAAACTGAAGAGGTTTTTTAACTTTTCTACATTAGCAGTTAGACTCATGCTTTCATATCTCACAAACAGATCCCAATCTGTTGCTAATGGTAGCTCCATCTCAAACTCACTGCAAGTTATAGGAGGGGTACCACAGGGTTCAATCCTTGGACCACTACTTTATTCGATATATGCCAATGATCTTCCACAACAAATTAAATTCTCTAAAGTTCAGATGTACGCTGATAACATTCAGCTATATTTAAGTAGTACCAAGGATTCAATTATTTCCAAAACTCAAGAACTATGATCTCAAACGTATTCTAAATTGGGCAACGGCAAATGGTCTACGACTTAATCCAAATAAATCTAAGTGTATTACAATAAAGAAGAAAGTGATTTAGAGAATAAGATTAATGTCATCCTTGGGGGCTCTAAAATTTACATCGTGGACTCTGTACGAAATCTCGGAGTTGTTGTGTTTAATAGAACTCTGACTTGGTCATATCATATTAATCAATCCTGTGGCAGAATTTATAGTATGTTAAGAAGCTTATGGTTAACACAGCACTTTACTCTACCGAAAATAAGATTGCTACTTACTAAAACATATCTTTTACCAACATTACTGCATGCATCTGAGGTTTTCACAGGTTGCAACTCTAGGGATAACAGAAAACTAACTGTAACTTTCAACAACATTATTCGCTATATCTTTGGTTTAAGAAAATTTGATCATGTATCCCAATACTCATGTCATGTCTTACACATGTCATTTGACAACTATATTAAATTCAAGAACATTATATTTCTACATGAAATTATTATAACAAAGGCTCCAAAATATCTTTTTGAACGATTAAAGTTCGCAAGATCTTCCAGAGGGAATTGAATAGTTCAATTTAAATACCGGGACCATGCCTCTGAGTGGCAATTTTTTATTCTAGCAACGCAATAGGGTTTAGAAAATTACTATACCAATACTTTAATTGAATTTATTTGATATTTTTTTTAATATTTTTTAATTGTAATTTATAATATTTTAAATTTAGGTTAAAAGTTACTGGTGTTAAATATATAGTGAATAACTTATCTGATTTCATTTCTGTAACATAAAGGATACTGTCTTGTTGTATTGGAAAGTCGCATTTAATAAATAAATACAAATAAATACAAAATACAAACGAAGCATGTTTTTGAACTAATCTGGGTGCGCTGACTTCGAATCTAGCACACAAATTGGGCTATCAAGTCTTGTTAATTTTTTATCGCATGCTGGCAATACTGCAAAACAGTCAATACTGACACTACAATTTCAGAATTATTAAATTGACAGAAGCCCACATTCATTCTAAATCTTCATAATAGTAGCGTTTAAGCATGCCAGGGAGATCATGTGTTACTGATTCAAGCTATTTTTGCTTTGTGTATGGTGAATAATTGGTTGGAAAAACAGGATATGCAATATCAGAATCATTAAATTATGCATACTTACATTATTTTGGTTTTGCTGTCAGAAACTTGGACAAACCGTGAACACCAACAATCTCTTCCAATAGTTGCAGAACTGTTTTATACAAGTGGTCAAATGGCAAGAAAATCTATTTCGTTTTTCAATTCCAGTACTTTGGAGAGAGTCAAGTAAACAGCAAACCGATTATTATTTCTGTTTAACAAAAGTTACTGGATTCAATATGAAAAATCGAAAAAATATTACTTACGCGAATTTTCCAACGGTTTCCAAACCAGTTCAACGTCCACCTAATGATCCATTCCCTACGAACAGTGAATTCACAAAACCTTTCACCAGCAGTGGCAGTTTGTATGAGGCTGATGATGAAAGCCATTTAGTGACTCAAGCCGAGCTGAATGATCTAATTCGAGATTTACATTTAACGAAGCAAGATGCAGAATTACAAGCTTCACACATGCAGCAGTGGAAACATCTTGCAGTTAGGACAAAAGTAATAATCTATAGGGATAGAAGCTTGGAATTGGCTGTATATTTTGAAAAGAAACACTCTATTCTATACTGTACTGATGTTGATGGCTTATTTCAAAAAAAGAACCAGCCAGTACAGTACAATGAAAAACCATCCATACCAATTGCTCATGCCATTAATACAAAGGAAATTTACGAATCAGTGACTGAAATTTTGACATTACTCAAATGCAACGATCATAAATGGAAGATTTGTGTTGACCTTAAGATGTGTGATTTAAATTTCTTTGTATATATAGTAGGGCGGGTCGATTTGTAGGGAGTGAAAAAATTCACCAATTTCCCTATGATTTCCGTATTCTATGTGTTATTCCATGAAAATTTGCCGAAGGAACCACACCTCTATCGTTAAAATCGAGTCCCCTACTTTTTGTTGGTAGATTTTTTCCCAAATTGACGTTCGTATGAAATATTACCTACACGTTCACATCCATAATCGCCAGTAGGCGCGTTGGAAAGGTGAGCTCATTTTGATCAATTTACAAAAAAAAATCTCCAACATTGGTCCAACGGTTCAAAAGTTACGGGCATTTTTGTCCAAATTTTGGAGCATTTTTCCATTTTTTTCATGATTTTGTCCAAGAATATTACTTTCGTGGCCATTTTTTTGGCTCATTTTTTTTACATTTTTTAGCTTCTATGTTTTCTTTTCAGGTGGTAACCGATTTTGAGGAAATCGCTTTGGAAAATATGCCTCCTGGTGATTTAAATCCAGAAGAATTATCTACTGATTCGAGGTACTTGATGTTAATGGCCAATGCAATTTCTAATGGTGTGGTTCCTGCGGATTTGTATTAAACCCGATCGATAGTTTTTGAGTTATGGATGTGAACGTGTAGGTAATATTTCATACGAACGTCAATTTGGGAAAAAATCTACCAACAAAAAGTAGGGGACTCGATTTTAACGATAGAGGTATGGTTCCTTTGGCAAATTTTCATGGAATAACCCATAGAATACGGAAATCATATGGAAATTGTCGAAAAATAAATCGACCCGCCCTAACATATAGTATAGACCATCGAAAATATCTGTAAATTAATCTGTTGCAGGTCATTGGTTTGTTGACTGGTATGCAAAGAGGTTTCACAAAATATTGTTGTTTCCTTTGTCCATGGGAGAGTCGCGCTACATGTCATCATTACGTCAGAACAGAGTGGCCAAAAAAATGAGTTTTCACCAGGAACCAGTTATTGATCCAAATGATGTTCTTCTTCCGCCGCTGCACATAAAATTGGGCCTTTTTAAGAACTTTGTCAAGGCTCTGGAAAAAGATGGTGCAGCACTTAAATATTTGTTAGCGGTTTTTCATAAAATTTATGTTAAAATCAAAGAAGGCATATTTGTGGGCCCTCAGATCGGGAAGCTATTGAATGATGACAATTTTTCACAATGATCATTGGAGAAAGAATATGCAGCCTGGAAATCTTTCAAGAGCATCGTGGACTGTTTTCTTGGAAACAATAAGAGTGAAAACCACAGACAAATTGTTGCTGAATTATTGAAAAAATTTCACGAATTAGATGCACGAGGTCACTCAAAATGCATTTCCTTCGCTTCTAGATCTTTTTTCCAGAAAACCTAGGTGCGGTGAGCGACGAACAAGGGGAGCGTGCTCACCAAGATTTAATGAAAATTGAAAAACATTATCAAGGATTTTGGGACAAAAGCATGCTGGAAGACTATTGCTGGACTCTAATACGTGAAACCGAACCAACAAAATACAAACGACGCACAGTGGACCATATTTTGAGAAGGCGGCCAAAAATCATTTTTTTTTTGATGTGTAAACATCTATACACGCAGGGGGGTAAATTTCTATTTCACAATACAATCGCAAAAACAGCGTAACACATCGGTGTGAGCTGAAGTGTAAATCAGTGTGACTTTATCTGATTGTATTTGTGAAAAAATTATGATATGTTCTTTTCTAAACATTTTCCAATTGTCTTTCAAAAAACATCAATTGTCTTTCAAAAAACATCAATTGTATTTCAGAAAACATCATTTGAATTTCAGAAAACATAAATAGAATTTCAGAAAAAATCAATATAATTTCAGAAAACATCAATAGAATTTCAGAAAACTTCACTTGAATTTCAGAAAACATAAATAGAATTTCAGAAACATCAATATAATTTCAGAAAACATTACTCGAGTTTCAGAAAACATCAATTGAATTTCAGAAAACATCAATATAATTTCAGAAAACATCAATTGTATTTCAGAAACCATCAATACAATTTCAGAAAACATCATTTGAATTTCAAAAAGCATAAATAGAATTTCAGAAAACATCAATATAATTTCAGAAAACATCATTTGAGTTTCAGAAAACATCAATTGAATTTCAGAAAGCATCAATAGAATTTCAGAAAACATCAATTGTATTTCAGAAACCATCAATATAATTTCAGAAAACATCATTTGAATTTCAGAAAACATAAATGGAATTTCAGAAAACATCAATATAATTTCAGAAAACATCATTCGAGTTTCAGAAAACATCAATTGAATTTCATAATCGACTTATTTTTTATGTACTGGAAAATATGATATTGATGTTTTCTTTAATTATTAGATGTTTACACATCTCCCTTGTGACCGGACTCACATGATTTTTTTTTGTTACCGATTTTAAAGTTTTGTTATTCATTTGAAATTAAATACTAGTAAACCTCGGGAGCCAAAAAATTGCGACTCTCTCTCAACTATATCACAGCGAACAGGGTCTTCGAAAATGGGCTTTCTCAGTATTTTGCTAAAATTAAAAATTTCTTTGTAAATTTTTAAATTTAAATTTTTAAAATTAAAAATTTCTTTATAAATTTTTATTTTTGAATGACTGTAACTTTTTTGATTTAAAAGATTTTGAAGTGAAATAAATTTTGTATAATTTTGTGGCTTCCATACTATTAACGTTAAAAATGTGAAATCACTGAGTCATTCCGAAATTTTAAAAAGGTCCAAATTTTCCGAAAATCTCCTACTTAATAGAGCATAACTCCTGCCAGTCAAAAGCAGTCAGAAAAAATCTTGCACTCGTCTATAATCCGAACCCTCCCCTATACTCCTATACCCCATTATATACCCGCCAGTTGCCGCCCGTGTGTACCAGAACAATTTTTCTGACCCAAGGTTAGATATTTTCTGCAAAATTTATGAATACAAAAGTTGTCCACTATGTGGTTAGGATATATTAAGTTTGAGGTGATGTTTGTAACTGCCAAAAATATTGGACCTTTATCCAACTTTTATTATACTGATCGATTCAAAAACACTTTCTGAGTCAATTAAACAATGTCCGTCCGTCCGTCTGAGTGTTTTGAATACAAAAGTTGGTCGTACCGGTGCACCGCGGTATATTTTTTTGCGTGTCGGTAGAGTTGTCAGGAGTTTTTATATACTTATAAAAAATGGTTGAGATATAATGCCCTTAATTGTTACAAGTACATTTACATAGGTATCTTTCAAAAACATTAATAGTCTGAATTAGAGTTATATATTTTAAATACCTGACAAAATGGGAAAGAATTTAAATAACAGGTAAATGGTAAAAAAAAATTATTGCGACATAGCCCTTTAAGATATGAGCAGGTATGCTTCACCTTTTAAAATGGGTTATGGTGTGGGTTTTTTATGCTTCTAAAAGTGGTACTAAAAGATAAAAATTTGTAAATGGTAAAAAAAAAACTATTGCGACATAGCCCTTTAAGATATGAAGAGGTATGTTTCACTTTTTAAAAGGGGTTATGATGTGATGGATCCTCCGGTCAGAAACAATACAAGCAATTTAATGCCGAAAATTCATCAGATGCTAATTTATTTATGGTATCTTTCGTTCCATTGCGCTTAGCAAAAAGGTATAGCGCTTCAGAGCCGCCAACTAGTATAGCAAAAGAAATTGATATATGGAAAAATTAAATTCCTGCTTCAACAAATAAAATTTGCATTCAAAAAGGAAACCAAAGATGTCATAACTGAAGAAGTTCAAAAAATAAAAGATCAAATTAACGAACTTCAACCAGTTATATTTAAATTTGATGACCAAGACATTGAAGTACATTTTAAAATGTGTCTCACAATGATTGATGGAAAAGTTGCACAAGCTTTAACTGGAACAAAGTCAACGTCAAGTTGCATTATATGCCAAAAGACATCAATTCAATTAAGCCAACCTCCACCAGAAGACGATAGTTTTAAGGAAGCCTACGAATTTGGAATGTCCCCTCTTCATGCTAGAATACGTTTCATGGAGCATATTCTTAAATTGGGTTATGATATGGAATTTGGTCCGTTGGGCAAAACAGTGAGAAAAAACAAAGAAAATGAAGAAAAAAGAAAGCAAAAAAAAACAAATTAAAAAAAAATAGCTACAGCTAGGCCTCGTAATCGAACAGCCAAAACAAGGGGAAGGAAACACAAATGATGGAAATACTGCAAGGAGATTTTTTTCCGATCCGGAAACTGCAGCATCTATCACAGGTGTAGATCATGAATTAATAAGACGATTCAAAATCGTATTACAAGTTCTAGCATGCAGCAGAAAGATAAATGCAAAAAAATTTGGGGAGTACGCCAATAAAACAGCTATACTTTATAATGAAAAATGCTCTTGGAGATATATGCCATCCACAGTTCATAAAATTTTGTACCATGGGGAACAAATAATTCAAAACAATATGCTACCAATAGGAGATCTATCTGAAGAAGCGCAAGAAAAAAGGAACAAGGACTACAGATTCTTTTGCGAGCACAACACAAGGAAAATGTCCAGATGTTGTACTAATGAAGACCTTATCACTATTTTGTTGTGCACTTCAGATCCATATATGTCCAACATTGACGAAGAAGCTAAACAACTTCTAGAAGATGAAAATCAAGGCTATTTAGAAGAAATTTTTACTAAAATTGGTTGATTTAAAGTACTTAAAGTAATTTTCTTGATTTAAAAATTTATATATTTTTAAATTTACAATAAAAATTGTTATATTTCATAAATTTACCATAAAAATTGATATAGAAATATTTAAAAAGACAATAAAAAACAAGCAAGAAAATTATAGTCGGTGTAGACCGACTATACGATACCCTATACCATGCGTTTAGAGACCCTATCTCCTAGGCCCAACTAATTGGATACAGAAAATAAGCATAAACCAATTTTGAGTGGCATTTTTATATTTTTTTTTTGGCTGCAGATATGAAAAAGTTCATATCGGATGCTATGTCTATATGGGGACTAGGTCCAAAAATGGACCGATCTTGACCATGGTTCGTAAAGTGTCTTGTATTTTGGGAAAATATATACAAACAAAATTTGAGATGAATCAGTGCAATATTTTTGTTTTTTGATAGATTTAAGTGAAGAGCGGGAAGCAGCTCTATATGGGGCCTATGACTAAAAGTTGTCCCATATGGATCGTTTTTGGACTATTCATTAATGGATGTAATAAACACATACAAACCCAATTTGACTAGGATCTATACGACAATTTGGATCTTATGTCAATTTATGTCGATTTTATAGGAGTCATTTGTATGGGGGCTAGGTCTGAACATGGACCGATTCTCACCAATTTCAATAGCGTTCATCCCATGGCCGGTAAAAGATCAAATACCAAATTTTATCAAAATATATTCATATTTGCGACCTGCAGTTTGATTACAAGCTTTACATGGACACACAGACGGACGGACGGACATTGTTAAATCAACTCAAAAAGTGATTCTGATTCGATCGGTATAATTAAAGATGGGTCTAGGTCAAATATTTTTGGTTGTTACAAACAGCAGCACAAAGTCATTATACCCAAACCACATAGTGGTATAGGGTATAAAAATTTAACTAAAGCAAAAACATACGAGTTTTTCATTGAAACTTCTCTATCTTGAACCAATATAAGGTAACTTTTACGTTCGCTGCTTAATAAATTATATTTTAACTCGGGATCTTTCAAAAAAAAACCTTTGGCCCTTGTGCACATTAGGACTAAAATGTTTGCGGGGGCCAAAGTTTGGCATTTTCTGAAAAAATTAACTTAAAAAATTGTTAAAAAGTATTAGTTGTAAAATTAACTGAAAAATAAGACATTATATTAAAAAAAACCTTTTTTTTACCTTTTAACACTTCACTTTTGTACTAAAATTCAACTACAAATGAAAATGTATTTTAAACCCTCCGTAACTTTTTTTATTTTCGGTCGAGAATTACGTTTTATAGTAAAACTTAAAGGCTAAAGTCTCACCTACCAAACAAAAAAAAAAAGGCTTATCAAAATTCCAATCCAATCAAAAGTTATAGATTTTTGACCGCCTTCTCGTCAAATGGTCCACTGTGCGACGTTCAAATAACGCCAGTCACTTTTGAAAATTAGTCGATTTTTAAATAAACTGATATTTTTTATGTAAAAAAAAAGAATAGAATAAAATAAAGATAGAGAAAAACCAATTACAGATTCGAATTCAGCCCACCAAACTACCTTAGGAAAGATATTTGGTTGTTCCAGTCCAAAACCTTGTTGGCTAGTGTTATCTTTTGTAAAAAAATAAATTTTCTTAAACAATTACATTTTTCTTATAAATATAAATTTTCTTAACACGTTACTTCATCTTAAAAAATTTTTTCTTAAAAAAGTAAATTTTCTGAAAAAGTAACTTTTCTTATAAAATGTATTTTGTTATAAAAGTAACTTTTCTTAAAAAGTACTTTTTCTTAAAAAAGTACCCTCTCTTAAAAAAGTACATTTTCTTAAAAAATTATCTTTTCTTAAAAAAGTACATTTTCTGAAAAAGTTTAATTTTTTAAAAAAAAGTACCTTCTCTTAAAAATTTACCTTTTCTTAAAAAGTACTTTTTCTTAAAAAAATACCGTTTTTTTTTTAAAAGTACCTTAATTTAAAACAGTATTTTTTCTGAAAAAAGTAAATTTTCTTCAAAAAATATTATTTGTGAAAAAGTACATTTCCTAAAAATAAAATACTTAAAAGTAGCTTATTTTAAAAAAGCATCTTTGTTTTAAAATAAATTCAAAAGTACATTTTCTTAAAAAAGTAAATTTTCTTTAAAAAGAATCACCTTATCTTAAATAGTATTTTCCATCATTACTCAACGGGTGTTTTACAGTTAGTCGCCTTACAACTAAATAGTATAACAATTATTGGGTACATACAATATAATTAAGTAAGTAGTACAAGTTATTTTGCATCCGAAAATAATATGTTTTTATTGACTTTAATCGGATATTTTCCCGCTCCCATTTGCCTCGTAAACACTCTTTTATAAGACATATTTCTAGAAAATTTCAATTCTTTTTCGAAAAGATAAAAATGATGCCAGGTTAATTGCTTAATGTGTTAAAAATTGAATAAACAAAATATACCCCAACCTTTCATGCAGGGTATTCAGTTATAAAATGTAGAGTATAAAGAGCTGAATAATGTGTGTATTTTTACAAGTAAAAGGGAATTATATTTCGCATATGTGCTTTTTTAACACTAATTAAATTTGCGAATGTTACCAAATACTATGTATGAAAGCCAATGAAAAAATTGACTTACAAGAGAGTTGCCAGATTGTGTTATATATTTGTTTAAATTTAAAGAAAATACGAGTTATACAAACACGACTAAAATCTATTTTTATCAATCATATTAATTATTAGCAAAATATTAAATTAAAATAAAAGGTATTTCTACAAAACCCCTTTTTTACTAGTGATGGAACTTTCGCTGCAAACTCTTTATCGTTTATATTTTAGAGCCCTTGAAATTCATTTCTTGTATAAGAAACTGTTTTTAAACAATATATCGTAAATAGAAGTGTTGTTGATAAAACATTTTACAATTTGTCTGAATAATTTCATAGCTTAAATCTCAAAGAATCTGGCAACAATTACTGGCGCTCAGGATTACCAGTAAAACATAATAACTAATCAAAACCTTGTAAACCATTGCAGCACAAAAATAACGAAATGTAATATAAAAAATTAAAATCTAAAAAAAGTATAAAACAAAAATTTTTTTAATAATGCTTGTAGTATATAACAAATAACCTTTTTTGCTTTCTTTACAAAAAAATCGATAGTGGCCGACTATGTGATGCCATACATTATGACTTCCAAAAGAGTTTCTCGAAGTGGTGAGTGTACTATTTGCCCGCATATATCGCATGAGGGTTGTTTGTAAAGTCCGAGTAATAAATTTTGATGAGGATATATTTTGAAAATATTTCAAAAGTTGACAAAATACATTTGGTACTCATCTGAAAGAAAATTAATTCCTTTTATACTAACTAGCAGATTGCAGCCCTCGAAATTCGAGCGCAAATTCTAAGAAATTTTATTTTTTCATTAAATAAAGACCCTAAAAGTATGCTAATCAATTATCGCCAATTCACAAATCAACACAAAAAACAAACTCATTTTTATTACAAACACATTAACAAATTTAATAAAACACACATAGCATTTTATAATTTTATGTATGTGTTAGTACCAACTTTGAACGGAATTTATCCCAAAAATAAAGGAAAAAATTTAAATATCTGTAAATCTGCATATCGGCTAAAAAGAAATACCGTTCAAATAATATACGCTTGGTCTAAATCGGGATAAACCGGTACAACAAAACATCAGTCACAAGAAATCGCCTAGCCTATTAATATTATAGATTTAAATATAGACATAAATGGAAATGTCTTATCAAATATAATTGTATCAAATACCTTTCATATGATAAACCTGTCTCAAATAATAAACAAGAGATTAACCATATAATTTAGTTTTACAACAAAAGCAACATTTTGTGAAACTACCTTAACAGTTTTTCAATTCTTGATCTTGTTTCTTTTTAAAGCACTTCAGTTTTAAACGATTGAATTTTTCAAATGCTTATAATGATACTTCTAGCTATCAAAAAATTAAAAATATATAATAATAAAAAGACAATATTGACATTTGTTGTGCCGATAAAATAAAATAAAAATATTCACAAAGTTGCCAAAATTCTCTTCGTTCATTTGACTTTTAGCGCCTTTGTAGGAAGAAAAATGCAATCCTTTAATATTTTCAAGTTCTTCAAAAAATATTTAACATGCAGTCCGTTAATCCATTTGTTCTTTAGTTTCAGACGAATGTCATTCTTCTCGTGTTTCATAACCAAATAATAACAGAACTTGGCGAAAGCACGTTTGAAAAATTTCCACTTACACTGAAAATCTCATAGGGGGCACCCGCAAATCGCTATTAAACTTTGCCAAGTTATAAGAGCACGAAAGAATAAGTGACACGTATTTAAGCTTAGAAGGTAAAATATGTACAAAAACGGTTGTTTTTTTTCTTTGTAAATATTGTACTTTCGATCCTAAAAATTCCCATAGACAAATGCGACATCATGTGAAACGTATTTGCTAGGCCTCTTATATAGCACTTAAGACATGCAGGATTGTGCTAAAATGATATATGTTACTCGTATTTCTGTTTTAGTGATTACATAATTCAACTTAATTGATTTAGCGGCTAGTTCGTTTTGTAGTCATTGTACATAAAATATAGGTGATATGGACACTAATATTTTTATTGTTATGAACGCATAGCAAATATGTCAAAAAAAATTTAATTTCAAAAACATTAAAAATTATCGAAAAGTTTATTTTTTTATTTTTTAGCAGTATCCTATATATTTTTTGTACACCATGCTCGGCAATTTATATATGTAATTGCTAGCAGAGCCCAGCCCTCGAAATTCGAGTGCAAATTCTAGGAAATTTTATTTTTTTTCTTTTCATGTTTTTTTTTAATATATATATAAAAAATTTATGAATATTTAAAAATTAATTAAATTGTGAATTTTTAAATAAAATTCATTAAATAAAATTCATAAATATTTTTTGAACACACAGAAGAAATATAAATGGGTTTGTTAATGAATAATTTTATAAAAGCTTAAAGGTATGCTAAAAAATTTTATGCAATTCACAATTCAACATAAATTTAATAAACACACACATAGCATTATATAAATTTTCTCTGAAGCTTAAATATGTGTTTTATATATGTGTTAGTTAGTAGCAACTTTAAGTTAATTTTACTCAAAAAAAATGTACCAGATGGTGCATGTCTGTAAATATGGTGGACATATGCAAATAAATACCTTTCCAACGGTATATTTCTTGTCAAAATCAGTTGGTAACTACAAGTGTAGAAGAGGTCACAAGAAGTCGCCATGACTATTAATATAATAGATAATATAACATATTTTATGCACAGAGTTGCTACAATAAAAGGTCTCACGGGAAAAATCAGCTATTGGACACTATTGAAAAATGCTGAAAGACGCTTTCACTAGAACATAACTACGAGTAATAATATGAACATTATCTTACATTTCTTATAGGTATACCATTGGATAGGCCTTGGAAATACCTTTTATATGATGTCCAATCTGTATGCGGTTTATATGGATCAAATTTGAAAAATTTGCAAAAATCTAAAACGCCAACGTTTTTCTCGCCTTTTTTACCCCCTAAATATAATATTGGGTAGGTGAAATAATACTTTTTTGTTCGTGTTCTATAGTATATTCAAGTTTCATCGCGATCTGCGGGTTCCATCTATGAGGTCTTCCACATATTTTTCGATTCTAAACTGCCTGTTTATTTGTTTTGTTCTTCTTTTGAAAACTGAATATTTGTTTATTGAGACGGTATATTGTGTATATGGAATAATTAGGAATGATTTACCGATTGGTAAAATTTTATTTGGACCCTAATTGGGTGCAAGCGATTAACTCAAGGGCATATGTTTTTGAAACGTCTATTCAAAAAAATTTTTACGTTGTGTCGCCTTGCACCAAAACAGTGCTGTATATTGAAAAGACTTGCTCGGTTGTGTTTACTTAACGTGCATATCGCATATCGTGGCCAAGAAGCACTGTCTGACAACGCTATTAGTCGTTTAATGTGAGCATGGGACAGGGGGAAATATCCACGTGCCGTTCATCAACGCCCAAGAGTATTGCCAAGAACCCGAATGAGTCGTATCGTTAGCGGTCGCAGAATTGTGGCGTCAGTGGAACTAATTTTTGACACATTTTTTCTATATATAGTGCGATTGAATTTTGCTCGCAGGCCGGCCATGTCGCTCGCAATACGGCCAATCTTTTGAAAGCAAACTTTGATGACCAACGGTGCCCACTTCACAATCTGTTAAGAGGCAAAATTGCCATATTTGGGAAACGGAAAATCAACACGGGATCCAGGAAATATATGTTTTTGGCCGGCGTGTGCGTCAAAATATTCATTGGCCCATTTTTCTTCAGAGACAGATATATCGGTGGATTTTGGCTGAGTATGTCTGCCCGCAAATGCGTGAAAAAGGTCTGGACGGTTACTGGTGTCAGCAAAATGGTGCACCATGACAGACTACAAATCCAAAAATGCAGTGTCTGCAACAAACAATTCCTGACCAACTGATTTCCCACCCAGATTTGCAGATCTGCCTCCTCCGGAGTTCTTTTTATGGGGTTATTTAAAAAGAAATCTACACCAACAGGCCTCAGAGCATTGACCAGCTCAAGGCAAACATTCATACAAAATGCAAAAAGGGCTCATTTGGCCGCGACCAACAGAGATGCTGTATTCAAAAAGTAGTCCAAATGAATTGTAAACGACAAAGTTAAATAAAACAAGTAAGAAAATTGTAGTCGACCTAGACCAACTATACGATACCCTATACCATGCGTTCAGAGACCATATCTCTTGGGTCCAACTAATTAGATGTAGAAAATAAGTATAAACCAAATATGAGTCGCATTGCTATTAATTTTTTTGCTTTCGGGCAAGAAAAAGTTCATATCGGATGCTATCTTTATATGGGGACTATGACATGACCATATTTGGTAAGGTCACTTATTTTTTGCAAAACATATACAAACCAAATTTGAGAAAAATCTGTGCCATATTTTTGTTTTTTGATATATTTAATTGAAGATCGGGAATCGGCTTCATATGGGGGCTATGATCGTGATTGTCCTATAGGCTTTATTTTTGGACTATTAATTAATGAATGTAAAAAACACGCACAAACCCAATTTGACCGAGGTCTATATGATAATTTGGATATTATGGCAGTTTAAGTTGAGAGAATTGGGTTTGCTGTACAGAAATGGGAAAATGCATGCAAAATTATGGGAAAATGCCTGTTAAGTCTATAGGAAATGCATGCTAAATGGTAAAAATGTATGTCATGTGCATGTTTTTGTTTTTTCGAAAGATTTTTTTTTATTTGCAGCTTTGAAAATCATTTTTCTTCAGCATCCAATTTCACATTTCACATTTATCATGTAAATTTTTCTCATTTTTAACAGAAAAATCCCCATTTTTAGCATGCATTTTCCCATAAATTTGCCCAAATTTAGCAAACATTTTGCCATTTTGACATGCATTTTTACCTTTCGCATGCATGTCCTATAGACTTGACAGGCATTTTCCCATAATTTAGCATGCATTTTCCCACTTTTACCAAGCGCTTCCCTTAGTCCCGTTTAAGTTGATCTCATAGGGGTCATTTGAATGGGGAGTAGGTCTGAACATGAACCGATTTTCAATAGCGTTTATCCTGTGGCTGATAGAAGCTTATATATAAAATTTCCTCATATTAGATTACAAGGTTTACATGGACGGACAGATGGACGGACGGACATCGGACAAGATTGCGGTTTGTTTGCACTTTTTTATATCATAATAATCCTTAGAAACATTCATTCCTCAGGAGATACTCCTTTCTTTCCTGATCCTTAACTTTGGTACATTACTGGCCGTTAGACAAAAGATCGAACATGAATCATTCAACATAGAACTCGAAATAAGAACCCATGAATTAATTAATAATGTTACAAATTACATAACAAAATGTTATTAATCTGAAATAAGTAGTACAACTTTCTTTTTTTTTTTTTTTGAGTTATATAAAAAAGTTTTATATATTTTTCGCTTTCATCAACTACTTTATATAAAAAATAAAATTGGAATGCAAATTTTTAATTCAATTTTATGTATATACATACAGTTTTAACACTAATACTTTACTAAATATAAAAGCATACCCGGTATAAGAATGCCAACAAATAAATACGATGGCAGGCAAATAGAGCCTGGCATTCCAAGCTAACTATAATGAAATGACGCGCCAAACGTAGCCGACAGCAAATTAAAATAATATCATTGAAAAGGATGAATGCTTTATTCCTAAAAACAAAAACGCAATTTTGTGGAGAAGAATGAATGAATGAATTCCCACTAAAGGGCAGTACTAAAAATGGTAAAAATTCAAAAAAGGTGAACAAACTATGGCGCGGAGATAACAAGAGATTAAAGAAAAAATAACAATTCGTTTAAGAACAAGCTTTTATTTTCAATCGATCAAATATTATATTTTAAAAGAATTTATGAATAAACTTTGCATTCAAGATTTTTTTCAATATTTTTCTTCTCTCAAACTTCTATAACTAGAGTTCTAATTAACGTAGGCTGTGAACATAGGTCTAAGAACACTCAGTGGATCAAGCTCCTTCTTTTGAGCTATTAACTGCTTATATTCGTTGGGTTTGAGGAAAGTTATGCGTGGAGAATCAACTTTACTTTTACTGTACGTTAACTTATCTTGGCATATTTTGGCATTACTGTACGTTAACTTCTCTTGGCAAATTCGTTGGGTTTGAGGAAAGTTATGCGTGGACAATCAACTTTACTTTTACTGTACGTTAACTTCTCTTGGCATATTTTGGCATTACTGTACGTTAACTTCTCTTGGCAAATTTTGGTATTATATTATAAAAATTAATATAATATAATATAATGCTGCGGAGCAGCAGGGGTCCTCTAGTAAATTTTTAAAAGAAAAGTGATTGGTGCTGAAATTTTCACAATCAAATAATATCGACAGTGCAACATTTTATGTTGTTAGCAAATTTATATTCCCGCATTATAACAAAAGGAATTGGCAGGTTTTTATATAATGTGCCTGTTTTTTTTCAACATATGTCAATGCTTACTTTCAAAATGGCAGCTATCACGGAGCTTTATTCCTATTAGCATTACAACCAATAAGAACAACGATGAATTGTAGAAGTAGACTCATTGCTGTAGGATATATTTGATAAAAGTTATATTGATAGTAAAAATTTCGGAAATAAATTGCGATAACATATTTTTAAAGTAGATAACAGATTTTTTTATAAAAGTTATCGATATCTTTTCAAAGGTAAATATATTTTAGGAACACTTTATATTGTTTTAAACATTTCTGTAAGTTATCGATAAGTAAATCATTAAATTAATATTTTTTAATTTTTTATAGATAACATATTTGTTTTTATAAAAGTTATCGATTCGTTTTCAAGGGTTTCTTGTTTGTTTTGAAAACTTTTTAGAAAAGTTAGCGGCAAGCAAATGTGATCATTAATATTTTAAAGATTTTTATATATAACATATTTTTGATTACAAAAGTTATCAATATGTTCTCAAAGATGAAAATATTAAAAAAAAAAACTAATCGATAAGTAAATGTTTAATTGATTGAAATGTCATATAAGCAACATACTTTTTATACCCTATACCCTATACCACTATGTGGTTACCCTATACCAGTATGTGTTCAGGGTATAATGACTTTGCGCTGATGTTTGTAACTACGAAAAATATTTGACCTAAACCCATCTTTTGTTATACCGATCGACTCAGAATAACTTTCTGAGTCGATTTAGCGATGTCCGTCCGTCCGTCTGTGTGTCCATGTAAAACTTGTAATCAAACAACAGATCGCAAATATGAATATATATTGATGAAATTTGGGATATAAGATTCTATCGGTGATACGACGAAGGCTATTGAAACCGGTCAACATCGATGCATGTTCAGTCCTAGTTCCCATACAAAAGAGTAAGAGATCGATTTAATTTGGATGAGATCAAAATTATCATATAGATATCGGTAGAATTGGGTCTGTGTGTGTTTATTATATCCATTTATCAGTAGTCCAAAAATAAACCCGATAGGACAATTGTTAGCTATAGCTCCCCATATTAAGCTGATTCGCGATCTTCACTTAAATCTATCAAAAAACAAAAATATTGCACAGATTTTCCTGAAATACGGTTTTTTTATGTTTTGGCAAAAACTAAGTGTCTCTACCAAATGTGGCCAGGATCGGTCCATTTTTCAATCCAGTCTCCATATATATGTATATAGCATCCGATATGAACTTTTTTAGATTTGCAGGCAAAAAAATTAATACAAATTCTACTTAGATTTGGTTTGGTTGGACCTAAGATCAGGTCTCTAAACGCTTGGTATAGGATATCGTATAGTCGATCTAGACAGACTATAATGATCTTACTTTTTTATAAAAGTTATCTATATGTTTTCAATGACGAAAATATTTAGGGAAAAATTTATTAATATTTAAACGTGCTTTTAAACTTTTTAATGTTATCGATAATTTAACGTTTACAGAAATTGTTGTAGACAATTTTATATAGAAAATATATTTTTTATAAAAGTTATCGTTATGTTTTCAAAGGTCGATAAATTTTAGGGGAACTAATTAGACTTTTCGGTTTTTGTATTTTTTTGAGTTATCACAGTTATCGATAAGTAAATGTTTATATTAACATATTTAAATAATTTATAGATAACATATTTTTTAATAAAAGTTATCGATATGTGTAAGTGATGAATATGTTTACCGAATAATTAATTAATTAATTCAAAAGCTTGTTTAGAATTTTTTTTAAATTATCGATATGTAAAGAATTAATTTCTCCACTTCGACATGACTCTAATATCGGTACCGCAGGACAAGTATACATATTTATAAATAATTGTTAAAAAGTTATCCAAGGAAATTTTAAGAGTAAAGAACTATAGATACGAGTACTAGTTAGTTAGGAGGCGTCTAAGTCGCCCGTTGGAAATTGACTATATTTTTTAAGAAATTTTGCTTTTAAGAAAAGGTACATTCTTAAGGAAAAAAAAGCTAAGAAAATTTAGAATTTTAAGAGAATTTACCGTTTTAAAAATTTACTTTTTCGAGACTAGGCGTCTTTTTAAGAAAATAAACCTTTGAAGACAAGGTATTTTCAAAGAAAAACCGATTTTTTTAGAACAAGTACTTTTTTAAGAAAAGTCCACTTTTTTATAAAAGGTGCTTTTTGGAGAAATGACACTTTTTAACAGAAGTTAATTTTTTAACAAAAAGTACTTTTTTAACAAAAAGTACTTTTTTTTAACAAAAAGTACTTTTTTAACAAAGGCTACTTTTTTGTTCAATTTAAAAAAATTTGCTCTTTTCAAAAAAGTTTAAAGGCCCTTCTTAAGAAAAAAAATAATTTGATTAAAGAAATGTTACTTTTTAAGGAAAAATAAAATAAATATTTAAGAAAAGGTACTTTTATAAGAAACCGTACTTTTATAAGAAACCGTACTTTTATAAGAAAATTTACTTTTTTAAGAAAAGGTACTTTTTCAAGAAAAGGTACTCATTAAGATATTCTACTTTTTTTTTTTAAGAAAATGTACTTTTTAGTTACTTTTATAAGAAAATACTTTTATAAGAAAATGTACTTTTTTAAGGGAAGGTACGTTTTTAAGAAAGGTACTTTTTGAGGAAAAGTTGTTTTTTTTAAGGAAAAATGCATTTAAAAATAAGGTTTTTTTCAGAAAAGTTACTTTTTAAGAAAAGGTACTTATTAAGAAATGGTAATTATTACACAAAGGTCAAGGCGATCTCTTATGTTTTTAAAAAATTATTGTAAAGTCCCAAGTATTTTAATTTACTTGCCGCCATCAAATTCTTCGCCGTTATATAAATGTAACCAAAAGTAAACACTTGCACATAAACACATAAATATAACCTTTTGATAAGTAATTTCAATATATATGGGATAATTTCGTTGTTAAGATAATTTATCATGGACGTTGGATTAAAGTGGGATATAATTCATTATTTGGTAGAATCTATCCGATATTAATATTAGTTTTTATGTTCAATTTATAGCTGTTACCATTAAAATTTGAAACTTTTATAGAGTCTACCAAAAAATGTTTTCGAATTTATCAAGGTACTAGCTGGACCCGGCAAACGTTGTTTTGCCCTCAATGAATTTTTATTTTAGTTAGAATCTGTATATACCTATATAAAATGTATGACGAAGATCTCCAGATAATAAAATGAGAGCTTCACCAAAAAATCTTTCATTGCCTTTCAAATCTTTTATCAAATCAAATCACAATGTTTGTGAGCCATGGTACATTCATCCCAAATAAAAATACTGCATTTTTGCAGAACTTTTGCCATACCGGAATGTTTTTTGATATTACAGACGGCATTCTCATTTTTTTGTACGTTTAACGGTGATTTGAGTGCTGAATGAGCTGTGCGGCCACCATGCAATAATGTAGCGGCTTTTTCCTTCTTTTTCGTTAGAATATTTATATATAAAAACGTTTGTGAGTTTATTTATTAAAATTTATATAAATTTGACAACTCATTATTTTTCGAACGACAGCGCCATCTACCGGGTCCAATAAAAAAATGTTTCTAACATACATATATGTACATTCTTAGTTTCATTAAAATCACACCATAAATAAGAATATTCGAAATAACTTTACCCAGCGCCACCTATCGGGTCCATTTATACATACAAAAATTTCTTATGACGAAACATACGTTCATTCTGAATTGCAGTCAAATCGCGCTGAAAGTAAAAATTTTTGTTTTTAACTTGACCCCAACGCCAGCTAGAGGGTTAAAACTAAAAAAAAAACACAGAAGAGCTCGAACCGAACCTATGCTGGAAATCCTACCTCGACAGCTCTTATGGTTCCGGAGATCATTCGTTACAATCAAATGCATCAACGTTTTTATATATACGCCACGCCCCTTTGCCCACTAACAACTTTATATAGCTAAGGTCTTATTATTTCGCAAAAATATCCTTTTGTGAAAATTTCATGACAATCCTTCCAGTAGTTTAGAAGATATTACGATTTTTTATTTTTCTAAAAAGGGGCGTGGCCCCGCCCACTTTTCTTCTTGTATGTATTTCTATTCATGCTAATACCATATGTACCAAATATGACTGCTGTAGGTAAAAAAATTCCCGTGATATGACTTTTTCAAATTTGGGTTATATGGGCGTGGCACCGCCCCTTTGTCCAATCAAAAATTTATATAGCATATTATTCCTTCCAGAGTCACAGTAACACGCTCTGAAAATTTCAGGAAGATCGGTTCTTTGGTTTGGCCTCCTATAAAGCACAAACAAACACACATTCATTTTTATATATATAGATAGATTGAAAGCAGATTAATTATGATTTAAGGTAAAATGGGGCGAAAAAGGGGGACTTGGTAATAAAAAAATGTATGGCTACCTAACCTGTAGATAAAAAGTGTATAAAACTTTAGATAAATACATATTACAAAAAAATTATTTTGTATAGCAAACATTGTTAGTGGTATAAGTAAAAAAAAAGGGGGCGGTGAAATGGGTGTGGTTCATAGTTATATGGCGACGTTAACAGTATTAAGAGCAATATACTACCAAATAAAAAAATCCGTTGGAAGGAACAAATTTGTACAGAGAAAAAAAAGTTTAAAACTTTCAAACAAAATTTGGCGTGAAAAGGGGCGTGAAAGGGGGCGTGGCGTAAGAAATGTTTATTTCTACCTCGCCTGGAGTATAATGTGTATACAATTTGAAGTAAATCTGTTAAAAACTATATGGGAGCAATTACATAATTTTAAAAAAGTGGGCGTAAAAGTGGGCGTGGTCAAAAAAAAAGTACCCTATTAATCATGCCAGAGTCCCAGTTAAATGCTGTGAAAATTTCAGGAAGATCGGTCCAGAGGTTTGGTCTCCTATAAGGTACACACAAACAAACAAATAAACAAACACACATTCAATTTTATATATATATGTAGATATAACCGAAAACGATGAAATAGAAAAAACAAAAAAACCTAGACAATTGGATGGATCATTTGTTAACTAAAACGTTTTCAAAATTGTATTACGTGTACAAAAATTATAGATCTAAATGCAAAAGATAATACCTTTTACTTTTATCAATAGAAAAAATCTCTTTGTATTTCGTACCAACAATTTTACATCTCTGCTTAGCAAAATAAATAAAAAAAATTTCATAAAAAATTTCAGACACAGCAGCAGAACAAAAAAATCAAAGTAGGTGTTAAAAAATATAGCCAAACAGACAAATCGAATTTTATATTTCTTTAGAAGAATAAAAAATAAAAATAATTTACTAAAATAAAACAAAAGAGCGAAATGCAGAAAAACCTTATTAATTTTTTTCTTTTGTTGAACTCGTATTTTACATTTGAAAAAAAAGGAAAAGAAACTACAACTAATTTTTTCTTGAAAAACTTTTCCAACAGCAAGGAAAAAATAAGGCAGACTTGGTAATCATGAACTGCATGCATAAATGCAACAGCTTTTTGGTTTGGTAGCTGTTGCAAGAGGCTTCGCTTTTATTCAACACTCTTATCAGTCAAAACAATGGAGAAGCAGTCGGCGATTACAACTGTAGTACTGGCAAAAAGAAAACAAGTAATAAATATTCAATTATGTATGTATGTTTTTCTGCTTGCACTTCTTCGTTCTGCACTTTTATTTCTACTTGTTTTTCCTGCAATATTTTAGTGCTTTTGCATTTGCCAGGCATTATCACTTTTGGTCTTGTTATAGAAATATCTGAAGAAGAAAATTGCAAAAAATTGTACAATAAAAAATATATAAAACAAATGGTGGTTGGTTGGTTGCTTGCATTTGTTATTTTATTCTGCCAAAGATATGTTTGCTTGTTTTTACTTCCGTATCCTGTTGTGTTCTGAATGTTTGCCTGTTTTACGTTTTACTTCTACCAACAACATGACACTTTGGTTGATCAATTAAGTTTTTTTTTTCATTTTTTTACAATTTCATTTAAATAATAAAACAAAATGTGAATGAGTTGAAAGAACGGTAAAATTAAATTAAAACTCTGTGATGATGTAGTTGTTGTAAAGGGAATCTTACAAAAATAAAAGCTAATTTAAGAAAAAAATCATTAAAGTTAATATTATTAACTAGAACTCGTGAAAATTTATTTAGTCTTAAGTTAGTTCCTAATCAGGGATATATGCTTACTAAAGAGCTAAAATTTTCATTAGAATCGATTTTCTGGTTGTTCAACCACTTCTTAGGAACAGTAAGGAGAAATCAAATACAAACAAGGTCTTATGGGGTTACCCATATATCGCAAAGAAACTCGGATATGTTATAGAACATAAAAATATTTGTTTTTTTTTAGATGCCTAGTCCCTAATTTACGGCCGTCTTCGTTTTTTTTCAAGATATTTCACATTAGATCCAAAGAAACCATACAGAAATTAGACACATGCAAGGGCCCTCTAATAGAATATAAGACGTGCACGATCATGCTTAAATGCTTGTGTAATTTAATAAAGCCCAAGTATTTTAGGGGATTTTATTTGGTGGTGCGATACACACCGAAAAAAATATTGGTTGGGGGTCAGTTACCACTAGAAAAATTTATTAATCTAAGAAAATATTTGATTGTAATTCTTTAGTATTTAAAAATATAAATGATTTTTATCAATAACTATCGTATGAACATAAACATTCTAAAATGTTAGTATCTCAAAAAACCAATTTTTTAGGGAACTTAAGAAAATCAAGTAACATGTTTCAAGCTTAAAAATTGCTGATTGCAGTCACTAATTATATTACAACAACATTTTTTTAATTGCAAGTGTGTTAGCGGATATACCTCCAAAATATTGGTTAAAATACTAAAAAATAAAATTAGTATTAAGAATTATTTTTCGGTTGTAGTATCAAGAAGCCAATCATTTTATCTGTATTTGGAACTGAAAGGAAAAACGAAGGAAGGAAGTAATTAGGCAGATCGAATTTCTATTTGTTACTAGCTGTAACCCGATGCGCTTCGTTGCACCCGTCTTAACGAAATAAAGAAACGGGGAACACATTTGTAGAAAACTTTTTTATTTATTTATGGCGATTTGTAAATTTTGATTTTGTAAATTTTTTTTTCTTGCGATTTTTGATTGTGCCGCTTTTAAATTTTGGCGATTTTTTTGCGATTTTTTTTTATTTTGGCGATTTTTGTTTTTTGCGATTTTTGAATTTGTCGATTTTCGTTATTCACTGTAGCCGGTTTTGGTGATTTTTGTTTTTGACGTTTCCGTCCATATTTTCCACGACTACTTACATTGGTAGTTAATGTACTTATCAAAAGTTTCAAGACTGTCGCTCTCATAGTACTTCATATTTTTTGTATTTATCTGATTACTCATATTAATATCCTGTGGATTCGTATAAAGTGTCAAGGCTTTCCCCTTTATAGTACTCTAGTTAAATGATGTTATATATTTACGGTCTAATTCATAAAAAAACTTTATTTTGCCTCTTAAGTATACTTTTGTTATTACACGGATTTTGTCTTATAAACCATTATTAGAAAACACTATTCATAATAAACATTTAATAACAGAAAATTAGCTATTAAACGTTTCATTTGATTTATAGTTTTGTGGTGGCAACACTAGTCCTCTGTAGTTGTCAGTTTGTTGGTAGCGATGAATAAAATAAATAAATCGTCTACTCGGTACTTGATTAATATTTTATTTATTTTCGTTTATATTAGAAATTATTTTAATTTTAGTAGAAAAATAAATTCACTTTAATAAAGGAACAAAAGATATTTGTAAACAAATGATAATGCTATAAAAAAAATAATTTTTTACACATATTTGTTCGACGTGGTAGTAAAAGTAGTCGAATAACGAATATGGCGTAGCAATTAACAACACTCGTTTGTTTGGAATTAATTTTTATTTATATGTGAAAAATATCAATTGATTTTCAGAAAGTATCAATTGTTTTTCAGAAAACATCAATTGAATTTCAGAAAATATCAATTGAATATCAGAATTAAAAAGTACGGAACAATTGGAGTTTAGGGGCAACGCTCCGATTTTATTTTTTTTTGGGGGGGGGAAGTAGGGGCTTTTGGGGTGATTCTAGGAAAAAATTTTTTTTCGGCGGTCGAGCCTATTTCCCTAGTTATGGACTTCCGAAGTTTTGACATGGACTTGTATATAACTGTGTAATTTAGCATCGTATTTCAGCGATATATGTATATATCATTAAATTTAAAATCTATTAACCCATTATGAACCTATTTCAAATTTTGTATTTTTGTAATAGAGTTTTTTCTTAAAAATGGAATTATCTCGTAAATAGACATATATCATGTGTGGTTTTACGTAAATTGAATAAAATCTGGGATCACTAGCTTCATTTTAATATATATTTCGGCCTCTTAACCCGTTCAGGACCGGATATACGGCAGTGCTACGGCCACTGCTGCCATAATGCAAATTTTTTGATCGACTAGTCACATGAATAATTTATGGGCTCATGAAAAGTGGCATGGCTTTTACTATAACATTACTACATATATATGACATTTAATAGTTACTTTGTATGAGGGGTTCCACGCCCATTGGTCCGATCTCGCCCATTTTTTTGTCTGACTAATCACTAATAATAACACATGAACTCAGACAAAGTCCCAAGGCTTTCACAATTTTAGTGCTCCAGATATATGTATGTCATTAAATACTTACTTTGTATGGGGGTGCGACGCCGACTGTTCTGATCCCGTCTATATTTGTCCAACTACTCCTTTAATAACTTATGAACCCACACAAAGTTCCAAGGCTTTCTCTATTACAGTACTCTTGATATATGACATCAAATATTTATTTCATATGGTGGGTGCCATGCCCATTTTTCCGCGACTCCTCAAATTAGTTTAATATGTGCATTTTCATAGTTTCAGAACTCTTGGTGTCGTAGCACTCGATATATTATATATTAGAATTAGACTTTAAAAATTCGTTTTATATGGCAGATGCCACGCCCACTTAAAAAACCAAATATATAGCCTTTTGTTACATGCTATAAAAAACCCAACACGATTGGTCCTCCTAAAAAAACACAAACAAACAAACAGACAAAACTTCATTATTATATCCTCCACAACACTGTGCAGAGGGTATATAGAGGTTTGTCATACCGTTTGTAATCAATCGGAAAATGATTTTGCGACCCCATAAAGTATATATACATGTGATCCTTAAATCAACTCGAGTCAATATAGCACTGTCTTTCTGTCCTCCTGTCCGTCTGTATGTTAAAATCACGCTCACTCACGAACTAAACCATTTACCTGGCTAGAGTTAAGATAATATTGTTTTTCATTATTTCGTACAGGTTAGTATTGAAAATGGGATAAATCGGGCAAAACATCACGAAAAAACATCCAAAAAAATGTTTAGAATTCAGTTTGTTTGTTGTATTAAGAGTATTAAATAAAATAAAATGAAATTGAACAAAATAAATTAAACGGGTGTGTTAAATTCTGATATGCCGTATCTTTGACACTCTCCACCTAGGTGTTATGTTTACTAATATCTGGACTTATTGCACCATTTATAACAAAAAATATTTGAAAAATAAACAATTTGATAAACGGAATACTAAACACACACATTGAATTTATTTTTAGAGGTGTAACCATATTTCAGATCACATCTTGGCGCAATGGCGCGCGATTTATTCCAATTTGAATACCGACCTGTTCGAAATAATGACAGTCAACATTATCCTAAGTTTACAAGGTACATATATGACTTATTTT
Organism: Cordilura impudica; assembly: GCA_963682025.1. Lineage (NCBI taxonomy): Eukaryota > Metazoa > Arthropoda > Insecta > Diptera > Scathophagidae > Cordilura > Cordilura impudica. Next base: position 221,179,294 of record OY821519.1, on the reverse strand, counting down.
GTTAACGAGCGTGATTTCAACAGACAGACAGACGGACGGACGGACAGACGGTTATCGCTATATCGACTCGAGTCGAGCGTGAATTCAACAGACAGACAGACAGACAGACGGACGGACGGAAGGACATATGGTTATCCCTATATCGACTCGAATTGAATTTTGTGCTTAATTCTTTCAGAGATTGATTGCAGCGTGAGACGGCGCATTGTCGTGGTGTAAAAAGTTTCAAAGAGTTGTCTGTCATAATTCGGGCCTTTGTGTGCGAATTTCTTTTCGCAAATAACGCATATCACTCAAATATTAGAGATAGTTTTAACAGATGTGGCCTTTGGAAGATAAATGAATAAATCTGAAGGCTTGACTTTCGAATGACGTTGGCGTGATGTTTTCGGTGTTCCTTTAGCACGATATTCACTTGATTGGCCAGTTGTTTCGGTATCGTAGACATAGCACAGTTGGCTGGAATAAACGAACTGCTTAAAAAAATATTGCACAAAAAGAAGTTGGGCTTGAAAGTACTAAGGAAACCCTATTGAAAGAAGAAAAAAAAGCGTCGAAGCGGTTGTGAAAAATCGCTATAATCACCATGTCCCGAAAATTCTCATAGCGTTTTTTTTTCTTTTTTTTTTTTTTGAAAGTTTTAATATAGCGCTATTAGCCCTTTCTCACTTTTTGAGGAGTATTTTTTCACCAGTTCGTCAATTCCACCCAGGGGTGATGGACGCAAGTCTCTCACCAGCAAATATAAGTTTAATTTTGCTCTGGTATTCAGAAAGCGTTGTTTCAGGGATATTAATGCGATGTTCTTTAAAAAAAATTTTGGTGCGGGATCCAATATGGATTTGAAGTGTTTGAGGCTCAAATATCTTTTAAACTGGTGCTGAATGAACTTTTTGAAATGTCAACAGTATGAGCCAGATCTCTAATTGTCTATCAATAATTTTTCAGCACCAAATCTTTGATTTTCTTGATGTATTTATTGTTAACCCGTTGATTATTTTTCCCCTCCGGGATGCTTTTTGTTTTCATTACTTTTTTATAAGCTTTCTTGGCTGGGAATATTCCATTCCACAAACAAAATTTAATATAATTTATTTTTTCGTCATAACCGGATTCCACAAAATTAAACTGAGTAAGATTTGACATAAAATTTGCCATATGTGTCGTAAATAGTACTGGCAATGTTGAAAAAATTTAATGGCCATTTTCAAGGAACTTAGGTTCAAAGAAGATCTCAGAGAGGTTTGAGCTGAGCAGTTATGGATTCCCAGCAAACTTTTTATATATGTATTTAAAATTCACCTTTTCCTGAAATATACAACTTTTTAAATATTTCACCAATCATATTTATGGAAGCCAGCATTTATTATAATTTTTTTTTTTTGGAATTTAACTGAATTAAAATATTTCTTTTGAAAACTAAAACCTTTGATAGCAAGATTAATTACTTGATATTCAATTTTGAATTAAAGCTTGAATTTTTTGTAAAGTTTAAAAAAAAAACAGATTTCGGAAACAATCAATGAACAAAACAAACAACTTTTCCTTGTAAATTTAAAAAATCAACTTAACAAAAACACCATTCTTGTTAACATGCAACACTTTCACTTTGCGTCATTTCATTTTTCTTTTTTGTCAACATTATAAATAGTTTTTAAACCAAACCCACTTTTGCTTCAAATTTCCAAAACATAGACAAAGTGTCAAATGATAATTTTGTTTTGTTGTTGTTGTTGTTTGAACCTTCTTTGCCGCCACAGTAGTAGTTGACAAATATTGACGGCATAGCAAAGTTTTCTTTTGATTTTTTATTTTTTTTTTAACTTTTCTTTAATAATCAAAAAAAAAAAAAAAAAAAAAAAACAATAAGGCCAAGTGCCTGCAAGTAAACAAAAGTCATTTTTTATAGAAAATAATATACGAAATTGAAAAAGATATTAAAAGTTTTTTTATTTATTAGCTTTTAATAGACAAATAGCGTGTTAAAATTGAAGAATTAAATAACAAATCAAATCTATAAACAATGCCATTGAAATGTTAATTTCTTCTTCTTCGTCAAGAGGTGTTTGGTAGTGTATTTAAAAAAAGGTGTGCTACTTTTGCAGAATGTTCAGAAAAACTGTAGCTTATTAAAAATTGATTCGATAAAAGGTAGTCAATATTTTCGAGTCATAATAACCTAGAAAATTCATAATTTATATACATTTTTTTATTTTTGAACAAAAAGGGAACAAATAGTTAGTATAATTTTTTGAAATTTCTTTATGTTATACAACAATCAATTGCTGTAAATTTTTTCATTTCTAGTAAATATTATTGAAATATTTCTCATGTTTGAATTGTATCAAATAAATATTTCTTAACTTCGAAATTAATTTTTGTTCAATGCATTTCGTTCGTAAACATTATTTTCTTTAATAAACAACCTACAAAAGCTTATGGACCTTTCTGAATGGAAAAATAGGTTGCCGGTATACAACCAGGACGAGAGCATGTCCAGTCAAGTATACGAGCTAGCAACATTCGTGACATTGGAACGTTGGATTCAGTCCATTCACCGATTTGGTGAAAGTAAGGTTGTTGCTTTGGATATTTCCAAGACTGGATATTTCCAAAATTAATATCGTTTGGTGTTGGCAATGATTGCTCTCGATTTATATCGAGTTTTCTCAGAGATTGTAATATACGTGTTGTTTTAGATGGGATCCCATCCAATGAGTTTCAGTTAAACGTAGGCTCTGTTCCTTCTCCTTCACTTTTTCTTAGTTTTCTTAATGACATTTTATGTCAAACTTCCACTTCTGTCTACTCTTTTGCAGACGACAACAATATTTGTATTTTTTTTTTTTTTTTTTTGTAACTCATCTTTATTTATTGAATCTTCACATAGGTTTGTGAACTAACAATAAGATATTCAAATCTTAAAACTAATTGTATAAATCAATTTTTCATCCAATGAGAGCAGCAGTCTCCCTCCTTCTTAAGCGTTGGTGGATACAATTGTTGATTTGTCATTCGTATTCATACGATCAAAGGCCAAACCTTAGAGAGATTATGGGCATGAGGCAATATATAAATGACACACTCAATCGAAACCTTCTGACATTTTCTGAGTGGGGTCGATTTTAATGCTCGAAATACCCAGTGTTGTTTATTGACCCACAGGCGGGCCATGAAATCATCAATGTCTTCTGTAGCCATGGTGGTGTAGATATTGACGAATCAGACGCTCTTGACGTTCTGGGCATGAGAATTTTCCTGAATCCCTATCTGCTTTCCTTACTATTTATATGACCTATATTCGACCAAAAATAGAAGACAACTCCAATATATGGATACGGGCTTCACAATTTATTTTGAAGCTTTTGGGCCGTATGAAGGACGCTGGTGCTTATCTCTGACAGTATTGACTCTATTAACTCATTGGAGCATCAGCGGAATATTGGTTGTGTTACACTTTCTTATAGACTTTGCAATGGGAAGTGTTGTGCTCTGGTATAGGTGAACTCAACTCCGGAGCCCATGTTTTTCTACCCACCACTCGCTCATCTAGTAGATCACTTCCCGCAGATAAAGATAAATTTAAGTCAAATATCCAAAAATACTACTCTCTCTTTCCTCCTACCCAAACCGTATTTTCTTGATATGAAAATGGGGTAGGGCAAGGATCCTCGGTAGCTGTGATATCCAGCTTCAAACCGGGAACAATCTTTCGTCATTTAGTACATATTCTGAAGCAAAATCTACACTCATTAATACATGTTTTTCTTCATAACTTTTTTCGTAAGCATTGCTTACATTTCTTTTATGAAGTTATGGTTTGTTATCAGTTTGATTAAAATGAGTGATGAAATAAAAGTATTTTCAACAAAATCCATTTCGTGCCATAAAAAGTTGGGCGAAGATTTAAAGCTCTACTAAAAATTTTTTCCAAAGTTATTAGAAAGTATGATGATTGATAGGAAACCTCGTCAGGAAGAGAGAAAGGTGTCCAAATCATTTTTGTAAGGCCAGGAAAGTATAAAACATATTGAAAAGAGCTCCCGGCATACCCAGAAGAAAAGCAGCTTGGCTCGCTCAGTGGTCGACCTATTTGTGCTTGTTGGTCAAACTTTGAATGTTGCTAATGATAGAGGAAATGTTGAGGATATTTTTATACCCAAGAAGCAGGTGAAATACCCATGGAGAGCAATATACAGTTGTGGCAAAAGAAGAAAGTGATTTGTTACAACGGGCTCTATAAATACCCAAATTTATATTAAAGAACATGTGCAGGAGCAGCTGCATTTCATAAGCTAACACAATGTTTCCTTATATTTTTGGCTCGATTTGGCATCCTGTCACTACAGTAAGACAGAAAATTGGGGCAGTGAAGAGATATTGGCCTCTTCTTAAAAGGGAGTGTATGATTTTAAATGGAGATGGACTACCTGTTCAAAAACAAAAAATCATGTGAGTCCGATCACAGGGGGGATGTGTAAACATATGGTAATAAAAAAAAAGCAGAAAACAGCGACAAAAAGGTTATTTGATATAATAATTTTTTCACCAAACAATCATAAGTCATACCGATTTGTCTTAATGGTCACATCTTACGCGTAAGATGTGACTCTCACATGTACGCTGTTTTTGTGATTCTATTGTGAAATATGAATTTACCCCTCTGCGCGTATAGATGTTTACACATCAAAAAGTGAGAGAAACTACAATAAAAAAAGGGTTTCCCGAAAAGGTCTTTATGTTCATATGTAGTGATTAGAATTATAAAAGTTATCTCTTTTGTAAGCTGTAATATAATTTCCATTAAACAAAAAAAAAAATCACAAAAAGATTAAGATACCGGTTTTGCATTAGCTTTGATAGAATCAAGGAAGTGCCATTGAATATACCTCGCAATATTCACCTACCTCACAGCAAAAGTTGAATAAGCGCGAAAGTTGTTCGAAACCTTATAAACAAAAGTCTCTGGTATGAATAGTAGAACTGATGCAGATTTTTATGATGATGTTCTTTCCATTAGTAAATATTTCCGTCTTCAGGATAAAACCTCCGTCTTCTGAGTCAAGCCCCATTGTGGTATGCATTAGGACAGCCAAGAGGTTATCAGAACCATAACATCGGTCAAAGTAAGATCAGAAATAATTCACAAGAGCTGTCCTTGAATTATTGGCTCCTAGGACGGTTGTAGAATGAACCGTCGGAGGACACTAACGTGGGTAATTTCAGGAAAATTTTAAGGGTAACTTCGAAATTTCGAAGACCAGGGCACTTTTGTAACTGACCTGCCCTGATAGGCCGTGAAATCCCCATTTCCCTAACACTGGTTTTAAAAAAGGTATTAATAAAAATATACTGACATAAGTCGTAATTAAGCCCCATTACATTTATATAAAAAGTTATTTCTCTCAAAACCACGATTTTCGATTTAGGCGCTTAATGCTTTAATCAGAGATATAAAAGAGGGAACCATAATATGCTGGTTTAAGTTTAGTGTTTTCAGAAGCTACAAACAGCAGTAGAAGCTTAAAATGATCCCACTTGGTGCTTTATGCCATCTTTTTTCTTTAAAGAGCTGTACGCAGCTTGTTAAGGAATCGTAACAGAAAATTTTCATATATTTCTTAAAGAAAAAAAAGCACAAAAGTACCTTTCAGTGCAACGCTAACAATCAGCTGTTTTCTGTCAATTATTAAGAATTATGAAATTGAAAAGAAATCAATTCTTCGGTTCTGCTTTATTTGGCCTGCTAAACGCTTTTTAAGCTCAGTATCAAAATTACCCATCCGCTTCTTGTTTTTCTTTGTCGAATTTTGTTCGTTTTTTCCATGTTTGCAACTGCAAAATAACTTTTAATTTTTTTAGCATATTACATTTTGTTTATGGTTACCTCACCTGTCAAAATTCCGTTCAGAAAGAACGAAAAATTTGATATTCCTGCTCAAAGCCTGGGTTGCCTAATTTAATTTACGTCAAAAAAAAGTAGTAAAAACAATACTACTTTTTTAAAAAGCTGAAGACTATCAACAGAAATTTTTTGACAGAAAAATTCTTTAAGCATTTCTGAAGCGTTTTTTTATATGGAGTTTTTGATTCCTTAACAAGCTGCATACAGGCCTTAAGATGGCAATGGTGGAAATTAAGGTACTAACGATGGGGAGTCTATAGGTCTTTACTAAATCATAAAAGAAGCCCTAAGAAATTTGAACCAAGAAGGTTTCTGAAAAATGTATAGCTTTGAAAAACATTGCTACTTGAAAGGCCAAACACCTAAAAAAATCAAATATGTGTTAGACGAAGTCCATGCCACATCTGCACTCGTGTTTAAGACTATCAACAATTGGATAAACGAACTTAAAATTGGCCGTACATCCGCAAATGGCGAACCTCATTCTGGCCATTCAGTTGAGGTAGTTACTTCGAAAATCGGCGATAAAATCCACGATTTAGTAGTGAGTGACTGACAAATAAAAGTACGTAGTTAGATTAGGCTACGAGAATATCACATGGTTCAGTGATTTTAGTTTTGCTGATAAATTGGGTACGAAAAAGCACCAGTGATGAAATATGCATTCACCGAAATACACCGCTGATAAAACATAGTTTCATCACTATTTACCGGAAATAAAAAATCAGTCAAAGCAATTGGTTCTATCCGACTCAAAGCAAGCAAGAGAGTGAACTCGCCTGTTACGATCGTATGACCAGTTGAAAAAAGTAAAGACAATAAAGTAAGAATCAAGTTGTTGTCGCAACCACCTTATTCTCCAGATTTGGCTCCTAGCCACTATTTCCTACTTCTAAATTTAAAGAAATTGCTCGGCGGAAAAATATTCGAGTCGGCTGAGGAGCCATTCTCTGCAAGAGGAGTCTATTTACAAGAACCTTAGAAATTTTACTTTGCGAAGAGCTTTGAAATTTAGAGAACCAAGCAAAATGAAACTATGTTCAAAAATAAGAGAGAATCAACTCAAAAAATTTGGTTTTCTATGTTTTTATATGGACTTATTACATTCCCCTCGAATTACAGAATAAAGCTTTTTCAGCTCTTTATTTCGACTTAATTCGATTGTTCTTATCTTCATCCAACTTCCTGAAAAAAAAAACTAGGATACAAAAGTATGCATGTTCAGTTTCAAATAAAATTTCCCTTTTCTTGAATTGTTTTATAGAATATAAGAAATTAATATTCCATTTAATTGCCTTCTCACGCATTTAACTACAAATGAAACACTTTGTTTTTGGAAAATCATTCACAAAGAGCCAGACCTCACCTAAAAAACCATAAATTTTTGGTAAAATGCCAAAAATAAATTAGAAGTCATGAATACAAACAAACGGACAAAAAAGACCAGCCAACACTTGAAAGCAAAAATAAATTGCACTTTAAATGGCTCATTATGAGGTACTATCTAAACGATTGAATCTTTTGCGGTCACATTAACTATAAAGCCTTATAAATGCCTAAATAACGCAGCTTTTAAACGCTTTTAGAAGCAATAGACAATATTAGATAATTGCCATTTTTTTTTTGCTATAAACAGAAAAAAATAAAGCAAACACACATAAAGAAAAAACTAAATAAATGCGACACGACAATAAGCGCTATTGAACAGTGGGCTCCTAAAGAATTATTTTTTATTTGTAAATTTTATTGGAAATTTTATTTAAACATTTTTTTATGCGGGACCAATATCAAAAAGTTAGCTCCAAAACCTTAACTAACACTCTTAATTCATTATATCCTATTTAGGTTGCAGTACTTAAAGATTTTCTTCAGACAGAAACCTTAGCTACACCAACGCCTTTCATTACAGCTACGTCTAAAACAACAATTTCGTTTATTACCACACTTTACACCTTTTACCAATCCTCGTTTTTTCCAATTCCACATGTTTCTTAACATAAATTGTATTTTGAAGATATTTATCTTCGAATAGCCAACCCACTGTATCTCATTTTATCATAACCAGTCATAAAGCAATTGGTCAAAAAGACACCAAACATTATTAAACATATAATATTTTATGTTATTTTTTATTTTTTTTTTTGTCAATTGTTTGAAAAGGAAAATATCAAAACCACTAAATCCAATGAATGAAACATTTATGGTTATATAAATATTTTCTGTTTTGGCGGTGGTATGAAGTAATTGAAAACAACATAAGACGTACTTCAATACAAAAATTGTTGGCAATTATAAATAAGCGGTTTTGGTAAAACTGATCAAACCCATCTAGAAGAAAAAAAAAATATGCTTAAAGTAACCATAAATGGTTAGGAAACGAGAAAAACTGCAAAATTATGCAGTTTGACCCTTAAGCTTATTAGTTGCATTTTGCTAAGTAATAGTAAATAAAAGTAGGGAATTTTTGGTCACTTAACCCCAACTCTATTAATGTTAAAATTGCAAAAATTGCATTTTTTTTTCCATAGAATAAGAAACAAGAAAAATTCCACTGCATCTGACGATTTTTCTATTACCTTAAAAGAGCTTTTCGATAGAAAAAATGATACAGAATCTAAGGGTTTTTCGGTATGAAAAATGGCTCAGAAACTGAGGGTTGTTCGTTACGAAAACTGACTCAGAATCTGAGGATTTGTTGAAAGGAGAAATGCCTAAAGCATTTTTAAAATGCTTTAGAGTCTGAGGGTTTTTCTATAAGAAAAGATAATCAGAGTCTGAGAGTATGTCTATAGCAAAGAAGCATTACGTTTTTCTGTCGGCAGAAGTCAGAGAGTTCTTCTGTATGAAAATTCTTTAGAGTTTAAGGGTTTCCCTACATAAAAAATGCCTTACAGAATGGGGGTTTTCAATTACAAAAGTACAGTGCAGGCTAAGGGGAAAACACCTAAGAGTTTATGTTTTTTTCTATGGAAAAAATACGTTAGAGTCTGATCGTTTTTCAAGAGTAAAAATGCATTAGAAAGTGAAGGTTTTTCTATAGGAAGAATACATCAAAATCCGAGAATATTTCTATAGCAAAAATTTCTCAGTGTCTAAGAATTTTTCTTAAGGGAAAAATGCATTATATCCTCAGGATTTCCTATAAGAAAAATGTGAACAGAACTTGAGAGGTTTTCTGTACCAAAAATTCTTCAGAACCAGAGCACTTTTTTGTACCTACAACACTTTATAATTCCAGACTTTTTCTATGAGAAAAATATCTCAGAATCTGAGCGTTTTTCTTTAAGGAAAACTGAATTAGAATCTGAGGGGTTTTCTATTGAAAAAATTCTGCAGAATTTGAGGGTATTTCTATGGGAAAAATTCCCCAAAATCTGATTGTGAGGGTATTTCTATTGAAAAAATACCTCAAACTCTGATGCTTTTTTTCAGGAAAATTGATGTGAGAACTGAGGCTTTTTCTATAAGAAAAATGCGGGTTTTCTCCAGGAAAAATGCCTCACAATCTGACATATTTTTGTCAGGAGAAATTTCTTCCAATCTGAGGGTTTTCTTACAGGAGAGTTCTAAGCCCCTGATAGTTCTTTTATAGAAAAAATGCTTAAGAGTCTGAGGGATTTTCTATCAGACAAATGCATCAGAATCTGATGGGGGTTTTTTTTTTTTTAATACCTCAGACTCCGAAAGTTTTTCTGTAGCAACAATGTCTCAGATTGTGAGACTGTGTTTTTTATAAGAAAATTACTGCAGAACATGGAGGAAAAATGCCTCAGGGCCTAAGTGGTTTTTCAGAGGAAAAATATCTCAGTATTTTGGGTTTTTCTATATGAAAATTTGAGGGTTTTCCTACACCACAGCCTGAAGTTTTTTTTATAAGAAAAAACTACAGCATATGAGGGTTATTCCATAAGAAAACTGTCGCAAATCTCATGGTTTTTCTATAAGAAAAATGTATCACTATCTGAGGAATTTTCTATAGGAAAATAATGCACTATAATGAGGGTTACATAAGAAAAAATTATAATAAGCTGAGGGAATGCATAAAGGAAAAATGCCTTGGAGGCAGATGGTTTTATTGTTGGAAAAATGGCTCAAAGTATGAGAGTTTTACCATAATAAAAAGGTTTTGGCGTCCGGCGATTTCTCCAGCTGTGAAATAACAACAGGACCTGACGTATAGATGGCGGCAGTAGTTAAAAACAAAATACTTTGGTGAAAAGTGGCCACATATGTTTCAAAATTTAAGGCACCACGTTGTTAAGTTTTTTTTTCGGAGCCATCAAAAGTAAGCGATCTCAGTAGTCAATCAGTTCAGCTTCATTTATTTTTAAGAGAAAAAAATATTGATATTCTGCTTCTTAAAAACGAACCATAAGTTCAAGTTACCTAGTTTTATTGTGCACAGAAATGATTGAACTTCTTATGGAGGTGGTGTAGTGAGGCCGACATTAGCACATAAGTGGGAAATATCATTTGATACTAAAATATTTGAAAACATATGCATTTCTATGGAAATCTGCAATAGAAAAGTAATGTTTATATATGCCTACTGTCCACGTTATACTGATGATTTATTCTCAGATATTAATTTTTTAACTTCTGCCAATTTTTGACTTCTTTACTCTTAGAGTCTTTAACTCTCAACACACAAGTGGGAACTGTCCAACATCTGATAGAGCTGGTAAACTTCTATATAAGCATCAAAATTTGTCAAACTACTATATATATTTTCCATACCACTCCACTCGTTTTCCCCAGAATATAGTATATAGACGTCCATCGATAACACAAGGGAACAAAATTGAACTTTTTTTGTGTTGATTTGAAATTTATAGCAAATTTTTACTAATTTGAGGTCGCTGATTTCAAAACTGCACTTGAAATAATCTTTTTTTATTACTTAATTTTTTTAATTCTTAGAATCATAAAAAACTAACTTATTACATACAAACACTTACACATTAGAAAATGTTATTTTTGTATGGAAATCGCGATTTATATCAATTCAGTAAATCGTGAACAAAATCAAAAGTTGTGCACCGATTGCAATGAAATAAAGCTCATTTTATTCGAAATATATTTAACTAACTGTTTGTAGACCAAAACTGTGATTTTTGTCCCATTTTTATTTTTTAGGAATTTTTAAAGAACAAAAAAAATGTTTTTTTTAAAAAAATTTTAATTTTTTTTCAAAACTTGAACGATATCTCTAAAACTACTTGGAAAATATAAAAACAAAGTAAGCACGGCTTTAAGAGAATATTGTTTGCGACTTTCGGATTTTTTTTTTAAATTAATATGGTGAACCGTTTTCAAGTTATTCCAATATATGTAGCGGAAGTGCCTTAATTTTGAACATAACGGTATATCTCGAAAAGTCGAGCTGGTAGAAAAAAACCAAGGGCAGATTTGGATTCAGCGTCCCAAATAACCTTAAAAACAATATTCAGTTCTTAATCAACAGAACCATTGTTCCCTTGTGTAATTGATCTTCTGCTTTCTAACTCTACACTTCCTTTTTTAGAATTAGAGACTCATCCTAACAAATTGAACTCTGACCACGTGCCAATTACCTTTTACCTTAACGAACCTGTCCGTGATCATGTAAAAATATTCCCTGATTATTTTAATGCCGATTGGGAACAATTTAAGAGTATAGTCGATTCTAAAATTAATCAGTCGGCTATCCTAAACAATCATCTATCCCATCTCAATGTTGACCATCGAATTCAAGAATTTACTGACCTGATTACCTTTGCTTGTTGTTCATCAATACCTTACTGAAAATATAAATTTCCAGGCATCCCTTGATTGTAAGCAAATGTTTTCTGTGCGAAATATGTATAGACGAACGTTTCAGAGGTGTAATGACGTCACCAGAACGACATTGTTTCGGGTAATAGTCAGAGAACTCAATAAACTGATTGCCTACCACATTAATATTGCTAGAAATGAAGGGTGGGGATCATTTTTGTCCAAATTGTTTGTTGCAGGTAAGAATTTCTAGAAGATTACAAAACGTATTAGAGGTAAGTCCAGTTCAATTAAGAAACTGGTCGTTAATAACCGTATAGTCACTGACAGTGTCGAAATTGCTAACCCTATTGCCGACCAGTACGGTAGATCTCAGAATTCCACTACCCACTTTAACAGTTCTATAGATATGAATATCAACTTACTCGTAAGATCAATAGAAGATGACGACTCGTCTAATAACAATATAGACACTTTTACTTGTTCTGATGAAGTTATCTTCTCTATTAAAAGTCTCAAAAACTCAAAGTCCCCAGTTTTGTATCAAATATACAACTTACTCCTGAAGAAACTTCCAAGTGCAGCTTATGCTTTCTTGGTTAAATTTTACAATTTATGTGTTCAGAATCGCTATATCCCAACAGGATTTAAAAAGGCGAAAGTTATTCCCATTGCCAAAAGTGGTAAGGATCTAAATATACCATCGAGCTACAGGCCAATCAGTTCACTGAGCTCACTGGATAAAATTTTTGAAAAAATTATATTGAAAAGACTGAGCAACTTCGTCGATGAAAATAATCTTCTTCGTAGCTGCCAATATGGATTTAGAGCGCAGCTTTCTACGACTCACCACTTAAAACATGTAGTGAACATGGTAAAAGCAAGGTTCAGAAAATACAGACATGAAACACACAATGTTCTGTTCAAAAGCAGCCAACACATATCTTTATTTTCATATCAATTATGTGCGTTTCTAACTTTTCTACGGTGCAAAAACACAATCATGACTGTGTTCGTTTTAATATTTCGTTATTTACACGAACATTTTTGTATCACATACTTTTTGTTTCAATCACACATAAAGCACACATTTCTGAGTGTTGCTTTATTTGAAGTTCATGTTCTGGTACGTGTACTGAAAAAAAACACAGAACATGTACAATAAACAGTTTCGAGTTCAGTTATATTTTAAGTCGTGTTGTGGCTCGTGTAGTAAGAAAAAACAGAACATGTACAATAAACAGGTTCGAGTTCAGTTATATTTTATGTCGTGATAGGTCATTTGTAGTCCGGGGCTCGCTCAGCTGATAAACATATACCAGCAGGAGCGCCGCAGGGTTCCGTTGCTCTATAATATTTACATTTCTGACTTCAATTTATCGGCAGGTTATGACGTGGCTTTTTATGCCGACGGTTTCGAATGCTACTGTAAAGCGTATCAAAAAGGCCCTTGTCTCCGCATCCAAATACTTCACCAAGTAGAAAATTTCAATTAATGAAGAGAAATCTGAGGCAATATTGTTTTCGTTTAACAAATCTCATAAAAGAAATCGCTCCCTTAAAGTTTTTCTAGAGGGAACGGAAATTGCTTGCTCAAAATCAGTTAAATATCCTGGCATAACACTGGATGAAAAACTGACTTTAAAGGAACATTTGGTAAATGTTTCTTTACGAGCAGTTCGCTGTGATCGAACTCTGTATCCTCTTCTTAATAGAAAATCGAAACTGAGTATTAAAAAAAAACTCTTTTATACAAGTTGTTTATCATACGGCTGTGTCGTTTGGAAAGATTGCGCGAAAACCCACAAAAAACGTATTCAAATAATTCAAAATAAAAATTTTAAGATAATACTTAATTTATCAAGACGATTTCCAAATTTATATTTGCATAGAATGACAGGACAAAGAACTATCGAAACGTTAACTAAGGATATGACACTGGCATTAAATTATAGGTGCAGAAGGTCAAATTTTAACCAGTTGACTCTATTCACTCAAGTATAGATTAAATTAGATCTCATGTTCAATAAAAACCTCTCAAACCTCCCTTTTTATTTTTTTTCTGATATTGTATATCCTATATACTGGAATAATATGCTTAATAAATGCTAATTTATTTTAATAAATTATGTAATTATTTGCTGTAATATCTTAACGATTGTAACTCAAAATTGTTTTAGAAATAAGAAACTTGACTTACTGATAGTAAATAAAAAAATAAAAAACAAGTAAGAGTGTTAAATTCGGCTGTGCTGAATCTTTGATACCCTCCACCTCGGTTTGAGTCTTGATAATAATGTAAATGAAAAAGTAAACAATTTGTTAAACTTAATACCAAATTATTTCAGCAAATTCTTTGGGTTGGTTTTCGTCTTTTCTATTATTTCGGATTTATTTCGGTGTTTGCTTTTTGGTCATCGCGGTTGCTGATCGGCATGCATTTAGTTTATATACCTATATGCATGCGTTTCCGGTTATATGACATAACTTCTCGTTTAATTTAGTTTTTGCTAATTAAATAGCTCGCTCTAACCACCACTGCAAAGGTAATGGTTGTGTAGGGTTGCTATATGCAATAAATCATGCTAATTGGAGATGGCTGTATAGTTTCTTTTAACTGGCCAAATATTTCTTCATTGCGGCCATATAGGTCGGATGGAGTAACAAAATAATAACCAAAAAAAAACTCTCCTAATTTTTTTACTAAAATATTGCCATATTTGGAAAACATAGAGAATAAATTTATGATAATAAATATTCAAATTAGAGATACCAAACGCAAAAAACCAAATGTCCCAAACATTTTAAATAAAATAATTTGTTCTCTTTATTTTCTGAAAAACTTCAAATTTTCATCCAAAAAAAATTGTGAAAATTTATATATAAAAAATAAGATTCTCATCAATTTGCGTTTATTTATGTAACAGTTTTTATGTTCGCAATTCTTAAATATCATTGAGGTTATCTAAAATTCATTGAATTTAAATTAATGTTTTCTGTAGTGTGATTCTGTAAATTTCAACGATCCGACAATAGCAAAATATATCGACAGCTATTGTTGTTTGCAATTAAGTGAATCACTAAGTACATACATCTTAACGACAGCCGACAAATCTATTTTCTATTTATTTAAATTGTAAACGAGTGGCATCTCTGTCAAAATAAGCGAAAAACACAAAGAAGAATAGAAAAAAACAAATTACTTCGTGTTTGACAGGATGATTTTATGTTTATGTTTAATATCTTTATTTTTTTGCTAATATTTCTGTGTATTTATTTGAAAATGAAATAATGAATTGAATATGCTATTTAATTTTTTTATTTATATAAAAAAGTTTTTCAATTAAAGCAAAATATTTTCACTATTTTATGATTTTTATTTATGTATGACGACATTTCAACCTAAAAATTTAATTTTTTATCGATTGAATAAACAACATAAA
This sequence comes from Cordilura impudica, assembly GCA_963682025.1. Classification (NCBI taxonomy): domain Eukaryota; kingdom Metazoa; phylum Arthropoda; class Insecta; order Diptera; family Scathophagidae; genus Cordilura; species Cordilura impudica. The sequence continues at coordinate 221,164,192 of OY821519.1, read as the reverse complement.
AATGGTTGTCGTTTAAATAACAACAACAGCTGACTTTAACAATAGCGAATATCGTTTAAAAATTTTACTGATAATTATGCAATTTTCTTTTTTTAACGATTCGACTATCGTTGAAAGAAGTTACTGAATCGCGATACTGAAAAGCTCTTAATTTCTCCTGAATGTCAATATTTTTTTTAAATGTAAAAATTTTTTAAATGTAAACATAGGTATATGGTGTTTTTTTTGGAATTTCAATTTGTGTTTAACGAATAAAATTTATATATTAAAGATGCAATTGATGTCTTCTAAATTTAAAATTATAATTTCCGACGTTTTGATATGATTTTCTGAAATACAATTAATTGTAATTTATAATTGGAAATTTTTAATTCCAGTTTTTAGAATTGATATTTTTTCTTAAATTTGAATGGAAAATTTAAAAAGTGCAATTTTGTATTTATGTGAATAATAATGCTTTAGTAATTATAAACAATTTTTAAAAATTAGATGTAATCGCAATCAGATATTTTGTAGGTAAAGCAGAATAATAATTCTATATAACTATGTAGAACTTTTTTGAAAGCAAAAAACTCGTTGATGAACTCGGTAACTCTATTTTGTAAAGACAACAAAAAGTTAATATGCCAAACTTATGTTCATATTTGTAAAAGAATAATGAAAATACGTATGAAATAAAAGACCAGCCCGACCAGCGTGTATACTCTTAACATTGTTCAGTATGATATCCAGTTGAAAATATTAACATTCATGTTAAAATAGAAATAACTATTGCAAAGCTAATTAGAACAAACAAAAATTGTGGCGCCATCTACTGTGGCATAGTCACGCTGGGCAAAATGAAGTGACACTCTGTTAATGCAAAAGAAATGTATTTTCCCCACAACAAAATATTGCAGAATTTTATGTAAATAAAATAATATACCGACTTATTTCTAACATGCAGTTGTTATGGATATACATATATAATATATGTATATTATTTGTATTATTTAATATGTTTATATAAATTTATAAATAAATTTATACATAAATTTTTTTTTTTTGCTATATTTACATTATTTTTTTTTTATTAACAACTAGGTATTTTAGCATTATTTGCTTAATATGTTGGTGAATTATATTAACTCGTAGTGTCTGCTTGTCGAAAAAATTTTGTGAGCCATTCGCTCTGAAACTTTGCAGGCAGGCTCGTGGTAATAACAGAAATGATCTAACAAATTTTTAGAGTGATGCCAAAACAATGGAAACTTTTAAATTTTTCTACCAGAGTTAATAAAAAAATTTAAAAAGGGTTAGTTTTTATTATATTATTACCACAACGACCTCAAAAACAACAAGTCCAGCTATGACAACAACACAACATTTAGAATAACAACAAGAACAATATAGAAACATCATATTTTTAATTTTTTTTTTACTTTTTCAGAGATTTCCCTGCACCTGTTCCATCGATTTTAATGATTTTTGAAATAGAGATCTTCCCATGAATTTGGTGAATCATTCTCACTAAAAATTATCACTGTAGCTGCACTATTCAGGGCGTGATCGTGACAAGAACAACATAGAAAATTATATTTTTTCAAGACTTTTTTTAGTTCTTCATTCAAATCTCGGGCCCTAATCGACCAATTTGGACGATTTTAAATAGCAAACTTTTCAGGATGTTAATGAATCATTTTTTATGTCAACGAGCACCCTAGCTGCCCGATTGATGCCGTCATCGTGATTTCCACAGACGGACAGACGGACAGACGGACATCGCTATATCAACTCCGGCTGTTATAAGGCTCACAAATATATATACTTTATGGGGTCCAATTTTTTTTTCTAATTATTACAAACGGAATGACAAACTTATATATACCCTCTGCACACTGGAGTGAAGGGTATAAAAAGATATCAGTAAATTTTGAAAGGTCTCAGTACAACAAATGTTAAAATTGACATAGATCCTACCCTGGGAGATTCTGCTGCTTCGCTTTCGACTGTAAAATATCTGGAGACTTTAAACGAGACCAAGAGGAACGCCATAGTAGTCAACCATTGAGGTGTACACACCAGAAACGGTTGAGAAAATCCACAAAATGGTATTGGATGATCGCCGGCTGCGAGTGCATGAGTAAGCTGAATTGGTAGGCATTTCAAAGAGTGCTGTACATTGCATATTGACCTAGAATTTGTACATGAGATTGCAGCCCGGAAGAAGTGAAGAAGATGCTTCAATAGCGTGTTTGGTGATATTTCATCGCAATAACGCTGAACTGTTGTGTCGATTCGAAACCATAGATGGGACATGGGTCCACTACTTCACACTTGAGACAAAAGAACAGTCACAAAAAAGGAATCAATAGTGTCCAAAAAAGTAAAAATAGTTCGATCTGCAGGCAAAGTTATGGTTATTTGCTAAAATGAAAAACAATCAACGGCGAATATTATGCTAACATATTTTTGCGCTTGAGTAATGAAACTAAGGAAAAAGGTCATATTTGGCAAAAAAAAAGTGACGTTTCATCAAGTCAGTGCACCAGTTCACATATACGCAATGGCCAAAATCCATATATTAAAGTTCGAATTGATTCCTTACCTACCTTTTTCGCCAGATTTAGCTCCCTCGGATCATTTTCTATTTCCAAACTTTAAAAAGAAAAAATGGCTCGGTGGTAACAGATTTGCCAACAATGTAGAAGTGGAGTCTATGGTTGATTTGCCAACAATGTAGAAGTGGAGTCTATGGTTGATGGCTATTTTAAGGAGCTAGACAGTTCGTGAAATAAACAGGGTATCGAAGTCATTGAATATAACTGGGAAAAGTGTTTCGAGCTAAAAGGAGATTATGTTGAGAAATAAAGAAACTTTTCCCACATTTGTTGTGTTTTCTTTGTCAGGTTGGGTTGTTCTGGGACCGCCTTCGGAAAATTGCTCAGAGGCAGACACAGAATGCTTCAGAATCTGAGGGTCTTCATATTACGTAAAATCCCGCAGAGTCTGGCGGTTTATCTGTTGGGAAACTCTCACAGGATCTGAGGGTTTTCTTGGATTTCAAGATATATTCCATAGAATTTCATACAAATTCCAAACTGAACGTCTATCTTTTGCTCCTTATTTCTCCATTATTTCCCCTAATAATATATTTTGCTACATGATCACCGTGTGCGCTTAAAGACTATTGGGTTGGGCTTTTCAAATACTAAAATTACCAAATGTTTTAAACTTTGCTTTGTTTTGGTCTGAATCATTCGCTTTTTAGAACTTTATTGTTTTTGTATTTATATATATATTTTTTTTTCTTTCAGACTTTTGAGTATTTTACGCGTTTTGCGATACAATCTTTAAATGCACACGCTCTGTATGTTTTGTATTAAGTGGCCAATATAACGAACCTCCTGCACAACCTCAAGTCAAGCTAGCAACCAAGTAAACAACAAAAAAGCACCGTGCAGTTTCATTGTTGGTCTGTTGATTGCTGATCTTTAACAGTTTAAATGTTTAGACTGCTCGTTTTTTGTTCGCTCTGTTTAAAGTCGATGTGAGTTGGCGTTTGAGTTGCAGAAAATATTAAGGTATTGAAATACATATTAAAATCTATAGTTATATTTATTGCATTTACAGACAATTTTGTACATTGTTCATTACACATACATACATAAGTATTTCATGTAGTATTGGAATAATTGGTTTATCATACACTACAACTATTAGTTTGTGCGCGCTAGAGAACATTTGTAATTCAACGCTTTATACTTTTTTTTTAGGAGATAAGATATTTTTGTTGTAGCCTGGCTATTAAGTTATTTGTGCTGGCCATATGAGCATATAATTTTCATATGGTTTGTTTGAAATTGTTTCTTTTATATATCTGTTTGTCTTAATATGGTGGTATTTATTTTTCAAAATATTACATAATTTTATGTGTCTGTTGTTGTGATGAAAATAGCATTAATTTAGACATGAATGCCACACATTTGTGAATGCAGGATATAATTTAAAAATCTGCAAAGAGTACAAACAAGTAAAGGTGCTATTAAACGATGTGTTTTTATCACTTTCTTTATCCATTTGTAATTCCGTATGTCTGTCAAAATTATCGTTTTACATATGATTCATAATTTTTGCTATGACACGTGCATATTTATTTCCGTATGACATAACCTCTAAATATAAACAACAGCTGATTTAATTTGTGAATTTATAAAAATTTATCGTTAAATATAAAGTTATATATTTTATATATTTTTTAATTGTTAATTAATATTAAACACTTTAAACACATGCCAAAATAGAATCTGTTCTAATTGAAAAATCTGTGGTTTTCCGGAATAACCGGGTAATCCATTTTTGTCAGTTTTGAGTTAACGATGCCAAATATATTAATTTTTAAAGCTCTTTACATGTGTTAATTTTTTTTTTTTAAATATGTACCATTTCTGAGTTTTTTCTTTAAATAAAGCAGAGTTCAGAAAAAAACACACACTGAATAAAAAACTCGTACATATATGTAAACAAACATAACTTAGACCAACACACACATATTTTTATTTTCATATCAATTATGTTTGTTTTTAAATTTTCTTCGGTGCACAACACAACCATGTCTGTGTTCGTTTTAATATTTCGTTATTTACACGAACATTTTTCTATCACGTACTTTTTGTTTCAATCACACATAAAGCACACATTTTTGAGTGTTAAACACGACTTAAAATATAACTGAGCTCGAACCTGTTTATTGTACATGTTCTGTTTTTTTCTTACTACACGAGCCACAACACGACTTAAAATATAACTGAACTCGAACCTGTTTATTGTACATGTTCTGTGTTTTTTTTTCAGTACACGTACCAGAACATGAACTTCAAATAAAGCAACACTCAGAAATGTGTGCTTTATGTGTGATTGAAACAAAAAGTATGTGATACAAAAATGTTCGTGTAAATAACGAAATATTAAAACGAACACAGTCATGGTTGTGTTGGGCACCGTAGAAAATTTAGAAACGCACATAATTGATATGAAAATAAAGATATGTGTTGGCTGCTTTTGAACAGAACATTGTGTGTTTCATGTGTGTATTTTCTGAACCTTGAAATAAAACGTAACTTAAATGTTTATTAAATTAATTTGGAGCAATATCGACGTATGTCAACCTCCGTTCGATCGCTGACAAATTATTTTCTCAGAGAACGACAAATGGCGACATACGTTGTTATTAATGAAAAAAAATGCAAAATAATTTTGGATTATTTTTCAGTTTATAACCACTTATAAAAACTTGTGTGTTTATTTCTGTTATTTTTTGTCACTATTATTCTTGATACGTTGTTATATTCTCATCCTAAGTCCCGTTAACTTTTTGTTGACGAACAAAAAAATACATTTTTCAAGCAACAACAACTTATGTCTACATGGGTGGTTGCATTGGTAGTTTTCTTTTTCAAAGAAAACGACGTTTGTCGACATAAGTTGTTTTATCTGCACACACTTTAAGTGTTATTTATATATTGTTTTTCGTCCTTCTCTAGGATCTATTCCTCTGAAGATTTTTGACTCAAAATTTTATATAAAGTATTTATTGCCCATATCTACAGGACTGTTAAATAAAAAGCTCTAAAAACTTTATATCGAGCCCATAATTTCAAATATAACGTTTTTTGGCTCCCCTGAACATTTTGATTTTATGACATACGCGGTTAGTCTAGAAAACCACAGAAATGTACATGTGACTTTCGTCATGTGTTGTACATAAACAATGTTTCATATGTATCACACGATGTGTACAACATTTGCTGTGAGAAAATTTGACAGTACATATGTAAAAAACAACACATGTGATAGTACCTTAAGAGTGTTATATATGGCTGTACCGAATCTCTCAACAGCCTATGCGATGTGTCAAAATTAATTTTTTGATGCGTAAACATCTACTGGCGCAGGGGGTAAATTTATATTTTTCAATACAATCACAAAAACAGCGTAACATGTGAGACGTAAGATAAAATCGGTGCGACTTGCATTGGTGCAAAAATTATGATATGTAATAACCTGTTTGAAAATTAAAAACTCAAAATTAAAACTAAAAAATTAAAAATAAAAAATTAAAAATTAAAAATGAAAAGTGAAAAATAAAAAATGAAAAATAAAAAATTAAAAATCAAAAACGAAAAACGAAAAATGAAAAAAAAAATTAAAAATTAAAAATAAAAAATGAAAAGTGAAAAATGAAAAATGAAAAATTAAAAATGAAAAACGAAAAATGAAAAATAAAAAATGAAAAACGAAAATGAAAAATAAAAAATGAAAAATAAAAAAAAATTCAAAAGTAATAAGGAAAAAAAATAAAAAGTTAAAAATGAAAAATAATTTTTTTTTTTAAATATATTCTATATACAATCTATCGGTATATAATAAGCAAATTTGTTGAACTTAATTTTAAATCACAGGGGATATGTATCTCCAATGAGTTACATACCATAAGAATACACAATCAAATGTTGGCTATTATTTACAATATTAATATTTATAAATTAAAAGTATTTAATGTAGTTATTTACAAAAGAATAGTAGTTAGAATTTTAGGTTTTCAAAAAGAATGTTTGATTTTTTTTTTTTATTTACAGTTTGATTTTGAAAAAAAAAAAATAATAAAAAGTGAAAAATTAAAAATAAAAAATTAAAAATGAAAAACGAAAAATTAAAAATTAAAAATTAAAAATTAAAAATTAAAAATTAAAAATAAAAAATGAAAAATTAAAAATGAAAAGTGAAAAATAAAAAATTGAAAATGAAAAAAGAAAAACGAAAAATGAAAAAAAAAATGAAAAATTAAAAAATTAAAAATAAAAAATGAAAAATAAAAAATGAAAAATAAAAAACGAAAAATTAAAAATAAAAAATGAAAAATGAAAAACAAAAAATGAAAAATAAAAAATATTTCAAAAGTAATAAGGAAAAAAAATTAAAAAGTAAAAAATGAAAAATAAATTTTTTTTTTAAATATATTCTATACACAATCTATCGGTAGATAATAAGCAAATTTGTTGAACTTAATTTTAAATCACAGGGGATATGTAGCTCCAATGAGTTACATACCATGAGAATATACAATCAAATGTTGGCTATTATTTACAATATTAATATTTATAAATTAAAAGTATTTAATGTAGTTATTTACAAAAGAATAGTAGTTAGAATTTTAGGTTTTCAAAAAGAATGTTTGATTTTTTTTTTTATTTACAGTTTGATTTTGAAAAAAAAAAATAATAAAAAGTGAAAAATTAAAAATAAAAAATTAAAAATGAAAAACGAAAAATTAAAAATTAAAAATAAAAAATGAAACACGAAAAATAAAAAATTAACCAGTTGAAAAATACATAATAATAAATATTTTTATGTTAGCAGAGCCCCTTCAGTTGATTGTTATAAGTGATACATAGATGACACTTTCTGTTTGATTTTAAAAAATGCCGTAAAAAATCTTTAATTACTAGATGTTTACACATCTCCCCTGTGATCAGACTCACATGGTTTTTTTTATTAATCGACCTCAAGATCAAATCTTTTTAATTTGAATAAAGCAAAAACCTTAGCACATTTGTTTCAGCAATTGATCTATATTCTGCAATCAATTAATTTTATACTCGCCAAAAATTAAAAAAAAAAAATAAGTTTCTTTCTAAAAACAAATGCAAGAAATAGCTGAAAAAAGTAAAATTTACATTAGTTTTTTATAGATTAATTCTTTTAAGTTTTTTTAAGAGGCATCTTAATCTCTATAACTATAAAAGCTATCGAAACGATTTTTGAAAACGACATCATTTCAGTGTTACTATAAAACCAGAAACACAATATAAAATAAATATTTTAATCAGCTCAATTCTGTATTATTTTCTTGAGAAAATAAGTAGACGGGGAATATAAAACTAAGGGGAGAGAATTTCCAATTTTTTAAGTCAGTTGTTTTATTTGACTGCTGCACAATATATTTGTAAAAAGCTAAAAATTCCCTCGAAATTCTTATTTAGAATTGGGCTGAATGCGTTTTTAAATAAAAAGAAAAAAAAATTCAAAAATTCGAATTCAAATGTTTATGTGTTAATTGGTGTTTCTTAAATTATTATGAAAACTCAAAATTTTGGTTTAAAATTTACCAGCGATGAACCTAAACTATTCAAAATTTCGCTAAGAACCATTATTATAAAAGCTTTGAGAAAAATTGGGAAAAATTAACGAAAGTATTTGCAATTTTTTACCAGCTGTAGAAGGTCAGACCGTTAAAAAAAATTCTTCTCCGAAAATCTGGAAAAACTATACCACTGTGTGGTCAAGGTGTAATGACTTTGCGCTGATGTTTGTATCTAGCAAAAATATATGACCTAGACCCATTTTTATTATACCTTTCGACTCTGAATCAGTTTTTGAGCGGACTTAGCGATTTCCGTCTGTCCATCCATCCGTCTGTGTATCCATGTAAACCTTGTAATCAAACTACAACGCGTACATATGAACAAATTTTGATTAAATTCAGTATATGTGCTTTTATCAGCCACTAGGTGAACACTGCTGAAATTGGTAGAAATCGGTGAATGTTCAGACCTAGTCCCTATACAAATGACTCTTATGAGATGAACTTAAATTGCCACAGGACCCAAATTTTCATATCGATCTCGGTTAAATCTGGTTTGTTTGTGTTTATAACATCCATTAATTAGTGGTCCAAAAATAAACGCTGTAGGAGATTTCTTAATCAGAGCCTCCCATGTAAAGCTTCCCGATCTTCACTTAAATCTAACAAGTACAAAACTATTGCACAGATTTTTCTCAAATTTTGTATGTTGTATATTTTTGAAAAAAGTAAGTGACTTTACGAAATATGGCAACCCATATGAATTTTTCGTATCTGCAGGCAAAATAATTAATAACAACGTCAAATTTAAATTTGGTTTGTCAAATTTTCTTAGCTAGTGGTATAAGTTATCGTCGTATAGTCGGTCTGGATCTTTTTAATTTTTGCAACTCTTATAGCGATATATCTATTCCTGTGACCCAAAAGATTTTTGAGAATTTTTTCAGATTTTTGGAAGTCAGTACGAAGTGGCGGAAATTAATTTTTATTTTTTATTTCTTTTTTCACTGGTATTTTATTTTCACAAAACATTATAAATCATTGCTACTGTGGCAAAAATTCTTAGTTGAGTGTCACATTGATGATCTCAATAGTAAAATTTCTGAATTTCGCAAAATCAAACCACAATATCTCGAGATATAGGCTATGCATTAGAAAGCTCAATTAACATACATACATGTTGATCAATTTTTCATGTCAATTTGCCAGGTTCAAACGTCACGGACGCTCTAAGAAGAAAAATTTCATATAGGAGCAATGTAATATAGCCACTGATGAAGGCCCAGTGCCAGAAACCGATCTGATTACGAATACAGAGTAGTTATTTTTAGAAATATATGCTTTCTTCTTTTCTACTACGCACCATTAAAAAAAAACTATTTCGCAGATTACAATGGTGTTGCCATTATCAAAGTTTTAAATCTAAAGGGACCACCTGTATACCAAATTTCTACAAAATATAATTATATATGTGACCTGTAGGTTGATTGCGAGGGATACATGGATACATCGACAGACAGACAGACAAACAAACAGACAGACAGATGGAAAGACAGACATCGCTAAATAGATTCAGAAAAAATTTTCAAGTCGATCGGTATAATAAAAGGTTAGTTTAGGTCAAATTTCTTTTGGTCGTTACAAACATCAGCACAAGTATATTGGGAAAAGCACATAAAAATTAGCTTTTTCCTACCGATACACAAATTAAAAAATTCTGAAAAAATCGGGAGAGCTTTAAAACGAGGAAAGCTATAGCCCTACAAAGAAAACAAGATATTACAGAAGAAAATCTATGAATATAATCCAAAGTTATTAGTAATTATGAAGTGCCAACACTAATATTAAAAATGTTACTTCAAAGCCGATAGATGTAATGTCGGGAGTACCACAAGGCAGCCATCTTGGACTGCTTCTTTTTTCTTTGTTTATAAACGATCTTCCGAATGTTATTCGTTTTTCAAACATCTTGATGTATGCGGATGATGTCAAAATTTTCTTCTGTTATAATCAACACTCTGATCTTGTTTTTCTCCAAAATGATTTGAATTCATTTTATTCTTGGTGTAATTGTAATTGATTGAAGCTAAACCTTAAAAAGTGTAAAAATATGCGCTTCGTCAGAAAGAGGCCGATATCTGTCAACTATGTGCTGGGTGATTATTGTCTCGATAAAGTAGATAACTTTATAGATCTTGGTGTTTTATTGGATCATAAACTGACCTTTTATTCCTCATATAACAATTACTGTCAACAAAGCCAGAGGTGTGCTTGGTTTCATAAAACGTTGGGCTAAAGAGTTTAATGATCCCTGTGTCACCAAAACTTTATATAAGTCAGTTGTGAGACCTATCCTGGAATATGCTTCTACAATTTGGGACCCAATCTACCAAATTCATGCCGACAGTCTGGAGTCTGTGCAGAAACAATTTCTTTTGTTTTGTGTTCGGAGTTTAAACTTCAATCCAAGTAATCTTCCATCCTATACCAGCAGACTTGCCCTTATTAAGCTACCAACTTTAAAAAGCCGGAGAACTATGCTAAATGTTTCATTTCTTCTTAATATAATTAATGGTGATGTTTGTTCTGGTTTCCTGATTAATAGTATATCATTCAACATTCCTCAACGACCAACACGTTACTTCTCACCATTATCTGTACAGTTCTATAGTGCTAATTATACAAATGCAAACCCTCTCAGGAGAATGTGTATTCAATTTAATGACCTTTATAGATTTATTGATTTCTCATTAAATACTAATCTAACTAAAAGTAAAACAATATGCTTTCTAAATTCATGAATCTCTATGTACTAAAATTAATTTTAAAATGTTTTTCTTTGTAAATAGTCTGTAAGGATTAATTCCATAGACCAATATACGAATAAATAAATAAATAAAAAAATAATTTTTATACCCTCCACACTACTGTCAATAGGTCGACTATGCCAAACTACTTCGGCTTAAAATGTTCTCCATAATTTGCAGTAGTTTGATATTGTATTTGGAGCCTCTTGGCCAAATAGCTGAGAAATGACGTACGAAATGACGTAAAAACTAAAAATAGTGAAAAATATTTATACATAACAAAACATTTACAGAATGATATGTACGTACACAATTTTAATCGCTTGTTGCTTATGTCGTTTTGTTTTTGATTGTGTGAACAACAACAAGCAAAACAATGTGTATGCATCGCTTCTAAACAAACAAACAAAAAGTTAAATGTATGTGTTTGAATTTATGCTCATTGCAGTTAGTAATTGATTTCAAGCACCAAAATACCTAAAAATTGCTTATAAATATCTCATTTTTGCCATCATTGTAAAAAATTTTGCCATGTGATATCTAGCATTTCTGTTTCTTACTGTTAATAAGCTTAGTTATAATAATGTATGTAAAATACTGGTGGAGGGTATCAAAGATTCGGACTTAATACTCTTACTTGTTGATATTAAATAAAAAATATATATATATTATAAATACATGGAGTGAAAACTCCGTGGCCTAACAATGAGTAACCAGTTTTTTGGATCTGATATCAATTTTATTCTTCAGCGTAATCTCCACTAAGTGAATTGCACTTCTTCCAACAATCCTCTAACATCTTGATATCGTTGATAAAATACGATTTGTCAAGACCTTCAAAATAGGCTTCCGTTCCTGATATGACTTCTTCATTTATAGAAAATCTCTTTTCATGGAGCCACCATTTGAAATTTGGAAGCAAATAGTAATCGCTGGGGGCCAGATCTGGAGAATATGAGTGGTGGGGAAATAACTCGTATTGTAAAGACTTCTGAAGCCAAAGCAGGTGATAAGCCGGTGCGTTGTCATGATGATATAAAATTTTTTTTATTTAAGTGGGGTCGTTTTTCTTAGTTTCTTCATCCAATCTGCCCTAAAACTCAACATAGTAATTGACAGTTATTGTGTTTCCTTTCTCCAAGTATTCAATAAATATTATATCACGTGCCTCTCAAAAAACGTTGGCCGTTACCTTGCCAGCCGATTGTTTATTGGCTGCTTTGGTCGGCTTTTGCACGCTTGTAAGCTCTGCACAGACTGTCTATTGGTGACCCCGTCTCCTCCGTTGTTATAAGTCGACGTGAAAATTCATTTCAATTTACTTCAAACATTTCTAAACATACTTTGAATCATGAACGCGTTTCAGTTTTTGTTCAGCTGTTAAAAATCGCGGCATCCATCGAGCAGAAAGCTTTTTTATATTTAAATGATCGTGAACTATATGCCGAACTCGCTCTGGTGATATCTTTGTGATGCCTGCAATCTCACTCATCTTAATTTTTCGATCATCCAATACAACCTGATGCAATTTTCCTACGTTTTCTTCGGTAACTGCCTCATTGAGACGAACAGTGCGATCTGCACCATTTATGCTCGTATAACCACGTTTAAATTCGGAAAACCACGTTTTAACCATTGAATATGACGGTGAAGATTTACCATAATATTAATCAATCCATTGGACACTATTTTTTTCCCATTAACAAACCATGTTTAGTCAAACCACGAAACTCTTTGCAATCCACTTTTTCTCAAACTTTAAAAGCAGCATCATTTTTAAAACGGTAACTTTTTTTCTAATTAATGAAATGTCAAGAAAGTTTGATACAATTTTTCTAACAGTTGGCCCTATCGACTAACCAGACAAAAGTGGCACTTATCACGCCATCTCTATGTGAGGCCAAGTACATTTCACTCCATGTAGTATATATCTGTATATATTGATAAAATTTATTAATTAGTTTAAATCAGGAAAAATATGTTCGCTGCTGAGATTGGTAAGAAGCGGTTCAGATCTATCGACCTGTCGAACTTAGTCTATGTGTGTTTGTATATTCATAAATCGACATTCCAAAAACAAAGATCGTGTGACTAACGTAAGTCATAGTCGCCACATAAATCCACAACCCGATATTAACTTCAATCTATCTAATGATTTGCAAGCATAACATATTTTATTCAATTTTGGTGTGCTACTTCCCCAGAATAGAGAGAAAGAAATCTTCCTAGAAAAAATTATTCGTATTTTTTTATGATTTTCGAGTTAAGCAGTCCATAATATACCAAAAAATGTTCGTACCTGAAAAGCTGACAGTTTTTGTATTTTCTCTTACCCTCTCCAGATTCAGAAGACTTTTGCCTACAACCTTAAACCCTTGAATTTTAGGGTTTATTTTCTAGAAAAATCTTATCCTCTTCTCGTGAAGTTAATAAATGCAGTCATTACTAGCTCATTTTAACAGCGTAGCAAGTCTTCTAGTTAACATTATTTTAATCATTTACCAAAACAAAACTTGTCGGTTAACCTTAATCAATTGTGTTAAGTTATTCTACGATATGTGATTGTCATTAAATTTTTGAAAATAAAAACAAAACAAAACAAAAAAAATATTGACAAATTGTTATTTGATGCGTAATATTCACATACATGCATACATACATTGAATGCAAATTCAATTAATGCGAAGTAAACAATTTACACAAATTAATTAATTGAATGGATTCTAAAGTGCAAACGAGAGCTTAACTAGTTACTACTTTATACTACACACATGCAAACATTAACACATTGCTTCTAGGAAAGATAGCATACCATAAAATAGATGTAGAAGTGGCTGTAGAAAATGCGGTTTACTTTAATAAATGAATGACTGATGCATCATCATATCGGAGAGACGGGATATGAGGAATTACGGAATGCAATAGGGTTCAAAGGCTAGAGGAACTAGAGGGAGATTATATAATAAAACATTCAATGTATAAATATAATAAATACGAAAATTTCTATGTATGCATTAAATTATGTTTGAGTTTATATGTGGGGATTTTTATAACCACAATGTGGTTTTTGAAAGGACATACTACATAAACAATACATTCATAACAGTTATAACTACATGTAAACTTTATATTCTTAATCGAAATATATCGACACGCTCATCACTAAATCGCTGAATGTTGAAAGCTATTGGTATATTTATACCCTATACCACTATGTGGTTTGGGTATAATGACTTTGTGCTGCTGTTTGTAACTACCAAAATTTTTTGACCTAGACCCATCGATCGACTCAGAATCACTTTTTGAGTCGATTTAGTGCGTCAGTCTGTGTGTCCATGTAAACCTTGTTATCAAACTACAGGTTGCAAATATGAATATATTTTTATGAAATTTGGAATATAAGCTTTTATCGGCCATAAGATGAACGCTATTGAAATTAGTGAAATTCGGTTCATGTTCGGACCTAGTGCCCATACAAATGACACCTATGAAATCCACTTAAATTGCCGTAAGATCCAAATTATCATATAGATCTTGGTCAACTTGGGCTTGTGTGTGTTTATTACATCCATTTATCAGTTGTCTAAAAATAGACCCCATATGGCAATTGTTTGTCATAGCCCCCATATAAACCTGTTTCAGGATTTTCACTTAGATCTATCAAAAAACAAAAATATTGCACAGATTTTTCTCAAATTTGCTTGTATAAATTTTTTTCGAAATATAAGCGACTTTACCAAATATGGTCCGAATCAGTCCATTTTTCGGCCAAGTCCCCATATAAATATAGCATCCGATATGAACTTTTTCATATCTGCAGCCAAAAAAATTAATAATTATGAAACTCAAATCTGTGGTTTTCTAGAATAACAGCGTATGTCGTAAAGTCAAAATGTTCAGGAGATCCAGAAAACGTTATATTTGAAATTATGGGCTCGATATAAAGTTTTTAGGACTTTTTATTTAACAGTTTTTTAGATATGGGTAATAAATACTTTATAAAAAATTTTGAGTCAAAAATCTTAGGAGGAATAGATCCTAGATAAGGACGAAAAAAACTATATATGTAAATTAAACTTAAAGTGTGTGTAGATAAAACAACTTATGTCGACAAATGTCGTTTTCTTTGAAAGAGAAAACTAACAGTGCAACTACACATTTAGACATAAGTTGTTGTTGCTTGAAAATTTGATTTTTTTTTTTTCGTCAACAGAAAGTTAACGGGGCTTAGGGTGAGAATATAACAACGTATCAATAATAATAGTGACAACAAATAACATAAATAAACACAACAGCTTTTATAAGTAGTTATAAACTGAAAAATAATCCAAAATTATTTTGAATTTTTTTTTTTCATTAATAACAACGTATGTCGCTATGTGTCGTTTTCTGAGAAAATAATTTGTCAGCGATCAAACGTAGGTTGACGTACGTCGTTAGTGCTGCAAATTAATTTAATAAACGTTTAAGTTACGTCGTTATTTAAAGAAAAAACTCAGAAATGGTCAATATTTTTTTTAAAAAAATTAAACACATGTAAAGAGCGCTAAAAATTACTATATTTGGCATCGTTAACTCAAAACTGACAAAAAAGGACATACGCGGTTATTCCAGAAAACCACAAAAAAAAAAATACAAAAAACAAATTTCTAAATTGTACGGAAATTCGATTGCAAAATCGCAAAAACCAAAATCGTTAAGTAACAAAATCGTAGAAACGCAAAAAGCAAAGTTGCACAAATGCAATAATGCAATGTTACAAAAATTGTAAATCGCAAAACCGAAAAATCGCAAACACACATAACACAAAATTTTAGAAATGCAAAATTGCAAAATCAGAAGAAATAAATCGCAAAGAATAAAATCCCAAAAACGCAAAAGCGAAAATACTTAAAATTTCAAATGCGTAAGATCACAAAAACGCGAAATAGCAAAAACGCAAAAAAAAACGCAAACTATAAAAACGCAATATTACTAAAATTTAAAAATCGTAAAAAGGCCACACCGCAAATTCACAAAAACAAAAAATAGCAAAACCGAAATATTACAAAAATTGCAAATGGGAAGAGAGAAAAAAATTGCAAGAAACACATAAAAACAAAATTGCAAAAACATAAAATTTTCAAAAGTGTAAAATGTTAAAAACGCAAAATACCAAAAATTAAAAATCGCAAAAACGCATAATCCTTCAATTGCAAAATCGCAAAAAAGTAAAATGAAAATTATGCAAAAACCGTACACTAAAAGAATTCAAATTCGGTAAAGCGAAAAATCGCGAAAACACCTAAACGCAAAATTTAAATTCATAAAAGCAAAAAAAAAAAAAACAAAGCAATAAAAAACGAAACGCGAAAAATCTCAAAAACAAATACAAAACGAAATCGCAAAAACGTAAAAGCTCAAATGTGTAAAATCACAAAATGGAAGAAATGAAAAATGAAAAAATGAAAAATCGCAAACTCCAATACTTAAAAAAACTGTAAATCGGAAAAATTAAAAATCGCAAAAATAAAAAACTCGCAAAAATGAAAAATGGAATAATTAAAATTGCGAGACACTAAATCGCAAATTCCTCAAAAGCAAGATTGCAAAAACACAAGATACCTTTTTAAAATGTACGGGAATTCAAGTAAATAATTATAGATAGTTATAATTATATATATATATATATATATATATATATATATATATATATATATATATATATAGTTGTATTATATTATAGCTATAATTATAGATAGTGTTATTGTTACTACCACAGAATCACTAAAAAAAACAATTTCTCAAAAAGTATAAAAAAATTTAATTTCGTATTTCTATAATTGCATTAACTATTCTACGGTTGAAAAATAATTAGGATTTAAAAAACTGCTTAAAAATTCTTCAATGCAAACAAATACTTGGGATATTTTAAACAAATAAGGAAATTATAGTTGGTCTAGGCTGATTATGCGATATTCTATATAAAGAGCCAGGATCTTAGTTCTAACCAGGGCTGTGGAGTCGGAGTCGTGGTGTTTCTATCGGAGTCGGAGTCGCTACAAAAACTCGCGACCCCAACTCTAAAATTTTTCGTTATTGCACGTGCATGAAAAATTCAAATAATTTTTAAGATATTTGCCAAAAAAGTCTTCTAAATTGGCGACATTATTACTATCACTATGAATAAGTAGATTTTAATTTATTTTATGAAAGAGAGAGTTCAATCAAGTACTTAAATTAAATAATATATAAGTGTTTCATAATTTTAATTATTTTGGAATTTTATTTAGCAAGCTAAATTGCATTAACAGAACAAGTTGACAATAGATGTTTGTGTTTTTTTAAGGTTTGTGGTTAATTCAAATAAATTAATTTGTTTATGTTATAAAATATTATAGTTCATATTATAATAGGTCTGGTATTTTAGTTATTTAAAAACAAATTACATTGAAAACTGAAAGTCAAATAATTAATTTGAACTCAAGATATATTTTAAAGAATACTATATACACAAGCTAATAAAAGACAATTTATTCAAAAAATTCAAATATTTTGTAAGTGCTGTCCAATTTTAATTTATATTCGCGTGCAATAAGCAGATAATTGCACCAAAGATATATAACAATGGATTATTTTGATCCCACGAGCACTGAATGGTTAAATAAGTAAGAATTAACCGAATTATTTTTCTTAAATTCTAAATAGTGGTTTCATCGAGTGTAATAGAAAAACTCGTTTTCGGTAATTTTTATTTAAAAATATCTTAAAATCCAAAGCTGGCCTTGGCAAATAATGGGTTAAAGTTCTCGGATTTATCCCAAATTTTTGGAGCGAAACTTCTACACATTTGGTTATTATATGTTAAGTGTCGCATCAAAAAATTAGACAGCACTTACAAAATATTTGAATTTTTTGAATAAATTGTCTTTTATTAGCTCCAATTCCAAAAGGGTTAATGGAGTCATATTATTTTTTCCCGAAACCCTAGGCTATTAAGATAAAATTTAACATTTAAAAGTAGAAAAGCGATAAATTTTTGATACAAAGTATTTAGAAAGAGTACATTTACAGAATATTTCACAAAAATCCAATTTTTCTCGAAATCCGCAAAAATAAAATCCTTGTCAAAAAAATTCTGGTAGAGGGATTTACTTAAAAATTCACACAGTTAATCTGCAACATGTATTTAATAAAACCGAAAAGTAATATATTAATTTTTTTTAAATTTTGTTTAAGAAAATTTTTTCAAACTTGAAAGAGGAGTTTTCAAAATTTTATCAAAAAAATTTCCAATTTTCGGTCTCAATGCGCAATAGGTTAACAACGTGGTAATAAAACATATCTGAGTACTTATAAGTATAGAGACCAAAATAGAATGATGGCTTTAATCAATTTCTCAAAGTTGAAAAAAATGCCATCAAATTTCATGACCTAGTTTTTTTTTTGCATAAAAGTGGTCTGGGGCATTTGCTATTTCGAGGTTTTATTCGATTTTGAAGTTTTTTAGCCTATTGAAAGGATAATTTAATACTGATCCCGAATTATATAACAGCTTGTCGGTAAAATTAAACTATAGAACGAAATTTTCGTAAAATCTGAAAAAAAAGTCATATTTTCCCCATTTAAACACACTTGAAATTTTCAATGGCTTTGCGCCACGACTAACCGTTTTTTGATTGGCCCAAAACTTTGTATTTCTCAGTGTTTTTGCTATTCGCATATTTCTAGGGGCTGAGACCGACAGTTTGAACACTTTTTCTATTAAGGGCCACCCTAGTGGACACATAGACAGATGGACGGACGGAAGGACAGACGGACATCACTAAATAGACTTAGCAAAGATGCACTGTCAATCAGTGAATTAAAAGAGAGCTACCAAAAAATATTTGTTGGTAGTTTAACTCATTTAACCCTGACCACAGAGTGCTATTGGATATAAAATTCATCCTGAAAAATATTAAAAAAAAAAAAAAATAAAAAAATTACTTGAACAATTTCTTGTATATAATTTTCAATTGAAAACAAATAAATATTAAACATTGAAAAAATACTTATATTAGCTAATAACTTCAGTTTTTAGAAATCAATAGAATACAAATTAGAAATTTTAAAAAATCTCTCGAAAAAATATTCCTATTAGCTATATCGAAAACGATCCCTAATATCTCGAAAACTGAGTTAATCGGTATAACGGAAGGTAACTACCGAAAGAGGTTTTTTTTTGGTAGTTACAAACATAAAAACAAACTCATTCTGCCCTGACCACAGAGTGGTACGGGTTATAAAACCACCAGGACAAATATTCATATTAATTAATAATTTGAAATAAGTTTGGAAATTAAAAAAATCACACAAACAAATATTTATATTAGGTAATACTTAAATTTTTAAATATCACTGGACCCAAAATATATAGTTCTCGATAGAAACCAAATATTAACAAAAATAATCAAAAACTCATATAGATCGAAACGATCGCTTATATTTCGAAAACTAAGCATCGTAGAACTTGTAAAAGGCTATAGTTTTGCCCCATCTTTGAATGAAGTCTTTTCAGGGTTGCCATATACCGAAATATGTAAATGTTTGTTAATAATTATATATTTAGAATTTATAATATTGAGAAAATAGTTAAATAAATGAATTTATGTTAAATTGTTTATGTATATAAAATTGAAGTATAATAAAATTGCCCATAGTTTTTACGATTTACGCTCAATTTTAACACTCACTGCATAGCGAAATTTTCAGTGGTATTTAATATTTATTATAGTAAAACAAGCATTACGATGATTATCATTATCACAATAATGGCAATAACGATGCTGATGATATTGACGATGGCAGCTTTTAAATGTAGTGCCGGCTGCTATACTTACATATATACTTACTGCGAGTATGATGCCGACAATGTGAAGGATTTTATAGAAGAGTCCTTCAAAAAATTATGATGATGAATTTCTATGAGTGTTTGTTAAAGATTGTATTATTGTTTTTAGACGAAATGTATACACAAATTCATTCACATACATGCTTACCAATATGCATTATGTACTTATACTAATACAACACAGATCCATTAACAACTATTTCATATAGTTTTCTGTTGTGTATGAGTAATTTGCATTTGCACCAACAAACTACCAAACGAATTAAACGGAAAATCAACAGTGAAAAATAAACACAAATTATGTTTTGTTTACATTTTTAGTCATGTTTATGTATGCTCGCAAATACACACACACATTTATATAATATGTACACACTTTCATTTATAATATATCGCACTGTGGTTCATATTTTTAACATATTTAGTTTTTAAATTTTTCATATCCAAAGAAATATATCTCTATTTTGTCATTTTTACAAGATGGTCCAAAATGGAGATGACTTAAATAACACTGCGGAACATTTTCAGGGTCCTTGTCTAGGGGAGGGGGAGGGTATTAGTAAATTCGAAGTCAGGGTGAAAGCAATAGGCCAGTATAGTAAAACTCCTAAAGTGTTTTATATTCTCAGGCCAAACTTTTTGCTTATGACCTTTTATATTTGTCATTATCTTGATGTTTTTTATGCTAACTCAGGAATCATTGATGATATCTCATTTCATTTCTAAACAAAATATTTTAGCTTAAATAAATAATTTTTATTAATATATCCATGTATGAAATAGAACAAAAAAAATATTGATGTACGATTGATTTAATATTAAAAATATCACTCATACGTATACATATCTTCAAGTCTACCATTAACTTATAATCATACCCCTGAATTAGTTGTTATTCAAAAAATTCATTAAAAAGGGAAGAAATAAAATTTTTTGAAGATTTCATTTGATAAAATTAATACAACTTGTTTTCCTGAAGCTATTTGCTCAAGCTTTAAAAAATAAATCGTCCATGGTTCTTGAGATATAGCTTAAGGAAAAAGTATAATAGGTCATAAAAAAGTTTGGCCTTAGAACGCGAAATGCTTTGGAGATTTCGCTATACTAGCATAGTGCTTTCACCGTGACTTCGAATTTCTCACCCCTCTTCCAAAATGGCTGTTGTACAGTGTAATATATTTGTATATAGATTTTCAAAATTTAAACGCTCTCGTAATGTGGACTCTTCTTCGTAATGGGGATATCACGAATATTCTGGTAATCTATAATACAAGAAATGCAATGCAGAATATTTGTCACATTCTTTTTCATTTAAGGCATCCTTCATTGCACTTCTTGCAAATGGCTTTCATGAAGTGTAAGTCTGACCTCAATTTGCCTATTTTTATAGGGGTCTAACTATAAACCATTAATGCAACCAAATTATTATGATGTGAATATGCAGGCACTCGGACAATAAAAACATTTTCTGTAAAAAGCTGTACTCCAGCGCCGCACAGTGGCGCCATTTGAGTTTTTTCGTTGCAAAAATCATATCTTTTGAACCGAATAACAGCATGAACAGTTTAAACAGCATTTGATAGATAACTGTTCAGACTATGAAATGAGTGTTTGGAAAGGGTGCTACGCTTTGTAGGGGCCTACTTATGGGTTATCAAAGTTCAAATTTGTAGAAAAATCAATTTTATGGTAACTAAAAAAAATTATTTTTAAATTTTTAGATTTTTTTTATTTTTTTTTCTTTAGGGTTTTATGTTTTAAATTATTACCCAACAAATTAAAAAAAAATTACTTCTTTTTTAAATTTATTTTTTCAATTTTCTGTAAAATATTCATCACAATTCGTAAGAGAAGGTATATCTGAAATACTAATCATTTCTAAACTATAATTATTTTCTAATTCTATTCGTGACTTCACATGCCGCAGGGAAGAAATAAGTGGATCGGAAGATGCCGCCAACATGTTGAAGAGGTCCTCATTTTGCCTTACCCTTGATGCTTTGAGTGTGTTCTGCAATCTATATTTTTTATAAAATTTGTTTGGCAATTGGCAAAGACTGGTACTCAATTATATCTTTACCATGCGCCAATATTTTATGGACGGTCGGGGTCAACTTCTTCTGTGGATACATTTCTGCTAAAAGAGATGCAGTTTTCGATGCATATTCTCCATATTTTGTAGCATTGACATTTTCTTTGCAGTTTAAAACATTCAAGATCGTTCCCAATCTTTTCACGATTTGATTGTCAATTTCAGTGATTCTAGTTACTGCCTCATCATTTTCAAAAAATCTCCTAGAAGTGTTTCCATCGTTTGAGTTACCGTATCCGTGCTTGGGACAGTCTACTTTTAGTCCAACTTGTTTAAAAAAGGAATCCTGTATTTGCTTCTTTCTGATCTTTTCCTTATCCTTTATTGATGTATTTTCATCGAAGTTTTCCTCCTCTTGTGGTAGGGTTACGCCAGTTTTAGCAAGAACTCCATACACCTTATCCTTGCGTGCAATGGTGACATTCCATATTCGTAGTTCTCCTCGTTTGTAGAATCGTTTAAATTACCAAAGTTCTTCTGACTCTTTTTGCAAATCGGGCATGACAATGTTGAGGTTGTTCCTGTCAGTTCGTTTACGACTTTTCCGTCAACCATGGTCAGGTGGAACTCGTAATTGCATTTAATATATTTTCCTTCTCCAATTTGCAGCTTTGTAGGCTTAATCTTGCTTATTTGTTCTTCAATGTCCTTCACCGTTGTCCTTATGAGTTCTGCCGATTCCCTTGCAAACTGAAACATTATTGGTCGGCAATAATGCACTGATGACGGACGTGGATTTTTCCAGTTTAGGGAAACATCAGATTTTAGCCGCAAAGGAACAACAGATGCCATAAACATATTTCCGTCCGATATTGTAGCGTCATCGGAAGATACCTTTGCTTATAAACGCTTTGTCCGGATGATGCATCGCCGCCCCATTTGCTGATCAATGTCAGTTTCTCAGGAAGAATTTTCACCTCATTTTCAGGAAGACTCTCCAACAACCGTTTTGCTGTATGGCCCATGAGATCCTGCAGATTGGCTTTCACAGAGACTTCCGTAAACTCCGTATACAGTGGTCGTGAATTTATTTTGGCTTGCGTAATATGCTTGTATCCTGGTAAAACGTCAGCCCCGTGTCGCATCAAGGATGCCCGTAGTATCTCATATTTTTCTTTGGAAAGTTATAAGTCCATAAACAAGGCCAAGGCTTCTTCGGAACCATACTTTTTAATGCGTGCGTTTGTGGGCGTGGGAATGCTTTCCTTAATCCTTTTTAGTCGCAGTGGGCTTGCATCAGCAACTGATTTGGTAATCTGCGACGTAACTCTTTCACTATCCTTTGTATATTTAATAGACAGCGCGTCCGATAAATACTTCGTGGTCAAGTCATTGGTGGCATCGGCAAGTTTCCTCTTTCTTGTGAAAATTGAACACTCCTCAATACTTTTTTTGGGCCTTCCTTTTGCTCCTCTGGTTGATGTGGTGCGTTTATGTACTGCCAATATATCCAGGATGGTGTCTTCATTAAGCCAGTCCTCGTATTTAGAGTTGAAGTTCTGAATGGTTCGATTAGATTTCACCCATTTTGCCTTAATATTTGCATATATCAGATAAAAATTATTTTTTATAATTTCGCTTCCCTCAATATTTCCGTATAAGCTATCAAGTTCTTCTAAAGCAGTTTCGGAGAAAAACTTTGGTGTGGTTGACCTTCTACACAGTTGAAATAATTTTAAATTATTCAACGCCATGTTTTCAGTACTTAAATTGTTTAACGCCATGGTTTCAGTACTTGTTGCGCCAACTTTCAGTCGTAGACTAATATAAGCATTATGCTTATTTTGCAATATATAGGCTTATGCTACTATGCCTAAAAATTTACCTCTTCCCTGCATACATATGGATTTAGGCTGAATGATGCAATTTTGATATTATGCTCGTGTCTAAATAAGGTTTGTGCCTACCTGTAGGGACCATAAGTCAATATTGTTCTTGACCATTTGTACGCCAAAGTAATTTTTAAGTGAGGTGCGTACCTGCGAAATTCAATGAGTAGTTTTTTGTGCATCCTGTGTCTGTAACAGAATATTGGGAGTAGACTTTGGCAGAGGCTCACAGGTAGACAACCGACTTAAAATGCAATTTTCAAACTATTAGATCAAACTACTGTCAGTCAAAACATGTAAGGGATGCACGCCATACAATTTCTGCAACCATGTCTTTTTAACCTTTTTACCTCTAGAAGCCAAACGGGCACGTACGGGCAGATAAAACCTTTTGAATTATGTAAAGAAATAATCAAAGAACATGTTTTGCAAATATGGCAAATATAGAAAAATATAGATTATTTTTATTTTCCGTCAAAGTTGAAAAATAGTGAAAAAAAAACGGACAGTTTTTAAATAGTGGTTTACCAGGAGAAACACAAAGCAAATAGTTAATTTTTTTTATCATTGTACATCTAATAAATACATCAATCAATACAAACAAAAAATAAGGCGATTCGTTACCTATTTTTCGTGATATTACACCTGAAATCGCAACAAATTGACTAAAAATTGTGTGTTTTTTTGAAAACCGAAAGTCGGTCAACTTTGAACGGTTATATCTTCTAAACTAAAAATGTGATATTATTAAGGGTAGCATATTTGAAATCATTGCAAAGTTTCCTATAACATGGGTTTATTCAAAACTTCATCGGCGCACAAGAAAATTTAGATTTTTGCAACCTCGTTTGCTCTACGGGCGCCACTGTGCGCCGCCTGCAGGCAACATTTTTTGCCAAAATGTTCCCACATAATTAATATAGTTAGAATATGTGCCGACCCGAACTATTAATACCATTTAAGAAAATGTTTCGAAAGTGCCACGCCTACTGATCCGCTACCATCTGTTTTCAGCAAAGGTACTCACATTAATAACCTGTAAAATCATATATAGGACATAGGACTTTGTATGACAGGCGATATGCCACCTATGCGACTTAGCCTCAAATAAATTTGCAAACCTCTCCGTATTATTGTGCTCGAGATATATGGTATTTAATAATTACTTTGTGTGGGAGGTGCCACGCCTACTGATCTGATACCGCCCTTTTGTTAATCTAAACAATTCTCAAACTATTTTAATCGCACACACAAAACGTCATAAAGTATCAGTACATCCGTTTAGGAGGAGTTTAGTGATATACACATGGACGGAAGAAATATATAAAGATTAGGTTAAAAATGGTTCAAAAAATAAATACCAACTAAATTTGAAGACAATATGTTTTTATTTGAATGCATTAGTTGAATATCTGGAAGCAACTTTATATGGTGACTATCATTAGATTTATTTAGGCAACATTTAACAAAATTTTACCGAGCAATCGTAATTTTAGACAGATTATAACAGACTTTCACAGATTTTTTTCAAATTTCAATATCGAAAGTGCTTGAGCTGATCAAAGCACACGTAAAAAATTTCATCCAAATGTCTTTATAATTGCAACCTTAAAATTACGCACAATAGTTACCAGCGATGCCAACTTTTTTTGAACAAAATGAGCAAAACAGTAGTCGAAAAACTGCTAGAAGGCACTAATTCACAATGAAACGAACAGCGCTTGAAAGCGCTAGTATTTGACGTTTCTTTTTAAGTGGTATATCAATAAAAAAAATTAAAAATGTGAAACCTATAAAAAGTTTTTCAGTTTCTTCCTCATATCCAGGTTATAGTAATTGTTGTAATAAAAAATAATAAAATAAAAGGTAGGCATAAGTCCATAAATTTCGGTAGTTATATGCACCAGTACAAACTCATTGACAACAGAGTAGTATAGGACAAATTTACCGAACCTCTCGAACGTGTTGGAATTTATTCTACCTTCTCGAGAAATGGCCCACTGTACATCAATTTTTATAAAATTATTTTATACACAATTCACTTAGTTAAATAAAATTATAATAGAGAAATAGTCACAGTATTGTATTTATGGTGTTGTTGCTAAAACGTATTATTTTAATTTTAACGTAACATTTTTTTACATTTCCAAGAGTATCAACGAATAGTTATTCATTATAATGAATTGACATACATTTTACCTGATCAAATATTAAAAGGAATGTAGATTATAAAGAATGATAATTTATATAAACAATTACTAATTATATATTTTTTTTTTTTTTTTTTGAAGGGGAGGCCCTTTATTCTGTTATTCACTATATGACTATACGTATCCCCCATACTTATAAATAATTATATTATTTAAAATTTACTTTTTATTTAACTTTCATTTAATCTTTTAATTCTGATATATATTTTTTTTTTTGTGATATTGGTTTTCTAAATAAACTCTCCCTCTAGTAGTTTATAATGTGTGTTTGTTTTTCTAATTCCTAATGATAATAAATTTGCTACAAAATACATAAATATTATTAATGCTGTATATTTTGAAAATTTATAATTTTTGGCTCTCATGCACTCATTACATTAATTGCATACTAATCAGACATATACAACTTTTTAAACTAAAATGTACGTAAAAGCCGATCAAATTTACTATAATTTAGTGCTCCATTTGTACAGTTTATTGTAAACGCAATTGATATGAATTGTAAAATTGAACATAAATAACACAAAAACACAATTTTTATCTGTCACATTTTTGGAGAAACCAAAATGGAATATTTGTCTGAACATAAAATTTCAGCTTCAAAGTAATTTTTTAAAATTAAGGTCATGTGATTCAGAAATTCAAAGAACAATGCTTGTGGATTTTTCAAGACAGTGTAATTTGTATTTAGTTAAAAATATTGTACCTTGACATCAATCATTTCATGCTCAAATCGGAAATTACTGAGCTTAATTTTAATAATCATTATAACAGTTACAGTTACTAAAATACTGATCTGCTGATTCTATAATGCTGTCTGATTAATATTATTTTAAATCTATAATATTAATAGGGAATGCGATTTCTTGTAACCGATATAAAAATTTTAGTTGTCAACCGATTTTGACTACAAATTCCCCATTTGAAATGTAATTATTTGCAGATGTCCACCATATTTAAAAATTTGCACCATCTGGAGCATTATTGTTGAGTAAAATGCATTTGAGTTTGCTACTTCAAATAAAAAACTACACAATGGTGTGTGTGTGTGTTTATTAAATTTGTTTTTAAGTATTTATTGACAAACTGTGCACAAAAAAATAAATTTTCCTAAAATTTGCACTCGAATTTCGAGGGCTGGGCTCCGCTAGTTTATATAATTATCACTTATATGTCTCCATAATATTTTTTTTAACAGGGAACACAAAATTAAAAAATTAGCATCGTAGAGGAATATAGTTGAAATTTGGACCGTACGTATAGCGTTCCAACTGACTTGTGCAGAAATTACTTTAAAGGTTGCCGGCTTCAAAATCGTAAAATTGTTACGGGGATTATTAAATCGCTTTTTACTTAAAAAGTATTTTTCTTCAAAATTGCCTTTTCTTGGCAAGTACCTTATCTTAAAAAGTACAGTTAATTTAAAGTACATTTTCTTACTTAATTAGTCACTTTTCCGTAAAAAAGTATATATTCTTAAATATTTACAGTTCCTTAAATGGTACAATTTTGTATAAAATTATTTTTTCTTAAAAAAGTAACTTTTCTTCTAAAAGTAGCTTTTTTCAAAATTAAATTTTTTAAAGCACTTCTTTTGGAAATAATAGTACCATTTCTAAAAATGTACGTTTTCTAAAAAAAAAAAAAAATACGTTGCTTTTCTTAAAAAAGTATTTTTTTAACGCAGCTTTCCATAAACAGAACCTTTTCCTAAAAGTGCTTCTTAAAAAGGCGCCTTTCCATGAAATACCTTACCTTAAAAAGTAAATTTTCTGAAAAATTTACCTTTTCTTACAAAAGTACCTTTTCTTAAAAAAGTGCCTTTTTTTAAAAGTATCAGTTCTTAGAAAAGTAAATTTTCATGTCTTAGAAAATAACCTAGTGTTAAACAAGTAAGCAAATTATAGTCGGTCTAGCCCGACTATACGATACCCTATACCAGGTTAATTAATTGGATATAGCAAATAAGCATAAACCAAATTTGAGTGGCATTTTTATTAATTTTTTTCACTGCAGATATGAAAAAGTTCATATCGGATACTATATTTATAAGGGGACTAGGTCGAAAAATGGACCGATCTTGACCAGATTTGGTAAAGTCACTTATACTTGGAAAAAATATATACAAACCAAATTTGAGAAAAATCTGTGAAATATTTTTGTTTTTTGATAGATTTAAGTGAAGATCGGGAAGCAGTTCATTATGGGGCCTATGACTAAGAATTTTCCTATAGGGAGTATTTTTGAACTACTGATTAATGGATGTAATAAAAATCTGTGAAATATTTTTGTTTTTTGATAGATTTAAATGAAGATCGGGAAGCAGTTCTATATGGGGCCTATGACTAAGAATTTTCCTATAGGGAGTATTTTTGAACTACTGATTAATGGATGTAATAAACACATACAAACCTAATTTGACTGAGATCTATATGATAATTTGGAACTTATGGCAATTTACGTCGATAGGGGTCATTTGTATGGGGGCTAGGTCTGAACATGGACCGATTCTCACCAATTTCAATAGCGTTCATCCCATGGCTAATGGAAGCTTATATACCAAATTTCATCAAAGTACGTTCATATTTGCGACCTGTAGTTTGATTACAAGCTTTACATGGACACACAGACGGACGGACGGACGGACGGACATTGCTATTTCGACTCAAAAAGTGATTCTGAGTCGATCGGTATAATTAAAGATGGGTCTATGACGAGTATTTCTGGTTGTTACAAACAGCAGCACAAAGTCATTATACCCAAACCACATAGTGGTATAGGGTATAAAAAGTACCTTGTCTTTAAAAATACCTTTAAAAAAATTCCTTTTTTTTAAAGTACATATTTTTAAAAAAGTGAATTTTTCAAAGTTCTTAAAAGAGTACTTTTCGTTAAATAAATACCTATTTACAGAAATTACTTCTACTTAATTTTTTTATTATAAATTTAAATTTTTTATTATAAATTTAATTTTCTTTAAAAATATCTTTTCTTAGGGAGCTACAATTTTTTAAAAGTGCCAGTACTCAGAAGACTATCGTTGTTGGAAAAGTAAATTTTCCTAAAAAAGGAACTGGTGTAAAAAAATACCTTCTCTTACAAAAACCCTTAAAAATAAAAAATATGTAATTTTTCTAAAAATGACTTTTAGTTATTATTTTTAATGGAAAAAAGTTCATTTATATTAAAAAAGTATAAGTTTCCACCACGTACCTTTTTTCAAAAAGGTCCACACGAATCGGATTTTTTATTTCAGATCGCTTATTTGGTACCACCATATTGATTTGAATATCCCCCTTGGCTTATATGATTTGAAATAAGTAAATTTCCTTTTCTTGCAAGGTGAATTGAGCGATTTTTATGTGATACGTGCGAGAACAAACAGTGTCATATCAAAATTTATAAAAAGCCTGAACACCCTAAATAATAAAACTAAACCCCTTTGTTTTTTTGGTAACTTGTTTATGCGATATTTTGTCGACAAGTTTTACTTCAGAAAGTACCTTTTCTTCAAAAGTATTTTTTAAAGCATTTTTTTTTAAAGAAAGTATATTTTTTTTTTATAAAAATGTATTCTCAAAAGTACTTTATCTTAAAAAGTACTAGGACTTAAAAAAGTACGTTTTCTTAAAAAATAATTTTTTTTCAAAAATGTGTTTTTAATTCAAAAAGTACATGTTCTTCAAAACATACTTCTTTAAGAAGTAAATTTAAAAAAAGCCAATTTTCTCGAAAAAAAAAAAAAATTCATGAAAAAGCGCGTTTTCTTAAACAAGTACGGTTTCTTAAAAAACACCTTAGATTAGAAAGTCTAAAAAAGTACGTTTATTTCAAAAATAATTTTTACTTAGAAAATTACATTTTCTCCAAAAAATACTTTTTTTAAGAAGTATATTTTTTTAAAAAGTTAATTATCTAAAAAAAAAAAAAAAAATTATTCCCATAAAAAAGAGCTTTTTCAAAAAGTACCATTCCTTAAAAAAGTATATTTTTTTAAAGAGCACTTTTTCTTAAAAACATACATGCTTTTATAAAGGACCTTTTCTGAAAAAATTCCTTTCTTAAAAAACTTCGTTTTCTTAAGAGTACCTTCTCTTAAAAAAAGTACTCATTCTATAAAGAAAACAAAAATATTTATACTTCAAAAAGTACTTTTCTTAGAGATTAACTTTTCTGAAAAGCGCCTGTTAAAAAAATACTTTTTTCTAATAAATATTAATAAACAGAAAATATGGAAGTTTTAATTTATCAACTGGCTCCTTAGGCGCCTTAGAATTAACTAATTTTTATTATTATTATTATAATAATTTTTTTTTTTTAAATTTCCTATACAATGTATTCTATAGTCCTGTTATTAATTCTCTTATATATCATTTATTCTTGGAAGTGTCAAACTGTCTCTTTAGCAAGAGTTTTTGTTTAATAAAGAAATTCAAGCGCCAACATCAATCATGCTCAATATATTTAATAAATATTAATTCAAGCATACTACAAAAACAACACTTAACCATTTACTTAATTAAACAAGCCGCAAATTGATAGGAAATTTGCAAAAGCTGATAATAAATAAATACAACAATGAAAAAAAAAAATCAAATCAAATAAAATCCAAACAAATCACCAGCATAAAATTTAAGAGATCAATTCAACCAGATTTGTAGCAACAAAATTTTAACAAATCAACGCCCACATTCAATTTCACAAACAAAAAACAGATGTATAGACAATAATTGGAAGCAAACCATGAACGGCGCAGAGAGTCATGTCTTAATAAACATGAAGTCTGTGATTGCTGCGCTAAAATAACAAAAGAAAACATGTACTTACTCTTGTACATTTAAGCAATTAAATTTTATATAAATTTTGTGGTTTACGATCTAATGAGTCATTGTTTTCAAATCTTTCATATGAAAATGACCACAATATATAATTGTACTGAGCACACGTATAGAGAGACGGACGGACAGACAAAACTGACAGACGAAACTGTTTGGTATTCAAAGCGCGCTAAAATAACGTTTATTAATAAAACCTTAACAAAGCAACATTGGTTATTATGCGGTTTTTAAGTTGTCACTTTGTTTTTGTTTTAAAGGGAAAATGTCTTTTAAGAAAAGTGTGGTTGGCTGGACACAATTCTAGATCCCCACTATCTGTTTGAGGCTTAGTCATTCATAATAAGGCATCAATACCAAACCATAATACAAACACATAAACTTATCAAACAATTGACGCTGACATTAACAACTGCAACATTTAACTACCTTTTTTTATCCAGATAGAAACCAAAGGAGTAGTTTGTTTATATAAAATTTTTAAATTTTTATTCAATATTCCGTCTTCAAACTGAGAATCGTAACATTGACTTGACCCCTAAATGCCATAAAAGTGATAACCTTGTTTTGGAGAAGAGACACCAAAGCATGTTGAAGAAGATAAGAAACGCAACAAACGGCATCTTTTTAGCTGTATGAAAGCAGCAGTCTACCGCACACACATTCGAGGAAGCTATGTGGAACAGATGTGGGTAGAAAAATAGCTGTGAAAACTAAGAAAATTTGGTGGCTTAATGAATTCAAGATCAAAAAATATATATAGTATAAATAATATAGAACTAGGAGAGTACGTCTTTGGGATACTTTTTATATCCTATAATGAGGTAGTGGTCATGTTGATAACTACTCCTAACTGACCCAGTTCTACCTGTCCGTCTGTCCATCCATCCGTATGTATGTATATTTGTGTATGTAAACTTGGTAGTGGAATTGATGAAATATTGTTTATACTCATAGGACGATCGCTATTGTAAGTGTTGAAAACCGCTGCATGTTCAGACCTAGCCTCACAAATGACCCCTATGAGATAGACTTAAATTGCCCTAAGATCGAGATTATCATATGCTTTATCTCGTCAAAATTCGGTGTAGATGTGTTGTCTGTACTCATTAAAGGCCAGTCTACACTATCACACTTTGTAATACGACCTGTCAAAAAGTCCAGTATGTATTATGAAAAAGTCGTATCATGTAAAAAGCTTATGTTATGAAATTGACAGTCTGTAGGATTTTATTTTCGAAGTCCGATGGTTTTAGAAACATTTCTAAAAACTTGCCATTTTCATCGGACCGGAGTTGTTTTTTTTTTTAAATATTAAAAGAAAGATAAACAAAAACAAAGAAAGTGGATATGAAGTGTAAATTTCAAAATAAATTTGCTTGTTATTCTAAACAACTGTTTTCATAAGAATTGAGTGTGTGGCCTAAGTATGCAGAAATAATGTCGGTACGACTTTATGACAGTCCGATTAATTTCATCAAATTTTTTTTTCGAAAAATCATACGACTGAGTGGTATCGTGTAAATGGGCGTTACTCAGTAGTCCAAAAATAAACCCTGTATGACCATTCATAGTCTTGGTTGCCATATGAAGCTGATTCTCGATCTTCACTGAAATCTATCAAAAAGACAAAAATAATTCTAAATCCTTCTCAAATTTGGTTTGTGTATGGTTTTGAGTAAAATAACTAACTTAAGTAAATATGGTAACGCAAATCACGCATTTTTAAATAACTACTTCTATAAATAGGTTTGTTTATCTTTTTTACTTTACAATCGGGAGCTCCATTTTTTAATAAGTTATTTTATTGATACGATGTAAGAGTTTAAAGAGAGCAGTACAAGCTGCTTGTCAACGGAGATGTCCACATTGAATGTAGACTCTCAAAATCCCAAGAGAGGACAGCAGTGGTCATATCACAATTTATCTTTGGGGCATAAGTCTTGACTTGGATGTCACAAGCCGCCATCAACAAAGGGCGTGTGATATACAATTATAATGAAATTCAATTGCGATTTGGCTAAAATTCATTAGCATACCATTAGGCTCTTATAAAATTATTTATTATTATTTTATTTTATCTAATTTAATATATTTTTAACTCATTTTATACATAAAAAAAATTAAAATTGCGTACTTTTCCTCCATATGAACTATATTTATGGCAATTTTCACACTCCTCCATGCACGCATTATGCTTAAAAATGGATAAAAAAAAGATTCCTTCACGTATCAATATGCAAACAATTGAATTTTTTTTATAAGTTTTAGATCTAGCTCTTTGCCCTGGATCGTGAATTATTTCAGATTCTCCTGTATGTTCCATTTAAATGTGAGTACTGAAAATGGGGAGGAAACTTTGTGTTTTGCACTTAAGCAAATTATTTTACTATTTAAAGTGCATGACTCTTTTGCCGAATATAGATTAATTTTTGAAACAAATGATTTATTGAAAGTAAAAAACATTTTATCTTGAGCCAGATTGAGTTCTAACTCCATCAGTATATGATAACGATCATAAATATGTTTTATTTTTATATTTGGGGGATATCATGTCAAGTGCACCAACTTTTGAAACCGATGTCTTCCGATCGGGATGAAATTTGCACCAAGGTTAGTCCTATTGGGTAGCAGTTTAGACACAATTTTTCAACAAGATCGGTCCGGATCTCTCTGAGTTAGAGGGGGATCAAAATTTGACATTTTGGCCAAACAGGTGTTTTTTCTCATCCATGTAACTTATTACCTATTGCTCTTAGAAAATTTTCTCCCAAAGAGTTTAGATAGCTATTTCTTCAATATTTCGGAAAAAAATACTTAAAAAAAAAAATTTTTTTTCTGGACTTTTTTTTTTGCTAAATTAAAGCATTTTTTGCCTTTTTTTCAAAAAGGGCATTTTTTTCATAAGAAAGCTTAGGATATTTCCTTTAAGAGCTTTTTGGTCGCTTAGTGGGATGGGAGTGGGGTATCTATCAAAATAAATGTTTTGTAACTCAAGACAACGGTTTTTCAATTTTTCACAAATGCACTATTTTGAATTTTTTTGCTATTTGTGTCTAAAACCTTACAAATAAAAGTTATATGAGAAACTAGACAAACTAAACTTTCCGAAGGTATATAACATACCTAACTAAAATTTTATACCCTCGATACTGTAATACCCAGAATATGTTAATCTCAGGAAAAAAATCGCTTTTTTTCTATAGAAATGTTGAAAAATTATTATTTTTTATTTATTTTTAATAATAATTAAATTAATCTATAATAATAATAATATTAAAAATAAAAAGATAAATAATTTATTAAAATTTAATCTTAATTGCATTAGATCCATTTATATCATAACTATTTTTATACTTAATTTATTGTAGCCTTTATTTACTGCGTTTTTTTGTCAATCCTTTCTTGGCGTTACTAGGTTCAGCTGCTGATCTCGCTGCTGGTTTATTTGTTGTCTTTGGAAAGAAATCGCATTGAATAGAGGCAGAAAACTATTTTAAGATTTGCCATGCTACTTTTGTTTTTAAAATGTTGACGAGCTCCGTCCGAAACGTAGTATACCTTATTTACTGTAAATTTAGATTTTAGATATTTTAGTATTATCTTCTGGTACTCATAAACTGCAACGGTATCATGTTTTAAATCGTCGGATATGATTGCCATACTTTTGTGTTCCAGTTTTTCATATTTCATGTAGTAAATAACTACTGTGAATATAGTTGCTTGGTCGTTATTGAAGTGGAATGCTTGTATGGCATCTTGAAGAACATATTTATAGTTTTCTGCGAAATCATATGAAATAACGAATTCACCAGACCTCAAATGTGTCTTCAAATCCTTAAAGAATGACCATTGCTCTTTGACTAAAAAGTCATGGTTTCTCAAGTTTAGCAATCCTGTAAACATTTCTTCCACAAAATCATCCACATTTAAAATGATTGTTTTCAATGTGCATCTGTCAGTCTGAATCCAAGAATCAAATTTGACCTCCTCTATATATTCTCGATCTAAAGAGTTGATTAAATTTTCTTTGATGAATGTGGTTTTCGGGCAATTGGTACATTCACCTAAGTGGCAAGAAGTTGTTGCATTAGGACACATAGTCAATTTAAGGCAATCGCGGTAATCGTGTAAATCTTCTGCCGAATCATCTGTTAAATACTTTAAGTTGATTTCCTTCAACATCAGTTTAACATTTTCATGGTAAATGCAAACGCATATTGTGTGAGTTCCGCTGCTTTCTGCCAAAACGCAATGTTTTGGCCACATTTGGGTTAATTTCGTGAAGCCAATTCTAACATCCTCGTGTTCAGATTGGAATGTTGCAAATAACTCTTTCAGGTTACATATAACCATTCTCTTCTGTTATGTTATGAAGGTATGTTACATACCTGCGGAAATGTTAATTTGTCTAGTTTCTCAGTATAAGTTTTATTTGTAAGGTTTTACGCACAAATAGGAAAAAATTCAAAATAGTGCATTTGTGAAAAATAGAAAAACCGTTGTCTTGAGTTACAAAACATTTATTTTGATAGTTATCCCACTCCCATCCCACTAAGCGACCAAAAAGCTCTTAAAGGAAAAATCCTAAGCTTTCTTATTAAAAAAAATGCCCTTTTTTTTTAAAAAAAAAGGCAAAAAATGCTTTAATTTAGCAAAAAAAAGTCAAAAAAACATTTTTTTTTTTTAAGTATTTTTTTCCGAAATATTGAAGAAATAGCTGTTTAAACTCTTTGGGAGAAAATTTTCTAAGAACAATAGGTAATAAGTTACATGGATGAGAAAAAACACCTGTTTGGCCAAAATGTCAAATTTTGATCCCCGCTAACTCAGAGAGATCTGGACCGATCTTGTTGAAAAATTGTGTCTAAACTACTATCCAATAGGACTAACCTTGGTGCAAATTTCATTCCGATCGGAAGACATCGGTTTCAAAAGTTGGCGCACTTGATATGAAACCCCGCATTTATAAAAATAGAAAATAGTAAATTACTTGCTTCTAGTGTTTGTTAATATCAAGAATTTTGTTATACCAATCGGCATAGAATTGCCCTCTGAGAGCATTTGATGTCCCTTCGTCCGTCTACGGAAACTTAGCACAATAATGCTCGCAAAAAAGGAGATTAAATTCTAAAAGTATCATCAATGAAAAAAACAAGGAAAAATAATATAACTTTAATGGTCGTCTGAGCAATAAATTAGCATCGATCTATCGGAGATCCTCGCCTGGGAATTGATTCCTCAAGATTCTCAAGTGTGATAGGCTCAATACCTAGCCGTGCTTGATGAATACCCATTTCTAAATCTTTTAATGTATTCTACTGCCATCCATTTCCGGTAATAGCTCTTGACAACATTTCCCACATATTTTCAATAATATTCAAGTGCGGGCTGCTAGTGGGATAGTCCAGAATTGGGATTGAGGCAAATGTTGTAAGTTAAAATTTTTTCCATGTGTTTCCTCCAAATAATCGACAAATGGTTAGTCTAACATTTCTTCCTATGTCTTCGAAATCATTTTCTTGGAAATTTCTTATAACTTTGGCTTTCCGTGGTAGCTGAGACCTCTCCAAGCCACATAACTTTCAGTACATTTTTGGGAGCTTTGTGTTCCTCAAATCATTTTACTACATGTAATTTTTATCTTCTCTCCCATCTAGATTGAGTCTTTATTTGTCGAAATATTAGATTTTGCCACTCAGTTAATCATAAAATGTGATATCTTGCAAAGCCTTTTCTACGCGTTATATGATTTTTTTTTTCATCTAATGTTCGAATCTTTTATTATATTTATTAGATTTGATGTCTCCCAATAGAAAGATTACATTTTTGTATGATTCGCGAAGCATTTGATTTATTTTTAGGCTTTTCCCTTAATTTTAAAAATTTTTCGCTTGGCCATTTTCGTATTTCTTTGATTTTTATTTTTAGAAAATGTCTAATTTTTCTTGTTGTTTTTCAAAAATTCCGGATCTTCCAATTCATTGAATAAAATTTAACTTGATCCTCTTCTGCAGATAAAATATGTTTTCCTTTACCCATGTTTTCTCATTATGCATTAAACACATATACGACAGCGGCTACACGAACGCACGACTACAAATGCTGCTGGCTGCAATTGTAGTCGTGTAATCAGCTACCTAATTTTTTTGAAAACGACAGCAATATATAACAACAATATAAACAGCTGTCTTTATACAAAAGCATTATTATTTCATTAGTGCCAATTATAGCAAAACATGCATGATTCTATGTAAACTTGACTTAAATATACAATTACTTATTTATAATGCATTATTATAACGTAAAAATAAATAAATAAATTTACTTAACCGCTTTTGATTATTAATGGAATTATTATAGCATTTCATTTTGCCATTAATTTTTTCAACAAAATAAAATATTTCATAGCATTAATATCTTTTACATATTTTGTTATATTGTCAACACTATTTTTGTTTTGTAGCCAACAAAAATAGTAATTAGCCTAAGTTGTTTTCATAAAAACGTGTGTATTTTATTTTTGACAGGCTGTAGTCGTGTAGCCGCTGTCGTCTATGTGTTTCAAGCATTACTTTATATTCAAATTAATATTTATATTTTTTTCATTTCCCCCACTACAAATACTAAAAACAAAAAACTTCAAACTTTATGTTTTCCAATTTCTATAACTGTAAATGAAATAAACATAAATGTAAATAACTGTAAAAGTAAACAGCTTACGTCTATTAAAATTTCGCTCAAATTGTATGTTCACAAAGAAAAATAATAGTAATTATAAGTGTGCAGAGTGAATATATGTCTATCAGTAAACATTACATTTGTAGTAATTAAAAAAAATTAACTCCATTAAATATATATGTATATATTCTCAATCCTTATAACAAGCGGAGTTGACATTGAGATGACTCTCTGTCCATCTGTCCATCACGATTACACTCTCAATTGGTCAGCTCGTTTGCTCATTTTTAATGAAACGATTCATTGCCATTTTGAGCAGATTGCCATTAAAAATCATTAAAGCCGGTTCAATACGCCCGAGATTTAAATGAAAATGTAAAAAACCTTGAAAAAAATATATCATTTTTATATGCTGTTCTTGTTACTGATGTTTTTCTAAATTTTGCAATTTTTGTGTAGTAACTGTAATTGTTGTTGTAGTTGTTGTGGTTGTTGTATTTGTAATATTTGCTCCATGACTGTGTATTAGAGTGGTCCTTAAAAATGAAAATGCGATTTTCGGGATGTTTGGGGACAATCGGATAAAGAAAAGTCGCGCCGGAAATCGATTGAAAATTAAAAGTGTGTTTATAAGGGGAAAATATGACTTTTTTGAGATTTTACTAAAATTTCTTTCTATAGTTTAATTTTTCCGACAAGTTGTTGCAAGAATCGGGATCAGTATTAAATTATCTTCTCAAAAAGCTATTAAAATCAAAATCGAATAAAAATTCGCCAAGGTATAGCAATTGCCCCAGACCACTTTTGTGCTAAAAAAAAACTAGGTCATGAAATTTTATAGCATTTTTTTCAACTTTGAGAAATTGATTAAAGCCATAATTTTTTTGTTGTCTCTATACTTATAGGTAATCAGATATGAAGTATTGTTTTATTGCCACGCTGTTAACCTATTGCGCATTGCGACCGAAATTTTTTGATATAATTTTGAAAACTCCTTTTTAAAGTTTTAAAAAATTGTCTTAAACAAAATTTAAAAAAATTGATCTGGAACCTTAAGGTTTTATTAAATTCATGTCAGAGATTAACCGTGTGGATTTTTAGGTAAATACTTATGTCAGAATTTTTTTGACAAGGATTTTATTTTTGCGGATTTCGAGAAAAATGAGATTTTTGTGAAATCTTCTGTATATGTAATCTTTTTAAATTCTTTATATCAAAAATTAATCAGTTCTCTACTTTTAAATGCTACATATATTACATCTTAATTACATAGGGTTTGGGAAAAAAATAATATGACCCCATTAATCGTTTGTAATTGGGGTCACATATGACCCCAAGCTAGTCAAAGAGAATTTATTCAAAAAATTCAAATATTTTGTAAGTGGTGTTCAATATCTAGATGCGACGCTTTAAGTATAATAACCAAATTTTGAATAAATTGAATTTTATTAGCTTTGGGTAATTTGTGGGTCTTCTTATTTTATTTAGATAAATATATATTCTTTTTATACATAAAATAATTTTATAACAAAATTGGTTAAAAGTTGTTTTAATTTATATTCGCGAGCAATAAGCAGACGATTGCACCAGAGATATATCACAATATATAATTTTGATCCCAGGAGCACTGAAGGGTTAAATAAAAAAACCGAATTATATTTCTTAAATTCTAAATAGTGGTTTCATGGAGTTTAATAGAAAAACTCTTTTTCGGTAATTTTTATTTAAAAATATCTTAAAAACCAAAGCTGGCCTTGGAAAATAATTGGTTAACGTTCTCGGATTTACCCCAAATTTTAGGATCGGAAGATATACATATTTGCTTATAATATTTTAGGTAACGCTTTTAAAAATTAAACAGTATTTGTAAAATATTTGAATTTTTTTAATAAATTGTCTTTTATTAGCTTGACTCTAATTCCAAAAGGGTTAATGGGGTCATATTCTAACAACAACTTGTCGGAAAAATTTAACTATAGAACGAAATTTTCGTGAAATCTCAAAAAAGTCATATTTTCCTCATATAAACTCACTTGAAATTTTCAATCGATTTCCGGCGCGACTTTTCTTTATCCGATTGTCCCCGAACTTCACAGTTATTAGTTCTATATTAAAATGTAACAAACTGGACCCCGCCTATGCCCGAAATCGCAATTTGAATAATGTCCATATGACGTAGGACCACTCTACTGTGTAAGAATCGACGTATTCTGCGTGTCATATTAGTTTAGCCTGGTATTGGCACTCTTCTTTTGATATAATCTCGCAATAAATACAAAGTATCGCCAATATGATATTTCACTACTCTATGCAAAATTTCTTTTTTTTTATATGAAGCTATTGCTAGCTGCTAAATTTTTGACCCCATCTACTTATACTCGTATTTTAACTACAAACCAATAAAAATATTGTTTCTGACTTTATATGCATTTAACAGAAAACGCAATTTTGTTTTGTTTTTAAGAGAAAAAAAAGATCGTCACAAATTGACACTGCGATAACCTTTAGAAGACAATTCAAACCCAACAAAACCAAGCAATGAACGATACAAGTAACAATGTCGAATCATTCAACAGCAAATACCCTGGTCACACTGCAAAAAATAGCGGCGCTGGAAAATAGATGTCACAAGAGTAATGTAATTAATTGAAAAATAATAATAGTATGAAGGCAGATCAAAAAAGCCTGATTTTTTTAGTGAAAGACAGTTTTTTTTCTCAACAAAGTCTTCTTTTAGCTCAATACGGTTTGGCCTAAGTCTCTCCAACTTTCTTATACCATTGGGATAATAGAATTTCTCAGAAACATCGAAATATGCTTTTATTTGATCAATTTCATGCCTAAAGCTAAATCTATTTTCTTTTATGGATGCAAAAATATATACACTGGACAGATAAGTACGGAGAATATGGCACATGAGGTGAGAATACAAACCTCAATTCATGGAATTTTACCTTGGAGACGACACACGCATTCGGGGTCAATTGCGAACAAACACGGCACACATTTTGTGGAGAACTTTCTTAAACCCAACTAATCATTTAAAATAGAAATCACAGAACCGTACAATCTCCGATCGGTCACCATAATCTCGAGAACTTTTATGAAGTTTTAGGGTACAGAATATTCAGATGTTCAGAACGTTGATCATCATTTGCCTTCGAATAAACAAAATTGGCGTCAAAATTATTACAACAGTGTGAACCGTTTCGCATATAAACATTCTTCATCTTCATTCACATAAATTATAAGCTTTTGTACTATCCCCATCATAAAGTGCAAGAACAGCAAACTCTTTCATATACAGTATTTAATGACTATACTATCATAAAATCCAAGTGTATTGCAATGCGGTTTTATTAACGCATTGATTAGTATTAAATACAATTACATACTTCCATACATTCAAATTCGTACACACATGAATCTCGGAGTTATCCCAATATATTTTAGCTACGAGTTAGCTGTTTCTCATTTAAGAAACCCTTTGCTTATAGCATTATTGTGTGTTGCTTTTTCTGAATTTTAAACAATAGCTTTTGCTTGTAGCATTTTTATTGCCCCAATAATACGTTCAAATTTATTCACATAAACTAGTTTATTTTTTATAACCAATACCACTATAAACGTTTAGGGTCTAATGAGTTTGTGCTGAAGTTTGACCGCGAGCCAACTTTTATTAAACCGATCAAGGTAGAATCGTTCGTCCCTCAGTAAGGCCGCCAGAGGATTTGGTATCTTATTTCTGGCCTTTTAGAGTAAAAATTTT
The DNA here is from genome assembly GCA_963682025.1 of Cordilura impudica. Lineage (NCBI taxonomy): Eukaryota > Metazoa > Arthropoda > Insecta > Diptera > Scathophagidae > Cordilura > Cordilura impudica. Next base: position 221,122,975 of record OY821519.1, on the reverse strand, counting down.
TGACCAACACTTTATGAAATAAGTCCAAAAAACTTTAAATATCTGCCACCCATCAAGGCCCTTTATAGTTCTCTCTTTAAAAAAATGCCAAAAAGTCCACTTAACTCTGTTTTCAGGATTAATATATTCCGTTTTTAAGATCAGAAGATAATTGTAAATTAAGTAAATGCTTCCCCAAAACTCATGGCGTAGCATATCATATCGATCCATTATTACTTAGCTTTTCTTACTTTTTATAAGTTTTTTATAACAATTTATCTTGAGATTGTATTCGCATAAATTGAATTACAAACGCAGTCTGTATTTTATACATCTATTTAGTAAATTTAAAGAAAAAAACTATTTTACAGCATAATGACTAGTTCGATACTTCATTTGTTTCAAGCGCAATTTGTTCGATTTTGCTATACAGATTCAGAGAAATAAAAATAAATTGCGAAAGGGAGAATAAAATTCGTACAATGTCAATAGTTAAGCAGTTTTTAAAACTATTTTGAAGCACACGACTTATTATTATTATTATTATTATTATTATTATTATTATTATTATTATTATTATTATTATTATTATTATTATTATTATTATTATTATTATTATTATTATTATTATTATTATTATTATTATTATTATTATTATTATTATTATTATATGTACATAGATATGCCACCTCCAGGTCCTTGATGGACACTTAAAAAAGCATATATGACCCTGCTTAAGAAAACCTACCTAGTGTGTCAAATTTCATGAATCACTTTTTTTGGATATCTATGTAAAAAAACTTTCAATTTTCATACGAAACCGCTCGCAAGTCTCAAAAACATCGGAAAGTAATGTAAAAATGAATGAGATGGCGATAAATCATAACGTTCAATACCAAATACATTGCACAGTTCATCAAATTGTGAGACATTTTCACAGTAATTAAAAGAAACTCGGAGTTCTAGCACTAAATGATAAAACAAACATTGAAATCAATGAAAACTAACACTATGAAAATATGCAACACAGAGGGGGAAACTATTAGTGCGTTTTACTCAAAAACCTGTTTTGCCATTGCTAACTATAGTGGTATTGTCATATAACAAGTGTTTTTTTAAGCCCGATAGAACTTAAAATTGTAAAAACTAACACCAAAAATTAAATTTTATTCGAAAGATCAATACATGGCATTAACACTTGAAAACGACTGTTCTTGACTAAGCGCATTCTGGACGTTCAATTTTAGGCCACTTTTCAGGTATTTCTAGCCGTATGTCACAAATATCACGAACAACGTTGGACTTTAAGGCGTCAATTGTTGCTGTTTTCTCAGCATAAACCAGTGACTTCTCGCAGTCCCACAGGAAAAAATCGAGAGGTGAAAATCGAACGACCTTGGAGGCCAATTGACAGGTGCATTACTCGAAATCAACTTATCGTCAAATTTTGATTTCAATAAGTCGATGGTTACGGTCGGCTTAAACCACATCCCGCCCAAATCAATGGAATCCGTATTTTTAAATAAAAATTCATTCAGCATGGTGCGGTAACGATCTCCTTGACTGCAAGGCTTTTTGAATAAATAAGGTCCGATGATGCCATTATGCGCCAAACGGTGCATTTTTTTCTATGTAATGCATTGTTTAGGATCTCACTCCATATGCGGCAATTTTGTTGATTAACAAACCCTTTAAGCCAAAAATAAGCCTCATCGCTGAACACAGTTTCCAACTACTGTAGAGCCCAATCGGCGAAAGAGGGTCGCTTATGATATTGTCTCGTGGCTTTATTTCCTGTATCAGCTGGATCTTCCATGTAGTAGACGGCCAGAGCCCCAACTGCTGCGATGAACGACGAATCGATAAATTTGTATCTTTTTCGACGCTTTCGTTTACAGCGGCGATATTCTCTTCAGTGCGCACATTCCTTCGACATTTTGTAGTTATTGCATTATTTAGAGAGTACGCGGTATGAAATATAATAGAAACCAGAACAACTTTAACACAAGAAATGCAATAAAAATTTAAATTGTTATTATATGCCAATTCGTCTCACTAGCCATTTTGGCACGAGACAACTTATATTGCGAAATATATTATTTTGTACAATTAAAAAAAATATAAAAAAACAAGTAAGAAAATTATAGTCGGTCTGGACCGACTATACGATACCCAACTAACTGGACATAGAAAATAAGCAAAAACCAAATTTAGTGGGATCTTTATTAATTTTTTTGGCTGCAGATATGAAAAAGTTCATATCGGATGCTATATCTATAAAGAGACTAGGTACAAAAATGGACCGATCCTGATCATGTTTGGTAAAGTCTCTTGTATTTTGCAAAAATATGTACAAACAAAATTTGAGAAGAATCAGTGCAATATTTTTGTTTTTTAATAGATTTAAGTGAAGATCGGGAAGCAGCTCTATATGGGGTCAAAGGGGTTATTTTTGGACTACTCATTAATGGATGTAATGAACGCATACAAACACAATTTGAGTAAGATCTATATGACAATTTGGATCTTATGGCAATTTATGTCGATTTCATATGGGTAATTTGTATGGGGGCTAGGTCTGAACATGGACCGATTCTCACCAATTTCAATAGCGTTCATCCCATGGCCGATAAAAGCTTATATACCAAATTTCATCAAAATATATTCATATTTGCGACCTGCAGTTTGATTACAGGGTTTACATGGACACACAGACGGACGGACGGACATTGTTAAATCAACTCAGAAAGTGATTCTGATTCGATCGGTATAATTAAAGATGGGTCTAGGTCAAATATTTTTGGTTGTTACAAACAGCAGCACAAAGTCATTATACCCAAACCACATAGTGGTATAGGGTATAAAAACAAGTAACAAATTATAGTCGGTCTATACCGACTGCACGATACCCTATACCATGGTTAAGAGACCCTTTCTCTTCGGTCCAACTAATTAGATATAGAAAATGAGCAGAAACCAAATTTGAGTGACATTATTTTTTGGTTGCAGATATGAAAAAGTTCATATCGGGTGCTATATTTATATGGGGACTAGGTCGAAAAATGGACCGATCCTGAGCATAGTTGGTAAATTCGCTTACATTTTGAAAATATATAAACAAACCCAATTTGAGAAAAATCTGTGCAATATTTTCGTTTTTTGATAGATTTAAGTGAAGATCGGGTAGCAGCTCTATATGGGGCCTATGACTAAGAGTTGTCCCATATGGATCATTTTTGGACTACTGATTAATGGATGTAATAAACACATACAAACTCAATTTGACTAAGATTTGTATGATAATTTGGATCTTATGGCAATTTATGTCGATTTCATAGGGGTCATTTGCGGGGCTAGGTCTGAACATGGACCGATTCTCACCAATTTCAATAGCGTTCATCCTATGGCTGATAAAAGATTAAATACTAAATTTCATCAAAATGTATTTATATTTGCGACTTGCAGTTTGATTAAAAGCTTTACATGGACGCACAGACGGACGGACGGACGGACGGACATCGTTAAATCGAATCAGATAGTGATTCTGATTCGATCGGTATAATTAAAGATGGGTCTAGGTCAAATGTTTTTGGTAGTTACAAACAGCAGCACAACGTCATTATACCCAAACCACATAGTGGTATAGGGTATAAAAAAAAATCTGTCCACAGTTCGACGGATGGCTTTCTCAGATGGACGATTATGTGCGCCATAAAAATCACGAGGTCGTCTAAAAGTTACGTGACTCAATGACTGATTAAATTTGACTGATTAAATTTGGACAGCTTGTTTGATAGTGAACCTTTTCAAAAGTTCTATTTAAACAAATACAAAAAACTTTCCATTTATTACCTAAATATATGGATGGGAGGATTTTTGGGGAAAATATTAATTTTTTTTAAAAAATATTTTCCATTTTTTTCCAAATTGCTTGATATATTCAATAAAATATTTAAATTTGTATCTATGACGTCAATACGTTTTCATATGATGGCAACTCTGCGTCAAAATATGAACAAAATAAGATATAATTAATGTTGAAACAAACACTAATTGTTTTAATTGGATTTTTTTTCGAAATTCCAATTGCAAATGGAAACCTATATTAAAACAACTCATTAAAATGCGGAGTTTGTTGCCCATCCCAACATTTTAATTATTTATACTAAGAGGAAATAGATTGTTCAAGCTATAAATTTTGATGCTCAGTTTGTACATAGAGTTCCCAGTCTATGTCATTTATGTGATATTATGTGTCATTTTAAAGCCAATTAACAGCAGCGATATCTGCGGCTCTGACAATTTGAACATAGATGCATATAAGATATTATTATGAAAAGATATATGAACATTTTTTCTGCATAAATGGTTCTTTTTTTAAATAAAATACAATCTTTTCAGAAAAGGTACTTTTTGAATAAAATATACTTTTTTAAGAAATTTTAATTAATTAATTCTTTATTTAATAGCAAAATTTACAAATTTCTTACATATTAGGAAAACTTGTTGCACAGATTTGGCTTTGCCTTATATCTAAAGTATTATTATAAAGAGTTAGGTTGAAGTTGTTATGCTATGTGAATCAAAAAGGTCAACAGTTTCGTTAACTATCAGTGTGTGATCATGTGAAACCATGTTTCCAGACACCCTATGATTTAGACTAAAATTTCTAGCAAATGCGTTTGCTTTATCTTCATCGGAAATTTAAACGCCACTGTCAGTTAAAAGAGAATGACAATTACTAGACTTTCTTTTTAATATTTTAGTGACATTCCAAAAAGGTTTGGATCCTTTATCCATTACACTTAGCCTATTATTCCATTGACGATTTCGGTGGGAGTATATCTCATTTCGTATGAGAACATACGAACATATCTACTCATAATATGATAGTCAGAAATTTGCCTATACCTTGACCATTCTCTACGATAAGCATTTCTTAGCTTTATTAAACGTAAAATGTAATCTGGAAGTTTAATGTAATTTGTTCTAGGTGCAGATTTTGGAACCGATTTTCTGACAGATTCTAGCAGCAAACTGGTGAAATTTTCAATGTGATTATCTACTATTTCTGAATTATTTAAACTAAGATCAAAATTGTTCATCGAGTTTCTTAATAACTGCTTATACTTTTCCCAATTAGCATGCTTTAAATTATAATATAAATTCTCCATAAAAGGCATAGACGTGGAGAGATTAAAACAAACTGGTAGATGATCAGAATTTAAATCATTTAAAGTATATGGGTTGGAAATAAACTGAGAAATATTTGATAAAATTAAATCAAGAGTAGATGGATTAATTTTGGCCGCTGCCGGAATGTAGGTGGGTGAATTTGGGAAGGAAATTGTAACAGGAAAGTATGATGTAAAGTCATTAAGAATTTTTAAGAAAGGTACTTATTTAAAAAAAGCTACTTTTTAAGGAAATATACTATTTAAGGAAGAGACACTTTTTTTAAGAAAATATACTATATAAAGAAGCACTTTTTAATGTGTTTCTTAAAGTAAAGATACTTTTTTTTTAAGAATAAGTACTTCTTAGAAAAATGTATTTCTTTAAGAAAAGGTACTTTAAAAAAATGCACTTTTTAAAGCACTTTTTAAATAAATTAGTTTTTTTGGAAAGGCATTTTCTTAGGATAAGTTATACGTTTAAGAAAATTTTCTTTTTAACATAAGGTACTTTCCTAATGAAATGTACTGTTTTTAAAAAGAGACGGTATTTTTTTTAGCAAAAGTACGTTTTTTTCAGATAATTTACATTTGTAAGAAAATTTACTATTTTTAAAATGATACTATCTCAAGAAAAGACGATCTTTTTTAGAAAAAAAATATTTTCTTTTTTAAATTACATTTTCTTAAAAAAGTACATTTCCTTAAAAAAGTGCTCTTATAAGAAAAAGTACTTTTTATATGCATGTCAAATGTATTCAATGATGGTTATTTTATTAATACTTTTACTTATGAGTTATAATTTAATTATATTAAATATATTCCATACGGCGTTTCAGACTCATTAATGCGCGTAACTATATATTGAGATATTTCCTTTAAAAAATTCTAATGTAATTAATTCTTCTTCGAGGGATTGCTAGCTTTGCTGCGTTGTAAAAAAGTGTACCAACGACAATCGGCTTTAAGTGTTATGAAAAATTGTTTTTAAATTATGTTCAATTTTTTTGTTATTTTTTTAACTGATCACTTCTTAAAGTTTATAAAAAATTAACATTTTTTTCACAAGAAATATAATATATAGTATATCCATATATATTTTTTTAACATAATAATATATTGACCAATTGAACTGTTAAACTAAATATTTAAAGAAATCAATTTCAAATAAATTATTACCCCGATGCATGAACTTTAAATCAATTTTAAAAATAAATTGCTTTCGAATAATAGAAAACTTAGTTTTTATTTCTATTTTATTTTTTATTTTTTTTTGCAGAAAGAAATATCCAGCAAATAACTTTCATTTCGAAATTTTCCAACCAAACGTAAGGTTTCTTTCGTATGTCCTCACCAAATCCATATATTTATTGTCAACTGAAGTAATAATAAAGACGACGTCGACATATATTCCCAAAAGATGTAGTATTATTTTCATTTTGCAAAGTATTAAAAACTGTATTTGCCATTGTTATAAAGACCAAATAAGTATGTACAGAAAAAAAGGAGATAAAGAAATTGAAAAAAAGTCAAGAAAGTAATAACATACGAGAAATACCCGTAACATTATATAACGTTAGAGTTTCAAATCATTTGATGTTACATTTAGTTTAAAAGGGCACGGAATGACAAGAAAAGTTCATAAAAGTTTAAACTTACTCGAGGGCTACCTGTCATTCTAGAGGACTAAACACAATGATGACAACGTTAAAAAAGATAACTTCTAAAAATGGAAAATATAGTCATGAAAAAAAAAATTAAAAGCTATTCCATTTGGATTTCAAAAGTCAGTAAGGAAAAAGTTAAAGCAATTGATCTTCAGATAGGTTAGGTTAGGGATGGCGGAATCCAAAAACTCCTCACATAGACCATAATTAGCGCCTTTAAGTTAACACAGTATTTCTCAACTATATTAAAGTTCCCGAAATCCATATACATACATAATAACTGAGAATAAATTTTGGAGGAAATTATTTTATTTATTTTTGGAAAATTTTTTTTTGAAAATTTTTGATTGTGGCAAGTTTTGTTTTTTTTTTTGTGATTTTTGATTTTAGCGATTATTGGTTTTGGCGATTTTTGGCTTTAGCGATTGTTGTTTTTTGCAAATTTTTATTTTGGTGATATTCGTTATTCGCGATTTCCGATTCTGGCAATATTTGTTTTTGGCGATTTTTGTTTTTGGCGATTTTTAATTTTGGCGCTTCCGCCCATATTTTCAACAACAACGCACATTGTTAACTAATTTACTTGTCAAAAATTTCAAGACTGTAATTTTCATAGTACTTCATATTTTTTGTATAGGAGGTGCCATGTCCATTGGTCTGATTCCCCCATTTTTGTCCGACTATTCACATTAATAACCTAAGAACTCATACAAAGTCCCGAGGCTTTTAACACTACTGTACTCCAGATATATGACAATAAATATTTACTTTGTATGGCGAGTGCCACTCCCATTGATCTGATCCCGCCCATTTTTGTCTGACTACTTACATTTATAACTTATGACCTCAGGTATATGACATTAAATATTTACTTTGTATCGTGGGTGTCACGTCCATTAGTCCGATCCGTCCATTTTTCCGTGACTCTTCAAAATAGGTTAATATGTACTTAAAATTTCACTTCATATGGGAGGTGCCACGCCCACTTGACAAATCCAAAAAAATATATCCGATTTTTCCTTCCGGACAGGCAGTAAAAATTTCAAGACGATTGGTCCATTGGTGTAGCCTCCTTCCTATAAACCACAAACAAACATACAAAACTCCGTTTTTTTATATGGGGGGTTTCATGTCAAGTGCACCAACTTTTGAAACCGATGTCTTCCGATCGGGATGAAATTTTGACCAAGGTTAGTCCTATTGGATAGTAGTTTAGACACAATTTTTCAATAAGATCGGTCCAGATCTCTCTGAGTTAGAGGGGATCAAAATTTGACATTTTGGCCAAACAGGTGTTTTTCTCATCCATGTAACTTATTACCTATTGTTCTTAGAAAATTTTCTCCCAAATAGTTTAGATAGCCATTTCTTCAATATTTTGGAAAAAAATACTTAAAAAAAAGAATTTTTAGACTTTTTTTTTTTTGCTAAATTAAAGCATTTTTTGCCTTTTATTTCGAAGAGGGCATTTTTTTTTTTTATAAGAAAGCTTAGGATTTTTCCTTTAAGAGCTTTTTGGTCGCTTAGTGGGATGGGAGTGGGATCTCTATCAAAATAAATGTTTTGTAACTCAAGGCAACGGTTTTTAAATTTTTCACAAATGCACTATTTTGAATTTTTTCCTATTTGTGTGAAAAACCTTACAAACAAAACTTATACTGAGAAACTAGACAAATTAACCTTTCCGAAGGTATGTAACATACCTTCATAACATAACAGAAGAGAATGGTTATCTGTAACCTGAAAGAGTTATTTGCAACATTTCAATCTGAACACGAGGATGTTAGAATTGGCTTCACGAAATTAACCCAAATGAGGCCAAAACATTGCGTTTTGGCAGGATGCAGCGGAACTCACACAGTATGCGTTTGCATTTACCATGAAAATGGTAAACTGATGTTGAAGGAAATCAACTTAGAGTATTTTACAGATCATTCAGCAGAAGATTTACACGATTACCGCGATTGCCTTAAATTGACTATGTGTCCCAATGCAACAACTTCTTGCCACTAAGGTGAATGTACCAATTGCCCGAAAACCACATTCATCAAAAAAAATTTAATCAGCTCTTTAGATCGAGAATATATAGAGGAGGTCAAATTTGAATCTTGAATTCAGACTGACAGATGCACATTGAAAACAATCATTTTAAAAGTGGATGATTTTGTGGAAGAAATGTGTACAGGATTGCTAAACTTGAGAAAATATGACTTTTTAGTCAAAGAGCAATGGTCATTCTTCAAGGATTTGAAGATACATTTGAAGTCTGGTGAATTCGTTATTTCATATGATTTCGGCAGAAAACTATAAATATGTTCTTCAGGATGCCATACAAGCATTCCGCTTCAATAACGACCAATCAACTATATTCACAGTAGTTATTTACTACATGAAAGATGAAAAACTGGAACACAAAAGTATGGCAATCATATCCGACGATTTAAAACATGATACCGTTGCAGTTTATGAGTACCAGAAGATAATTCTAAAATATCTAAAATCTAAATTTACAGTAAAGAAGGTATACTACGATTCAGACGGAGCTCGTCAACATTTTAAAAACAAAAGTAGATTGGCAAATCTTATGGCCCATGAAAAAGATTTTGGAATTCCAGCTGAGTGGCATTTTCATCCTACTGCTCATGGTAAAGGAGCATGTGATGGTATTGGAGCAAAAGAAATGCAGCGAAGTATAGCCTCCAGTGCTCTCATCAAGATCGCATCTTAGATGCGACTGCTTTATTCCATTGGGCAAAGAGTTATTGTAAAGAAACTAAAATAGTTTTTAGTAGCAAAGAGGATCATCAGGAAACATTGAAAACACTGAAGAGTAGATTCGATGCTGCGGTAACAATCGATGGCACCGCTCAATATCATGCTTTTATACCGCTTGCCGATGGAAGACTCAAGCTGAAAAAGTTTTCTGCCTCTATTCAATGCGATTTCTTTCCAAAGACAACAAATAAACCAGCAGCGAAATCAACAGCTGAACCTAGTAACGCCAAGAAAGGATTGACAAAAAAACGCAGTAAATAAAGGCGACAAAAAAGCTGGATGAAAGACTGGGTATTTAAAAATTTACTAGACTTAAATACTTCATCAGCTACAATAAATTAAGTATAAAAATAGTTATGATATAAATGGATCTAATGCAATTAAGATTAAATTTTAATAAATTATTTATCTTTTTATTTTTAATATTATTATTGTTATACATTAATTTTATTATTATTAAAAATAAATAAAAAATAATAATTTTTCAATGTTTCTATAGAAAAAAAGCGATTTTTTTCCTGAGGTTAACATATTCTGGGTATTACAGTATCGAGGGTATAAAATTTTAGTTAGGTATGTTATATACCTTCGGAAAGCTTAGTTTGTATAGTTTCTCAGTATCAGTTTTATTTGTAAGGTTTTAGACACAAATAGGAAAAAATTCATAATAGTGCATTTGTGAAAAATTGAAAAACCGTTGTCTTGAGTTCCAAAACATTTATTTTGATAGATATCCCACTCCCATCCCACTAAGCGACCAAAAAGCTCTTAAAGGAAAAATCCTAAGCTTTCTTATGAAAAAAAAATGCCCTTTTTGAAAAAAAGGCAAAAAATGCTTTAATTTAGCAAAAAAAAAGTCTACAATTTATTTTTTTTTTCAAGTATTTTTTTCCGAAATATTGAAGAAATAGCTATCTAAACTCTTTGGGAGAAAATTTTCTAAGAACAATAGGTAATAAGTTACATGGATGAAAAAAAACACCTGTTTGGCCAAAATGTCAAATTTTGATTCCATCTAACTCAGAGAGATCTGGACCGATGTTGTTGAAAAATTGTGTCTAAACTACTATCCAATAGGACTAACCTTAGTGCAAATTTCATCCCGATCGGATGACATCGGTTTCAAAAGTTGGTGCACTTGACATGAAATCCCCCATATATAACATTCGATGTTAATTGTCGCAGTCATAACGAATGAATTGCTTCGTCTTCCGCAGCTACAGATTATCTGCAATACCTTTAATTTCTTAGGGAATTATGACTTCTGTTGAGTCATACACTCTTCTTGGACATTTCCCCTATGATCTGCAGTATAAAAGTCGACACCTGGCTGCGAAAAGTCACTAAGAACATAAGTCTCATCGTTCATAATGCAGAGATCAAATTTCTTAAAGAAATCTCTGTAAAGTACTTTAGCTCTGTTTTTTGCATTAGTATTTTTTTTTTTAAATTTCTGTCAGGGACTTTCTAGAATTTTATTACTTTAGCCCTTCCATCCTTTTAACTTTTCTTACAAAAGCCTCACATCCTCAGCCGAAAATGAATACAATAATTTGCAATTTTGACTTGAGGATTTGACCACATTCAGCAGAGGCAACCTAATTACAAAAAATAATAATAATAATTTTGAATTTTAAAAAATTTACAAAGAAATATGTGTGCACTAATTTCATTGTACGCAGGGCTTATTCTATATGACAATTCGTGATATATTCTAAGACTATTTTTAAATTAAATCTAAACCTTTTGACGTTATTAGGTTTCTTCCAATATTCCGCAAAACATTTTCTTTCTCTATCTTTAAATATAAAAATAAATATTAATTGACTACAAGTTTTCTTCTTCATATTTTTTTAAATATTCCCTTTAAACCCATAAAGAGTTTTATAATAAGCGTTTTATATATGTACTTGTTTCTAAATTTAATCCTTTGGCAAATTATTTATTTTTTCCTTTTTCTATCTATAAATTGTATTCATATTATATTTTTTTCTTGCTTCTGTTAAATATGAAAAAAGTAAGAAAAATATATTCCATTTTTTCATAATTTTCAATTTCAATAAAATACCAGTTCAAAAGGTTACCACAACAATAGAAAGGAATAGAATAAAATTGAAAAAAAACCATTAAAGGATGGGCGCAATCTTAAAGGGTTTTTGAACAAACACACATACATATAGTAAAGATGGCTTCTTCATCCTTAGAATAAGTTGATATAAATTCCAGTTGCTAAAAGCTACGAAAAATTGGTTTTGAACTTAACGTACTAATTTAAAACAAGTAAAATATTAAAAGTGGTTATAAACCGATTCTTCGATACTAGCTGGCATCCTTTGAAACTCATTGCTGTAAAAAATATATTTTTATGCTTAAGTTAATTTTCGAAACACAAAATTTTATATTGATCAAGAATCCATTTTACCCTCGGAGTAGCCATTAATTCAATCTTTTTAAGAAAATTAGCTTTTTAAGAAATTATATTTCTTTATGAAAAGCTAGTTTTTTAAAAAAATATTTTTCTAAGAAACGTGACTTGTTTTAAAAAGGTACCTTTTTATCCGAAGAGTACTTTTTTAATAAAAGGTAATCTTTTAAGAAAATATACTTTCTTAAGAAAATGGCTCTTACTACGAAAAGGCAATTTTTTAGAAAATGTAATTAAAAAAAAGTTTGTTTTTATAAAACACACTTTAAGAAGAGGTTCTTTTTATGTATAACAACATCTATGCGCTCAGGGGGTAAAAATCTATTTCACAATACAATCACAAAAACATCTATGCGCTCAGGGGGGTAAAAATCTATTTCACAATACAATCTCAAAAACAGCGTAAGGAAAATCGGTGTGTTGCGTATGTAAGTGTATTGGTGCAAAGATTAGGATTTAAATTTATTTATCTGATTCAACAACAGAAAGCGCCATGAATGTATAGCAAACAACTTCAACAATCAAGTATAACAACCATAGCAGTTGCTTGCTATACATAGATGGCGCTTACTGTTTGATTTTAATTGATGTTCAACTAGAAGTTTACACATCTCCCCTGTGATCGGACTCACATAGTTTTTTTTTTAAGAAGAGGTACTTTTTTTAAGACAACGTAATTTTGTTAAGAAAATGCACTTTTTTGGAAATGTATTGCTTAAAAAAGGAATTTTTTTAAGAAACTGTACCTTTTGAAGAAAAGGTACTTTTTGGAGAAGAGATCCTTTTTGAAGAAAATATACTTTTTGAAGGAAAGGTACCTTTTGAAGAAAATTTACTTTTTTAAGAAAAGTTACTTTTTAAGAAATTGTACTTTAAAAAAAAAGGTCCTGTTTTAAGAAAAATTATTTTTTTGGAAAATGACTCTCACTTCGAAAGGGCACTTTTTTAAGAAAATGTAATTTACAAAGAAAAATATTTTTAAGAAAATTCACTTCTTTAAGAAAATAAATTTTTAATAATAGGTACTTTTTAAGAAAAATAACTTTTTTAAGAAAAGTTACTCATTTAAGAAAGGTATTTTTTTAATTTGCTTTTAAAACAAAATGTACTTTTTTAGGAACAGTACTTTTTAAACAGAACAGCTTTTTTTAAGAAAATGTATTTGTTAAGAAAATGTACTTTTATAACAAAATAACTTGCTACAAAAAGACACTTTTTAAAAGAAATTTAATTTAAAAACAATTTTTTTAGTAATGGTACTTTTTTAGGAAAATTAACTTTTTTAAGAAAAGGCTCTTTTTAGGAAAAGTGTTCTTTTAATAAAATGAACTGTTTTAAGAAAAGGTGTTTAAAAAAAAAATATACTTTTTAAAGAAAATTTACTTTTTGAATTTACTTTTTGAAGAAAGGATGTTTTTTTAAACAAGGAACTTTCTTATCAAAATTACTTTTTTAAGAAATGTTCTTTATACAATTTAAAGAAGTACTTTTTAGGAATATGTACTTCTTTAGGAATAGGTACTCTTGAAGAAAATGTGTTTTTTAAAGTAAAGATACTTTTTTTTTTTAAGGAAAATGTACTTCTTTAAGAATAGGTACTTTTTTTTTTAGAAAAGTTACTTAAAAAAAATGCACTTTTTAAATACCTTTTTAAATAAATTAGTTTTTTAGGAAAGGCATTTCCTTATGATAAGTTATACGTTTAAGAAAATTTTCTTTTTAACATAAGGTACTTTTCTAATGAAATGTACTGTTTTTAAAAAGAGAAGGTACTTTTTTAGGCAAAAGCACTTTTTTAAAGAAAATTTACATTTGTAAGAAAATTTACTATTTTTAAAATGATACTATCTTAAGAAAAGACGATCTTTTTTTAGAACAAAAATATTCAGCCCTGTTCGTGAAACGTTGTTATTTGAATAAGAGTGAATTTAAAATCACATGAAATTTAAATTTTGGGTTTCTTGAAACCACTTTTTTTATTTATTTAATGGAAACATATGTTTGAGTTAAGAACCATGTGTTTGAGGTAAGAACATATGTTATCTAGAAACCGAGGGGCCATATGGTTCTTTATTCAGTTTCACAAAAAACTTTTAAGTATTTTGTGCATGTTTTTTCTTACGTTTATAGAAAAAGTATAAAGAAAAATATTTTGTTTCAAAATAACAACTTATTTGTTCATTTAATTGTTTTTGTTTCTCAATTTCATTCAATTAAAAATGACTTCTCTATTTTTAAAAAGTTAGGCATCACCAAAAAAAAATTTTGACATTCAAATAAATTGGATTTGACGCATCACTACTGTCGAACATATGCAAAAAAATAAAAAAATGTGATTTGATGAAAAAATTTTTTTTAGTTCCTTTATTAGCAATAATTAGTGCATAAAGAATCTATGTTATAATTGAAAAAATTATAATGGAAAATAGATTGTGTAAATAAAAAGTTTTTATTATAGTTATAGAACAGCATCATCGCAAAAATTGTGGTTTATTAACATCGACCACTTATTACCAGTTTTTATACCCTCCACATCTCAGTGGCAGAGGGTATATATAGGTTTGTCATTCCGTTTGTAACGCATCGAAAAACTAATTTCCGACCCAATAAAGTATATATATTCTTGATCCTTATCACAGCTCGAGTCGATATAGCGATGTCCGTCTGTCCGTCTGTCCGTCTGTCCGTCTGTCCGTGTGTCTGTTGAAATCACGCTCATTCAAAAAAAAAAGCATTTACTTAGGTCAGGTTACGAAAAAATTATTTGCCATAATTCCCACCAGGTTGGTATTGAAATCGGAGTAAATCGGGAGCCTCTGCGCTGAGAAATGAACAAAAGTTTATAGATACCTCTAAAAAAAACATGAAACCTAGTGTTTTCTTGTAATAGTTTAGTGGTTGAACATACAACAACATAAAAAAAGCCACAAAAAAAATGTGATTCATACATATTAACAATAACAAGAACACAACTACCATGAGCTATGTTAATAGTATTGCCACAAACCGAGGTGGAGGGTATCAAAGATTCGGCACAGCCGAATTTAACACTCTTACTTGTTTTTTTTAAATCAGCGCAAAATGTAAACGTTTTTTAAAATCGTTTTTTTTTCATAAAATTAATGTCTAATTTTTTAAAATAATGACAAGGTTCAATAAAAAACATGATAGAGTTTAAATATCAATTAGTTTTTTTTTATCTCTTAAGACCTGCTTAGTAGAAAAAAGGGCATTTGTTTTGATTTCACAAAGCCTTTTCTATGTGAATTAAAACGAGAAAAAATAATCTTATTGAAATTAGAGAACAGCAAAAAACTCGTAGATTTAAGAATGTTTTCATTTACGAGTTTTTTTTTTTGTGATAGTGGTTTCAAGAACAGGGGTGATTTTCTTTTTTTAAATTACATTTTCTTAAAAAAGTACATTTCCTTAAAAAAGTGCTCCTATAAGAAAAAGTACTTTTTTATATGCATGTCAAATGTATTCAATGATGGTTGTTTTATTAATACTTTTACTTATGAGTTATAATTTAATGATATTAAATATAATCCATATGGCGTTACAGAATCATTAATGCGCGTAACTATATATTGTTATATTTCCTTTAAAAAATTCTAATGTAATTAATTCTTCTTCGAGGGATTGCTAGCTTTGCTCAGTTGTAAAAAAGTATCAACGACAATTGGCTTTTGAAGAGAATTTTCTCAAAATTTGAGTTTATTAAAACTAGTTTTTAAATGATATTAAAAATGTTCGCTTTTTAACTGATCATCTACTGAGGTTTATAAGAAACTGACATTTCCTTTACAATAAATAGAATATAAATTTTTTTTTAACGTAATAATATATTGACCAGTTGAACTCTTAAACCAAATATTTAAATAAATCAATTTTAAATAATTTATTACTCCGATGCATGAACTTTAAAGCAATTTTAAATATAAATTACTTTCGAATAATAGAACACTAAATTTTTATTTATTTTTTTTTTTTGCAGAATGAAATATCCAGCAAATAACATTCATTTCGAAATTTTCCAACAAAACGTAAGGTTTCTTTCGGATGTCCTCACCAACTCCATATATTTATTGTCAACTGAAGTAATAATAAAGACGACGACGACGAATATTAACAAAAGATGTAGTTTTATTTACATTTTGCAAAGTATTAAAAACTGCTTTTAGGGTAAATACAATTGGTTGGTATTACCAAACAAAGTCTGCTCTTTAGTGTAACTATGCCACGGTAGATGGCACCACTATTTTATTTTGGAAAAATATAAATTTCCTTATTTGTTCTTGTTATAGTAGTAATTAAATTTTTTATACGGATTAAAAATTTAGGCCCACTGTCACGCCCATTGATTTTGCATGAATTTTTACCAAATCGTTTATATTTTGCTTCAAAACTAACTTTACCTTGATTTAAATGCATATTTTAGCATATCTAGCGATAGATGGGCCTATTCGAAATAATTCAAAAATGATCTAAAAATTTTCTAAAAGTAATAGGCGATCAGAATTAATCAGTAAGCAAATTTTTTAATATTAAAAATCGATTTTAGGATATAACTCCAAAACTAGAAGAGATATCGTTCTGATATTTTCAGAAAATAATAGAGTGGAATTTTCTCTACAATATCCATTAAAAATTTACGCCCACTGCCACGCCCACTAAGTGTTATTCATTGATTTTGCATGTATTTTTACCAAATCGTTTATATTTTGCTTCAAAACTAACTTTACCTTGATTTAAATGTATATTTTAGTATATCTAGCGATAGGGGCCTATTCGACATAATTCAAAAATACTCTAAAAATTTTCTAAAAGTAATAGGCGATCAGAATTAAGTAGTAAGCAAATTTTTTAATATTAAAAATCGATTTTAGGATATAACTCGAAAACTAGAAGAGATATCGTTCTGAAATTTTCAGAAAATAATAGAGTGGAATTTTCTCTACAATATCCATTAAAAATTTACGCCCACTGCCACGCCCACTAAGTGTTATTCATTGATTTTGCATGTATTTTTACCAAATCGTTTATATTTTGCTTCAAAACTAACTTTACCTTGATTTAAATGTATATTTTAGTATATCTAGCGATAGGGGCCTATTCGACATAATTCAAAAATACTCTAAAAATTTTCTAAAAGTAATAGGCGATCAGAATTAAGCAGTAAGCAAATTTTTTAATATTAAAAATCGTTTTTAGGATATAACTCGAAAACCAGAAGAGATATCATTCTGAAATTTTCAGAAAATAATAGAGTGGAATTTTCTCTACAATATAGATTAAAAAATTACGCCCACTGCCACGCCCACTTAGTGTTATTCATTGATCTTACATGAATTTTTACCAAATCGTTTATATTTTGCTTCAAAACTAACTTTACCTTGATTTAAATGTACATTTTATCATATCTAGCGACAGGGCCTATTCGAAATAATTCAAAAATACTCTAAAAATTTTCTAAAAGTAATAGGCGATCAGAATTAATCAGTAAGCAAATTTTTTAATATTAAAAATCGATTTTAGGATATAACTCGAAAACTAGAAGAGATATCGTTCTGAAATTTTCAGAAAATAATAGAGTGGAATTTTCTCTACAATATCCATTAAAAATTTACGCCCACTGCCACGCCCACTAAGTGTTATTCATTGATTTTGCATGTATTTTTACCAAATCGTTTATATTTTGCTTCAAAACTAACTTTACCTTGATTTAAATGTATATTTTAGTATATCTAGCGATAGGGGCCTATTCGACATAATTCAAGAATACTCTAAAAATTTTCTAAAAGTAATAGGCGATCAGAATTAAGCAGTAAGCAAATTTTTTAATATTAAAAATCGATTTTAGGATATAACTCGAAAACTAGAAGAGATATCGTTCTGAAATTTTCAGAAAATAATAGAGTGGAATTTTCTCTACAATACAGATTAAAAAATTACGCCCACTGCCACGCCCACTTAGTGTTATTCATTGATCTTACATGAATTTTTACCAATTCGTTTATATTTTGCTTCAAAGCTAACTTTACCTTGATTTAAATGTATATTTTAGCGTATCTAGCGATAGGGCCTATTCGAAATAATTCAAAAATACTCTAAAAATTTTCTTAAAGTAATAGGCGATCAGAATTAAGCAGTAAGCAAATTTTTTAATATTAAAAATCGATTTTAGGATATAACTCGAAAACTAGAAGAGATATCGTTCTGATATTTTCAGAAAATAATAGAGTGGAATTTTCTCTACAATATCCATTAAAAATTTACGCTCACTGCCACGCCCACTAAGTGTTATTCATTGATTTTGCATGTATTTTTACCAAATCGTTTATATTTTGCTTCAAAACTAACTTTACCTTGATTTAAATGTATATCTTAACATATCTGGCGATAGGGCCTATTCGAAATAATTCAAAAATACTCTAAAAATTTTCTAAAAGTAATAGGCGATCAGAATTAAGCATTATCAAATTTTTTAATATTAAAAATCGATTTTAGGATATAACTCGAAAACTAGAAGAGATATCGTTCTGAAATTTTCAGAAAATAATAGAGTGGAATTTTCTCTACAATATCCATAAAAAATTTACGCCCACTGCCACGCCCACTAAGTGTTATTCATTGATTTTGCATGTATTTTTACCAAATCGTTTATATTTTGCTTCAAAACTAACTTTACCTTGATTTAAATGTATATCTTAACATATCTAGCGATAGGGCCTATTCGAAATAATTCAAAAATAGTCTAAAAATTTTCTTAAAGTAATAGGCGATCAGAATTAAGCAGTAAGCAAATTTTTTAATATTAAAAATCGATTTTAGGATATAACTCGAAAACTAGAAGAGATATCGTTCTGATATTTTCAGAAAATAATAGAGTGGAATTTTCTCTACAATATCCATTACAAATTTACGCCCACTGCCATGCCTACTAAGTGTTATTCATTGATTTTGCATGTATTTTTACCAAATCGTTTATATTTTGCTTCAAAACTAACTTTACCTTGATTTAAATGTATATTTTAGCATATCTAGCGATAGGGCCTATTCGAAATAATTCAAAAATACTCTAAAAATTTTCTTAAAGTAATAGGCGATCAGAATTAAGCAGTAAGCAAATTTTTTAATATTAAAAATCGATTTTAGGATATAACTCGAAAACTAGAAGAGATATCGTTCTGATATTTCCAGAAAATAATAGAGTGGAATTTTCTCTACAATATCCATTAAAAATTTACGCCCACTGCCACGCCCACTAAGTGTTATTCATTGATTTTGCATGTATTTTTTTACCAAATCGTTTATATTTTGCTTCAAAACTAACTTTACCTTGACTTAAATGTATATTTTAGCATATCTGGCGATAGGGCCTATTCGAAATAATTCAAAAATACTCTAAAAATTTTCTAAAAGTAATAGGCGATCAGAATTAAGCAGTAAGCAAATTTTTTAATATTAAAAATCGATTTTAGGATATAACTCGAAAACTAGAAGAGATATCGTTCTGATATTTTCAGAAAATAATAGAGTGGAATTTTCTCTACAATATAGATTAAAAAATTACGCCCACTGCCACGCCCACTTAGTGTTATTCATTGATCTTACATGAATTTTTACCAATTCGTTTATATTTTGCTTCAAAGCTAACTTTACCTTGATTTAAATGTACATTTTAGTATATCTAGCGATAGGGCCTATTCGAAATAATTCAAAAATACTCTAAAAATTTTCTTAAAATAATAGGCGATCAGAATTAAGCAGTAAGCAAATTTTTTAATATTAAAAATCGATTTTAGGATATAACTCGAAAACTAGAAGAGATATCGTTCTGATATTTTCAGAAAATAATAGAGTGGAATTTTCTCTACAATATCCATTAAAAATTTACGCCCACTGCCACGCCCACTAAGTGTTATTCATTGATTTTGCATGTATTTTTACCAAATCGTTTATATTTTGCTTCAAAACTAACTCTACCTTGACTTAAATGTATATTTTAGCATATCTGGCGATAGGGCCTATTCGAAATAATTCAAAAATACTCTAAAAATTTTCTAAAAGTAATAGGCGATCAGAATTAAGCAGTAAGCAAATTTTTTAATATTAAAAATCGATTTTAGGATATAACTCGAAAACTAGAAGAGATATCGTTCTGAAATTTTCAGAAAATAATAGAGTGGAATTTTCTCTACAATATAGATTAAAAAATTACGCCCACTGCCACGCCCACTTAGTGTTATTCATTGATCTTACATGAATTTTTACCAATTCGTTTATATTTTGCTTCAAAGCTAACTTTACCTTGATTTAAATGTATATTTTAGCGTATCTAGCGATAGGGCCTATTCGAAATAATTCAAAAATACTCTAAAAATTTTCTTAAAGTAATAGGCGATCAGAATTAAGCAGTAAGCAAATTTTTTAATATTAAAAATCGATTTTAGGATATAACTCGAAAACTAGAAGAGATATCGTTCTGAAATTTTCAGAAAATAATAGAGTGGAATTTTCTCTACAATATAGATTAAAAAATTACGCCCACTGCCACGCCCACTTAGTGTTATTCATTGATCTTACATGAATTTTTACCAATTCGTTTATATTTTGCTTCAAAGCTAAATTTACCTTGATTTAAATGTATATTTTAGCGTATCTAGCGATAGGGCCTATTCGAAATAATTCAAAAATACTCTAAAAATTTTCTTAAAGTAATAGGCGATCAGAATTAAGCAGTAAGCAAAGTTTTTAATATTAAAAATCGATTTTAGGATATAACTCGAAAACTAGAAGAGATGTCGTTCTGATATTTTCAGAAAATAATAGAGTGGAATTTTCTCTACAATATAGATTAAAAAATTACGCCCACTGCCACGCCCACTTAGTGTTATTCATTGATCTTACATGAATTTTTACCAATTCGTTTATATTTTGCTTCAAAGCTAACTTTACCTTGATTTAAATGTATATTTTAGCGTATCTAGCGATAGGACCTATTCGAAATAATTCAAAAATACTCTAAAAATTTTCTTAAAGTAATAGGCGATCAGAATTAAGCAGTAAGCAAATTTTTTAATATTAAAAATCGATTTTAGGATATAACTCGAAAACTAGAAGAGATATCGTTCTGAAATTTTCAGAAAATAATAGAGTGGAATTTTCTCTACAATATAGATTAAAAAATTACGCCCACTGCCACGCCCACTTAGTGTTATTCATTGATCTTACATGAATTTTTACCAATTCGTTTATATTTTGCTTCAAAGCTAACTTTACCTTGATTTAAATGTATATTTTAGCGTATCTAGCGATAGGGCCTATTCGAAATAATTCAAAAATACTCTAAAAATTTTCTTAAAGTAATAGGCGATCAGAATTAAGCAGTAAGCAAATTTTTTAATATTAAAAATCGATTTTAGGATATAACTCGAAAACTAGAAGAGATATCGTTCTGAAATTTTCAGAAAATAATAGAGTGGAATTTTCTCTACAATATAGATTAAAAAATTACGCCCACTGCCACGCCCACTTAGTGTTATTCATTGATCTTACATGAATTTTTACCAAATCGTTTATATTTTGCTTCAAAACGAACTTTACCTTGATTTAAATGTATATTTTAGTATATCTAGCGATAGGGCCTATTCGAAATAATTCAAAAATACTCTAAAAATTTTCTTAAAGTAATAGGCGATCAGAATTAAGCAGTAAGCAAATTTTTTAATATTAAAAATCGATTTTAGGATATAACTCGAAAACTAGAAGAGATATCGTTCTGATATTTTCAGAAAATAATAGAGTGGAATTTTCTCTACAATATCCATTAAAAATTTACGCCCACTGCCACGCCCACTAAGTGTTATTCATTGATTTTGCATGTATTTTTACCAAATCGTTTATATTTTGCTTCAAAACTAACTTTACCTTGACTTAAATGTATATTTTAGTATATCTGGCGATAGGGCCTATTCGAAATAATTCAAAAATACTCTAAAAATTTTCTAAAAGTAATAGGCGATCAGAATTAAGCAGTAAGCAAATTTTTTAATATTAAAAATCGATTTTAGGATATAACTCGAAAACTAGAAGAGATATCGTTCTGATATTTTCAGAAAATAATAGAGTGGAATTTTCTCTACAATATAGATTAAAAAATTACGCCCACTGCCACGCCCACTTAGTGTTATTCATTGATCTTACATGAATTTTTACCAATTCGTTTATATTTTGCTTCAAAGCTAACTTTACCTTGATTTAAATGTACATTTTAGTATATCTAGCGATAGGGCCTATTCGAAATAATTCAAAAATACTCTAAAAATTTTCTTAAAATAATAGGCGATCAGAATTAAGCAGTAAGCAAATTTTTTAATATTAAAAATCGATTTTAGGATATAACTCGAAAACTAGAAGAGATATCGTTCTGATATTTTCAGAAAATAATAGAGTGGAATTTTTTCTACAATATAGATTAAAAAATTACGCCCACTGCCACGCCCACTTAGTGTTATTCATTGATCTTTCATGAATTTTTACCAATTCGTTTATATTTTGCTTCAAAGCTAACTTTACCTTGATTTAAATGTACATTTTAGTATATCTAGCGATAGGGCCTATTCGAAATAATTCAAAAATACTCTAAAAATTTTCTTAAAATAATAGGCGATCAGAATTAAGCAGTAAGCAAATTTTTTAATATTAAAAATCGATTTTAGGATATAACTCGAAAACTAGAAGAGATATCGTTCTGATATTTTCAGAAAATAATAGAGTGGAATTTTCTCTACAATATCCATTAAAAATTTACGCCCACTGCCACGCCCACTAAGTGTTATTCATTGATTTTGCATGTATTTTTACCAAATCGTTTATATTTTGCTTCAAAACTAACTTTACCTTGATTTAAATGTATATTTTAGCGTATCTAGCGATAGGGCCTATTCGAAATAATTCAAAAATACTCTAAAAATTTTCTTAAAGTAATAGGCGATCAGAATTAAGCAGTAAGCAAATTTTTTAATATTAAAAATCGATTTTAGGATATAACTCGAAAACTAGAAGAGATATCGTTCTGATATTTTCAGAAAATAATAGAGTGGAATTTTCTCTACAATATCCATTAAAAATTTACGCCCACTGCCACGCCCACTAAGTGTTATTCATTGATTTTGCATGTATTTTTACCAAATCGTTTATATTTTGCTTCAAAACTAACTTTACCTTGATTTAAATGTATATTTTAGCGTATCTAGCGATAGGGCCTATTCGAAATAATTCAAAAATACTCTAAAAATTTTCTTAAAGTAATAGGCGATCAGAATTAAGCAGTAAGCAAATTTTTTAATATTAAAAATCGATTTTAGGATATAACTCGAAAACTAGAAGAGATATCGTTCTGATATGTTCAGAAAATAATAGAGTGCAATTTTCTCTACAATATCCATTAAAAATTTACGCCCACTGCCACGCCCACTAAGTGTTATTCATTGATTTTGCATGTATTTTTACCAAATCGTTTATATTTTGCTTCAAAACTAACTTTACCCTGACTTAAATGTATATTTTAGCATATCTGGCGATAGGGCCTATTCGAAATAATTCAAAAATACTCTAAAAATTTTCTAAAAGTAATAGGCGATCAGAATTAAGCAGTAAGCAAATTTTTTAATATTAAAAATCGATTTTAGGATATAACTCGAAAACTGGAAGAGATATCGTTCTGAAATTTTCAGAAAATAATAGAGTGGAATTTTCTCTACAATATAGATTAAAAAATTACGCCCACTGCCACGCCCACTTAGTGTTATTCATTGATCTTACATGAATTTTTACCAATCCGTTTATATTTTGCTTCAAAACTAACTTTACCTTGATTTAAATGTATATTTTAGCGTATCTAGCGATAGGGCCTATTCGAAATAATTCAAAAATACTCTAAAAATTTTCTTAAAGTAATAGGCGATCAGAATTAAGCAGTAAGCAAATTTTTTAATATTAAAAATCGATTTTAGGATATAACTCGAAAACTAGAAGAGATATCGTTCTGATATTTTCAGAAAATAATAGAGTGGAATTTTCTCTACAATATCCATTAAAAATTTACGCCCACTGCCACGCCCACTAAGTGTTATTCATTGATTTTGCATGTATTTTTACCAAATCGTTTATATTTTGCTTCAAAACTAACTTTACCTTGACTTAAATGTATATCTTAACATATCTAGCGATAGGGCCTATTCGAAATAATTCAAAAATACTCTAAAAATTTTCTAAAAGTAATAGGCGATCAGAATTAAGCAGTAAGCAAATTTTTTAATA
Source organism: Cordilura impudica (assembly GCA_963682025.1). Taxonomy (NCBI): domain Eukaryota; kingdom Metazoa; phylum Arthropoda; class Insecta; order Diptera; family Scathophagidae; genus Cordilura; species Cordilura impudica. The sequence continues at coordinate 221,098,628 of OY821519.1, read as the reverse complement.
TTAAAAATCGATTTTAGGATATAACTCGAAAACTAGAAGAGATATCGTTCTGAAATTTTCAGAAAATAATAGAGTGGAATTTTCTCTACAATATTGATTAAAAAATTACGCCCACTGCCACGCCCACTTAGTGTTATTCATTGATCTTACATGAATTTTTACCAATTCGTTTATATTTTGCTTCAAAGCTAACTTTACCTTGATTTAAATGTATATTTTAGCGTATCTAGCGATAGGGCCTATTCGAAATAATTCAAAAATACTCTAAAAATTTTCTTAAAGTAATAGGCGATCAGAATTAAGCAGTAAGCAAATTCTTTACCTTGATTTAAATGTATATTTTAGCGTATCTAGCGATAGGGCCTATTCGAAATAATTCAAAAATACTCTAAAAATTTTCTTAAAGTAATAGGCGATCAGAATTAAGCAGTAAGCAAATTTTTTAATATTAAAAATCGATTTTAGGATATAACTCGAAAACTAGAAGAGATATCGTTCTGATATGTTCAGAAAATAATAGAGTGCAATTTTCTCTACAATATCCATTAAAAATTTACGCCCACTGCCACGCCCACTAAGTGTTATTCATTGATTTTGCATGTATTTTTACCAAATCGTTTATATTTTGCTTCAAAACTAACTTTACCCTGACTTAAATGTATATTTTAGCATATCTGGCGATAGGGCCTATTCGAAATAATTCAAAAATACTCTAAAAATTTTCTAAAAGTAATAGGCGATCAGAATTAAGCAGTAAGCAAATTTTTTAATATTAAAAATCGATTTTAGGATATAACTCGAAAACTAGAAGAGATATCGTTCTGAAATTTTCAGAAAATAATAGAGTGGAATTTTCTCTACAATATAGATTAAAAAATTACGCCCACTGCCACGCCCACTTAGTGTTATTCATTGATCTTACATGAATTTTTACCAAATCGTTTATATTTTGCTTCAAAACGAACTTTACCTTGATTTAAATGTATATTTTAGTATATCTAGCGATAGGGCCTATTCGAAATAATTCAAAAATACTCTAAAAATTTTCTTAAAGTAATAGGCGATCAGAATAAAGCAGTAAGCAAATTTTTTAATATTAAAAATCGATTTTAGGATATAACTCGAAAACTAGAAGAGATATCGTTCTGATATTTTCAGAAAATAATAGAGTGGAATTTTCTCTACAATATCCATTAAAAATTTACGCCCACTGCCACGCCCACTAAGTGTTATTCATTGATTTTGCATGTATTTTTACCAAATCGTTTATATTTTGCTTCAAAACTAACTTTACCTTGACTTAAATGTATATTTTAGTATATCTGGCGATAGGGCCTATTCGAAATAATTCAAAAATACTCTAAAAATTTTCTAAAAGTAATAGGCGATCAGAATTAAGCAGTAAGCAAATTTTTTAATATTAAAAATCGATTTTAGGATATAACTCGAAAACTAGAAGAGATATCGTTCTGATATTTTCAGAAAATAATAGAGTGGAATTTTCTCTACAATATAGATTAAAAAATTACGCCCACTGCCGCGCCCACTTAGTGTTATTCATTGATCTTACATGAATTTTTACCAATTCGTTTATATTTTGCTTCAAAGCTAACTTTACCTTGATTTAAATGTACATTTTAGTATATCTAGCGATAGGGCCTATTCGAAATAATTCAAAAATACTCTAAAAATTTTCTTAAAATAATAGGCGATCAGAATTAAGCAGTAAGCAAATTTTTTAATATTAAAAATCGATTTTAGGATATAACTCGAAAACTAGAAGAGATATCGTTCTGATATTTTCAGAAAATAATAGAGTGGAATTTTCTCTACAATATCTATTAAAAATTTACGCCCACTGCCACGCCCACTAAGTGTTATTCATTGATTTTGCATGTATTTTTACCAAATCGTTTATATTTTGCTTCAAAACTAACTTTACCTTGATTTAAATGTATATTTTAGCGTATCTAGCGATAGGGCCTATTCGAAATAATTCAAAAATACTCTAAAAATTTTCTTAAAGTAAGAGGCGATCAGAATTAAGCAGTAAGCAAATTTTTTAATATTAAAAATCGATTTTAGGATATAACTCGAAAACTAGAAGAGATATCGTTCTGATATTTTCAGAAAATAATAGAGTGGAATTTTCTCTACAATATCCATTAAAAATTTACGCCCACTGCCACGCCCACTAAGTGTTATTCATTGATTTTGCATGTATTTTTACCAAATCGTTTATATTTTGCTTCAAAACTAACTTTACCTTGATTTAAATGTATATTTTAGCGTATCTAGCGATAGGGCCTATTCGAAATAATTCAAAAATACTCTAAAAATTTTCTTAAAGTAATAGGCGATCAGAATTAAGCAGTAAGCAAATTTTTTAATATTAAAAATCGATTTTAGGATATAACTCGAAAACTAGAAGAGATATCGTTCTGAAATTTTCAGAAAATAATAGAGTGGAATTTTCTCTACAATATTGATTAAAAAATTACGCCCACTGCCACGCCCACTTAGTGTTATTCATTGATCTTACATGAATTTTTACCAATTCGTTTATATTTTGCTTCAAAGCTAACTTTACCTTGATTTAAATGTATATTTTAGCGTATCTAGCGATAGGGCCTATTCGAAATAATTCAAAAATACTCTAAAAATTTTCTTAAAGTAATAGGCGATCAGAATTAAGCAGTAAGCAAATTTTTTAATATTAAAAATCGATTTTAGGATATAACTCGAAAACTAGAAGAGATATCGTTCTGATATTTTCAGAAAATAATAGAGTGGAATTTTCTCTACAATATCCATTAAAAATTTACGCCCACTGCCACGCCCACTAAGTGTTATTCATTGATTTTGCATGTATTTTTACCAAATCGTTTATATTTTGCTTCAAAACTAACTTTACCTTGATTTAAATGTATATCTTAACATATCTAGCGATAGGGCCTATTCGAAATAATTCAAAAATACTCTAAAAATTTTCTTAAAGTAATAGGCGATCAGAATTAAGCAGTAAGCAAATTTTTTAATATTAAAAATCGATTTTAGGATATAACTCGAAAACTAGAAGAGATATCGTTCTGATATTTTCATTGATTTTGCATGTATTTTTACCAAATCGTTTATATTTTGCTTCAAAACTAACTTTACCTTGATTTAAATGTATATCTTAACATATCTAGCGATAGGGCCTATTCGAAATAATTCAAAAATACTCTAAAAATTTTCTTAAAGTAATAGGCGATCAGAATTAAGCAGTAAGCAAATTTTTTAATATTAAAAATCGATTTTAGGATATAACTCGAAAACTAGAAGAGATATCGTTCTGATATTTTCAGAAAATAATAGAGTGGAATTTTCTCTACAATATTCATTAAAAATTTACGCCCACTGCCACGCCCACTAAGTGTTATTCATTGATTTTGCATGTATTTTTACCAAATCGTTTATATTTTGCTTCAAAACTAACTTTACCTTGACTTAAATGTATATTTTAGCATATCTGGCGATAGGGCCTATTCGAAATAATTCAAAAATACTCTAAAAATTTTCTAAAAGTAATAGGCGATCAGAATTAAGCAGTAAGCAAATTTTTTAATATTAAAAATCGATTTTAGGATATAACTCGAAAACTAGAAGAGATATCGTTCTGATATTTTCAGAAAATAATAGAGTGGAATTTTCTCTACAATATCCATTAAAAATTTACGCCCACTGCCACGCCCACTAAGTGTTATTCATTGGTTTTGCATGTATTTTTACCAAATCGTTTATATTTTGCTTCAAAACGAACTTTACCTTGATTTAAATGTATATTTTAGTATATCTAGCGATAGGGCCTATTCGAAATAATTCAAAAATACTCTCAAAATTTTCTTAAAGTAATAGGCGATCAGAATTAAGCAGTAAGCAAATTTTTTAATATTAAAAATCGATTTTAGGATGTAACTCGAAAACTAGAAGGGATATCGTTCTGAAATTTTCAGAAAATAATAGAGTGGAATTTTCTCTACAATATAGATTAACAATTTACGCCCACTGCCACGCCCACTTAGTGTTATTCATTGATCTTACATGAATTTTTACCAAATCGTTTATATTTTGCTTCAAAACGAACTTTACCTTGATTTAAATGTATATTTTAGTATATCTAGCGATAGGGCCTATTCGAAATAATTCAAAAATACTCTCAAAATTTTCTTAAAGTAATAGGCGATCAGAATTAAGCAGTAAGCAAATTTTTTAATATTAAAAATCGATTTTAGGATATAACTCGAAAACTAGAAGAGATATCGTTCTGAAATTTTCAGAAAATAATAGAGTGGAATTTTCTCTACAATATAGATTAAAAAATTACGCCCACTGCCACGCCCACTTAGTGTTATTCATTGATCTTACATGAATTTTTACCAATTCCCTTGATTTAAATGTATATTTTAGCGTATCTAGCGATAGGGCCTATTCGAAATAATTCAAAACTACTCTAACAATTTTCTAAAAGTAATAGGCGATCAGAATTAAGCAGTAAGCAAATTTTTTAATATTAAAAATCGATTTTAGGATATAACTCGAAAACTAGAAGGGATATCGTTCTGAAATTTTCAGAAAATAATAGAGTGGAATTTTCTCTACAATATAGATTAACAATTTACGCCCACTGCCACGCCCACTAAGTGTTATTCATTGATTTTGCATGTATTTTTACCAAATCGTTTATATTTTGCTTCAAAACTAACTTTACCTTGACTTAAATGTATATTTTAGCATATCTGGCGATAGGGCCTATTCGAAATAATTCAAAAATACTCTAAAAATTTTCTAAAAGTAATAGGCGATCAGAATTAAGCAGTAAGCAAATTTTTTAATATTAAAAATCGATTTTAGGATATAACTCGAAAACTAGAAGAGATATCGTTCTGATATTTTCAGAAAATAATAGAGTGGAATTTTCTCTACAATATCCATTAAAAATTTACGCCCACTGCCACGCCCACTAAGTGTTATTCATTGGTTTTGCATGTATTTTTACCAAATCGTTTATATTTTGCTTCAAAACGAACTTTACCTTGATTTAAATGTATATTTTAGTATATCTAGGGATAGGGCCTATTCGAAATAATTCAAAACTACTCTAACAATTTTCTAAAAGTAATAGGCGATCAGAATTAAGCAGTAAGCAAATTTTTTAATATTAAAAATCGATTTTAGGATATAACTCGAAAACTAGAAGAGATATCGTTCTGATATTTTCAGAAAATAATAGAGTGGAATTTTCTCTACAATATCCATTAAAAATGTACGCCCACTGCCACGCCCACTAAGTGTTATTCATTGATTTTGCATGTATTTTTACCAAATCGTTTATATTTTGCTTCAAAACTAACTTTACCTTGATTTAAATGTATATCTTAACATATCTAGCGATAGGGCCTATTCGAAATAATTCAAAAATATTCTAAAAATTTTCTAAAAGTAATAGGCGATCAGAATTAAGCAGTAAGCAAATTTTTTAATATTAAAAATCGATTTTAGGATATAACTCGAAAACTAGAAGAGATATCGTTCTGATATTTTCAGAAAATAATAGAGTGGAATTTTCTCTACAATATTCATTAAAAATTTACGCCCACTGCCACGCCCACTAAGTGTTATTCATTGATTTTGCATGTATTTTTACCAAATCGTTTATATTTTGCTTCAAAACTAACTTTACCTTGACTTAAATGTATATTTTAGCATATCTGGCGATAGGGCCTATTCGAAATAATTCAAAAATACTCTCAAAATTTTCTTAAAGTAATAGGCGATCAGAATTAAGCAGTAAGCAAATTTTTTAATATTAAAAATCGATTTTAGGATATAACTCGAAAACTAGAAGAGATATCGTTCTGAAATTTTCAGAAAATAATAGAGTGGAATTTTCTCTACAATATAGATTAAAAAATTACGCCCACTGCCACGCCCACTTAGTGTTATTCATTGATCTTACATGAATTTTTACCAATTCCCTTGATTTAAATGTATATTTTAGCGTATCTAGCGATAGGGCCTATTCGAAATAATTCAAAAATACTCTAAAAATTTTCCTAAAGTAATAGGCGATCAGAATTAAGCAGTAAGCAAATTTTTTAATATTAAAAATCGATTTTAGGATATAACTCGAAAACTAGAAGAGATATCGTTCTGATATTTTCAGAAAATAATAGAGTGGAATTTTCTCTACAATATCCATTAAAAATTTACGCCCACTGCCACGCCCACTAAGTGTTATTCATTGGTTTTGCATGTATTTTTACCAAATCGTTTATATTTTGCTTCAAAACGAACTTTACCTTGATTTAAATGTATATTTTAGTATATCTAGGGATAGGGCCTATTCGAAATAATTCAAAACTACTCTAACAATTTTCTAAAAGTAATAGGCGATCAGAATTAAGCAGTAAGCAAATTTTTTAATATTAAAAATCGATTTTAGGATATAACTCGAAAACTAGAAGGGATATCGTTCTGAAATTTTCAGAAAATAATAGAGTGGAATTTTCTCTACAATATAGATTAACAATTTACGCCCACTGCCACGCCCACTAAGTGTTATTCATTGATTTTGCATGTATTTTTACCAAATCGTTTATATTTTGCTTCAAAACTAACTTTACCTTGACTTAAATGTATATTTTAGCATATCTGGCGATAGGGCCTATTCGAAATAATTCAAAAATACTCTAAAAATTTTCTAAAAGTAATAGGCGATCAGAATTAAGCAGTAAGCAAATTTTTTAATATTAAAAATCGATTTTAGGATATAACTCGAAAACTAGAAGAGATATCGTTCTGATATTTTCAGAAAATAATAGAGTGGAATTTTCTCTACAATATCCATTAAAAATTTACGCCCACTGCCACGCCCACTAAGTGTTATTCATTGGTTTTGCATGTATTTTTACCAAATCGTTTATATTTTGCTTCAAAACGAACTTTACCTTGATTTAAATGTATATTTTAGTATATCTAGGGATAGGGCCTATTCGATATAATTCAAAACTACTCTAACAATTTTCTAAAAGTAATAGGCGATCAGAATTAAGCAGTAAGCAAATTTTTTAATATTAAAAATCGATTTTAGGATATAACTCGAAAACTAGAAGGGATATCGTTCTGAAATTTTCAGAAAATAATAGAGTGGAATTTTCTCTACAATATAGATTAACAATTTACGCCCACTGCCACGCCCACTAAGTGTTATTCATTGATTTTGCATGTATTTTTACCAAATCGTTTATATTTTGCTTCAAAACTAACTTTACCTTGACTTAAATGTATATTTTAGCATATCTGGCGATAGGGCCTATTCGAAATAATTCAAAAATATTCTAAAAATTTTCTAAAAGTAATAGGCGATCAGAATTAAGCAGTAAGCAAATTTTTTAATATTAAAAATCGATTTTAGGATATAACTCGAAAACTAGAAGAGATATCGTTCTGATATTTTCAGAAAATAATAGAGTGGAATTTTCTCTACAATATTCATTAAAAATTTACGCCCACTGCCACGCCCACTAAGTGTTATTCATTGATTTTGCATGTATTTTTACCAAATCGTTTATATTTTGCTTCAAAACTAACTTTACCTTGACTTAAATGTATATTTTAGCATATCTGGCGATAGGGGGGCCTATTCGAAATAATTCAAAAATACTCTCAAAATTTTCTTAAAGTAATAGGCGATCAGAATTAAGCAGTAAGCAAATTTTTTAATATTAAAAATCGATTTTAGGATATAACTCGAAAACTAGAAGAGATATCGTTCTGAAATTTTCAGAAAATAATAGAGTGGAATTTTCTCTACAATATAGATTAAAAAATTACGCCCACTGCCACGCCCACTTAGTGTTATTCATTGATCTTACATGAATTTTTACCAATTCCCTTGATTTAAATGTATATTTTAGCGTATCTAGCGATAGGGCCTATTCGAAATAATTCAAAAATACTCTAAAAATTTTCCTAAAGTAATAGGCGATCAGAATTAAGCAGTAAGCAAATTTTTTAATATTAAAAATCGATTTTAGGATATAACTCGAAAACTAGAAGAGATATCGTTCTGATATTTTCAGAAAATAATAGAGTGGAATTTTCTCTACAATATCCATTAAAAATTTACGCCCACTGCCACGCCCACTAAGTGTTATTCATTGATTTTGCATGTATTTTTACCAAATCGTTTATATTTTGCTTCAAAACTAACTTTACCTTGATTTAAATGTATATCTTAACATATCTAGCGATAGGGCCTATTCGAAATAATTCAAAAATACTCTAAAAATTTTCTAAAAGTAATAGGCGATCAGAATTGAGCAGTAAGCAAATTTTTTAATATTAAAAAACGATTTTAGGATATAACTCGAAAACTAGAAGAGATATCGTTCTGAAATTTTCAGAAAATAATAGAGTGGAATTTTCTCTACAATATCCATTAAAAACTTACGCCAACTGCCACGCCCACTAAGTGTTATTCATTGATTTTGCATGTATTTTTACCAAATCGTTTATATTTTGCTTCAAAACTAACTTTACCTTGATTTAAATGTATATCTTAACATATCTAGCGATAGGGCCTATTCGAAATAATTCAAAAATATTCTAAAAATTTTCTAAAAGTAATAAGCGATCAGAATTAAGCAGTAAGCAAATTTTTTAATATTAAAAATCGATTTTAGGATATAACTCGAAAACTAGAAGAGATATCGTTCTGATATTTTCAGAAAATAATAGAGTGGAATTTTCTCTACAATATTCATTAAAAATTTACGCCCACTGCCACGCCCACTAAGTGTTATTCATTGATTTTGCATGTATTTTTACCAAATCGTTTATATTTTGCTTCAAAACTAACTTTAGGTTGACTTAAATGTATATTTTAGCATATCTGGCGATAGGGGGGCCTATTCGAAATAATTCAAAAATACTCTCAAAATTTTCTTAAAGTAATAGGCGATCAGAATTAAGCAGTAAGCAAATTTTTTAATATTAAAAATCGATTTTAGGATATAACTCGAAAACTAGAAGAGATATCGTTCTGAAATTTTCAGAAAATAATAGAGTGGAATTTTCTCTACAATATAGATTAAAAAATTACGCCCACTGCCACGCCCACTTAGTGTTATTCATTGATCTTACATGAATTTTTACCAATTCCCTTGATTTAAATGTATATTTTAGCGTATCTAGCGATAGGGCCTATTCGAAATAATTCAAAAATACTCTAAAAATTTTCCTAAAGTAATAGGCGATCAGAATTAAGCAGTAAGCAAATTTTTTAATATTAAAAATCGATTTTAGGATATAACTCGAAAACTAGAAGAGATATCGTTCTGATATTTTCAGAAAATAATAGAGTGGAATTTTCTCTACAATATCCATTAAAAATTTACGCCCACTGCCACGCCCACTAAGTGTTATTCATTGATTTTGCATGTATTTTTACCAAATCGTTTATATTTTGCTTCAAAACTAACTTTACCTTGATTTAAATGTATATCTTAACATATCTAGCGATAGGGCCTATTCGAAATAATTCAAAAATACTCTAAAAATTTTCTAAAAGTAATAGGCGATCAGAATTGAGCAGTAAGCAAATTTTTTAATATTAAAAAACGATTTTAGGATATAACTCGAAAACTAGAAGAGATATCGTTCTGAAATTTTCAGAAAATAATAGAGTGGAATTTTCTCTACAATATCCATTAAAAATTTACGCCAACTGCCACGCCCACTAAGTGTTATTCATTGATTTTGCATGTATTTTTACCAAATCGTTTATATTTTGCTTCAAAACTAACTTTACCTTGATTTAAATGTATATCTTAACATATCTAGCGATAGGGCCTATTCGAAATAATTCAAAAATATTCTAAAAATTTTCTAAAAGTAATAAGCGATCAGAATTAAGCAGTAAGCAAATTTTTTAATATTAAAAATCGATTTTAGGATATAACTCGAAAACTAGAAGAGATATCGTTCTGATATTTTCAGAAAATAATAGAGTGGAATTTTCTCTACAATATTCATTAAAAATTTACGCCCACTGCCACGCCCACTAAGTGTTATTCATTGATTTTGCATGTATTTTTACCAAATCGTTTATATTTTGCTTCAAAACTAACTTTACCTTGACTTAAATGTATATTTTAGCATATCTGGCGATAGGGCCTATTCGAAATAATTCAAAAATACTCTAAAAATTTTCTAAAAGTAATAGGCGATCAGAATTAAGCAGTAAGCAAATTTTTTAATATTAAAAATCGATTTTAGGATATAACTCGAAAACTAGAAGAGATATCGTTCTGATATTTTCAGAAAATAATAGAGTGGAATTTTCTCTACAATATCCATTAAAAATTTACGCCCACTGCCACGCCCACTAAGTGTTATTCATTGGTTTTGCATGTATTTTTACCAAATCGTTTATATTTTGCTTCAAAACGAACTTTACCTTGATTTAAATGTATATTTTAGTATATCTAGGGATAGGGCCTATTCGAAATAATTCAAAACTACTCTAACAATTTTCTAAAAGTAATAGGCGATCAGAATTAAGCAGTAAGCAAATTTTTTAATATTAAAAATCGATTTTAGGATATAACTCGAAAACTAGAAGGGATATCGTTCTGAAATTTTCAGAAAATAATAGAGTGGAATTTTCTCTACAATATAGATTAACAATTTACGCCCACTGCCACGCCCACTAAGTGTTATTCATTGATTTTGCATGTATTTTTACCAAATCGTTTATATTTTGCTTCAAAACTAACTTTACCTTGACTTAAATGTATATTTTAGCATATCTGGCGATAGGGCCTATTCGAAATAATTCAAAAATACTCTAAAAATTTTCTAAAAGTAATAGGCGATCAGAATTAAGCAGTAAGCAAATTTTTTAATATTAAAAATCGATTTTAGGATATAACTCGAAAACTAGAAGAGATATCGTTCTGATATTTTCAGAAAATAATAGAGTGGAATTTTCTCTACAATATCCATTAAAAATTTACGCCCACTGCCACGCCCACTAAGTGTTATTCATTGATTTTGCATGTATTTTTACCAAATCGTTTATATTTTGCTTCAAAACTAACTTTACCTTGACTTAAATGTATATTTTAGCATATCTGGCGATAGGGCCTATTCGAAATAATTCAAAAATACTCTAAAAATTTTCTAAAAGTAATAGGCGATCAGAATTAAGCAGTAAGCAAATTTTTTAATATTAAAAATCGATTTTAGGATATAACTCGAAAACTAGAAGAGATATCGTTCTGATATTTTCAGAAAATAATAGAGTGGAATTTTCTCTACAATATCCATTAAAAATTTACGCCCACTGCCACGCCCACTAAGTGTTATTCATTGGTTTTGCATGTATTTTTACCAAATCGTTTATATTTTGCTTCAAAACGAACTTTACCTTGATTTAAATGTATATTTTAGTATATCTAGGGATAGGGCCTATTCGAAATAATTCAAAACTACTCTAACAATTTTCTAAAAGTAATAGGCGATCAGAATTAAGCAGTAAGCAAATTTTTTAATATTAAAAATCGATTTTAGGATATAACTCGAAAACTAGAAGGGATATCGTTCTGAAATTTTCAGAAAATAATAGAGTGGAATTTTCTCTACAATATAGATTAACAATTTACGCCCACTGCCACGCCCACTAAGTGTTATTCATTGATTTTGCATGTATTTTTACCAAATCGTTTATATTTTGCTTCAAAACTAACTTTACCTTGACTTAAATGTATATTTTAGCATATCTGGCGATAGGGCCTATTCGAAATAATTCAAAAATACTCTAAAAATTTTCTAAAAGTAATAGGCGATCAGAATTAAGCAGTAAGCAAATTTTTTAATATTAAAAATCGATTTTAGGATATAACTCGAAAACTAGAAGAGATATCGTTCTGATATTTTCAGAAAATAATAGAGTGGAATTTTCTCTACAATATCCATTAAAAATTTACGCCCACTGCCACGCCCACTAAGTGTTATTCATTGATTTTGCATGTATTTTTACCAAATCGTTTATATTTTGCTTCAAAACTAACTTTACCTTGACTTAAATGTATATTTTAGCATATCTGGCGATAGGGCCTATTCGAAATAATTCAAAAATACTCTAAAAATTTTCTAAAAGTAATAGGCGATCAGAATTAAGCAGTAAGCAAATTTTTTAATATTAAAAATCGATTTTAGGATATAACTCGAAAACTAGAAGAGATACCGTTCTGAAATTTTCAGAAAATAATAGAGTGGAATTTTCTCTACAATATAGATTAAAAAATTACGCCCACTGCCACGCCCACTTAGTGGGCATGAATTTTTACCAATTCGTTTATATTTTGCTTCAAAGCTAACTTTACCTTGATTTAAATGTATATTTTAGCGTATCTAGCGATAGGGCCTATTCGAAATAATTCAAAAATACTCTAAAAATTTTCTTAAAGTAATAGTAATAATCGATTTTAGGATATAACTCGAAAACTAGAAGAGATATCGTTCTGATATTTTCAGAAAATAATAGAGTGGAATTTTCTCTACAATATCCATTAAAAATTTACGCCCACTGCCACGCCCACTAAGTGTTATTCATTGATTTTGCATGTATTTTTACCAAATCGTTTATATTTTGCTTCAAAACTAACTTTACCTTGATTTAAATGTATATCTTAACATATCTAGCGATAGGGCCTATTCGAAATAATTCAAAAATACTCTAAAAATTTTCTAAAAGTAATAGGCGATCAGAATTAAGCAGTAAGCAAATTTTTTAATATTAAAAATCGATTTTAGGATATAACTCGAAAACTAGAAGAGATATCGTTCTGAAATTTTCAGAAAATAATAGAGTGGAATTTTCTCTACAATATAGATTAAAAAATTACGTCCACTGCCACGCCCACTTAGTGGGCATGAATTTTTACCAATTCGTTTATATTTTGCTTCAAAGCTAACTTTACCTTGATTTAAATGTATATTTTAGCGTATCTAGCGATAGGGCCTATTCGAAATAATTCAAAAATACTCTAAAAATTTTCTTAAAGTAATAGGCGATCAGAATTAAGCAGTAAGCAAATTTTTTAATATTAAAAATCGATTTTAGGATATAACTCGAAAACTAGAAGAGATATCGTTCTGATATTTTCAGAAAATAATAGAGTGGAATTTTCTCTACAATATTCATTAAAAATTTACGCCCACTGCCACGCCCACTAAGTGTTATTCATTGATTTTGCATGTATTTTTACCAAATCGTTTATATTTTGCTTCAAAACTAACTTTACCTTGACTTAAATGTATATTTTAGCATATCTGGCGATAGGGCCTATTCGAAATAATTCAAAAATACTCTAAAAATTTTCTAAAAGTAATAGGCGATCAGAATTAAGCAGTAAGCAAATTTTTTAATATTAAAAATCGATTTTAGGATATAACTCGAAAACTAGAAGAGATATCGTTCTGATATTTTCAGAAAATAACAGAGTGGAATTTTCTCTACAATATTCATTAAAAATTTACGCCCACTGCCACGCCCACTAAGTGTTATTCATTGATTTTGCATGTATTTTTACCAAATCGTTTATATTTTGCTTCAAAACTAACTTTACCTTGACTTAAATGTATATTTTAGCATATCTGGCGATAGGGCCTATTCGAAATAATTCAAAAATACTCTAAAAATTTTCTAAAAGTAATAGGCGATCAGAATTAAGCAGTAAGCAAATTTTTTAATATTAAAAATCGATTTTAGGATATAACTCGAAAACTAGAAGGGATATCGTTCTGATATTTTCAGAAAATAATAGAGTGGAATTTTCTCTACAATATAGATTAACAATTTACGCCCACTGCCACGCCCACTAAGTGTTATTCATTGATTTTGCATGTATTTTTACCAAATCGTTTATATTTTGCTTCAAAACTAACTTTACCTTGACTTAAATGTATATTTTAGCATATCTGGCGATAGGGCCTATTCGAAATAATTCAAAAATACTCTAAAAATTTTCTAAAAGTAATAGGCGATCAGAATTAAGCAGTAAGCAAATTTTTTAATATTAAAAATCGATTTTAGGATATAACTCGAAAACTAGAAGAGATATCGTTCTGATATTTTCAGAAAATAATAGAGTGGAATTTTCTCTACAATATTCATTAAAAATTTACGCCCACTGCCACGCCCACTAAGTGTTATTCATTGATTTTGCATGTATTTTTACCAAATCGTTTATATTTTGCTTCAAAACTAACTTGATTTAAATGTATATTTTAGTATATCTAGGGATAGGGCCTATTCGAAATAATTCAAAACTACTCTAACAATTTTCTAAAAGTAATAGGCGATCAGAATTAAGCAGTAAGCAAATTTTTTAATATTAAAAATCGATTTTAGGATATAACTCGAAAACTAGAAGGGATATCGTTCTGAAATTTTCAGAAAATAATAGAGTGGAATTTTCTCTACAATATAGATTAACAATTTACGCCCACTGCCACGCCCACTAAGTGTTATTCATTGATTTTGCATGTATTTTTACCAAATCGTTTATATTTTGCTTCAAAACTAACTTTACCTTGACTTAAATGTATATTTTAGCATATCTGGCGATAGGGCCTATTCGAAATAATTCAAAACTACTCTAACAATTTTCTAAAAGTAATAGGCGATCAGAATTAAGCAGTAAGCAAATTTTTTAATATTAAAAATCGATTTTAGGATATAACTCGAAAACTAGAAGAGATATCGTTCTGAAATTTTCAGAAAATAATAGAGTGGAATTTTCTCTACAATATCCATTAAAAATTTACGCCCACTGCCACGCCCACTAAGTGTTATTCATTGATTTTGCATGTATTTTTACCAAATCGTTTATATTTTGCTTCAAAACTAACTTTACCTTGATTTAAATGTATATCTTAACATATCTAGCGATAGGGCCTATTCGAGATAATTCAAAAATACTCTAAAAATTTTCCTAAAGTAATAGGCGATCAGAATTAAGCAGTAAGCAAATTTTTTAATATTAAAAATCGATTTTAGGATATAACTCGAAAACTAGAAGAGATATCGTTCTGATATTTTCAGAAAATAATAGAGTGGAATTTTCTCTACAATATCCATTAAAAATTTACGCCCACTGCCACGCCCACTAAGTGTTATTCATTGATTTTGCATGTATTTTTACCAAATCGTTTATATTTTGCTTCAAAACTAACTTTACCTTGATTTAAATGTATATTTTAGCATATCTGGCGATAGGGCCTATTCGAAATAATTCAAAAATACTCTAAAAATTTTCTAAAAGTAATAGGCGATCAGAATTAAGCAGTAAGCAAATTTTTTAATATTAAAAATCGATTTTAGGATATAACTCGAAAACTAGAAGGGATATCGTTCTGATATTTTCAGAAAATAATAGAGTGGAATTTTCTCTACAATATAGATTAACAATTTACGCCCACTGCCACGCCCACTAAGTGTTATTCATTGATTTTGCATGTATTTTTACCAAATCGTTTATATTTTGCTTCAAAACTAACTTTACCTTGACTTAAATGTATATTTTAGCATATCTGGCGATAGGGCCTATTCGAAATAATTCAAAAATACTCTAAAAATTTTCTAAAAGTAATAGGCGATCAGAATTAAGCAGTAAGCAAATTTTTTAATATTAAAAATCGATTTTAGGATATAACTCGAAAACTAGAAGAGATATCGTTCTGATATTTTCAGAAAATAATAGAGTGGAATTTTCTCTACAATATAGATTAAAAAATTACGCCCACTGCCACGCCCACTTAGTGGGCATGAATTTTTACCAATTCGTTTATATTTTGCTTCAAAGCTAACTTTACCTTGATTTAAATGTATATTTTAGCGTATCTAGCGATAGGGCCTATTCGAAATAATTCAAAAATACTCTAAAAATTTTCTTAAAGTAATAGGCGATCAGAATTAAGCAGTAAGCAAATTTTTTAATATTAAAAATCGATTTTAGGATATAACTCGAAAAAACTAGAAGAGATATCGTTCTGATATTTTCAGAAAATAATAGAGTGGAATTTTCTCTACAATATAGATTAAAAAATTACGCCCACTGCCACGCCCACTTAGTGGGCATGAATTTTTACCAATTCGTTTATATTTTGCTTCAAAGCTAACTTTACCTTGATTTAAATGTATATTTTAGCGTATCTAGCGATAGGGCCTATTCGAAATAATTCAAAAATACTCTAAAAATTTTCTAAAAGTAATAGGCGATCAGAATTAAGCAGTAAGCAAATTTTTTAATATTAAAAATCGATTTTAGGATATAACTCGAAAACTAGAAGAGATATCGTTCTGATATTTTCAGAAAATAATAGAGTGGAATTTTCTCTACAATATAGATTAAAAAATTACGCCCACTGCCACGCCCACTTAGTGGGCATGAATTTTTACCAATTCGTTTATATTTTGCTTCAAAGCTAACTTTACCTTGATTTAAATGTATATTTTAGCGTATCTAGCGATAGGGCCTATTCGAAATAATTCAAAAATACTCTAAAAATTTTCTTAAAGTAATAGGCGATCAGAATTAAGCAGTAAGCAAATTTTTTAATATTAAAAATCGATTTTAGGATATAACTCGAAAACTAGAAGAGATATCGTTCTGATATTTTCAGAAAATAATAGAGTGGAATTTTCTCTACAATATCCATTAAAAATTTACGCCCACTGCCACGCCCACTAAGTGTTATTCATTGGTTTTGCATGTATTTTTACCAAATCGTTTATATTTTGCTTCAAAACTAACTTTACCTTGATTTAAATGTATATTTTAGTATATCTAGGGATAGGGCCTATTCGAAATAATTCAAAACTACTCTAACAATTTTCTAAAAGTAATAGGCGATCAGAATTAAGCAGTAAGCAAATTTTTTAATATTAAAAATCGATTTTAGGATATAACTCGAAAACTAGAAGGGATATCGTTCTGAAATTTTCAGAAAATAATAGAGTGGAATTTTCTCTACAATATAGATTAACAATTTACGCCCACTGCCACGCCCACTTAGTGTTATTCATTGATCTTACATGAATTTTTACCAAATCGTTTATATTTTGCTTCAAAACGAACTTTACCTTGATTTAAATGTATATTTTAGTATATCTAGGGATAGGGCCTATTCGAAATAATTCAAAACTACTCTAACAATTTTCTAAAAGTAATAGGCGATCAGAATTAAGCAGTAAGCAAATTTTTTAATATTAAAAATCGATTTTAGGATATAACTCGAAAACTAGAAGGGATAACGTTCTGAAATTTTCAGAAAATAATAGAGTGGAATTTTATCTACAATATAGATTAACAATTTACGCCCACTGCCACGCCCAATTAGTGTTATTCATTGATCTTACATGAATTTTTACCAAATCGTTTATATTTTGCTTCAAAACGAACTTTACCTTGATTTAAATGTATATTTTAGTATATCTAGCGATAGGGCCTATTCGAAATAATTCAAAAATACTCTCAAAATTTTCTTAAAGTAATAGGCGATCAGAATTAAGCAGTAAGCAAATTTTTTAATATTAAAAATCGATTTTAGGATATAACTCGAAAACTAGAAGAGATATCGTTCTGAAATTTTCAGAAAATAATAGAGTGGAATTTTCTCTACAATATAGATAAAAAATTACGCCCACTGCCACGCCCACTTAGTGTTATTCATTGATCTTACATGAATTTTTACCAATTCCCTTGATTTAAATGTATATTTTAGCGTATCTAGCGATAGGGCCTATTCGAAATAATTCAAAAATACTCTAAAAATTTTCCTAAAGTAATAGGCGATCAGAATTAAGCAGTAAGCAAATTTTTTAATATTAAAAATCGATTTTAGGATATAACTCGAAAACTAGAAGAGATATCGTTCTGATATTTTCAGAAAATAATAGAGTGGAATTTTCTCTACAATATCCATTAAAAATTTACGCCCACTGCCACGCCCACTAAGTGTTATTCATTGATTTTGCATGTATTTTTACCAAATCGTTTATATTTTGCTTCAAAACTAACTTTACCTTGATTTAAATGTATATCTTAACATATCTAGCGATAGGGCCTATTCGAAATAATTCAAAAATACTCTAAAAATTTTCTAAAAGTAATAGGCGATCAGAATTGAGCAGTAAGCAAATTTTTTAATATTAAAAATCGATTTTAGGATATAACTCGAAAACTAGAAGAGATATCGTTCTGAAATTTTCAGAAAATAATAGAGTGGAATTTTCTCTACAATATCCATTAAAAATTTACGCCCACTGCCACGCCCACTAAGTGTTATTCATTGATTTTGCATGTATTTTTACCAAATCGTTTATATTTTGCTTCAAAACTAACTTTACCTTGATTTAAATGTATATTTTAGTATATCTAGGGATAGGGCCTATTCGAGATAATTCAAAAATACTCTAAAAATTTTCCTAAAGTAATAGGCGATCAGAATTAAGCAGTAAGCAAATTTTTTAATATTAAAAATCGATTTTAGGATATAACTCGAAAACTAGAAGAGATATCGTTCTGATATTTTCAGAAAATAATAGAGTGGAATTTTCTCTACAATATCCATTAAAAATTTACGCCCACTGCCACGCCCACTAAGTGTTATTCATTGATTTTGCATGTATTTTTACCAAATCGTTTATATTTTGCTTCAAAACTAACTTTACCTGGACTTAAATGTATATTTTAGCATATCTGGCGATAGGGCCTATTCGAAATAATTCAAAAATACTCTAAAAATTTTCTAAAAGTAATAGGCGATCAGAATTAAGCAGTAAGCAAATTTTTTAATATTAAAAATCGATTTTAGGATATAACTCGAAAACTAGAAGAGATATCGTTCTGATATTTTCAGAAAATAACAGAGTGGAATTTTCTCTACAATATTCATTAAAAATTTACGCCCACTGCCACGCCCACTAAGTGTTATTCATTGATTTTGCATGTATTTTTACCAAATCGTTTATATTTTGCTTCAAAACTAACTTTACCTTGACTTAAATGTATATTTTAGCATATCTGGCGATAGGGCCTATTCGAAATAATTCAAAAATACTCTAAAAATTTTCTAAAAGTAATAGGCGATCAGAATTAAGCAGTAAGCAAATTTTTTAATATTAAAAATCGATTTTAGGATATAACTCGAAAACTAGAAGAGATATCGTTCTGATATTTTCAGAAAATAATAGAGTGGAATTTTCTCTACAATATCCATTAAAAATTTACGCCCACTGCCACGCCCACTAAGTGTTATTCATTGATTTTGCATGTATTTTTACCAAATCGTTTATATTTTGCTTCAAAACTAACTTTACCTTGATTTAAATGTATATCTTAACATATCTAGCGATAGGGCCTATTCGAAATAATTCAAAAATACTCTAAAAATTTTCTAAAAGTAATAGGCGATCAGAATTGAGCAGTAAGCAAATTTTTTAATATTAAAAATCGATTTTAGGATATAACTCGAAAACTAGAAGAGATATCGTTCTGAAATTTTCAGAAAATAATAGAGTGGAATTTTCTCTACAATATCCATTAAAAATTTACGCCCACTGCCACGCCCACTAAGTGTTATTCATTGATTTTGCATGTATTTTTACCAAATCGTTTATATTTTGCTTCAAAACTAACTTTACCTTGATTTAAATGTATATCTTAACATATCTAGCGATAGGGCCTATTCGAGATAATTCAAAAATACTCTAAAAATTTTCCTAAAGTAATAGGCGATCAGAATTAAGCAGTAAGCAAATTTTTTAATATTAAAAATCGATTTTAGGATATAACTCGAAAACTAGAAGAGATATCGTTCTGATATTTTCAGAAAATAATAGAGTGGAATTTTCTCTACAATATCCATTAAAAATTTACGCCCACTGCCACGCCCACTAAGTGTTATTCATTGATTTTGCATGTATTTTTACCAAATCGTTTATATTTTGCTTCAAAACTAACTTTACCTTGATTTAAATGTATATCTTATCCAGCGATAGGGCCTATTCGAAATAATTCCAAAATACTCTAAAAATTTTCTTAAAGTAATAGGAGATCAGAATTAAGCAGTAAGCAAATTTTTTAATATTAAAAATCGATTTTAGGATATAACTCGAAAACTAGAAGAGATATCGTTCTGATATTTTCAGAAAATAATAGAGTGGAATTTTCTCTACAATATAGATTAAAAAATTGCGCCCACTGCCACGCCCACTTAGTGGGCATGAATTTTTACCAATTCGTTTATATTTTGCTTCAAAGCTAACTTTACCTTGATTTAAATGTATATTTTAGCGTATCTAGCGATAGGGCCTATTCGAAATAATTCAAAAATACTCTAAAAATTTTCTAAAAGTAATAGGCGATCAGAATTAAGCAGTAAGCAAATTTTTTAATATTAAAAATCGATTTTAGGATATAACTCGAAAACTAGAAGAGATATCGTTCTGATATTTTCAGAAAATAATAGAGTGGAATTTTCTCTACAATATAGATTAAAAAATTACGCCCACTGCCACGCCCACTTAGTGGGCATGAATTTTTACCAATTCGTTTATATTTTGCTTCAAAGCTAACTTTACCTTGATTTAAATGTATATTTTAGCGTATCTAGCGATAGGGCCTATTCGAAATAATTCAAAAATACTCTAAAAATTTTCTAAAAGTAATAGGCGATCAGAATTAAGCAGTAAGCAAATTTTTTAATATTAAAAATCGATTTTAGGATATAACTCGAAAACTAGAAGAGATATCGTTCTGATATTTTCAGAAAATAATAGAGTGGAATTTTCTCTACAATATAGATTAAAAAATTACGCCCACTGCCACGCCCACTTAGTGGGCATGAATTTTTACCAATTCGTTTATATTTTGCTTCAAAGCTAACTTTACCTTGATTTAAATGTATATTTTAGCGTATCTAGCGATAGGGCCTATTCGAAATAATTCAAAAATACTCTAAAAATTTTCTTAAAGTAATAGGCGATCAGAATTAAGCAGTAAGCAAATTTTTTAATATTAAAAATCGATTTTAGGATATAACTCGAAAACTAGAAGAGATATCGTTCTGATATTTTCAGAAAATAATAGAGTGGAATTTTCTCTACAATATAGATTAAAAAATTACGCCCACTGCCACGCCCACTTAGTGGGCATGAATTTTTACCAATTCGTTTATATTTTGCTTCAAAGCTAACTTTACCTTGATTTAAATGTATATTTTAGCGTATCTAGCGATAGGGCCTATTCGAAATAATTCAAAAATACTCTAAAAATTTTCTTAAAGTAATAGGCGATCAGAATTAAGCAGTAAGCAAATTTTTTAATATTAAAAATCGATTTTAGGATATAACTCGAAAACTAGAAGAGATATCGTTCTGATATTTTCAGAAAATAATAGAGTGGAATTTTCTCTACAATATCCATTAAAAATTTACGCCCACTGCCACGCCCACTAAGTGTTATTCATTGGTTTTGCATGTATTTTTACCAAATCGTTTATATTTTGCTTCAAAACGAACTTTACCTTGATTTAAATGTATATTTTAGTATATCTAGGGATAGGGCCTATTCGAAATAATTCAAAACTACTCTAACAATTTTCTAAAAGTAATAGGCGATCAGAATTAAGCAGTAAGCAAATTTTTTAATATTAAAAATCGATTTTAGGATATAACTCGAAAACTAGAAGGGATATCGTTCTGAAATTTTCAGAAAATAATAGAGTGGAATTTTCTCTACAATATAGATTAACAATTTACGCCCACTGCCACGCCCACTTAGTGTTATTCATTGATCTTACATGAATTTTTACCAAATCGTTTATATTTTGCTTCAAAACGAACTTTACCTTGATTTAAATGTATATTTTAGTATATCTAGGGATAGGGCCTATTCGAAATAATTCAAAACTACTCTAACAATTTTCTAAAAGTAATAGGCGATCAGAATTAAGCAGTAAGCAAATTTTTTAATATTAAAAATCGATTTTAGGATATAACTCGAAAACTAGAAGGGATATCGTTCTGAAATTTTCAGAAAATAATAGAGTGGAATTTTATCTACAATATAGATTAACAATTTACGCCCACTGCCACGCCCACTT
Source organism: Cordilura impudica (assembly GCA_963682025.1). Taxonomy (NCBI): domain Eukaryota; kingdom Metazoa; phylum Arthropoda; class Insecta; order Diptera; family Scathophagidae; genus Cordilura; species Cordilura impudica. The sequence continues at coordinate 221,076,410 of OY821519.1, read as the reverse complement.
AGTGTTATTCATTGATCTTACATGAATTTTTACCAAATCGTTTATATTTTGCTTCAAAACGAACTTTACCTTGATTTAAATGTATATTTTAGTATATCTAGCGATAGGGCCTATTCGAAATAATTCAAAAATACTCTCAAAATTTTCTTAAAGTAATAGGCGATCAGAATTAAGCAGTAAGCAAATTTTTTAATATTAAAAATCGATTTTAGGATATAACTCGAAAACTAGAAGAGATATCGTTCTGAAATTTTCAGAAAATAATAGAGTGGAATTTTCTCTACAATATAGATAAAAAAATTACGCCCACTGCCACGCCCACTTAGTGTTATTCATTGATCTTACATGAATTTTTACCAATTCCCTTGATTTAAATCTATATTTTAGCGTATCTAGCGATAGGGCCTATTCGAAATAATTCAAAAATACTCTAAAAATTTTCCTAAAGTAATAGGCGATCAGAATTAAGCAGTAAGCAAATTTTTTAATATTAAAAATCGATTTTAGGATATAACTCGAAAACTAGAAGAGATATCGTTCTGATATTTTCAGAAAATAATAGAGTGGAATTTTCTCTACAATATCCATTAAAAATTTACGCCCACTGCCACGCCCACTAAGTGTTATTCATTGATTTTGCATGTATTTTTACCAAATCGTTTATATTTTGCTTCAAAACTAACTTTACCTTGATTTAAATGTATATCTTAACATATCTAGCGATAGGGCCTATTCGAGATAATTCAAAAATACTCTAAAAATTTTCCTAAAGTAATAGGCGATCAGAATTAAGCAGTAAGCAAATTTTTTAATATTAAAAATCGATTTTAGGATATAACTCGAAAACTAGAAGAGATATCGTTCTGATATTTTCAGAAAATAATAGAGTGGAATTTTCTCTACAATATCCATTAAAAATTTACGCCCACTGCCACGCCCACTAAGTGTTATTCATTGATTTTGCATGTATTTTTACCAAATCGTTTATATTTTGCTTCAAAACTAACTTTACCTTGATTTAAATGTATATCTTATCCAGCGATAGGGCCTATTCGAAATAATTCAAAAATACTCTAAAAATTTTCTTAAAGTAATAGGCGATCAGAATTAAGCAGTAAGCAAATTTTTTAATATTAAAAATCGATTTTAGGATATAACTCGAAAACTAGAAGAGATATCGTTCTGATATTTTCAGAAAATAATAGAGTGGAATTTTCTCTACAATATTCATTAAAAATTTACGCCCACTGCCACGCCCACTAAGTGTTATTCATTGATTTTGCATGTATTTTTACCAAATCGTTTATATATTGCTTCAAAACTAACTTTACCTTGACTTAATATTTTAGCATATCTGGCGATAGGGCCTATTCGAAATAATTCAAAAATATTCTAAAAATTTTCTAAAAGTAATAGGCGATCAGAATTAAGCAGTAAGCAAATTTTTTAATATTAAAAATCGATTTTAGGATATAACTCGAAAACTAGAAGAGATATCGTTCTGATATTTTCAGAAAATAATAGAGTGGAATTTTCTCTACAATATCCATTAAAAATTTACGCCCACTGCCACGCCCACTAAGTGTTATTCATTGGTTTTGCATGTATTTTTACCAAATCGTTTATATTTTGCTTCAAAACGAACTTTACCTTGATTTAAATGTATATTTTAGTATATCTAGGGATAGGGCCTATTCGAAATAATTCAAAACTACTCTAACAATTTTCTAAAAGTAATAGGCGATCAGAATTAAGCAGTAAGCAAATTTTTTAATATTAAAAATCGATTTTAGGATATAACTCGAAAACTAGAAGGGATATCGTTCTGAAATTTTCAGAAAATAATAGAGTGGAATTTTCTCTACAATATAGATTAACAATTTACGCCCACTGCCACGCCCACTTAGTGTTATTCATTGATCTTACATGAATTTTTACCAAATCGTTTATATTTTGCTTCAAAACGAACTTTACCTTGATTTAAATGTATATTTTAGTATATCTAGCGATAGGGCCTATTCGAAATAATTCAAAAATACTCTCAAAATTTTCTTAAAGTAATAGGCGATCAGAATTAAGCAGTAAGCAAATTTTTTAATATTAAAAATCGATTTTAGGATATAACTCGAAAACTAGAAGAGATATCGTTCTGAAATTTTCAGAAAATAATAGAGTGGAATTTTCTCTACAATATAGATAAAAAATTACGCCCACTGCCACGCCCACTTAGTGTTATTCATTGATCTTACATGAATTTTTACTAATTCCCTTGATTTAAATGTATATTTTAGCGTATCTAGCGATAGGGCCTATTCGAAATAATTCAAAAATACTCTAAAAATTTTCCTAAAGTAATAGGCGATCAGAATTAAGCAGTAAGCAAATTTTTTAATATTAAAAATCGATTTTAGGATATAACTCGAAAACTAGAAGAGATATCGTTCTGATATTTTCAGAAAATAATAGAGTGGAATTTTCTCTACAATATAGATTAAAAAATTACGCCCACTGCCACGCCCACTTAGTGTTATTCATTGATCTTACATGAATTTTTACCAATCCGTTTATATTTTGCTTCAAAGCTAACTTTACCTTGATTTAAATGTATATTTTAGCGTATCTAGCGATAGGGCCTATTCGAAATAATTCAAAAATACTCTAAAAATTTTCTTAAAGTAATAGGCGATCAGAATTAAGCAGTAAGCAAATTTTTTAATATTAAAAATCGATTTTAGGATATAACTCGAAAACTAGAAGAGATATCGTTCTGATATTTTCAGAAAATAATAGAGTGGAATTTTCTCTACAATATAGATTAAAAAATTACGCCCACTGCCACGCCCACTTAGTGGGCATGAATTTTTACCAATTCGTTTATATTTTGCTTCAAAACTAACTTTACCTTGACTTAAATGTATATTTTAGCATATCTGGCGATAGGGCCTATTCGAAATAATTCAAAAATACTCTAAAAATTTTCTAAAAGTAATAGGCGATCAGAATTAAGCAGTAAGCAAATTTTTTAATATTAAAAATCGATTTTAGGATATAACTCGAAAACTAGAAGAGATATCGTTCTGAAATTTTCAGAAAATAATAGAGTGGAATTTTCTCTACAATATAGATTAAAAAATTACGCCCACTGCCACGCCCACTTAGTGTTATTCATTGATCTTACATGAATTTTTACCAATCCGTTTATATTTTGCTTCAAAGCTAACTTTACCTTGATTTAAATGTATATTTTAGCGTATCTAGCGGTAGGGCCTATTCGAAATAATTCAAAAATACTCCAAAAATTTTCTTAAAGTAATAGGCGATCAGAATTAAGCAGTAAGCAAATTTTTTAATATTAAAAATCGATTTTAGGATATAACTCGAAAACTAGAAGAGATATCGTTCTGAAATTTTCAGAAAATAATAGAGTGGAATTTTCTCTACAATATAGATTAAAAAATTACGCCCACTGCCACGCCCACTTAGTGGGCATGAATTTTTACCAATTCGTTTATATTTTGCTTCAAAGCTAACTTTACCTTGATTTAAATGTATATTTTAGCGTATCTAGCGGTAGGGCCTATTCGAAATAATTCAAAAATACTCTAAAAATTTTCCTAAAGTAATAGGCGATCAGAATTAAGCAGTAAGCAAATTTTTTAATATTAAAAATCGATTTTAGGATATAACTCGAAAACTAGAAGAGATATCGTTCTGATATTTTCAGAAAATAATAGAGTGGAATTTTCTCTACAATATCCATTAAAAATTTACGCCCACTGCCACGCCCACTAAGTGTTATTCATTGATTTTGCATGTATTTTTACCAAATCGTTTATATTTTGCTTCAAAACTAACTTTACCTTGATTTAAATGTATATCTTAACATATCTAGCGATAGGGCCTATTCGAAATAATTCAAAAATACTCTAAAAATTTTCTAAAAGTAATAGGCGATCAGAATTGAGCAGTAAGCAAATTTTTTAATATTAAAAATCGATTTTAGGATATAACTCGAAAACTAGAAGAGATATCGTTCTGAAATTTTCAGAAAATAATAGAGTGGAATTTTCTCTACAATATCCATTAAAAATTTACGCCCACTGCCACGCCCACTAAGTGTTATTCATTGATTTTGCATGTATTTTTACCAAATCGTTTATATTTTGCTTCAAAACTAACTTTACCTTGATTTAAATGTATATTTTAGTATATCTAGGGATAGGGCCTATTCGAGATAATTCAAAAATACTCTAAAAATTTTCCTAAAGTAATAGGCGATCGGAATTAAGCAGTAAGCAAATTTTTTAATATTAAAAATCGATTTTAGGATATAACTCGAAAACTAGAAGAGATATCGTTCTGATATTTTCAGAAAATAATAGAGTGGAATTTTCTCTACAATATCCATTAAAAATTTACGCCCACTGCCACGCCCACTAAGTGTTATTCATTGATTTTGCATGTATTTTTACCAAATCGTTTATATTTTGCTTCAAAACTAACTTTACCTGGACTTAAATGTATATTTTAGCATATCTGGCGATAGGGCCTATTCGAAATAATTCAAAAATACTCTAAAAATTTTCTAAAAGTAATAGGCGATCAGAATTAAGCAGTAAGCAAATTTTTTAATATTAAAAATCGATTTTAGGATATAACTCGAAAACTAGAAGAGATATCGTTCTGATATTTTCAGAAAATAACAGAGTGGAATTTTCTCTACAATATTCATTAAAAATTTACGCCCACTGCCACGCCCACTAAGTGTTATTCATTGATTTTGCATGTATTTTTACCAAATCGTTTATATTTTGCTTCAAAACTAACTTTACCTTGACTTAAATGTATATTTTAGCATATCTGGCGATAGGGCCTATTCGAAATAATTCAAAAATACTCTAAAAATTTTCTAAAAGTAATAGGCGATCAGAATTAAGCAGTAAGCAAATTTTTTAATATTAAAAATCGATTTTAGGATATAACTCGAAAACTAGAAGAGATATCGTTCTGATATTTTCAGAAAATAATAGAGTGGAATTTTCTCTACAATATCCATTAAAAATTTACGCCCACTGCCACGCCCACTAAGTGTTATTCATTGATTTTGCATGTATTTTTACCAAATCGTTTATATTTTGCTTCAAAACTAACTTTACCTTGATTTAAATGTATATCTTAACATATCTAGCGATAGGGCCTATTCGAAATAATTCAAAAATACTCTAAAAATTTTCTAAAAGTAATAGGCGATCAGAATTGAGCAGTAAGCAAATTTTTTAATATTAAAAATCGATTTTAGGATATAACTCGAAAACTAGAAGAGATATCGTTCTGAAATTTTCAGAAAATAATAGAGTGGAATTTTCTCTACAATATCCATTAAAAATTTACGCCCACTGCCACGCCCACTAAGTGTTATTCATTGATTTTGCATGTATTTTTACCAAATCGTTTATATTTTGCTTCAAAACTAACTTTACCTTGATTTAAATGTATATCTTAACATATCTAGCGATAGGGCCTATTCGAGATAATTCAAAAATACTCTAAAAATTTTCCTAAAGTAATAGGCGATCAGAATTAAGCAGTAAGCAAATTTTTTAATATTAAAAATCGATTTTAGGATATAACTCGAAAACTAGAAGAGATATCGTTCTGATATTTTCAGAAAATAATAGAGTGGAATTTTCTCTACAATATCCATTAAAAATTTACGCCCACTGCCACGCCCACTAAGTGTTATTCATTGATTTTGCATGTATTTTTACCAAATCGTTTATATTTTGCTTCAAAACTAACTTTACCTTGATTTAAATGTATATCTTATCCAGCGATAGGGCCTATTCGAAATAATTCCAAAATACTCTAAAAATTTTCTTAAAGTAATAGGAGATCAGAATTAAGCAGTAAGCAAATTTTTTAATATTAAAAATCGATTTTAGGATATAACTCGAAAACTAGAAGAGATATCGTTCTGATATTTTCAGAAAATAATAGAGTGGAATTTTCTCTACAATATAGATTAAAAAATTGCGCCCACTGCCACGCCCACTTAGTGGGCATGAATTTTTACCAATTCGTTTATATTTTGCTTCAAAGCTAACTTTACCTTGATTTAAATGTATATTTTAGCGTATCTAGCGATAGGGCCTATTCGAAATAATTCAAAAATACTCTAAAAATTTTCTTAAAGTAATAGGCGATCAGAATTAAGCAGTAAGCAAATTTTTTAATATTAAAAATCGATTTTAGGATATAACTCGAAAACTAGAAGAGATATCGTTCTGATATTTTCAGAAAATAATAGAGTGGAATTTTCTCTACAATATAGATTAAAAAATTACGCCCACTGCCACGCCCACTTAGTGGGCATGAATTTTTACCAATTCGTTTATATTTTGCTTCAAAGCTAACTTTACCTTGATTTAAATGTATATTTTAGCGTATCTAGCGATAGGGCCTATTCGAAATAATTCAAAAATACTCTAAAAATTTTCTAAAAGTAATAGGCGATCAGAATTAAGCAGTAAGCAAATTTTTTAATATTAAAAATCGATTTTAGGATATAACTCGAAAACTAGAAGAGATATCGTTCTGATATTTTCAGAAAATAATAGAGTGGAATTTTCTCTACAATATAGATTAAAAAATTACGCCCACTGCCACGCCCACTTAGTGGGCATGAATTTTTACCAATTCGTTTATATTTTGCTTCAAAGCTAACTTTACCTTGATTTAAATGTATATTTTAGCGTATCTAGCGATAGGGCCTATTCGAAATAATTCAAAAATACTCTAAAAATTTTCTTAAAGTAATAGGCGATCAGAATTAAGCAGTAAGCAAATTTTTTAATATTAAAAATCGATTTTAGGATATAACTCGAAAACTAGAAGAGATATCGTTCTGATATTTTCAGAAAATAATAGAGTGGAATTTTCTCTACAATATAGATTAAAAAATTACGCCCACTGCCACGCCCACTTAGTGGGCATGAATTTTTACCAATTCGTTTATATTTTGCTTCAAAGCTAACTTTACCTTGATTTAAATGTATATTTTAGCGTATCTAGCGATAGGGCCTATTCGAAATAATTCAAAAATACTCTAAAAATTTTCTTAAAGTAATAGGCGATCAGAATTAAGCAGTAAGCAAATTTTTTAATATTAAAAATCGATTTTAGGATATAACTCGAAAACTAGAAGAGATATCGTTCTGATATTTTCAGAAAATAATAGAGTGGAATTTTCTCTACAATATCCATTAAAAATTTACGACCACTGCCACGCCCACTAAGTGTTATTCATTGGTTTTGCATGTATTTTTACCAAATCGTTTATATTTTGCTTCAAAACGAACTTTACCTTGATTTAAATGTATATTTTAGTATATCTAGGGATAGGGCCTATTCGAAATAATTCAAAACTACTCTAACAATTTTCTAAAAGTAATAGGCGATCAGAATTAAGCAGTAAGCAAATTTTTTAATATTAAAAATCGATTTTAGGATATAACTCGAAAACTAGAAGGGATATCGTTCTGAAATTTTCAGAAAATAATAGAGTGGAATTTTCTCTACAATATAGATTAACAATTTACGCCCACTGCCACGCCCACTTAGTGTTATTCATTGATCTTACATGAATTTTTACCAAATCGTTTATATTTTGCTTCAAAACGAACTTTACCTTGATTTAAATGTATATTTTAGTATATCTAGGGATAGGGCCTATTCGAAATAATTCAAAACTACTCTAACAATTTTCTAAAAGTAATAGGCGATCAGAATTAAGCAGTAAGCAAATTTTTTAATATTAAAAATCGATTTTAGGATATAACTCGAAAACTAGAAGGGATATCGTTCTGAAATTTTCAGAAAATAATAGAGTGGAATTTTATCTACAATATAGATTAACAATTTACGCCCACTGCCACGCCCACTTAGTGTTATTCATTGATCTTACATGAATTTTTACCAAATCGTTTATATTTTGCTTCAAAACGAACTTTACCTTGATTTAAATGTATATTTTAGTATATCTAGCGATAGGGCCTATTCGAAATAATTCAAAAATACTCTCAAAATTTTCTTAAAGTAATAGGCGATCAGAATTAAGCAGTAAGCAAATTTTTTAATATTAAAAATCGATTTTAGGATATAACTCGAAAACTAGAAGAGATATCGTTCTGAAATTTTCAGAAAATAATAGAGTGGAATTTTCTCTACAATATAGATAAAAAAATTACGCCCACTGCCACGCCCACTTAGTGTTATTCATTGATCTTACATGAATTTTTACCAATTCCCTTGATTTAAATCTATATTTTAGCGTATCTAGCGATAGGGCCTATTCGAAATAATTCAAAAATACTCTAAAAATTTTCCTAAAGTAATAGGCGATCAGAATTAAGCAGTAAGCAAATTTTTTAATATTAAAAATCGATTTTAGGATATAACTCGAAAACTAGAAGAGATATCGTTCTGATATTTTCAGAAAATAATAGAGTGGAATTTTCTCTACAATATCCATTAAAAATTTACGCCCACTGCCACGCCCACTAAGTGTTATTCATTGATTTTGCATGTATTTTTACCAAATCGTTTATATTTTGCTTCAAAACTAACTTTACCTTGATTTAAATGTATATCTTAACATATCTAGCGATAGGGCCTATTCGAGATAATTCAAAAATACTCTAAAAATTTTCCTAAAGTAATAGGCGATCAGAATTAAGCAGTAAGCAAATTTTTTAATATTAAAAATCGATTTTAGGATATAACTCGAAAACTAGAAGAGATATCGTTCTGATATTTTCAGAAAATAATAGAGTGGAATTTTCTCTACAATATCCATTAAAAATTTACGCCCACTGCCACGCCCACTAAGTGTTATTCATTGATTTTGCATGTATTTTTACCAAATCGTTTATATTTTGCTTCAAAACTAACTTTACCTTGATTTAAATGTATATCTTATCCAGCGATAGGGCCTATTCGAAATAATTCAAAAATACTCTAAAAATTTTCTTAAAGTAATAGGCGATCAGAATTAAGCAGTAAGCAAATTTTTTAATATTAAAAATCGATTTTAGGATATAACTCGAAAACTAGAAGAGATATCGTTCTGATATTTTCAGAAAATAATAGAGTGGAATTTTCTCTACAATATTCATTAAAAATTTACGCCCACTGCCACGCCCACTAAGTGTTATTCATTGATTTTGCATGTATTTTTACCAAATCGTTTATATTTTGCTTCAAAACTAACTTTACCTTGACTTAATATTTTAGCATATCTGGCGATAGGGCCTATTCGAAATAATTCAAAAATATTCTAAAAATTTTCTAAAAGTAATAGGCGATCAGAATTAAGCAGTAAGCAAATTTTTTAATATTAAAAATCGATTTTAGGATATAACTCGAAAACTAGAAGAGATATCGTTCTGATATTTTCAGAAAATAATAGAGTGGAATTTTCTCTACAATATCCATTAAAAATTTACGCCCACTGCCACGCCCACTAAGTGTTATTCATTGGTTTTGCATGTATTTTTACCAAATCGTTTATATTTTGCTTCAAAACGAACTTCACCTTGATTTAAATGTATATTTTAGTATATCTAGGGATAGGGCCTATTCGAAATAATTCAAAACTACTCTAACAATTTTCTAAAAGTAATAGGCGATCAGAATTAAGCAGTAAGCAAATTTTTTAATATTAAAAATCGATTTTAGGATATAACTCGAAAACTAGAAGGGATATCGTTCTGAAATTTTCAGAAAATAATAGAGTGGAATTTTCTCTACAATATAGATTAACAATTTACGCCCACTGCCACGCCCACTTAGTGTTATTCATTGATCTTACATGAATTTTTACCAAATCGTTTATATTTTGCTTCAAAACGAACTTTACCTTGATTTAAATGTATATTTTAGTATATCTAGCGATAGGGCCTATTCGAAATAATTCAAAAATACTCTCAAAATTTTCTTAAAGTAATAGGCGATCAGAATTAAGCAGTAAGCAAATTTTTTAATATTAAAAATCGATTTTAGGATATAACTCGAAAACTAGAAGAGATATCGTTCTGAAATTTTCAGAAAATAATAGAGTGGAATTTTCTCTACAATATAGATAAAAAATTACGCCCACTGCCACGCCCACTTAGTGTTATTCATTGATCTTACATGAATTTTTACTAATTCCCTTGATTTAAATGTATATTTTAGCGTATCTAGCGATAGGGCCTATTCGAAATAATTCAAAAATACTCTAAAAATTTTCCTAAAGTAATAGGCGATCAGAATTAAGCAGTAAGCAAATTTTTTAATATTAAAAATCGATTTTAGGATATAACTCGAAAACTAGAAGAGATATCGTTCTGATATTTTCAGAAAATAATAGAGTGGAATTTTCTCTACAATATAGATTAAAAAATTACGCCCACTGCCACGCCCACTTAGTGTTATTCATTGATCTTACATGAATTTTTACCAATCCGTTTATATTTTGCTTCAAAGCTAACTTTACCTTGATTTAAATGTATATTTTAGCGTATCTAGCGATAGGGCCTATTCGAAATAATTCAAAAATACTCTAAAAATTTTCTTAAAGTAATAGGCGATCAGAATTAAGCAGTAAGCAAATTTTTTAATATTAAAAATCGATTTTAGGATATAACTCGAAAACTAGAAGAGATATCGTTCTGATATTTTCAGAAAATAATAGAGTGGAATTTTCTCTACAATATAGATTAAAAAATTACGCCCACTGCCACGCCCACTTAGTGGGCATGAATTTTTACCAATTCGTTTATATTTTGCTTCAAAGCTAACTTTACCTTGATTTAAATGTATATTTTAGCGTATCTAGCGATAGGGCCTATTCGAAATAATTCAAAAATACTCTAAAAATTTTCTAAAAGTAATAGGCGATCAGAATCGAGCAGTAAGCAAATTTTTTAATATTAAAAATCGATTTTAGGATATAACTCGAAAACTAGAAGAGATATCGTTCTGAAATTTTCAGAAAATAATAGAGTGGAATTTTCTCTACAATATAGATTAAAAAATTACGCCCACTGCCACGCCCACTTAGTGTTATTCATTGATCTTACATGAATTTTTACCAATCCGTTTATATTTTGCTTTTTGCTTTCTAGCGATAGGGCCTATTCGAAATAATTCAAAAATACTCTAAAAATTTTCTAAAAGTAATAGGCGATCAGAATTAAGCAGTAAGCAAATTTTTTAATATTAAAAATCGATTTTAGGATATAACTCGAAAACTAGAAGAGATATCGTTCTGAAATTTTCAGAAAATAATAGAGTGGAATTTTCTCTACAATATAGATTAAAAAATTACGCCCACTGCCACGCCCACTTAGTGTTATTCATTGATCTTACATGAATTTTTACCAATCCGTTTATATTTTGCTTCAAAGCTAACTTTACCTTGATTTAAATGTATATTTTAGCGTATCTAGCGATAGGGCCTATTCGAAATAATTCAAAAATACTCCAAAAATTTTCTTAAAGTAATAGGCGATCAGAATTAAGCAGTAAGCAAATTTTTTAATATTAAAAATCGATTTTAGGATATAACTCGAAAACTAGAAGAGATATCGTTCTGAAATTTTCAGAAAATAATAGAGTGGAATTTTCTCTACAATATAGACTAAAAAAATTACACCCACTGCCACGCCCACTTAGTGTTATTCATTGATCTTACATGAATTTTTACCAATTCGTTTATATTTTGCTTCAAAGCTAACTTTACCTTGATTTAAATGTATATTTTAGCGTATCTAGCGATAGGGCCTATTCGAAATAATTCAAAAATACTCTAAAAATTTTCTTAAAGTAATAGGCGATCAGAATTAAGCAGTAAGCAAATTTTTTAATATTAAAAATCGATTTTAGGATATAACTCGAAAACTAGAAGAGATATCGTTCTGATATTTTCAGAAAATAATAGAGTGGAATTTTCTCTACAATATAGATTAAAAAATTACGCCCACTGCCACGCCCACTTAGTGGGCATGAATTTTTACCAATTCGTTTATATTTTGCTTCAAAGCTAACTTTACCTTGATTTAAATGTATATTTTAGCGTATCTAGCGATAGGGCCTATTCGAAATAATTCAAAAATACTCTAAAAATTTTCTAAAAGTAATAGGCGATCAGAATTGAGCAGTAAGCAAATTTTTTAATATTAAAAATCGATTTTAGGATATAACTCGAAAACTAGAAGAGATATCGTTCTGAAATTTTCAGAAAATAATAGAGTGGAATTTTCTCTACAATATAGATTAAAAAATTGCGCCCACTGCCACGCCCACTTAGTGTTATTCATTGATCTTACATGAATTTTTACCAATCCGTTTATATTTTGCTTCAAAGCTAACTTTACCTTGATTTAAATGTATATTTTAGCGTATCTAGCGATAGGGCCTATTCGAAATAATTCAAAAATACTCTAAAAATTTTCTAAAAGTAATAGGCGATCAGAATTAAGCAGTAAGCAAATTTTTTAATATTAAAAATCGATTTTAGGATATAACTCGAAAACTAGAAGAGATATCGTTCTGAAATTTTCAGAAAATAATAGAGTGGAATTTTCTCTACAATATAGATTAAAAAATTACGCCCACTGCCACGCCCACTTAGTGTTATTCATTGATCTTACATGAATTTTTACCAATCCGTTTATATTTTGCTTCAAAGCTAACTTTACCTTGATTTAAATGTATATTTTAGCGTATCTAGCGATAGGGCCTATTCGAAATAATTCAAAAATACTCTAAAAATTTTCTTAAAGTAATAGGCGATCAGAATTAAGCAGTAAGCAAATTTTTTAATATTAAAAATCGATTTTAGGATATAACTCGAAAACTAGAAGAGATATCGTTCTGAAATTTTCAGAAAATAATAGAGTGGAATTTTCTCTACAATATAGATTAAAAAATTACACCCACTGCCACGCCCACTTAGGTTATTCATTGATCTTACATGAATTTTTACCAATTCGTTTATATTTTGCTTCAAAGCTAACTTTACCTTGATTTAAATGTATATTTTAGCGTATCTAGCGATAGGGCCTATTCGAAATAATTCAAAAATACTCTAAAAATTTTCTAAAAGTAATAGGCGATCAGAATTAAGCAGTAAGCAAATTTTTTAATATTAAAAATCGATTTTAGGATATAACTCGAAAACTAGAAGAGATATCGTTCTGATATTTTCAGAAAATAATAGAGTGGAATTTTCTCTACAATATCCATTAAAAATTTACGCCCACTGCCACGCCCACTAAGTGTTATTCATTGATTTTGCATGTATTTTTACCAAATCGTTTATATTTTGCTTCAAAACTAACTTTACCTTGATTTAAATGTATATCTTAACATATCTAGCGATAGGGCCTATTCGAAAAATTCAAAAATACTCTAAAAATTTTCTTAAAGTAATAGGCGATCAGAATTAAGCAGTAAGCAAATTTTTTAATATTAAAAATCGATTTTAGGATATAACTCGAAAACTAGAAGAGATATCGTTCTGATATTTTCAGAAAATAATAGAGTGGAATTTTCTCTACAATATTCATTAAAAATTTACGCCCACTGCCACGCCCACTAAGTGTTATTCATTGATTTTGCATGTATTTTTACCAAATCGTTTATATTTTGCTTCAAAACTAACTTTACCTTGACTTAAATGTATATTTTAGCATATCTGGCGATAGGGCCTATTCGAAATAATTCAAAAATACTCTAAAAATTTTCTAAAAGTAATAGGCGATCAGAATTAAGCAGTAAGCAAATTTTTTAATATTAAAAATCGATTTTAGGATATAACTCGAAAACTAGAAGAGATATCGTTCTGAAATTTTCAGAAAATAATAGAGTGGAATTTTCTCTACAATATAGATTAAAAAATTACGCCCACTGCCACGCCCACTTAGTGTTATTCATAGATCTTACATGAATTTTTACCAATTCGTTTATATTTTGCTTCAAAGCTAACTTTACCTTGATTTAAATGTATATTTTAGCGTATCTAGCGATAGGGCCTATTCGAAATAATTCAAAAATACTCTAAAAATTTTCTTAAAGTAATAGGCGATCAGAATTAAGCAGTAAGCAAATTTTTTAATATTAAAAATCGATTTTAGGATATAACTCGAAAACTAGAAGAGATATCGTTCTGATATTTTCAGAAAATAATAGAGTGGAATTTTCTCTACAATATCCATTAAAAATTTACGCCCACTGCCACGCCCACTAAGTGTTATTCATTGATTTTGCATGTATTTTTACCAAATCGTTTATATTTTGCTTCTAAACTAACTTTACCTTGATTTAAATGTATATCTTAACATATCCAGCGATAGGGCCTATTCGAAATAATTCAAAAATACTCTAAAAATTTTCTTAAAGTAATAGGCGATCAGAATTAAGCAGTAAGCAAATTTTTTAATATTAAAAATCGATTTTAGGATATAACTCGAAAACTAGAAGAGATATCGTTCTGATATTTTCAGAAAATAATAGAGTGGAATTTTCTCTACAATATTCATTAAAAGTTTACGCCCACTGCCACGCCCACTAAGTGTTATTCATTGATTTTGCATGTATTTTTACCAAATCGTTTATATTTTGCTTCAAAACTAACTTTACCTTGACTTAAATGTATATTTTAGCATATCTGGCGATAGGGCCTATTCGAAATAATTCAAAAATACTCTAAAAATTTTCTAAAAGTAATAGGCGACCAGAATTAAGCAGTAAGCAAATTTTTTAATATTAAAAATCGATTTTAGGATATAACTCGAAAACTAGAAGAGATATCGTTCTGAAATTTTCAGAAAATAATAGAGTGGAATTTTCTCTACAATATAGATTAAAAAATTACGCCCACTGCCACGCCCACTTAGTGTTATTCATTGATCTTACATGAATTTTTACCAATTCGTTTATATTTTGCTTCAAAGCTAACTTTACCTTGATTTAAATGTATATTTTAGCGTATCTAGCGATAGGGCCTATTCGAAATAATTCAAAAATACTCTAAAAATTTTCTTAAAGTAATAGGCGATCAGAATTAAGCAGTAAGCAAATTTTTTAATATTAAAAATCGATTTTAGGATATAACTCGAAAACTAGAAGAGATATCGTTCTGATATTTTCAGAAAATAATAGAGTGGAATTTTCTCTACAATATCCATTAAAAATTTACGCCCACTGCCACGCCCACTAAGTGTTATTCATTGATTTTGCATGTATTTTTACCAAATCGTTTATATTTTGCTTCAAAACTAACTTTACCTTGATTTAAATGTATATCTTAACATATCCAGCGATAGGGCCTATTCGAAATAATTCAAAAATACTCTAAAAATTTTCTTAAAGTAATAGGCGATCAGAATTAAGCAGTAAGCAAATTTTTTAATATTAAAAATCGATTTTAGGATATAACTCGAAAACTAGAAGAGATATCGTTCTGATATTTTCAGAAAATAATAGAGTGGAATTTTCTCTACAATATTCATTAAAAATTTACGCCCACTGCCACGCCCACTAAGTGTTATTCATTGATTTTGCATGTATTTTTACCAAATCGTTTATATTTTGCTTCAAAACTAACTTTACCTTGACTTAAATGTATATTTTAGCATATCTGGCGATAGGGCCTATTCGAAATAATTCAAAAATACTCTAAAAATTTTTAATAGGCGATCAGAATTAAGCAGTAAGCAAATTTTTTAATATTAAAAATCGATTTTAGGATATAACTCGAAAACTAGAAGAGATAATTCGAAATAATTCAAAAATACTCTAAAAATTTTCTTAAAGTAATAGGCGATCAGAATTAAGCAGTAAGCAAATTTTTTAATATTAAAAATCGATTTTAGGATATAACTCGAAAACTAGAAGAGATATCGTTCTGAAATTTTCAGAAAATAATAGAGTGGAATTTTCTCTACAATATAGATTAAAAAATTACGCCCACTGCCACGCCCACTTAGTGTTATTCATTGATCTTACATGAATTTTTACCAATTCGTTTATATTTTGCTTCAAAGCTAACTTTACCTTGATTTAAATGTATATTTTAGCGTATCTAGCGATAGGGCCTATTCGAAATAATTCAAAAATACTCTAAAAATTTTCTTAAAGTAATAGGCGATCAGAATTAAGCAGTAAGCAAATTTTTTAATATTAAAAATCGATTTTAGGATATAACTCGAAAACTAGAAGAGATATCGTTCTGATATTTTCAGAAAATAATAGAGTGGAATTTTCTCTACAATATAGATTAAAAAATTACGCCCACTGCCACGCCCACTTAGTGGGCATGAATTTTTACCAATTCGTTTATATTTTGCTTCAAAGCTAACTTTACCTTGATTTAAATGTATATTTTAGCGTATCTAGCGATAGGGCCTATTCGAAATAATTCAAAAATACTCTAAAAATTTTCTTAAAGTAATAGGCGATCAGAATTAAGCAGTAAGCAAATTTTTTAATATTAAAAATCGATTTTAGGATATAACTCGAAAACTAGAAGAGATATCGTTCTGAAATTTTCAGAAAATAATAGAGTGGAATTTTCTCTACAATGTAGATTAAAAAATTACACCCACTGCCACGCCCACTTAGTGTTATTCATTGATCTTACATGAATTTTTACCAATTCGTTTATATTTTGCTTCAAAGCTAACTTTACCTTGATTTAAATGTATATTTTAGCGTATCTAGCGATAGGGCCTATTCGAAATAATTCAAAAATACTCTAAAAATTTTCTTAAAGTAATAGGCGATCAGAATTAAGCAGTAAGCAAATTTTTTAATATTAAAAATCGATTTTAGGATATAACTCGAAAACTAGAAGAGATATCGTTCTGATATTTTCAGAAAATAATAGGGTGGAATTTTCTCTACAATAGTCATTAAAAATTTACGCCCAGTGCCACGCCCACTAAGTGTTATTCATTGATTTTGCATGTATTTTTACCAAATCGTTTATATTTTGCTTCAAAACTAACTTTACCTTGACTTAAATGTATATTTTAGCATATCTGGCGATAGGGCCTATTCGAAATAATTCAAAAATACTCTAAAAATTTTCTAAAAGTAATAGGCGATCAGAATTAAGCAGTAAGCAAATTTTTTAATATTAAAAATCGATTTTAGGATATAACTCGAAAACTAGAAGAGATATCGTTCTGAAATTTTCAGAAAATAATAGAGTGGAATTTTCTCTACAATATAGATTAAAAATTTACGCCCACTGCCACGCCCACTTAGTGTTATTCATTGATCTTACATGAATTTTTACCAAATCGTTTATATTTTGCTTCAAAACGAACTTTACCTTGATTTAAATGTATATTTTAGTATATCTAGCGATAGGGCCTATTCGAAATAATTCAAAAATACTCTAAAAATTTTCTAAAAGTAATAGGCGATCAGAATTAAGCTGTAAGCAAATTTTTTAATATTAAAAATCGATTTTAGGATATAACTCGAAAACTAGAAGAGATATCGTTCTGAAATTTTCAGAAAATAATACAGTGGAATTTTCTCTACAATATAGATTAAAAATTTACGCCCACTGCCACGCCCACTTAGTGTTATTCATTGATCTTACATGAATTTTTACCAAATCGTTTATATTTTGCTTCAAAACGAACTTTACCTTGATTTAAATGTATATTTTAGTATATCAAAACTAACTTTACCTTGATTTAAATGTATATCTTAACATATCTAGCGATAGGGCCTATTCGAAATAATTCAAAAATACTCTAAAAATTTTCTAAAAGTAATAGGCGATCAGAATTAAGCAGTTAGCAAATTTTTTAATATTAAAAATCGATTTTAGGATATAACTCGAAAACTAGAAGAGATATGGTTCTGAAATTTTCAGAAAATAATAGAGTGGAATTTTCTCTACAATATCCATTAAAAATTTACGCCCACTGCCACGCCCACTAAGTGTTATTCATTGATTTTGCATGTATTTTTACCAAATCGTTTATATTTTGCTTCAAAACTAACTTTACCTTGATTTAAATGTATATCTTAACATATCTAGCGATAGGGCCTATTCGAAATAATTCAAAAATATTCTAAAAATTTTCTAAAAGTAATAGGCGATCAGAATTAAGCAGTAAGCAAATTTTTTAATATTAAAAATCGATTTTAGGATATAACTCGAAAACTAGAAGAGATATCGTTCTGAAATTTTCAGAAAATAATAGAGTGGAATTTTCTCTACAATATCCATTAAAAATTTACGCCCACTGCCACGCCCACTAAGTGTTATTCATTGATTTTGCATGTATTTTTACCAAATCGTTTATATTTTGCTTCAAAACTAACTTTACCTTGATTTAAATGTATATCTTAACATATCTAGCGATAGGGCCTATTCGAAAAATTCAAAAATACTCTAAAAATTTTCTTAAAGTAATAGGCGATCAGAATTAAGCAGTAAGCAAATTTTTTAATATTAAAAATCGATTTTAGGATATAACTCGAAAACTAGAAGAGATATCGTTCTGATATTTTCAGAAAATAATAGAGTGGAATTTTCTCGACAATATCCATTAAAAACTTACGCCCACTGCCACGCCCACTAAGTGTTATTCATTGATTTTGCATGTATTTTTACCAAATCGTTTATATTTTGCTTCAAAACTAACTTTACCTTGATTTAAATGTTTATTTTAGCATATCTAGCGATAGGGCCTATTCGAAATATTTCAAAAATACTCTAAAAATTTTCTTAAAGTAATAGGCGATCAGAATTAAGCAGTAAGCAAATTTTTTAATATTAAAAATCGATTTTAGGATATAACTCGAAAACTAGAAGAGATATCGTTCTGATATTTTCAGAAAATAATAGAGTGGAATTTTCTCTACAATATCCATTAAAAATTTACGCCCACTGCCACGCCCACTTAGTGTTATTCATTGATCTTACATGAATTTTTACCAATTCGTTTATATTTTGCTTCAAAACTAACTTTACCTTGATTTAAATGTATATCTTAACATATCTGGCGATAGGGCCTATTCGAAATAATTCAAAAATACTCTAAAAATTTTCTTAAAGTAATAGGCGATCAGAATTAAGCAGTAAGCAAATTTTTTAATATTAAAAATCGATTTTAGGATATAACTCGAAAACTAGAAGAGATATCGTTCTGAAATTTTCAGAAGATAATAGAGTGGAATTTTCTCTACAATATCCATTAAAAATTTACGCCCACTGCCACGCCCACTAAGTGCTATTCATTGATTTTGCATGTATTTTTACCAAATCGTTTATATTTTGCTTCAAAACTAACTTTACCTTGATTTAAATGTATATCTTAACATATCTAGCGATAGGGCCTATTCGAAATAATTCAAAAATACTCTAAAAATTTTCTTAAAGTAATAGGCGATCAGAATTAAGCAGTAAGCAAATTTTTTAATATTAAAAATCGATTTTAGGATATAACTCGAAAACTAGAAGAGATATCGTTCTGATATTTTCAGAAAATAATAGAGTGGAATTTTCTCTACAATATCCATTAAAAATTTACGCCCACTGCCACGCCCACTAAGTGTTATTCATTGATTTTGCATGTATTTTTACCAAATCGTTTATATTTTGCTTCAAAACTAACTTTACCTTGATTTAAATGTATATTTTAGCATATCCAGCGATAGGGCCTATTCGAAATAATTCAAAAATACTCTAAAAATTTTCTTAAAGTAATAGGCGATCAGAATTAAGCAGTAAGCATATTTTTTAATATTAAAAATCGATTTTAGGATATAACTCGAAAACTAGAAGAGATATCGTTCTGATATTTTCAGAAAATAATAGAGTGGAATTTTCTCTACAATATAGATTAAAAATTTACGCCCACTGCCACGCCCACTAAGTGTTATTCATTGATTTTGCATGTATTTTTACCAAATCGTTTATATTTTGCTTCAAAACTAACTTTACCTTGATTTAAATGTATATCTTAACATATCTGGCGATAGGGCCTATTCGAAATAATTCAAAAATATTCTAAAAATTTTCTAAAAGTAATAGGCGATAAGAATTAAGCAGTAAGCAAATTTTTTAATATTAAAAATCGATTTTAGGATATAACTCGAAAACTAGAAGAGATATCGTTCTGATATTTTCAGAAAATAATAGAGTGGAATTTTCTCTACAATATAGATTAAAAATTTACGCCCAATGCCACGCCCACTAAGTGTTATTCATTGATTTTGCATGTATTTTTACCAAATCGTTTATATTTTGCTTCAAAACTAACTTTACCTTGATTTAAATGTATATCTTAACATATCTGGCGATAGGGCCTATTCGAAATAATTCAAAAATACTCTAAAAATTTTCTTAAAGTAATAGGCGATCAGAATTAAGCAGTAAACAAATTTTTTAATATTAAAAATCGATTTTAGGATATAACTCGAAAACTAGAAGAGATATCGTTCTGAAATTTTCAGAAAATAATAGAGTGGAATTTTCTCTACAATATAGATTAAAAAATTACGCCCACTGCCATGCCCACTTAGTGTTATTCATTGATCTTACATGAATTTTTACCAATTCGTTTATATTTTGCTTCAAAACTAACTTTACCTTGACTTAAATGTATATTTTAGCATATCTGGCGATAGGGCCTATTCGAAATAATTCAAAAATACTCTAAAAATTTTCTAAAGTAATAGGCGATCAGAATTAAGCAGTAAGCAAATTTTTTAATATTAAAAATCGATTTTAGGATATAACTCGAAAACTAGAAGAGATATCGTTCTGATATTTTCAGAAAATAATAGAGTGGAATTTTCTCTACAATATAGATTAAAAATTTACGCCCACTGCCACGCCCACTAAGTGTTATTCATTGATTTTGCATGTATTTTTACCAAATCGTTTATATTTTGCTTCAAAACTAACTTTACCTTGATTTAAATGTATATCTTAACATATCTAGCGATAGGGCCTATTCGAAATAATTCAAAAATATTCTAAAAATTTTCTAAAAGTAATAGGCGATCAGAATTAAGCAGTAAGCAAATTTTTTAATATTAAAAATCGATTTTAGGATATAACTCGAAAACTAGAAGAGATATCGTTCTGATATTTTCAGAAAATAATAGAGTGGAATTTTCTCTACAATATCCATTAAAAATTTACGCCCACTGCCACGCCCACTAAGTGTTATTCATTGATTTTGCATGTATTTTTACCAAATCGTTTATATTTTGCTTCAAAACTAACTTTACCTTGATTTAAATGTATATCTTAACATATCTAGCGATAGGGCCTATTCGAAATAATTCAAAAATATTCTAAAAATTTTCTAAAAGTAATAGGCGATCAGAATTAAGCAGTAAGCAAATTTTTTAATATTAAAAATCGATTTTAGGATATAACTCGAAAACTAGAAGAGATATCGTTCTGATATTTTCAGAAAATAATAGAGTGGAATTTTCTCTACAATATCCATTAAAAATTTACGCCCACTGCCACGCCCACTAAGTGTTATTCATTGATTTTGCATGTATTTTTACCAAATCGTTTATATTTTGCTTCAAAACTAACTTTACCTTGATTTAAATGTATATCTTAACATATCTAGCGATAGGGCCTATTCGAAATAATTCAAAAATACTCTAAAAATTTTCTTAAAGTAATAGGCGATCAGAATTAAGCAGTAAGCAAATTTTTTAATATTAAAAATCGATTTTAGGATATATCGATTTTAGGATATATATATATAGATATCGTTCTGATATTTTCAGAAAATAATAGAGTGGAATTTTCTCTACAATATCCATTAAAAATTTACGCCCACTGCCACGCCCACTAAGTGTTATTCATTGATTTTGCATGTATTTTTACCAAATCGTTTATATTTTGCTTCAAAACTAACTTTACCTTGATTTAAATGTATATTTTAGCATATCTAGCGATAGGGCCTATTCGAAATAATTCAAAAATACTCTAAAAATTTTTTAAAAGCAATAGGCGATCAGAATTAAGCAGTAAGCAAATTTTTTAATATTAAAAATCGATTTTAGGATATAACTCGAAAACTAAAAGAGATATCGTTCTGAAATTTTCAGAAAATAATAGAGTGGAATTTTCTCTACAATATAGATTAAAAAATTACGCCCACTGCCACGCCCACTTAGTGTTATTCATTGATCTTAGATGAATTTTTACCAATCCGTTTATATTTTGCTTCAAAGCTAACTTTACCTTGATTTAAATGTATATTTTAGCGTATCTAGCGATAGGGCCTATTCGAAATAATTCAAAAATACTCTAAAAATTTTCTTAAAGTAATAGGCGATCAGAATTAAGCAGTAAGCAAATTTTTTAATATTAAAAATCGATTTTAGGATATAACTCGAAAACTAGAAGAGATATCGTTCTGATATTTTCAGAAAATAATAGAGTGGAATTTTCTCTACAATATCTATTAAAAATTTACGCCCACTGCCACGCCCACTAAGTGTTATTCATTGATTTTGCATGTATTTTTACCAAATCGTTTATATTTTGCTTCAAAACTAACTTTACCTTGATTTAAATGTATATCTTAACATATCTAGCGATAGGGCCTATTCGAAATAATTCAAAAATATTCTAAAAATTTTCTAAAAGTAATAGGCGATCAGAATTAAGCAGTAAGCAAATTTTTTAATATTAAAAATCGATTTTAGGATATAACTCGAAAACTAGAAGAGATATCGTTCTGATATTTTCAGAAAATAATAGAGTGGAATTTTCTCTACAATATCCATTAAAAATTTACGCCCACTGCCACGCCCACTAAGTGTTATTCATTGATTTTGCATGTATTTTTACCAAATCGTTTATATTTTGCTTCAAAACTAACTTTACCTTGATTTAAATGTATATTTTAGCATATCCAGCGATAGGGCCTATTCGAAATAATTCAAAAATACTCTAAAAATTTTCTTAAAGTAATAGGCGATCAGAATTAAGCAGTAAGCATATTTTTTAATATTAAAAATCGATTTTAGGATATAACTCGAAAACTAGAAGAGATATCGTTCTGATATTTTCAGAAAATAATAGAGTGGAATTTTCTCTACAATATAGATTAAAAATTTACGCCCACTGCCACGCCCACTAAGTGTTATTCATTGATTTTGCATGTATTTTTACCAAATCGTTTATATTTTGCTTCAAAACTAACTTTACCTTGATTTAAATGTATATCTTAACATATCTGGCGATAGGGCCTATTCGAAATAATTCAAAAATATTCTAAAAATTTTCTAAAAGTAATAGGCGATAAGAATTAAGCAGTAAGCAAATTTTTTAATATTAAAAATCGATTTTAGGATATAACTCGAAAACTAGAAGAGATATCGTTCTGATATTTTCAGAAAATAATAGAGTGGAATTTTCTCTACAATATAGATTAAAAATTTACGCCCAATGCCACGCCCACTAAGTGTTATTCATTGATTTTGCATGTATTTTTACCAAATCGTTTATATTTTGCTTCAAAACTAACTTTACCTTGATTTAAATGTATATCTTAACATATCTGGCGATAGGGCCTATTCGAAATAATTCAAAAATACTCTAAAAATTTTCTTAAAGTAATAGGCGATCAGAATTAAGCAGTAAACAAATTTTTTAATATTAAAAATCGATTTTAGGATATAACTCGAAAACTAGAAGAGATATCGTTCTGAAATTTTCAGAAAATAATAGAGTGGAATTTTCTCTACAATATAGATTAAAAAATTACGCCCACTGCCATGCCCACTTAGTGTTATTCATTGATCTTACATGAATTTTTACCAATTCGTTTATATTTTGCTTCAAAACTAACTTTACCTTGACTTAAATGTATATTTTAGCATATCTGGCGATAGGGCCTATTCGAAATAATTCAAAAATACTCTAAAAATTTTCTAAAGTAATAGGCGATCAGAATTAAGCAGTAAGCAAATTTTTTAATATTAAAAATCGATTTTAGGATATAACTCGAAAACTAGAAGAGATATCGTTCTGATATTTTCAGAAAATAATAGAGTGGAATTTTCTCTACAATATAGATTAAAAATTTACGCCCACTGCCACGCCCACTAAGTGTTATTCATTGATTTTGCATGTATTTTTACCAAATCGTTTATATTTTGCTTCAAAACTAACTTTACCTTGATTTAAATGTATATCCTAACATATCTAGCGATAGGGCCTATTCGAAATAATTCAAAAATATTCTAAAAATTTTCTAAAAGTAATAGGCGATCAGAATTAAGCAGTAAGCAAATTTTTTAATATTAAAAATCGATTTTAGGATATAACTCGAAAACTAGAAGAGATATCGTTCTGATATTTTCAGAAAATAATAGAGTGGAATTTTCTCTACAATATCCATTAAAAATTTACGCCCACTGCCACGCCCACTAAGTGTTATTCATTGATTTTGCATGTATTTTTACCAAATCGTTTATATTTTGCTTCAAAACTAACTTTACCTTGATTTAAATGTATATCTTAACATATCTAGCGATAGGGCCTATTCGAAATAATTCAAAAATATTCTAAAAATTTTCTAAAAGTAATAGGCGATCAGAATTAAGCAGTAAGCAAATTTTTTAATATTAAAAATCGATTTTAGGATATAACTCGAAAACTAGAAGAGATATCGTTCTGATATTTTCAGAAAATAATAGAGTGGAATTTTCTCTACAATATCCATTAAAAATTTACGCCCACTGCCACGCCCACTAAGTGTTATTCATTGATTTTGCATGTATTTTTACCAAATCGTTTATATTTTGCTTCAAAACTAACTTTACCTTGATTTAAATGTATATCTTAACATATCTAGCGATAGGGCCTATTCGAAATAATTCAAAAATACTCTAAAAATTTTCTTAAAGTAATAGGCGATCAGAATTAAGCAGTAAGCAAATTTTTTAATATTAAAAATCGATTTTAGGATATATCGATTTTAGGATATATATATATAGATATCGTTCTGATATTTTCAGAAAATAATAGAGTGGAATTTTCTCTACAATATCCATTAAAAATTTACGCCCACTGCCACGCCCACTAAGTGTTATTCATTGATTTTGCATGTATTTTTACCAAATCGTTTATATTTTGCTTCAAAACTAACTTTACCTTGATTTAAATGTATATTTTAGCATATCTAGCGATAGGGCCTATTCGAAATAATTCAAAAATACTCTAAAAATTTTCTAAAGTAATAGGCGATCAGAATTAAGCAGTAAGCAAATTTTTTAATATTAAAAATCGATTTTAGGATATAACTCGAAAACTAAAAGAGATATCGTTCTGAAATTTTCAGAAAATAATAGAGTGGAATTTTCTCTACAATATAGATTAAAAAATTACGCCCACTGCCACGCCCACTTAGTGTTATTCATTGATCTTAGATGAATTTTTACCAATCCGTTTATATTTTGCTTCAAAGCTAACTTTACCTTGATTTAAATGTATATTTTAGCGTATCTAGCGATAGGGCCTATTCGAAATAATTCAAAAATACTCTAAAAATTTTCTTAAAGTAATAGGCGATCAGAATTAAGCAGTAAGCAAATTTTTTAATATTAAAAATCGATTTTAGGATATAACTCGAAAACTAGAAGAGATATCGTTCTGATATTTTCAGAAAATAATAGAGTGGAATTTTCTCTACAATATCTATTAAAAATTTACGCCCACTGCCACGCCCACTAAGTGTTATTCATTGATTTTGCATGTATTTTTACCAAATCGTTTATATTTTGCTTCAAAACTAACTTTACCTTGACTTAAATGTATATTTTAGCATATCTAGCGATAGGGCCTATTCGAAATAATTCAAAAATACTCTAAAAATTTTCTTAAAGTAATAGGCGATCAGAATTAAGCAGTAAGCAAATTTTTTAATATTAAAAATCGATTTTAGGATATAACTCGAAAACTAGAAGAGATATCGTTCTGATATTTTCAGAAAATAATAGAGTGGAATTTTCTCTACAATATAGATTAAAAATTTACGCCCACTGCCACGCCCACTAAGTGTTATTCATTGATTTTGCATGTATTTTTACCAAATCGTTTATATTTTGCTTCAAAACTAACTTTACCTTGATTTAAATGTATATCTTAACATATCTAGCGATAGGGCCTATTCGAAATAATTCAAAAATATTCTAAAAATTTTCTAAAAGTAATAGGCGATCAGAATTAAGCAGTAAGCAAATTTTTTAATATTAAAAATCGATTTTAGGATATAACTCGAAAACTAGAAGAGATATCGTTCTGATATTTTCAGAAAATAATAGAGTGGAATTTTCTCTACAATATCCATTAAAAATTTACGCCCACTGCCACGCCCACTAAGTGTTATTCATTGATTTTGCATGTATTTTTACCAAATCGTTTATATTTTGCTTCAAAACTAACTTTACCTTGATTTAAATGTATATCTTAACATATCTAGCGATAGGGCCTATTCGAAATAATTCAAAAATATTCTAAAAATTTTCTAAAAGTAATAGGCGATCAGAATTAAGCAGTAAGCAAATTTTTTAATATTAAAAATCGATTTTAGGATATAACTCGAAAACTAGAAGAGATATCGTTCTGATATTTTCAGAAAATAATAGAGTGGAATTTTCTCTACAATATCCATTAAAAATTTACGCCCACTGCCACGCCCACTAAGTGTTATTCATTGATTTTGCATGTATTTTTACCAAATCGTTTATATTTTGCTTCAAAACTAACTTTACCTTGATTTAAATGTATATCTTAACATATCTAGCGATAGGGCCTATTCGAAATAATTCAAAAATACTCTAAAAATTTTCTTAAAGTAATAGGCGATCAGAATTAAGCAGTAAGCAAATTTTTTAATATTAAAAATCGATTTTAGGATATATCGATTTTAGGATATATATATATAGATATCGTTCTGATATTTTCAGAAAATAATAGAGTGGAATTTTCTCTACAATATCCATTAAAAATTTACGCCCACTGCCACGCCCACTAAGTGTTATTCATTGATTTTGCATGTATTTTTACCAAATCGTTTATATTTTGCTTCAAAACTAACTTTACCTTGATTTAAATGTATATTTTAGCATATCTAGCGATAGGGCCTATTCGAAATAATTCAAAAATACTCTAAAAATTTTTTAAAAGCAATAGGCGATCAGAATTAAGCAGTAAGCAAATTTTTTAATATTAAAAATCGATTTTAGGATATAACTCGAAAACTAGAAGAGATATCGTTCTGAAATTTTCAGAAAATAATAGAGTGGAATTTTCTCTACAATATAGATTAAAAAATTACGCCCACTGCCACGCCCACTTAGTGTTATTCATTGATCTTAGATGAATTTTTACCAATCCGTTTATATTTTGCTTCAAAGCTAACTTTACCTTGATTTAAATGTATATTTTAGCGTATCTAGCGATAGGGCCTATTCGAAATAATTCAAAAATACTCTAAAAATTTTCTTAAAGTAATAGGCGATCAGAATTAAGCAGTAAGCAAATTTTTTAATATTAAAAATCGATTTTAGGATATAACTCGAAAACTAGAAGAGATATCGTTCTGATATTTTCAGAAAATAATAGAGTGGAATTTTCTCTACAATATCTATTAAAAATTTACGCCCACTGCCACGCCCACTAAGTGTTATTCATTGATTTTGCATGTATTTTTACCAAATCGTTTATATTTTGCTTCAAAACTAACTTTACCTTGATTTAAATGTATATTTTAGCATATCTAGCGATAGGGCCTATTCGAAATAATTCAAAAATACTCTAAAAATTTTCTTAAAGTAATAGGCGATCAGAATTAAGCAGTAAGCAAATTTTTTAATATTAAAAATCGATTTTAGGATATAACTCGAAAACTAGAAGAGATATCGTTCTGATATTTTCAGAAAATAATAGAGTGGAATTTTCTCTACAATATCCATTAAAAATTTACGCCCACTGCCACGCCCACTTAGTGTTATTCATTGATTTTGCATGTATTTTTACCAAATCGTTTATATTTTGCTTCAAAACTAACTTTACCTTGATTTAAATGTATATTTTAGCGTATCTAGCGATAGGGCCTATTCGAAATAATTCAAAAATACTCTAAAAATTTTCCAAAAGTAATAGGCGATCAGAATTAAGCAGTAAGCAAATTTTTTAATATTAAAAATCGATTTTAGGATATAACTCGAAAACTAGAAGAGATATCGTTCTGAAATTTTCAGAAAATAATAGAGTGGAATTTTCTCTACAATATAGATTAAAAAATTACGCCCACTGCCACGCCCACTTAGTGTTATTCATTGATCTTACATGAATTTTTACCAATTCGTTTATATTTTGCTTCAAAGCTAACTTTACCTTGATTTAAATGTATAGTTTAGCGTATCTAGCGATAGGGCCTATTCGAAATAATTCAAAAATACTCTAAAAATTTTCTTAAAGTAATAGGCGATCAGAATTAAGCAGTAAGCAAATTTTTTAATATTAAAAATCGATTTTAGGATATAACTCGAAAACTAGAAGAGATATCGTTCTGAAATTTTCAGAAAATAATAGGGTGGAATTTTCTCTACAACAGCCATTAAAAATTTACGCCCACTGCCACGCCGACTAAGTGTTATTCATTGATTTTGCATGTATTTTTACCAAATCGTTTATATTTTGCTTCAAAACTAACTTTACCTTGACTTAAATGTATATTTTAGCATATCTGGCGATAGGGCCTATTCGAAATAATTCAAAAATACTCAAAAAATTTTCTAAAAGTAATAGGCGATCAGAATTAAGCAGTAAGCAAATTTTTTAATATTAAAAATCGATTTTAGGATATAACTAGAAAACTAGAAGAGATATCGTTCTGAAATTTTGAGAAAATAATAGGGTGGAATTTTCTCTACAATAGCCATTAAAAATTTACGCCCACTGCCACGCCCACTAAGTGTTATTCATTGATTTTGCATGTATTTTTACCAAATCGTGTATACTTTGCTTCAAAACTAACTTTACCTTGATTTAAATGTATATTTTAGCATATCTAGCGATAGGGCCTATTCGAAATAATTCAAAAATACTCTAAAAATTTTCTAAAAGTAATAGGCGATCAGAATTAAGCAGTAAGCAAATTTTTTAATATTAAAAATCGATTTTAGGATATAACTCGAAAACTAGAAGAGATATCGTTCTGAAATTTTCAGAAAATAATAGAGTGGAATTTTCTCTACAATATAGATGAAAAAATTACGCCCACTGCCACGCCCACTTAGTGTTATTCATTGATCTTACATGAATTTTTACCAATTCGTTTATATTTTGCTTCAAAGCTAACTTTACCTTGATTTAAATGTATATTTTAGCGTATCTAGCGATAGGGCCTATTCGAAATATTTCAAAAATACTCTAAAAATTTTCTTAAAGTAATAGGCGATCAGAATTAAGCAGTAAGCAAATTTTTTAATATTAAAAATCGATTTTAGGATATAACTCGAAAACTAGAAGAGATATCGTTCTGATATTTTCAGAAAATAATAGAGTGCAATTTTCTCTACAATATCCATTAAAAATTTACGCCCACTGCCACGCCCACTAAGTGTTATTCATTGATTTTGCATGTATTTTTACCAAATCGTTTATATTTTGCTTCAAAACTAACTTTACCTTGATTTAAATGTATATCTTAACATATCCAGCGATAGGGCCTATTCGAAATAATTCAAAAATACTCTAAAAATTTTCTAAAAGTAATAGGCGATCAGAATTAAGCAGTAAGCAAATTTTTTAATATTAAAAATCGATTTTAGGATATAACTCGAAAACTGGAAGAGATATCGTTCTGAAATTTTCAGAAAATAATAGAGTGGAATTTTCTCTACAATATCCATTAAAAATTTACGCCCACTGCCACGCCCACTAAGTGTTATTCATTGATTTTGCATGTATTTTTACCAAATCGTTTATATTTTGCTTCAAAACTAACTTTACCTTGATTTAAATGTATATTTTAGCATATCTAGCGATAGGGCCTATTCGAAATAATTCAAAAATACTCTAAAAATTTTTTAAAAGCAATAGGCGATCAGAATTAAGCAGTAAGCAAATTTTTTAATATTAAAAATCGATTTTAGGATATAACTCGAAAACTAGAAGAGATATCGTTCTGAAATTTTCAGAAAATAATAGAGTGGAATTTTCTCTACAATATAGATTAAAAAATTACGCCCACTGCCACGCCCACTTAGTGTTATTCATTGATCTTAGATGAATTTTTACCAATCCGTTTATATTTTGCTTCAAAGCTAACTTTACCTTGATTTAAATGTATATTTTAGCGTATCTAGCGATAGGGCCTATTCGAAATAATTCAAAAATACTCTAAAAATTTTCTTAAAGTAATAGGCGATCAGAATTAAGCAGTAAGCAAATTTTTTAATATTAAAAATCGATTTTAGGATATAACTCGAAAACTAGAAGAGATATCGTTCTGATATTTTCAGAAAATAATAGAGTGGAATTTTCTCTACAATATCCATTAAAAATTTACGCCCACTGCCACGCCCACTAAGTGTTATTCATTGATTTTGCATGTATTTTTACCAAATCGTTTATATTTTGCTTCAAAACTAACTTTACCTTGATTTAAATGTATATTTTAGCATATCTAGCGATAGGGCCTATTCGAAATAATTCAAAAATACTCTAAAAATTTTCTTAAAGTAATAGGCGATCAGAATTAAGCAGTAAGCAAATTTTTTAATATTAAAAATCGATTTTAGGATATAACTCGAAAACTAGAAGAGATATCGTTCTGATATTTTCAGAAAATAATAGAGTGGAATTTTCTCTACAATATCCATTAAAAATTTACGCCCACTGCCACGCCCACTTAGTGTTATTCATTGATTTTGCATGTATTTTTACCAAATCGTTTATATTTTGCTTCAAAACTAACTTTACCTTGATTTAAATGTATATTTTAGCGTATCTAGCGATAGGGCCTATTCGAAATAATTCAAAAATACTCTAAAAATTTTCCAAAAGTAATAGGCGATCAGAATTAAGCAGTAAGCAAATTTTTTAATATTAAAAATCGATTTTAGGATATAACTCGAAAACTAGAAGAGATATCGTTCTGAAATTTTCAGAAAATAATAGAGTGGAATTTTCTCTACAATATAGATTAAAAAATTACGCCCACTGCCACGCCCACTTAGTGTTATTCATTGATCTTACATGAATTTTTACCAATTCGTTTATATTTTGCTTCAAAGCTAACTTTACCTTGATTTAAATGTATAGTTTAGCGTATCTAGCGATAGGGCCTATTCGAAATAATTCAAAAATACTCTAAAAATTTTCTTAAAGTAATAGGCGATCAGAATTAAGCAGTAAGCAAATTTTTTAATATTAAAAATCGATTTTAGGATATAACTCGAAAACTAGAAGAGATATCGTTCTGAAATTTTCAGAAAATAATAGGGTGGAATTTTCTCTACAACAGCCATTAAAAATTTACGCCCACTGCCACGCCGACTAAGTGTTATTCATTGATTTTGCATGTATTTTTACCAAATCGTTTATATTTTGCTTCAAAACTAACTTTACCTTGACTTAAATGTATATTTTAGCATATCTGGCGATAGGGCCTATTCGAAATAATTCAAAAATACTCAAAAAATTTTCTAAAAGTAATAGGCGATCAGAATTAAGCAGTAAGCAAATTTTTTAATATTAAAAATCGATTTTAGGATATAACTAGAAAACTAGAAGAGATATCGTTCTGAAATTTTGAGAAAATAATAGGGTGGAATTTTCTCTACAATAGCCATTAAAAATTTACGCCCACTGCCGCGCCCACTAAGTGTTATTCATTGATTTTGCATGTATTTTTACCAAATCGTGTATACTTTGCTTCAAAACTAACTTTACCTTGATTTAAATGTATATTTTAGCATATCTAGCGATAGGGCCTATTCGAAATAATTCAAAAATACTCTAAAAATTTTCTAAAAGTAATAGGCGATCAGAATTAAGCAGTAAGCAAATTTTTTAATATTAAAAATCGATTTTAGGATATAACTCGAAAACTAGAAGAGATATCGTTCTGAAATTTTCAGAAAATAATAGAGTGGAATTTTCTCTACAATATAGATGAAAAAATTACGCCTACTGCCACGCCCACTTAGTGTTATTCATTGATCTTACATGAATTTTTACCAATTCGTTTATATTTTGCTTCAAAGCTAACTTTACCTTGATTTAAATGTATATTTTAGCGTATCTAGCGATAGGGCCTATTCGAAATAATTCAAAAATACTCTAAAAATTTTCTTAAAGTAATAGGCGATCAGAATTAAGCAGTAAGCAAATTTTTTAATATTAAAAATCGATTTTAGGATATAACTCGAAAACTAGAAGAGATATCGTTCTGATATTTTCAGAAAATAATAGAGTGGAATTTTCTCTACAATATCCATTAAAAATTTACGCCCACTGTCACGCCCACTTAGTGTTATTCATTGATTTTGCATGTATTTTTACCAAATCGTTTATATTTTGCTTCAAAACGAACTTTACCTTGATTTAAATGTATATTTTAGTATATCTAGCGATAGGGCCTATTCGAAATAATTCAAAAATACTCTAAAAATTTTCTTAAAATAATAGGCGATCAGAATTAAGCAGTAAGCAAATTTTTTAATATTAAAAATCGATTTTAGGATATAACTCGAAAACTAGAAGAGGTATCGTTCTGATATTTTCAGAAAATAATAGAGTGGAATTTTCTCTACAATATCCATTAAAAATTTACGCCCACTGCCACGCCCACTAAGTGTTATTCATTGATTTTGCATGTATTTTTACCAAATCGTTTATATTTTGCTTCAAAACTAACTTTACCTTGATTTAAATGTATATTTTAACATATCTAGCAATAGGGCCTATTCGAAATAATTCAAAAATACTCTAAAAATTTTCTAAAAGTAATAGGCGATCAGAATTAAGCAGTAAGCAAATTTTTTAATATTAAAAATCGATTTTAGGATATAACTCGAAAACTGGAAGAGATATCGTTCTGAAATTTTCAGAAAATAATAGAGTGGAATTTTCTCTACAATATAGATTAAAAATTACGCCCACTGCCACGCCCACTTAGTGTTATTCATTGATCTTACATGAATTTTTACCAAATCGTTTATATTTTGCTTCAAAACGAACTTTACCTTGATTTAAATGTATATTTTAGTATATCAAAACTAACTTTACCTTGATTTAAATGTATATCTTAACATATCTAGCGATAGGGCCTATTCGAAATAATTCAAAAATACTCTAAAAATTTTCTTAAAGTAATAGGCGATCAGAATTAAGCAGTAAGCAAATTTTTTAATATTAAAAATCGATTTTAGGATATAACTCGAAAACTAGAAGAGATATCGTTCTGATATTTTCAGAAAATAATAGAGTGGAATTTTCTCTACAATATCCATTAAAAATTTACGCCCACTGCCACGCCCACTAAGTGTTATTCATTGATTTTGCATGTATTTTTACCAAATCGTTTATATTTTGCTTCAAAACTAACTTTACCTTGATTTAAATGTATATCTTAACATATCTAGCGATAGGGCCTATTCGAAATAATTCAAAAATATTCTAAAAATTTTCTAAAAGTAATAGGCGATCAGAATTAAGCAGTAAGCAAATTTTTTAATATTAAAAATCGATTTTAGGATATAACTCGAAAACTAGAAGAGATATCGTTCTGAAATTTTCAGAAAATAATAGAGTGGAATTTTCTCTACAATATAGATTAAAAATTTACGCCCACTACCACGCCCACTTAGTGTTATTCATTGATCTTACATGAATTTTTACCAAATCGTTTATATTTTGCTTCAAAACGAACTTTACCTTGATTTAAATGTATATTTTAGTATATCAAAACTAACTTTACCTTGATTTAAATGTATATCTTAACATATCTAGCGATAGGGCCTATTCGAAAAATTCAAAAATACTCTAAAAATTTTCTTAAAGTAATAGGCGATCAGAATTAAGCAGTAAGCAAATTTTTTAATATTAAAAATCGATTTTAGGATATAACTCGAAAACTAGAAGAGATATCGTTCTGATGTTTTCAGAAAATAATAGAGTGCAATTTTCTCGACAATATCCATTAAAAACTTACGCCCACTGCCACGCCCACTAAGTGTTATTCATTGATTTTGCATGTATTTTTACCAAATCGTTTATATTTTGCTTCAAAACTAACTTTACCTTGATTTAAATGTATATTTTAGCATATCTAGCGATAGGGCCTATTCGAAATATTTCAAAAATACTCTAAAAATTTTCTTAAAGTAATAGGCGATCAGAATTAAGCAGTAAGCAAATTTTTTAATAATAAAAATCGATTTTAGGATATAACTCGAAAACTAGAAGAGATATCGTTCTGATATTTTCAGAAAATAATAGAGTGGAATTTTCTCTACAATATCCATTAAAAATTTACGCCCACTGTCACGCCCACTAAGTGTTATTCATTGATTTTGCATGTATTTTTACCAAATCGTTTATATTTTGCTTCAAAACGAACTTTACCTTGATTTAAATGTATATTTTAGTATATCTAGCGATAGGGCCTATTCGAAATAATTCAAAAATACTCTAAAAATTTTCTTAAAATAATAGGCGATCAGAATTAAGCAGTAAGCAAATTTTTTAATATTAAAAATCGATTTTAGGATATAACTCGAAAACTAGAAGAGGTATCGTTCTGATATTTTCAGAAAATAATAGAGTGGAATTTTCTCTACAATATCCATTAAAAATTTACGCCCACTGCCACGCCCACTAAGTGTTATTCATTGATTTTGCATGTATTTTTACCAAATCGTTTATATTTTGCTTCAAAACTAACTTTACCTTGATTTAAATGTATATTTTAACATATCTAGCGATAGGGCCTATTCGAAATAATTCAAAAATACTCTAAAAATTTTCTAAAAGTAATAGGCGATCAGAATTAAGCAGTAAGCAAATTTTTTAATATTAAAAATCGATTTTAGGATATAACTCGAAAACTGGAAGAGATATCGTTCTGAAATTTTCAGAAAATAATAGAGTGGAATTTTCTCTACAATAAAGATTAAAAATTACGCCCACTGCCACGCCCACTTAGTGTTATTCATTGATCTTACATGAATTTTTACCAATTCGTTTATATTTTGCTTCAAAGCTAACTTTACCTTGACTTAAATGTATATTTTAGCGTATCTAGCGATAGGGCCTATTCGAAATAATTCAAAAATACTCTAAAAATTTTCTTAAAGTAATAGGCGATCAGAATTAAGCAGTAAGCAAATTTTTTAATATTAAAAATCGATTTTAGGATATAACTCGAAAACTAGAAGAGATATCGTTCTGAAATTTTCAGAAAATAATAGGGTGGAATTTTCTCTACAACAGCCATTAAAAATTTACGCCCACTGCCACGCCCACTAAGTGTTACTCATTGATTTTGCATGTATTTTTACCAAATCGTTTATATTTTGCTTCAAAACGAACTTTACCTTGATTTAAATGTATATTTTAGTATATCTAGCGATAGGGCGTATTCGAAGTAATTCAAAACTACTCTAACAATTTTCTAAAAGTAATAGGCGATCAGAATTATGCAGTAAGCAAATTTTTTAATATTAAAAATCGATTTTAGGATATAACGCGAAAACTAGAAGAGATATCGTTCTGAAATTTTCAGAAAATAATAGAGTGGAATTTTCTCTACAATATAGATTAAAAATTTACGCCCACTGCCACGCCCACTTAGTGTTATTCATTGATCTTACATGAATTTTTACCAAATCGTTTATATTTTGCTTCAAAACTAACTTTACCTTGATTTAAATGTATATTTTAGCATATCTAGCGATAGGGCCTATTCGAAAAATTCAAAAATACTCTAAAAATTTTCTAAAAGTAATAGGCGATCAGAATTAAGCAGTCAGCAAAGTTTTCAATATTAAAAATCGAGTGGAATTTTCTCTACAATATAGATTAAAAATTTACGCCCACTGCCACGCCCACTTAGTGTTATTCATTGATCTTACATGAATTTTTACCAAATCGTTTATATTTTGCTTCAAAACTAACTTTACCTTGATTTAAATGTATATTTTAGCATATCTAGCGATATGGCCTATTCGAAATAATTCAAAAAATACTCTAAAAATTTTCTAAAAGTAATAGGCGATCAGAATTAAGGAGTAAGCAAATTTTTTAATATTAAAAATCGATTTTAGGATATAACTCGAAAACTAGAAGAGATATCGTTCTGAAATTTTCAGAAAATAATAGAGTGGAATTTTCTCTACAATATAGATTAAAAAATTACGCCCACTGCCACGCCCACTTAGTGTTATTCATTGATCTTACATGAATTTTTACCAAATCGTTTATATTTTGCTTCAAAACTAACTTTACCTTGATTTAAATGTATATTTTAGCATATCTAGCGATAGGGCCTATTCGAAGTAATTCAAAAATACTCTAAAAATTTTCTAAAAGTAATAGGCGATCAGAATTAAGCAGTAAGCAAATTTTTAATATTAAAAATCGATTTTAGGATATAACTCGAAAACTAGAAGAGATATCGTTCTGAAATTTTGAGAAAATAATAGGGTGGAATTTTCTCTACAATAGCCATTAAAAATTTACGCCCACTGCCACGCCCACTAAGTGTTATTCATTGATTTTGCATGTATTTTTACCAAATCGCTTATATTTTGCTTCAAAACTAACTTTACCTTGATTTAAATGTATATTTTAGCATATCTAGCGATAGGGCCTATTCGAAAAATTCAAAAATACTCTAAAAATTTTCTAAAAGTAATAGGCGATCAGAATTAAGCAGTCAGCAAAGTTTTCAATATTAAAAATCGAGTGGAATTTTCTCTACAATATAGATTAAAAATTTACGCCCACTGCCACGCCCACTTAGTGTTATTCATTGATCTTACATGAATTTTTACCAAATCGTTTATATTTTGCTTCAAAACTAACTTTACCTTGATTTAAATGTATATTTTAGCATATCTAGCGATATGGCCTATTCGAAATAATTCAAAAAATACTCTAAAAATTTTCTAAAAGTAATAGGCGATCAGAATTAAGGAGTAAGCAAATTTTTTAATATTAAAAATCGATTTTAGGATATAACTCGAAAACTAGAAGAGATATCGTTCTGAAATTTTCAGAAAATAATAGAGTGGAATTTTCTCTACAATATAGATTAAAAAATTACGCCCACTGCCACGCCCACTTAGTGTTATTCATTGATCTTACATGTATTTTTACCAAATCGTTTATATTTTGCTTCAAAACTAACTTTACCTTGATTTAAATGTATATTTTAGCATATCTAGCGATAGGGCCTATTCGAAATAATTCAAAAATACTCTAAAAATTTTCTAAAAGTAATAGGCGATCAGAATTAAGCAGTCAGCAAAGTTTTCAATATTAAAAATCGAGTGGAATTTTCTCTACAATATAGATTAAAAATTTACGCCCACTGCCACGCCCACTTAGTGTTATTCATTGATTTTCATTGTATTTTTACCAAATCGCTTATATTTTGCTTCAAAACTAACTTTACCTTGATTTAAATGTATATTTTAGCATATCTAGCGATAGGGCCTATCCGAAATAATTCAAAAATACTCTAAAAATTTTCTAAAAGTAATAGGCGATCAGAATTAAGCAGTAAGCAAATTTTTTAATATTAAAAATCGATTTAAGGATATAACTCGAAAACTAGAAGAGATATCGTTCTGAAATTTTCAGAAAATAATAGAGTGGAATTTTCTCTATAATATCCATTAAAAATTTACGCCCACTGCCACGCCCACTAAGTGTTATTCATTGATTTTGCATGTATTTTTACCAAATCGCTTATATTTTGCTTCAAAACTAACTTTACCTTGATTTAAATGTATATTTTAGCATATCTAGCGATAGGGCCTATCCGAAATAATTCAAAAATACTCTAAAAATTTTCTAAAAGTAATAGGCGATCAGAATTAAGCAGTAAGCAAATTTTTTAATATTAAAAATCGATTTTAGGATATAACTCGAAAGCTAGAAGAGATATCGTTCTGAAATTTTCAGAAAATAATAGAGTGGAATTTTCTCTACGCCCACTAAGTGTTATTCATTGATTTTGCATGTATTTTTACCAAATCGCTTATATTTTGCTTCAAAACTAACTTTACCTTGATTTAAATGTATATTTTAGCATATCTAGCGATAGGGCCTATCCGAAATAATTCAAAAATACTCTAAAAATTTTCTAAAAGTAATAGGCGATCAGAATTAAGCAGTAAGCAAATTTTTTAATATTAAAAATCGATTTAAGGATATAACTCGAAAACTAGAAGAGATATCGTTCTGAAATTTTCAGAAAATAATAGAGTGGAATTTTCTCTATAATATCCATTAAAAATTTACGCCCACTGCCACGCCCACTAAGTGTTATTCATTGATTTTGCATGTATTTTTACCAAATCGTTTATATTTTGCTTCAAAACTAACTTTACCTTGATTTAAATGTATATTTTAACATGTCTAGCGATAGGGCCTATTCGAAATAATTCAAAAATACTCTAAAAATTTTCTAAAAGTAATAGGCGATCAGAATTAAGCAGTAAGCAAATTTTTTAATATTAAAAATCGATTTAAGGATATAACTCGAAAACTAGGATATCGTTCTGAAATTTTCAGAAAATAATAGAGTGGAATTTTCTCTAAAATATCCATTAAAAATTTACGCCCACTGCTACGCCCACTAAGTGTTATTCATTGATTTTGCATGTATTTTTACCAAATCGCTTATATTTTGCTTCAAAACTAACTTTACCTTGATTTAAATGTATATTTTAACATATCTAGCGATAGGGCCTATTCGAAATAATTCAAAAATACTCTAAAAATTTTCTAAAAGTAATAGGCGATCAGAATTAAGCAGTAAGCAAATTTTTTAATATTAAAAATCGATTTTAGGATATATCTCGAAAACTAGAAGAGACATCGTTCTTAAATTTTCAGAAAATAATAGAGTGGAATTTTCTCTACAATATCCATTAAAAATGTACGCCCACTGCCACGCCCACTAAGTGTTATTCATTGATTTTGCATGTATTTTTACCAAATCGTTTATATTTTGCTTCAAAACTAACTTTACCTTGATTCAGATGTATATTTTAGCATATATAGCGATAGGGCCTATTCGAGATAATTCAAAAATACTCTAAAAATTTTCTAAAAGTAATAGGCGGTCAGAATTAAGCAGTAAGCAAATTTTTTAATATTAAAAATCGATTTTAGGATATAACTCGAAAACTAGAAGAGATATCGTTCTGAAATTTTCAGAAAATAACAGAGTGGAATTTTCTCTACAACATCCATTCAAAATTTACGCCCACTGCCACGCCCACTAAGTGTTATTCATTGATTTTGCATGTATTTTTACCAAATCGTTTATATTTTGCTTCAAAACTAACTTTACCTTGATTCAGATGTATATTTTAGCACATATGGCGATAGGGCCTATTCGAGATAATTCAAAAATACTCTAAAAATTTTCTAAAAGTAATAGGCGATCAGAATTAAGCAGTAAGCAAATTTTTTAATATTAAAAATCGATTTTAGAATATAACTCGAAAACCAGAAGAGATATCGTTCTGAAATTTTCAGAAAATAATAGAGTGGAATTTTCGCTACAATATAGATTAAAAATTTACGCCCACTGCCACGCCCACTTAGTGTTATTCATTGATCTTACATGAATTTTTACCAAATCGTTTATATTTTGCTTCAAAACTAACTTTACCTTGATTTAAATGTATATTTTAGCATATCTAGCGATAGGGCCTATTCGAAATAATGTAAAAATACTCTAAAAATTTTCTAAAAGTAATAGGCGATCAGAATTAAGCAGTAAGAAAATATTTTAATATATAGTACTCCAGTTATGTTATATTAAATACTTACTTTGAATGGGGGGTACCACGCCCACTGGTTGAACCTCGCCCATTTTTTATGGGACTACTCACATTAATAACTCATGAACTCAGACAAAGTTCCAAGGCTTTCACTATTACAGTACTTCAGATATATGACATTATATATTTACTTTGTATGGGAGGTACCACGCCCTTGGAGCGGATTTCGCCCATTTTTTCGAGTACTAACGTTTATAACTTATGAACTCAAACAAAGTCTCAACACTTTACCTATTACAGTACTCTAGATATATGACATTTTATACTTACTTTGTATGGAGGGTACCACGCCCATTGGTCCGCTCCCGCCCATTTTTTCCACAACACCTCGAATTATTTTAATATGTACATGTATATAGTTTCAGAACTCTTGTTCTCGTAGTATTCCAGATATTATATGTTAAAATAAGATGTTAAAAATTCACTTTGCATGGGAGGTGCCACGCCCACTTGAAAAATCAAAATATAGCCTATTTTTCCTTCCGGATAGGCAGTAAAAATTTCAAAACGATCGGTCCAGTGGTGTAGTCTCCTATAAACGACAAACAAACCAACAAACAAACAAACACACAAACATACACAACAGCATTTTTATATATAAGATAATGTTATGAAAGAATTTATCTTTTATATATTAATTAGAATGCTATAAAAACATTGATCAATAATATAAATAAAATAATATATCGATTTATTTCAATATGCGGTTATTATGGATATATGTACATAAATGGAATATATGTATAATATTTAGAGTATTTTGATATTTGCAATAGTAGCATGTATCAATTTGTAACATTTTGAGATTTTATAAAAATCGCAGAATATTGATATGGATTATAGGTATATAAATTAAATTCCTCGAAGGATTTTAGTCTAAAAAAAAAATAATTGTTGTGCGCTGATGGCGCCACAACAACCTCTTTATTGGTAATTCAAAATCAAAAGTAATGATATTCTCAAAACTACTCTAATATATAACAACAGGGTTGCTGATCACGCCATTCAGGTATTTTGTTGTCATTCTGTTGCTCGTGCAATGCCATTCAATGTTGTTGGTGGGAAAATACTACCTTGCAGAATTTCTGTATTTTGGTAATCGTGCCGGATGGCGTGTGCAACGGTATTGTTGTGAAATAACTGTTTTTTTTGGTTTTACATAAGACGCAACGTCAGCTTGTGAACTAATTTTGGTATTTTTTATGTGTGTTGTTGTCGTCAGCGAAATATTTATTTTAAATGTATTTTAATGTATTTTGTGTTAACTCCTCCCTCCTTAAATGCAATCGCTCCGATTGCTTAAAATGTGTGGATGTCGAAAATGGTGGATTTTTTCTTCCTAACTTTTCCCTCTGTAGATTTTACAACAATTGCATGTTCTGGTTGGGCTTCTTTCGTTTCTATTTTTCATCTTCTTGTTTGGTTTTATTCTTCTTAGAAATCCAAGCGATAATAACATAAACGGATCCAATAATGATGACGCTTGATGTTAGTAGAAAGTTATTTTTGTTTTCCAATGTTTCCAATCTTTTGATGTTTCCCATATTAAATTTTTGGAGTCTTTGCAGTGAGAGGATTTCTTCGGTTTTGCTATTCCATGCTCTTGGTTGTAGTGAAGCTGGAAGAAGTTTGTTGCCACTTATCTCTTTTGAATAGTATTCTCGACCATCAATGTTGACTGTTGTATTGAAATATTTGACCAAATAAGTTCCATTCAATGCTATTTCTTCTTCGTTCACTTTAATTTTCCCAATGTATTGATTTAGCAGTAGCAAGTCGCTTCCGATTTCTTCTATTGCTGGGACGTGCTCGTTGTTAACCTGTGTGCAGCTACCTATTTTGTTTCAAAATAAACTAGTTATACAAAATTTATCATTTAATTCTACAAGCTTATCTCTATTACATATTATTAAATCATTGTAGCTTTTGAAGCTTTCTTTATTGGCGAATAATTTATTATTACAATCCAAAATTTTGCCACATTCAATTTTATCAATAATATTTCCAATTTTTACCGTCTTTTCTAAGAAACTTTTCCAAATATCTTTGTTATTTGTCACAATTTTTACGCTTCCAAATGATAACAATTCATCTACATTAAAAATGGGAATATCATAATTTCTTAAAACATAATTTAAGTTTTCAATTTCGTGTTTTAACAAGATAAATGAGTTTACAATGTTTACTTTAGCCCATTGGATTGCATATTCAATATTTTGTAATTCTTTTTTTTTATATTTTTTTTTATTTATTCATTGGAACTGCTTCATACACAAGACTAAAAGCCTTATTTTGCGGTATGGAGCTGATTGTATTTAAAATTATAAAATCATCAATAAATTAATAACTTAATAACTAATTATAAATTTTCTTTATATAAAATGCAAAGAACAATAAGATTAAAATTAAAGAATAAAGTTTAAATATTTTAAATTTAATTTAATCAAATGTATTATAATATCAAATAATATTTAATGTTTTAAATGTTATGAAAAGTTGAGAGCTATGGGGTATAGAATTCCAGAGAGATACTGCGAATATGTAGAAATGCCACTCCGATATTAAACTTTTATATCTAATTGATCTAATTCTTTTTCCCCTGCTTATATCTGAAATATAAAGTTTGTCGTACAGATGATCCGGTTTGTGGGTGTACACTATTTTACGTAAAAAACTAAAACTCTTATATTTAAAAGATTATCTAAAGAAACAGCATATAGCTGCGATGAAAACAAAGATACACTACAACGTATATTAAGTCCATACACATATCTGATTATGCTGTTAAATGCAACGTTCAATTTCCTTTTACTAATTGGTCCACATTTCGCAAATAGCTCAC
This sequence comes from Cordilura impudica, assembly GCA_963682025.1. Taxonomy (NCBI): domain Eukaryota; kingdom Metazoa; phylum Arthropoda; class Insecta; order Diptera; family Scathophagidae; genus Cordilura; species Cordilura impudica. The sequence goes on along the minus strand of OY821519.1, from coordinate 221,033,416 downwards.
AATTAATTGTTAATTTGTGATCTAATGAGTTTCCAGCTTATTAATCCAATCTTCCTGCTTCACTTTTAATATTTGATTTGTATTGTTTGAAATATCTTGAATTCTGCTAGTTGTAAGTTCGTTTATAATCATTTGTCTGTTGTTATTTTCTAATATGTTTTTAATTTTCTAATTTAAAATTTCAAAATCGTGACTGTCTGTGATAAAATTCTATATTGTTCTAAGTCTATAGAATGTATATCTTTGAAGGTGCCATTCTGTTTTTTTGCGATCCCATTCTGAATGGTTATTAATCTCGCATTAGAGTAGTCAAGTAGATTAAAATCCGCAAGGACGTTACCAATTAGTAATCTGTAAAAAGAAGATAAATGGGATGTAAATGAGAAAAAAAATGGCCAATTTTTAATGTGAGTCTTGTGAATAACGCGGCCACTTTCCGTAACTATAGTTGTATTACGCTTTTCTTTCCGTATCTCCTCCTTAAATCGATTAGAAAGTTTTGCCCCTAATCTTTTATTTGTCCTAACGTAGACCAGCCGACCAGGTACGTATTCTTTAATGGGTTTTTTATTTTTATTATGGTAAGTCAAGTCATTTTCCTGATTGCGCTTTAGTCGGTCAACGTTGGATAATCTGGTTATCTCCATATCTTGGGGGTGAAAAGTCAATCCCTCGACCAAAATCAAGATCTACAGGTTTCTTTTTTGTCGTTGAATGGATGGTATGGTTATATTCATTTACAGATCTTTCTAATAGTTCTTCGAAATTTCTACATGTACCATTACTTTTAAGACATCTCATTATCTCTGCTAAGGTTGAATGGAATCCTGGCCCAAAATTTAATGCATAAGGGTTATATATAAGATTATTTTGTAGATCTTCTAGTAGTACGAAATTTCTGATTAGGTTTCTTAAGTAACCCATTGATGGTTGTCTTAAATTATATAATTTTATATCTTCAGAAACTCTGCGTTCCTTTTATCTAAAAACGTTACCGTTACATACACCAGTCTATACAAGCAAAAAAATCGAAGAGAAAAATGAGAAATTTAAAAATTTCAATTACAAAAATATGATTTTTATTTAAAAAAGGTATTTAACTGGAATTTTTTAATATGTTTCTTATGTGTTTAGAATTTCAGTAAGTACTAACATATAACTGCTTCTTCTCCCTATTATACTTCCCATAGAGATCATCTGATATGCTCTTTAACCTCAAAATATATTATTATTGGGCAATTCCATAAGAATGTCAACTTTGATGAAAAAAATTTTTTTTTTCATTTATACGAAGTAAGTTTAAAAATATATTAAAATATGCTCCAAGTTACATAATGTAATTTCTTACAAGTATTCCAGATAATAAAATAATTATAAATAATTATTTGTTTACTCAATTTTCTTTTAATACATGTTTAAGAAACTTTAGTCATTCCGTCACAGTCATTCCGTCATGTCAAATGACAAAACTATTGCAGGTAAGTTGCTCTAAATTATAATTTTATATTGCTTATATACCATATGTAAAATATGCATTAGTTTAAAAACTGATTAGCTTCTTAAATAACAAAAGTTCCAAGGTTTTAATACCAGGACAGAGCTATGGTAGCAAAAATGTCATTCCGTCATACAATGCGAAATTACTCAAAAATGAAAGAATAAAATAGTGAAAAAATTGTTTCTGAGCTTTTTTTAAATCTCTCAATCATTAACAATCATTTTCAAACCGAAGAATGAATTTTCTGTTGCAAAAGCTTTGTGGAATAGCCTTAACTACAACTCTACAACTCAAAATGTCATTCCGTCACATATGGAATTGCCCTATTGCGATTTAAACATTTTGGTACCAAAAATCTTTTCCCGGTAAATATGGTAATTCGTTTTATTTAAACGGATTGTTGTAATAATACAGTTAGCATATAAACATATAAAGTTATCGGTAGGTCGTGTCGAAACTTTTTGGGGTTGAACTTGAAAAGGCTAACCATATTAACAATTAATAGTCGAGGTCTTAGCGATTATTCATGCAGAAACCTGAGCTCAAATTGAATTTGAAAATACTTGAAACATACACTTGTGCTCACATAATTAAGTCACTAGTATGCTACTCGACATTATTGTCAAAAATACGTAAACCCTTTTTTAAAATTCTAATATTATTTTTTTTTATTACTCTTATACGTTAGCAATCAATTTACAGTGAAGTTAAAAATTACAAAATTTTGGTTCATTCCAAAAAAATTAAAAAACTTGGAAATTAGCCAAAAACAGCTGCACACATAATTAAGTCATCTGAGAAAAAATGGTTGAAATTGTAGAAATAAGTAATAAATTTTGTCGAGAGTCCCATTTTTTCATTAGCTTACCTCAATATTGAGTAGGACAACCTTTTTGCTTCAATACTGTGGTGCATCGCTATGGCATGCTGGCTACCAGAGAAGCGCACTGGCCTGGAGTGATTTTGTGCCACTCCTCTTGGATAACTTACCATAACATGTCGTTATTTGCCGGTTTTCGTGCTGCAATGACTCATTTTATTAAGCCCCACAAGTTCTCGATAGGGTTTCAGTCGGGACTCTGCGGCGGCCATTCCAGAAGCTTGATGGACTGTGTTGCCAACCACGACTTAACTAACTTCGAACAATGCTTCGGGTCATTGTCGTGTTGGAAAATCCACGCAAGCGGCAAATTGTCAGCATATTCGGTGGCCAAATTTTCCTTTAGTATATTTTTATACATATCCCCATTCATTATACCGTCAATCTTGACTATAGGACCCACACCGAATGCGGTAAAGCAACCCCACACCATGACTGATGATCCACCGTGTTTCACAGTTTTTTTTTTTGGTGTATTTTGGATCCAATTCCTTAAGTGGAGGGCATCGCACATATGTTCTACCATCATTTCCAAAAACATTAAACTTCGATTCGCCGCTCCAAACAATTAAATTCCAAAAATTTAGGCCTTTAGCAAGATGGTCAGTCGCAAATCGGAGCCGCTTCTTAGTGTTCTGCAAGGAAACCAACGGTTTCTTCCTGGCCATTCGTCCATGCAAATTGTTTTCTTGCAAACGTCGTCTTAAGTTCTGCAACGAAACTTTGCGCCATTTGAGCTCTGATTTGCGACGAAGTTAAAAAAGGATCAGTTTTACTCAGGTTTGCAATGCGTCTGTCATTATTTAAAGTTGTTTTTCTCGGTTTTTGGCGCGGAATATTTTCAAAAGTTTCATATTTTTTGTAATGCGTAATGGCATTTGTAATTTTACCCCGAGAAAAGTTCAAAATCTGCACTACTTTTGCAATATTATTGTATCTTTGGAAACAATCCCATATTATTTTCTCTTCAGGCGAATTTGAACTTTTTTGTTTACCCATAGCATTTCAGCTGATGTCATTTGTTTTTAATTTAGTTGTTTTTAATTTATTTATTATTTAAATCGCAAAAAAAATCTTCAAAGCACCAATTTACTCACGATACGCGTGGTGACTTAATTATGTGCGCACAGCGCATATGACCTTTTTGAGGTTTTCCATATTTTTCGGGGAATACCCAAATTTTTAGTTTTGCTTTAATCAATGTAAACAACTGCTCGCATAGCAGGGTTGCATAAAATAGTAAGGTTAGCACCGGAAGAAGTAGGCTTAAGAGAAAAACTACAAAAACATTTCATTGCATACCCATGACTTAATTAATTATGTGAGCATAAGTGTATGTGGTTGTAAAGGTTTTGCTGTTTTCTAAGACGTCCATTACGAAAATACTTTCAACTGCAGCCAGAACAAATAGACTCTGGGATTGATTGAAGTTGTACCCAAACATAAACTTACAATTTGTTGTGGCAACTAAAATTTGCTTTTGCCATTTCAACGTCCTTTTCATTGGTGCAGTAAATGTGTACGCTCTTACTACAGAGTCGGCTCGATACGGCTTCCGATTCCATAACATGATAATGAGATTGGCAGTTTTTTAAGTCCGCTTGAAATTTTAAAAAGGAACACCAAAAAATTAATTTTAATAAAAAAAATTTTTTTATTCGAAGGATCAATACATGACATTTGAAAATGATTTCGGGCATATGTCCAACGCAGCTGTTCTTGACGAAAGCCTCCAAGTCGTCAAATGTTGCTGGTTTATCAACATAAAGCAGTAACTTCACGTAGCTTCAAAAGAAATAATCGAGAGAAAGATCACAAGACCTTAAAGGTCAACTCATAGGTACATTTCTCGAAATCCACCTATCGCCAAATTTTGATTTCGATAAGTCGATAATTGCGGTCGCCGTATGGTATGTGGCGCCATCCTGTTGAAACCACATCTCGCCCGTATCAATATCATCCATATTTTCAAACAAAAATTCATTGACCATGGTGCGACAACGATCTCCATTAACCGTAACGCGAACTTCGGCTTCATTTTTGAAAAAATGAGGTCCGAAGATGCCACCAGCACGTAAACCGCACCAAACGTGCATTTTGCTGGACGTAGTGGATTCTCTGGGTTCTGTTGTGGGTTTGTCACACTCCACATGTGGCCAAAAGTGACCCTTATGGCTAAACACAATTTTGCGGCAAAACATTGGGTCAGTTTCAAACTGTTCTAGACGCTAATCGGCGATAAAGCGACGCATATGATGGTCTCGTGGTTTTAATTCCTACACCAGCTGGATCTTATATGGGTGTAGAGCAAGATGTTCGTGCAAATTATTCAAGTGTTGGACGGTCAGAGCCCCAATTCCTGCGACCGACCACGAATCGATATATTTGGACTTTTTTCACACTTTCATTTACAGCGGCTATATTCTCTTCAGTATGCACAGGGCTTTGACGTGTTGGTATTACTGCATCATTTAGAGAGTATGCGGTAAGTAATCTATCCACTGCTCGACCGATGACTTGTCTCAAATAAATTTGTTGTTCAAGCGTGAATCTATTCGTGATAGTCTGCCAGAGAAAACTGATTATAAATGTAAAAACCCAGTGCAGTAAGTTCTATCAAAGCAAAATGAAACATCTTTTATAAGGTCTTCAATTCATTGTAACTTTTCTACTCTATGGAATCCACGTAGTGAATAATATAATGTACTTCAATCTCTAATGGTGAATTTAAATTTGGGCTACGGTTTTAAGTTAAGAATTTGTTGTTTGATGTTCAGCTAGTGAAAAGCATTCGAATAAAACATTTAAGTACCCTTTATTTTACATTGGACAATATTCTGCCCGAAAACTTTGTTCTAAATATTTAACAAACAACTATCGTAGTTTTGTTTGCGTGCCTACATCAATTATAAGTATGTGTAAATACTACACATATATTCTTTCATATTCTATGCAATTTTCAGAGGTTTTGTTTGCCTTTTATTCTTATATGTTCTTTAGTGTACTTAAACTTGTTGGTTGGCTTTAAGATGGTTCCGTTCGTCTTTAACAAAAGTTTAGAAGCATAGTACGTACCTACATTTGTAAGTACATATACATATGTCATCTTATAAAAAGTAAGGATTTTCTAGGATAGTTTTTCTAATAAGTTTATGTAAGTATATGTAAAAAATATAAGCTTATTATGGGTATTCCTGGCATAGGAACACACAATAAATAAATAAGATACATATGGATTTCGACAGTTGTTTCCTTTACCATCTTTAAAATATAATGATTGAGTAAGAAATTAAATCAGGCTCAAGATCAAATGTTTATACTGTAAATAAAACAAAAAATATTGGCAAATTTGTTTCAAAATGTATCTTTATTCTCCAAGACAGCTGTTTCGGTTCAAGTCACCAACTCGGATCAGTAGCTCAAATCAGTAGGCAGTTGGTTTAGAAAAAAGTAAAATTATTATACCTTTGCTGAAACAAACCCACTGAGAATTCAAGCACAGAGTAAGCATTTGCCAATATAACAAACTAAAATATAAATATTTTTGAAAGATTTTCTCTTATAGTTAATTATCAAATCCATTGTAACGTTTTTTAATTTTATTATTTATTTTCGGCTTGTTTTAAAATATTATACTATCGCTTTCATAACTAAAATTCTAATTTTATAGAATTTCTTTATGCGATGTTTGAAAATATTACATTGTCACTGGCACTGATTATCCCTATTATTTGTTTTACCCTAAAACAAAAAAAAAAAAAAAACAACGAAACGGAAATAACCATTGTAATATTTTTTCAAAACTATATGAGAAGAAAAGTCTTAAGTTTTCCTTTAAGTTAAGGTACTCCAGTGCTTATACATTTATATGTGTAGCACAGTATTCCAAGACATAAGTAGGTTACATAAAGGTTTGAGATTTACAATTTGATGAGAATATGTGAGATTCTAGTTGACATTTTCATTATTACTTGGGGGTTATTAAGTATGAAAATTCCAGCCAAAAAAGCTTAGCTTGTTACTACGGGCATTAAGTTTGTTAGGTATTATGGAAGCCCATTTCGTTTATAAATTATGTTTACATAGAAGCCGTCAGAAAAGTATTTGTTGGATGTGTGGCCAATTTTGGGGAAAGGAGCAAGATAATAATAATATTTTGGAACTTCTCTACCATGCTTTGCAATTTTAAATGATAAATAAAAATTTGTTTCATGTGTTGCTCATAATTACACCTTATACCACTAAGTGGTCAGGGTATAATGACTTTGTGCTGATGTTTGTAACTACCAGAAGTATTTGACCTAGACCCATATTTTTTATACCGATCGATTCAGCATCACTTTCTGAGTCGATTTAGAGATGCCCGTCAGTCCGTCCGTCCGTCTGTGTGTCCTTGTTATCCTTGTAAAAAAACTACAGGTCGCAAATACAATATATATTTTAATGAAATTTAGTGTATAAGCTTCCATCGGCGATAGGATGAATGCTATTGAAATTGAAGAAAATCGGTTCATGCCCAGACCTAGACCCCATACAAATAACCCCTATGAGATGACCCCATAATATCCAAATTATCATATAGATCTCGGTAAAATTGCGTTCGTGTATGTTTATTGCAACCATTTATCAGTAGTCCAAAAATAAACTTGATAGGACAATTCTTAGTCATATCCCGCATATGAAGCTGATTCTAGATCTTCACTTACATCTACCAAAAACAAAAATATTGCACAGATTTATCCCAAATTTCGTTTGTATTTGTTTTTGCAAAAAATATGTGACTTTAACAAATATGGTTAGGACCACTCTATTTTTCGACCTAGTCCCCATATAAATATAACATCCGATATGAACTTTTTATATCCGAATGCAACAATATTAATAACAATGTCACTCAAATTTGGTTTATGCTTATTTTCTATATCTAGTTAGTTGGATCTAAGAGATAGGACCTCTAAACGCATGGTATAGAGGTATCGTATTATAGTCGATCTAGACATCTGACATGAGCACTATAAAATTGAACGTCATGGATTTGCTTGAAATCACTTTTAACGTATGTCGCATCATCCATCAATATGCACCCGTTTTATGGCCATCAGAAGGGTTCGTTAACAAAACATGGGCTCTAAATCCCAAAATAGTCATATGGATCTGTAAAACGATCATTAGAACAATTACTACATATGCGGCAATTTTACGGTGGCCAAAAGTTCATCAATGAAAAGCTAAAACATGTAATGATATTGCTCAAGACGCCATTATCGGACTCACTCATCTAATTTTGTTTAATCTTGGACACTAAGATTCTTAAAAATATATTAGGAATCTGTATAATGCTTCATTATTTATGAAATGAAAATAAACTGCACATGTCTTTGGATTTCATTAAAGCCGAGCTCCGCTTTGGAAGCAGTTTTAAGATTCCGTAGATCGGAGTAGGTTGGCTTTGACAAAGCCCAAATTAATTTTCATATAGCGCGAAAATGAATTCCGGATTTGAAATATTGTTTTTGTTCCAAATACAAGAATATTAATGGAAATTTAGCCCACTGTATTGCAGGCTGAAATGTAGGCAATTATACTTTGCGCCAACGTACGTATCGGAAAAGGCTTAAAGGGCGCGGCTATTTAAATTTATTTATTTATTTGTTTTTTTTTTATAGCCAGGCAGCCCTTGTCGACATATACTTTCACTGAATTATTTTGATACACTTCAACAGTTGTCTAAACACAACTTAGTACTCTATTCTGGACTTCCGCGTACCGAGAACTGGAGACGAATGAGATGGCGGTCGAATTGGCCAGACACTATTCCATTGATGGGACCTGAGAATTATTGTGGGGTAAATTAGTTTACTAGTAGTAGTAGTAGTCGAAGTGGTATTAGTAATTACTTATTTTAAAAAATTCATTCCAAATATATTATATTAGAATTACGCAATTTAAAGAATACTAGCAGATTCCAGCGCTCGAAATTCGAGTGCAATTTCAAGGAAGCTGTTTTTTCAGCTTAGCCAATTCACAAACCAACACTTTTATGGTTTCTTATTATTGTGAATGAAGATAACAAACTCATTAACAAACCCATTAACAAATTTAATGAAACACACATACCATATGTGTAATTTTATGTATTTGTTAGTAGCAACATAAAACAACAACAGCAACAATAAATGAAAAAATTTTAAAATCTGTAAATCTGCAAAACATGGGTCACAAGAAATCACCTAGCCTATTAATATTGTAGATTACATACGCCTTCGACTTTGTCGTTAGTCAGGAGAATCTGATTTAATCAGTATATATAAACAATGATTTAATCAGTATATGTATACGGTGTTTCTTCTACAATTTAATTATTATTATATAATTTAAATATTATTATATTATTACTTATTCGTTTACGATAACGTCTTCAATTATGGACCAATTTATTAGACAAGCAGAAGCCCAATTTCATTAGGACTCATTGGTTTAGAAAATATTGTATTGGGTCCGTACAACCCAGCATCAATACCAAAATTTGTTGATGTCTGTTCTAAGGTCCTTAATCCGCCATTTAGTCTTATAAAAAAAATTGGAGAAACCACTGAATACATTTCCCTTACATAACGCTTTTAGCAGTCACATATTTAATTACATAATATTATACACAATTTGCAAGAAAAACCTGAAATTAAAGCTTCAATAAATTCTGCACAAATTTTATTGATTAGAAACTTTTACTTTAAATATATCCAAGCATAATGGAAACGAAATTCAATATTTCTGTTTCAAATTTATACATACCTAAAAAGAAAAGGAAGAAGAAAAAGGAGAAATGTTAACATTAGTATTAATATACATTCAATCAACTAGAAAAATAGTAACAATGGCAGTAAAATTGTTCTATTGATATGCTCATTTTCTACAACTACTACTATTACTATTCTTTTTGGCGAACAGCAGACATTCATCGACTAACACATAGCAACTAAGGTGGCGCTTAGATTGATGGTGATTGAAAATATTAACGTTCTCTAAATTCTTGTTGAAATCTTGAAGAAAGAATTGCTGGAGTCATGATTAACTTTACCAAAAGTTACTAAAAACAATAATGGGTTAAGAGACAATGCATTCTACTTGACACCAGTTTTTTTTTATATATAAAATTGTTGTTGCTTTTGTTTGTAACGACTAATCTTCAGCCAAGCTAAGATGGATTATTCGGTTCCAGCTCTGCTTTATTTAATAATGTAGCCTAGGGCGAAATATTGTTCGACGGGTTCCGCTAGTCTTTTCTTAATTGCTTAATGATAAAGCGGAAAGGTGCTTATTTCTGGTTAATTATCACCTCTTAGGGTGTTAATAATAAAAAGGTTAAATTTTCAAAATTTCGGTAATGGTTTTACTGTTATGCACCAACATCATTTCTAATTTCAAAAAATGTATCTTAGATATTTCAATCTACCTAATGAACTAACAATATAGTTATAAAATAAATGATCTTCAAAGGATCTTTCTTTTCACTGGAACCTCTACTTAGAAAATCAATATTGGAATTGAGGACAAAACTATTTCCCACATATTTTTAAGAAAATTTGTATATGAGCTTTTGCCAGCCATAGCATGAAATTGGTAAAAATAGGTGATGGCTAAGACCTACTCCCCATATAAACGACCCTTTGAGATCAACTTAAATTGCCCCAATTTCCAAATTATCATATACATACATATCGGTCAAATTCGAATAATATATCTTTTTCTCCACTCATCAATCTGACAGAATACCACGATTAAGGGTAACAGGGGAATGTATCACCGACCATATGACCAAACACCAAACAATTTTCGACCAAGGACCCTGATTCAACACAATGGATATTAGCTGTGATAGAATCATGGAAGTGTCGATGAACATGCTCTGCAGTATAGGGATACCACACAGGGAAAGTTGGATGAACTGGAATATTCTACCAAACCTTCCAGGGTCACACTACTATACGGACGGATCTACTCTGCATGGTAAAACTTGCATCGGTTTCTATGATGAGGACCACAACTCCACAACACAACAAGCTGAATTGATCGCAATAATGCAGTGTATTAGCTCCACTAACACACGGGGAATCCCAAATCCCGGAAACGTGTAAATACTTACAGACACTCTAGCGGTTGTCAGGGGGACTGTCGAAATCCCCAAGTATATGGAGGAGGAGACTGCCAACTTCTCTAGAAGGGGCAGACTTGAAATTGTTTGGATTGCTGATGAACTGGCCAGGAATTGTTCTTTCCTGAAAGAGTTAATTTAAAAAACTCAATACTTTTAAGCCTCTCAAATTGAAACTACCGGGAAGTGACGTGGGTTAGGTCACAACACTTCGAAAGCTAAAGAAATCCTCAATCTAAGTAGAAAGGAACTCAGTGGTAGGGTAATTGCATCCTCACTGGACACTCTGCACTGTGACCTCACCTATACCGCATGTGGGCGGGCAGAATCGGCCACAAGTAGAGCTTGCGGTGATTACCAAACCCTATAACAGTACCTTTGTTACTGCATTTGCGAGAACCACGGTCGGACAACGAATTCCTACCCCGCCTGGCTGGTCTTAGGGGGATAAACTGGAAAACACTCAGGAAATTTGCTGATGAAACAGAATTTCTAGGGGTAGAAACCGGATGAATGTGGAAATGTAGAGCGCACTACAGCCGACTTTCGGGCTTAAGTGTATATCCGCGTACAACGGATATGAGCTATATGTATACATAGCTCGTCCTCACCTAACCTAAGTTAACCTAATCCGACAGAATGATCCTACTAGAGATCTGCAATGAATGATGCTGAGAAAGTGAGTAGAGTTCAATCATGATTCATAATTTCTTGTACTTAAATGCATTCATACTTACTGAAATTTTTAAATGTTTGAAGTTGGGGTACTCATCACACTCATACTTAACAACATTTATGACCTTGTTAATTTAGACTCTCCTTCGCTCAGCATATATAGTTGGTGCAAAATAAGTATGATTCGAATGCGAGCATCAGAATACTCATTGTGAGGTTGTGATTTTGCTCTGTTGCGTTAGTATGGTAAATATACATGTATACATACATATATACATATACATGTAATTCTACATTGATAAGTTGAGTCGAATCAATTGTACCATAAGTATTACCCTAAAATTATAAATTAAACTAATGTGATTTATGAATCAAATAGACTGGGGATGGTATGGGTGTGAAGTCAACGTCGGATTCATATTTATTGCAACTTAAACTTATAATATGGTGAGTATGAGGACATCAGACTAGTTGAATTTCAATTATCTCTCAGAGCCGATGGCCTTAGCAGCTAGTGCTTACTTAATATAATTTTGTAATAATTTATTATAACATAGTTATTAAATAAATAAATAAATAAATAAATAAATAAATAAATAAATAAATCAATTATCTTTACTCACTTATACTTAAAATTTCATAAGTGGCCATGAATAGCGAAAACCAATTCATTGCAGATCTCTGCATCCTACAGCCCTTCTTAGTCATAGCCCCCTAAAAAGAATGCATCGATTTTGCTCAAATTTGGTTTGTATATGTTTTTGCAAAAAATATGTGAGTTTAAAAAATATGGTCTAGACCGACTATAATTTTTTCTTGTAAATTTTAAGAAATATTTCACTTTAGGTGATAAGTGCCACCCTTCTACATATACATTTGCAAACAAATGAACGTGAATGATAAATATTCAACTAAATTGATGTGAAGTGTCAGTATAAAACGCCATTATAGCATCCATTTAACTTACAACACTTTGCACTTTGATGTGTCCATAAGAAAAGGAAAACGAACCAAAAGAAGAGCAACTAAACACCGTGGTAAAAGAAAAATATCTAAACCGGAAAAAAACCGACGAAAAAAATCAAAATCAACAAAATGCTGAAATGAGAAAGAATATCGAGAAAGCAAAAAAAAAAAACTAAAAGAAATTTGAGTTGAAAATGCAACTGATTGAATAGAAATCACACATTGATACTTCTACCTAAAAGCCACCGAAAGGATGAGGAAATTAGAAGCTTTTGAAGAAGTGATAAGAGCTGGATTAGAATTGATTCTTTGCTGTTACGGATTGTTTTTTTTTTAATTTAAATTAATCTAGCCATGTCCTTTGTCTGTCTGTCTGGCCTTCAAAGTGGGCCCAATTTTATTTCAGATATCGATTTTAATGTTTTGCCTAAGGGTTTTTGCTCGAAGGATGAACAAAAAGCAATTTCGTTAGCTATAAGTTAGGACTTCAACACGTCCTGTACTTGAATACCAAAGTTAGTTGAGTTTCAGATGTTTTAAGGATTAACGCTTTTTAATGGGAACTACATGAAGCCTTTATCCAGTCCTTTCTCGTTTAGCTACTCTTAAAAATTCATGTTCTAAGTTACTATTATTAGTAGTAATTTTTATTTTGAATAACTAATTTAACGGATAATAATTTCTTCGTTCACTATCTAAGTGCTATGATGTTTATTTTTTTAATTTCCTTTATAGAAAAATTTATTAATGAGTTAGTTCTTTTATGTACCTGAAAATGTCATAGTAAAGAAGCAAATCATTAAAGAAATTGATTCTCTGCAAAGAAACTGTTAATACTAAAAGCAATTGTATGCGCTTCAAAAAATAATAATGTAATACAGTAGAACCCGCTTAAGTGATCATCGTGAAATGTACAATTTTCCGCGCATTTAATAGCATTTAAAATATCACATAATTTTGATTTGCAACATAAAATAATTTTATGGCAACGCATTGAACCGCATTGATGTAGTGCATCACTTAAAGAGGAACATATTTTAGAGGGCAATAAATCTAAACTTTTTGAATGAAATAATTTTCTACTACTACCCTATATTCAACTTTGAGTAACAATTTAAGGAGACGACCGATATCTTCTAGAAGTTCCACAAAAGAAAATAGGGGATACTCAATCACTTGATAGTATATATAATATTAATAGGCAAGGCGATTTCATGTGACCAATATAAAAATTGTAGCTAATATGGTTCCATTCTACCTGAATATCATTCCAGAGTTCATTTTTATTTGTAGGTTTTCTGGCCGCAACTGTCCGCTTTACGATCCCCCATAGATTTTCTATGGGGTTTAACTCGGTATTTTTAACTAGTTGTAAATAATTAGCATTAATATTGTCTAGATTATTCTGCTTGATATCTTTGTACATTTCTCCAATCATTTTCCCATCGATTTTAGCTAAAGAATCATCGGGGTAAAACATCCCCACACCATTACTGACGACCCTCCATGCTTTACGGTTTTTTGCATAACTTTGGGTCTAAACATTTATTGACCGGTCATCGCACATAGGGTCTGCCGTAATTTCGAAAAGGTTGAACTTTGATTCATCACTCCATACTATTAATTTTCAAAAATTTGGATCCTTATAGAGGTGGGTTTTTGCAAACCGCAAACGCTGCTGAATATTTTTCTTTGACACATTTGGTTTTAACCTAGCTATGCGGCCATGAAGATTATTTTCAGTCATACATCTTACGATCCTTGCCGATATTTTAATGTCATATTCCGACTCCATGCAGGATTCGATCCGACTTGATATGAGGAATGGGTAAATTTTACTCATCCCAGCCATAATTCTATCTTTCATTGTGTCGTTTTGCTTTGTTTATGTCTTTGTAAATTATCAAAAGTCTTTCACAACCTTTCCCCGCGATAATGATAATATTCACCACTTCAACAATTGAACCAACATTTTAAAAGCAATTCCAAATGACCTCCCTTTCAGCGGGAGTGGAGTTCTCATTTTTAGCAATAAAGTAACAACGTTAAATGGAACTACAGGAAAAGGTAGTAAAATATTTTAAAAGACCAATAAAACCCTTTTGGTTACCATCAGTTTTGCCAGAGTTTGAGTAGCAAAAACGGCTAAAATTGTGGAAAAAATAGCCATAAAATGGCCCAAAAAAACTATTTTTTTTTTCAATTTCTAAATATCATCTTTATTTCATTTAATTTTATATATACATATTTACAGAGTTTGAGATATTATTCAATATATTAGAACAAATGAGATCAGTAAATTCTTTATAATGTTTTATATAGTGTATATTTGATATTTTAAAGGAAATTAGGGAAAACCTTTATCTGATTCTAAATCTAATTCTAAAACTATAAAATTTCAAACATTATTAAAAAATCAGTATATATAAACGGTTTACTTTGTAAACAAATTTATACATATACTTTTTAGTTTGGTGATTTTTACTAAATATTTATAATGAGAATTCTCTACATGCTCTTATCAGAGGGTAAGTAGAATGCGTGTTAGAGTGAAAATAGTTTTGGCTAGACCTATAAATGAATTCATGAATTTTTACGAATCCACTTCTAATATGTAGAAGAGTAGAATACCTCCAACGCAGGTTATTAATTATTTTAAGAGATTTATTTTGGATTATATGCAATTTTTTGATATGTGTTCTGGCGGCTTTGTACCATATAGGGCAAGCAAAAGTACGAACGATAGTTTATTAATGGCCAAAGTGCTTTTAAAACGTTTGAACCTTTCTTGGCGATTTCATCAATGTTTTTTTTGAACTTCAAAAAAACTAAAAGATGGCTAAATCATTTAAATAGAAAGTCTTCAATATATGAACAAAAAATAAGAAAAATTCATGTTTTTATTTTATTTTACAATAAAATGTAAAATTTGAAACCATTTGTTACATATTCAGTACTTCTTTGACTAGTTATAACAAAAATAAAATTAAATTAAAAAAATAAGTTTAAAATTTGTTAAAAAGTTATTGAAAGGGCCAATTATCATCAACATCAATCTCGTTATTGTTGTCATTGTCATTTGTTGTCATAACTTTCATTAGATCCTATCAATTTAAGGCAATTCTGGGGTATATCATATTCATAATTGTATTTATCGCTTCTTTTTATGCCGTATCTTAATAAAAGAATAAAGTAAATAAAATTAAAAAAAAACAACAAATATTTTTCTTTAATCATAAATTTTACCTGGTAGATAAAACGGAATTAACTGTTATTAAATGTACTCTCTTTCTATCTTGTGTCTTTACCAAATTTATTTGACTAAATACACGCTCTACATCAGGATTTGACAACGGAAGTCATAAAAATTTCAAAACAAACTCCGAAATTTCCTTAAATATGTTATTTCCGCCTGCTTCTCGATAGTTGTGAACTTCTGCCCAAAATGCTACAGTATTTTTAGTATTCATCCATTTTAAATATTAATTTTTAGAATACTGCTCATCTGTTTTTAATATCATCTCGTCATTCAATTTAAATAGATTTAAAATAGGTAAAATATCTTCTTTAGAGGATTTTATAATATTTTGCACCGAAAAGTAATCAATGTTCTGTAGAGTTTAGATATTATCTGGAAGTCTAAAACAACAAAAAATTTAATTAATTCGAAATTTTAAAGTACGCGTACATACCTTTGTTTTAATTGATTAATTAGACCAACTACAAAGTTTGTACAATTGGATCTAATTTTATCCTCTTGACTTTTCTTTAGCTGTCCGGATTTTTTTAAATTCTTGACAAATGTTTCGAACTTATGTCCAAGACTACAAGTGTATGATACATATTCGTCAAAATCCTCAAACAATACGTCCACATCAGCGTCGTCTAAATCCTTTCTTTTTAAAAAGTTTATGAACAAGGTAATTTCTCCTAATAGACGGATGGGTGGGATCGTTTTCATTGCTTTAGAAAACTTTGTTGATTATTTGCACTTCAGATAATACTGGTTTTAAAAACAACAAATATAAGTAAATTCCTTGGTCATTGTACATGTCATTTAAAAATCTGGCTTTATGACATATCTCATCTGTTATTGCCTTGTCAAAATGTATCTTTAGTTCATCCCATTGAAATGTTATTCTTGAAACTGCCACTTCTATTGACAACCATCGAGTGTCAGACGTTCGTGTAATTTTCAAAGGCTCCTAAAAATAAAAAGAAAATAGAATATACACAAGTCAAAAAATGTGAGATTATTACCTCTCCATTTAATTCTTCATATAAAACATTATATGAAATTTGGTGGTTTGTACATTTCGAAAACCAACTGTATGTTTCGTAAACAAAAAATTCAAAATTTTCTGGCAAATATTCCTTTAAAGCCTGGTTCACTGCAAGTTGGGGTAATACACTTCTTCTTTTAAAGCGACGAGAACCCTTTTATTTTTCCCGACCATAACAGTCGCGTTGTCAGTACCTATTCCGAACAAATTTTTTATATTTAGTTGAATTTCTTCTATAGCTTTTTTTATTCCACGAACTATACTCTCCGATGATCTGTTTTTCAATACAAAGAAAAGTGGACACAATTTTAGCTTTACTTTTACTAAAATAAATGATTACCAGTCCTAAAAAATATTAAGTTAGTATAAAAATTTAAAAATACTTTAGCAAGGAAATCTTACCCAAAATTTTTGTAAATGATACGTCATTCGAGTCATCAATTAAAATGCTAAAAAAGCTATTTCCAATATCATTGGATAGTTCCTCATTAAAATGAGGAGCAAGTAAATTTTGTTGCATTTTATTCTGTGTAGCTTCAGCGACGGACAATCAAATTTTCTTTTGCATAGTTCTCCTAAATGATCCACCGGTAGTATGGAACTATGAACTGCAATATACATAGCCAACACATAGTGGCGCCATTTGAGTTTTTTCGTTGCAAAAATCATATCTTTTGAACCGAATAACATAATTGAACAGTTTAAACAGCATATGATAGATAACTGTTCAGCCTATGAAATGAGCGTTTGGTGCTCCGTTTTGTAGGGGCCTACTTATGACTTATCAAAGTTAAAATTTGTAGAAAAATCAATTTTATGGTAACTAAAAAAAATTATTTTTACATTTTTAGATTGTTTTTATTTTTTTTTTCTTTAGGATTTTATGTTTTAAATTATTACCCAACAAATTAAAAAAAAATACTTCTTTTTTAAATTTATTTTTTCAATTTTCTGTAAAATATTCATCACAATTCGTAAGAGAAGGTATATCTAAAAACTAATCATTTCTAAACTATAGTTATTTTCTAACTCTATTCACATGCCGCAGGGAAGAAAAAAGTGGATCGGAAGATGCTGCCAACATGTTGAAGAGGTCCTCAATTTGCCTTACCCTTGATGCTTTGAATGTGTTCTGTAATCTATATTTTTTATAAAATTTGTTAAGAGACTCCTGTGCTTCTTCAGAAAGCTCTCCAATTGGCAAAGACTGGTACTCAATTATATCTTTGCCATGCGCCAATATTTTATGGACGGTCGGGGTCAACTTCTTCTGTGGATTCATTTCAGCTAAAAGAGATGCAGTTTTCGAGGCATATTCTCCATATTTTGTAGAATTGACATTTTCTTTGCAGTTTAAAACATTCAAGATCGTTCCCAATCTTTTCACGATTTGATTGTCAATTTCAGTGATTCTAGTTACTGGCTCATCATTTTCAAAAAATCTCCTAGAAGTGTTTCCATCGTTTGAGTTCCGTATCCGTGCTTGGGACAGTCTACTTTTAGTCCAACTTGTTTAAAAAAAGCATCCTGTATTTGCTTCTTTCTGATCTTTTCCTTATCCTTTATTGATGTATTTTCATCGAAGTTTTCCTCCTCTTGTGGTAGGGTATACGCCAGTTTTAGCAAGAACTCCATACACCTTATCCTTGCGTGCAATGGTGACATTCCATATTCGTAATTCTCCTCGTTTGTAGAATCGTTTAAATTACCAAAGTTCTTCTGACTTTTTTTGCAAATCGGGCATGACAATGTTGGGGTTGTTCCTGTCAGTTCGTTTACGACTTTTCCGTCAACCATGGACAGGTAGAACTCGTAATTGCATTCAATATATTTTCCTTCTCCAATTTGCAGCTTTGTAGGCTTAATCTTGCTTATTTGTTCTTCGATGTCCTTCACCGTGGTCCTTATGAGTTCTGCCGATTCCCTTGCAAACTGAAACATTATTGGTCGGCAATAATGCACTGATGACGGACGTTGATTTTTCCAATGTAGGGAAACATCAGATTTTAGCCGCAAAGGAACAACAGATGCCATAAACATATTTCCGTCCGATATTGTAGCGTCATCGGAAGATATCCTTTGCTTATAAACGCTTTGTCCGGATGATCTATCGCAGCCCCATTTGCTGATCAATGTCAGTTTCTCAGGAAGAATTTTCACCTCATTTTCAGGAAGACTCTCCCACAACCGTTTTGCTGTATGGCACATGAGATCCTGCAGATTGGCTTTCACAGAGACTTCCGTAAACTCCGTATGCAGTGGTCGTGAATTTATTTTGGCTTGCGTAATATGCTTGTATCCTGGTAAAACGTCAGCCCCGTGTCGCATCAAGGATGCCCGTACTATCTCATATTTTTCTTTGGAAAGTTGTAAGTCCATAAACAAGGCCAAGGCTTCTTCGGAACCATAATTTTTAATGTGTGCGTTTGTGGGCGTGGGAATCTTTCCGTAATCCTTTTTAGTCGCAGTGGGCTTGCATTAGCAACATATTTTGTAATCTGCGACCTAACTCTTTCACTATCCTTTGTATATTTAATATTCAGCGCGTCCGATAAATGCTTCGTGGTCAAGTCATTGGTGGCATCGGCAAGTTTCCTCTTTCTTGTGGAAATTGAACACTCCTCAATACTTTTTTGGCCTTCCTTTTGCTCCTCTGGTTGATGTGGTGGGTTTATCTACTGCCAATATATCCAGGATGGTGTCTTCATTAAGCCAGTCCTCGTATTTGGAGTTGAAGTTCTGAATGGTTCGATTAGATTTCACCCATTTTGCCTTAATATTTGCATATATCAGATAAAAATTATTTTTTGTAATTTCGCTTCTCTTAATATTTCCGTATAAGCTATCAAGTTGTTCTAAAGCAGCTTCCGTGAAAAACTTTGGTGTGGTTGACGTTCTAAACAGTTCAAATAATTTTAAATTGTTCAACGCCATGTTCTCAGTACTTAAATTGTTTAACGCCATGGTTTCAGTACTTGTTGCGCCAACTTTCAGTCGTAGACTAATCCAGGTATTATGCTTATTTTGCAATATATAGGCTTATGCTACCATGCCTAAAAATTTACTTGTTCCCTGCATACATATGGATTTAGGCTGAATTATGCAATTTTGATATTATGCTCGTGTCTAAATAAGATTTGTGCCTACCTGGAGGGACCATAAGTCAATACTGTTCTTGACCATTGGTACTCCAAAGTAATTTTTAAGTGAGGTGCGTACCTGCGAATTTCAATGAGTAGTTTTTTGTGCATCCTGTGTCTGTAACAGAATATTGGGAGTAGACTTTAGCACAGGCTCACAGGTAGACAACTGCCTTAAAATACAATTTTCAAGCTATTAGATCAAACTACTGTCAGTCAAAACATGTAAGGGATGCACGTCATACAATTTCTGCAACCATGTCTTTTTAACCTTTTTTACCTCTAGAAGCCAAACGGGCACGTACGGGCAGATAAAATCTTTTGAGTTATGTAAAGAAATAATCACAGAACATGTTTTGCAAATATGGCAAATATAGAAAAATATAGATTTTTTTTATTTTCCGTCAAAGTTGAAAAATCGTGAAAAAACGGATAGTTTTTAAATAGTGATTTACCAGGAGAAACACGTTTGCTTTGTGTTTCTCCTGGTAATTTTTTTTTTATCATTATACATTTAATAAATACATCAATCAATGCAAGCAAAAAATAAGGCGATTCGTTACCTATTTTTCGTGATATTACACCTGAAATCGCAACAAATTGACTAAAAATTGTGTGTTTTTTTGAAAACCGAAAGTCGGTCAACTTTGAACGGTTATATCTTCTAAACTAAAAATGTGATATTATTAAGAGTAGCATATTTGAAATCGTTGAAAAGTTTCCTATAACATGGGTTTATTCAAAACTTCGTCGGCGCACATGAAAATTTTGATTTTTGCAACCTCGTTTGCTCTACGGGCGCCACTGTGCACCGGTAGTATGGAACTATGAACTGCAATATATATAGCCAACGTAGACTCCTGCTGCTGTAGCTTAAAATTCACTGGCTTAAAAGGCAAAGGCTTGGTCTTGGCAATATATCCAATTGCATATGGTCAAGTCCGTAGGCTGGCAATATATCCAATTGCATATGCGCAATTTTGGACGTATATTTGATGAGCTAAGCATAAAACTAGCGATATCTTTTGTTAACTCAAAATATATTCTCAGGCTCTTACTTTGACGCAAACAAAATGTGCTTCTATTTCTTCCGGCTTAAAAACTACAGCCATTTGAAGTTAACTGGAACGTCACACTAAAAGAGATGTGGTCTAAGAGATTATACAGCATTCTGCAAAAATTCGTAACCTTTTCAAAATGCTGTATATGTTTCCCTCTAATATATCATAGGTGAAAAATCAAAGAAGACTCTAAGCGCACAAAATATATAAAAAATTACATTTATAGTTGTTTTGGACGCAAAAATTCGAGACTGGAACGTCACAAAAAAAGACTGGAACAACACATAAAGTTCTCTGGCTTAGCAGCCATGCAAAAGCGACCATTGTGAATAAATAAAACACTCAAATTTGCTTAAAAAAGAAAATAAATGGTTTATAATTAATTGTATCCTTCAAGAGAAGTGTCATATATAATTATATTTTCATCAATGATTTGAATTTGGTGTGCATTCGAGATTTCACGCACAGTTTTAGCACGAGTATAAATATCAGCGGTTTTTAAATCATTGCTTATTGTCTTGAAGTCGTTATCAGTCACTTCCTCGACTATAATTTGCGATAATGTGCGATTAAATGCTTGAACAAACTGAGATGAATTATTTACGATGCAGTCGCGAGTTCTGATGTGCTTCCGGACGATAGTTTTGACTGTCGCACCAATCCCATCAATGCACCCTTTACCATGGGAAGTAGAGAAGTGATTCCAGATTATTTTAATATGGAATCTTTGTTGAAGAACTGGAATAATAGCGCCGATAAACTTGTTCTTAAATTGCAAAGACGGACCATCACTCTAAATCTTTAAAATAGTCACAGATTTTGGCAAGTCTATTAATAGCTTAAATAAATAGGGTACAATTGTTAGTTTTGTATGGCTTAAATTATCCGAAATCTTTACTTTTTATCGGAAATGTTCATTATGGTAAAGAGCGCTTGTAAATAGGGTAAGCTGACGCTGCGCACATTGTACTTCATCCTGCATTTCGCATGCAAAGTTTTCGGCAAAGTCGATTTGAAGCTCTGCTTCGATTGGAAGGCGGTACTTGCTGCCCTTGGCCGAAAAAGTTATGAACCTGTTTGACTGTGAACGTTTGATATAGCTGTGACGCAAGAAGTGTGGCGCAATTGTTGTTAAGTGTGCAATCAGATTTTCAAACTTACCATTTTCTACGTGCTTTTCAATTCGGTTCGTGTTGGAATTTTTTTTTCCATATCATCCATTTTGCATCGCGATCTAAATGAAAAGCATCAACTCCAAGCACATTTTTTAGCGCAGGAACAGTAATTCCAGAACAATTAGAGCATTTGCCGAACCAACAATTAACTTCTGTTTCTATACACAAAAATTTGTTTACGAAACCTTGATCGTAATCAGACACAGTTGGAACATATTTATACAAAGCTGACACGCTTCTTTAAAATTGTCATGGTAGAAGCACAAACATAAATGCTTTGGTAGATCGCCAATAATTTTAATATTTGGCGGCCGGTTTTCTTTAAAATATGTCAAGCCACATAAGTCTGTGCAAAGAGAAAATAAAAAATGCTTAACACAATTGATATGTGCTTGAAGTTACAGTTGCACTAACCTTTTCCAATGTTGTTCTTATCCTGACCGAATAATCCATAAGCTTCCTTTAAAGTCAATGTCATGTGTCTAGTGGGCAAAAAAATTTGGTCACCTGATCTAGACAAATATTTCTTAACATCCTTGACTTTTGGTGATGTTAGGGACACATCGTCCCGTTCAAAAAATTGTCGAATGTCGCTAATCAATTTAGGCTTTAAATTTTTCAGCAATTGGCTTCGATCCTCCATATCATTAAATAATTTTATCAAAACTGCTTTTATTTCAATGGTGACCGCAGGAGTGTTGTCTTTGCTTTCGTTACTGCCTTTTTAAGAGCAGACTTTGTTTTGAAGCAGACTTTGTTTTAGATCGACAATTTTATTTTTTTTTTACATAAACAAATAATAAAAATAAATAATAAATAATAATTAAATAAATAAATAAATAAAATAAATAAATAAACTAAGCGGCAATTTCTCGTCCGGTATTTTTTCCATCTGCCGTCGTTCTCGCTGTTTATCAGCTTTATTCTTTTTGTATCCTTCGTATTTGCCCGTGGCTTTTAATTTTTCTATGCAATTATGATTTTTCTGAGCTTTGCTCAGGTTTGGCTGTAAGAATGTTGATGGATTTAATAATTAAGTAACACTTGTGTTTTTCTAATGAAAACGACTTGAACGTCACCATATTTTGATGGCTAATTACATTAATATCGTCAATATTTTTCCCTATTTTTATATTTATCCTACTTCTTATCACAAAACACGTCAAAGAAATTTAATTTTTGCAACGTCTATATCCGTTAGACTTTGCTTAAAAAAACTTTTTCATAAAAAGAAACTGGAACGTCACAAGAAAATTTGGGATTCAAATCAAAGCCATCGAAAATTGTTCCAAATAACATTTTCACGTCAATTTTAAATTAAATCTGTTAAACAACTATTATTTCATAAAGCGATTGAAAACTTTATAAAAAAAATTTTGATTTAATCAATTATTATTACCTTTTTAGCTGGTGCGATATTATAACTAATTTCTAATGAGAACGGTAAACTACTACTTAATGCTCAAACATTTCGATATTGTAATACTTCACAGATGTACTCTATGTGTTTTGTGAGGCTTTGGACTGTAAACAAACATATGACAATCATAAAAGAGCCAGATAATAATAATAAAAAAAAATTTCTATCGAATTCCCCTTTTCCGCGGCCTTGGCCATATATGTGTTTTTTTTTTGTATCCGAGTGAATAGTTAAATCATAGAATTTTGCAGTGATTTCACATTTACAATATTTACAAAATGCTTTTCCAGAACTTTCACATTCTGTAACCCATTCCTTTAGTTTGGGTCGGATATCCATGCCTTCCTAAATTTCTGAAAATGTTTTGAGCTCATTTTACTCCTTTTTGTTGTTTTTAATATTTTTCTTATTAAAATCTTTTCTTATTGTAATAAATCACTTTTTTGTTTTAATAAAGACACGTGTTTGTTTTTTTTTTTTTTCGATTATTTGCTTTGTGTTTATTATTATGCATTATTATGCATTGTAGCATTTTTTTGTAGTGAAATAATTATTGTGTTTGTAGCGTTTTTCGCTATTTAAGAAGGAAACCACTATAATAAAACTTAAAAACTAAACAGTAAAAAATGGCTAAAAATTATCTAAAAATGACTAAAAAAAAAAACGGCTAATGGCTAAATGTAAATTTTTCTGGCTAAACGTTTTGATAAATGGCTAAATCTAACCAGAAAATGGCTGAATTGGCAAGAGTGGTTACCATAAAGTTTCCTTAATATAAATATTTACCTTCGATAATTAAGATGCCAAAAGAATTTGTCCACTTAACTTCGGCGATATGCTCAAAAATTACTGATTGTTTACAAAACTAAACCTTGAAATGCTAAAATTTTTTTAAATTTTCAAAGAATCATAACGGTACTGCATGGAATCAACAAATAAAGTATCGTTATTTTTTCACTCAGAAAAATATATTGCATGTGTAACTTAATTGTACGTACACAAGTGTACATAAGACTTATAGTTATATTAAGGATGGCAACCGAACTTCAGTTCCGTTGCCTTTTGACAATTTAAATTGGTACTATGTAAGGCAACTTTCTTCAGTTGCCCAAAAGTTATCGAATATGCTATTTTGACAGTTTAGTAACTGAAAATAAATGCAAACAAAAGATAAAGAGCATTGACAAAAGTGAATTTTTGTAACCCAAAGTGAATTTGTGAAAAAAATTTATATTATATAAAATTATATTAAATACTGGATGTAACTCGGTGTGCTTCTATTAGCATAGATTTTTTTATTTGAATACTTGCTGATATACAATGTTTTTTGTTTCTTCATTCGGTACAACATTTATCAGATTTTTCGGCGTTCCTACCCTGGGGCAAGGTACGTGTAGCTGCCCATGAGAGGAAGATGGATTATCCATATTAGATCTGGCAACACTTAACTATTGGCCTTGAACTTAGAATATCATTTGGCAATTTTTCTCTTTAGCGATTTTTGATTTTGAAGATTTTTGTTTTTTGGGCGATTTTGATTTTTCGCGATTTTTGGGTATGGCGATTTTTGATTTTGGCGATACATTTTGCACAACAAATCACATTGATAACTAATGAAATTTTCAAAAGTCTGTCGCTTTACATAGGAGGTACTAATCCCATCCCGCCCAATTTTTATTGGACTACTCACATTAATATCTGATGGACTCATGCAAAATGTCGAGTATTTCCCTTTTATAGTACACCAGTTATATGATATTAGATATCTACTTTGCATGGGCGGTACTACGCCCACTTCTCCGATCACGCGCATTTTTTTGTTCGACTAATCACACAAAGAACCTATGGGCTCACACAAGGCCACATAGCTCTCTCTTTTACAGTACTCCAGATATATGACATTAAATAGTTACTTTGCATGGGGAGTGCCTCGCCCATTGATGTGAACCCGCCAATTTTTTGTCCGACTACTCATACTAAGATCTGATGGTGTCGTGCAAAGTGTCAAAGCTTCCCTTTTTTAGTACACCAGTTATATGATATCATATATTTACTTTGTACGGGCGGTGCCACGCCCACTGCTCCGATCACGCCCATTTTTTGTTTAACTAATCACATGAATGACTTATGGGCTCACACAAAGTCCCAAGACTCTCACTATTAGAGTACTCCCGATATATGACATTTTATATTTAATTTGTATGTTAGGCGCCACACTTATTGGTCCGATACTGCGCATTTTTTTGTCCGACTACTCACATTAATAATAGGTGACATCAGAAAAATTTGAAAAGCTCTCTCTATCACAGTACTTGAGATATATAATATTGAATTATTACTTGTATAGGAGGTACCACGCCCACTTGTCCGATCCCGCCCATTTCTGGCATAGCTACTAATATTTACAATAGGTGACCTCACACAAATTTGCAAAGCTCTCCCTGTCATAATACTCAATATATGTATATGATATTAAAAATTTACTTTGTGGGGGAGGTGCCACGCCCACTAAAAATATTTAAAAAATTATAGCCTATAGCACTTCCCATATCCGCAATAAGACTGTGAAAATTTCAGGAAGATCAGATGGGTAGTTACGGAGATTACCTCCTACAAACAAACAAACAAACAAACAAACACACATTACCTCTTTATAATATTATATAGTATAGATGTTAAGCTCAGTGGAATTATTTTTTGATGAGGAGGTCGTAGACGTTTTAGGCGACACTTGAGGGACAACGCTAATCCTCTGGAATTACCGTCTGTACTGTGAGTAAATTTTTATGTTTAATTTTCAATAAACCATTACTTGTTTTAGTTTCAGAACTTAATTTCATCTTCCAAAAGATGCAGTGCTTCATATAGTGGAAGCCTTAAATAATGACTTAAAAAAAAGACATCGGGCAACAGCAATACGAGCTGTTAAAAATTTGAGCAGCTCGCAGATTTTTTGCTGAAGGTAGTTTTCAGAAATCCCACGGCAACGACTTCAATCTGGGAATGGCTCAATCTCCGTTGTCGGTGATATTAAAAGAAGTCGTTTAAAAACAAAAACTATGTGAAGTGAGTATCAAAGATGACAGAAGAGGAAAAATCAGAAAATAAAAACTTTTTTTATTCGAAGACTAAGTGTCCTGGGGTTGTTGGTTTTTCAGATTGGACACACGTACATATCATCGGACCGAAGGCAGACATTCGTCACTTCTATATGAATAGCAACCAAAAATATGCAGTTGCGAATATGATTACTATCTGACAACTGAAGTTGACAGTTCTCAGTTGCCAGTTGCCATACGTAATACCATTTTGTCAACTGTTAACGCAACTAAAGTTGGGTTGCTATCGATAACAGACACATTAGATTTTTTATTTTTAGACTATATTTAAAATGTATTTAAGAACTAACAGTGTTTCAGTATGGAAAAGTGAATATATTTATAGCGATATCCGATGATCCAAAGAACGAATATTCATTTAAAATTAATTAAGCTATTTTCGTACTCTTCGAATTATTTTGTAAATTTAAAATATTCTTTTATAAAATTAGTAATGTCTAAGAAATTTTTATTTATTAGTTAAAACCCGCTAAAAGCAAGTAAAACAAGTAAGAGAATACGATACCCTATACCATGCGTTTAGAGACCATATCTCTTAGACCCAACTAACTGGATATAGAAAATAAGCATGAACCAAATTTGAGTGGGATTTTTATTAATTTTTTTGGCTGCAGATATGAAAAAGTTCATATCGGATGTTATATCTATATGGGGACTAGGCCCAAAAATGGACCGATCCTGGCCATGTTTGGTAAAGTCTCTTGTATTTTGCAAAAATATATACAAACAAAATCTGAGAAGAATCAGTGCAATATTTTTGTTTTTTGATAGATTTAAGTGAAGATCGGGAAGCAGCTCTGTATGGGGCCTATGACTAAGAGTTGTCCCATAAGGATAATTTTTGGACTATTCATTAATGGATGTAATAAACGCATATAGACCCAAATTGGCCAAGATATATATGGCAATTTGGATCTTATTATGTCGATTTCATAGGGGTCATTTGTATGGGGGCTAGGTCTGAACATGGCTAAGTTGGCATCGCTGGGGATAAGTCTTTGAAATTCCTTTCATATTCTAAAAGTAGTATTGAATAGTTTTATAAGTTTTTTCAAAAATAGGACGTAGCTACCAAGGCTTTAAATATTACATTTCCTGGCATATTCGCAATCATATGGCAACTTAAGCACTCCAACAGCCGAAATTTCCATTACTGATTAATTTTGCGTATAATGAAAGCACCATGGACTTCACTACTTCAACTTTTTACTAAACTGGGTTATAGTAACACACGAGGTATCGAATTGAGATTATTCAAAAACAACTTCAACGAATTATTTAGAAAATCAAAATGTTGCAAAATATAATTTTTTTAAATTTTACCTTGTCTAATAAAGAAGTTCTTTGCCAAAAATGAATTTAAAAAAAATAATTTTTTAATTATTTGGATAACTCGAATAGATTGTTCAGTAATGCAAATCCTAACGAAACTTCAACAACAAGTTTTTGCTTAAATATTCTGCCTCTCTCGGCCCATACTACACATGCCGCATGCTGAATATTTTGCAAAATTTAATTGTAAACCTGAATTTTAATTTGTCTTAAATTATTTAAATTCCTTTCTGAACTCGTTAAACAATAAACCTTTCCGCACGATTTCATTATATATTTTTATTTAGTTATTTATACAAAAAAAAATAGGTATTTTCTTCATAACGTTATGTAAATAAAACAAAATCGTCGTTGATTCCCATCCCAACTCATACGCTACATACGTGATTGTATTGTCTACAAACTTTTGGCACATTCACCATTCATGAATGTGCAATTTCTGGCAATGCGGCATTTTTTCGATTGAATTATGCGACGTTAGCGCATTTACAATCAACTAGGAGTTTTTTCCCCTTCTCTATGTATATAATTTTTTTTTTTTCAGAAATTCTTTCTTCCCATATACTCCGCCCACAATATATAGTGGTGGTGTAGTGTAGAGTCTTATGGATATTTCAGCCTCATAAGTTAGATGACATAGACATTGATGTAAAACTTTCTTTTATACAAAAACATACACACATTGGACAAACTTTTATTCCAGCTGAAAAAAAAAAAATAGAACAAAAATCTGTAGGGCTGTGAAAAAAACAGGCTTTAGGTAAAAGCAATTGTTTATCTTACAGTCGGCGGATGCTGTAGGCGCCTTTTATAGGAATACAACAATATTGTATGTTTAACTTGTCATTGTATGCTGCGTTGTTTCCGTTCATTGCTTCCATTATATTTTTGTTTTCTCTCGAAATCCTATCCTCACTATGCAACACCATGAGCAGCCCCAACTTTAATACTTTTTTTTGCCATTGTTCGTTAACGTTTTAATTTTTATATGCACGAGGGTCTTTCAAAGAGTAGACTTAATTTGTGATAACTTATTCTGACTTGAAGAATAATTTGTCTTTAGAATAATTATTTATTTTTCAGGCATAATTCTTGTAGTTAAATTCTCAAATACAAATTTTTTTTTTAGAAAAAACCCTCAGATTCTGGGAAATGGGTTATTTTCTTTAAAAAGTAACTTTTCTTTGCAAAAAGTTTTTCTTAAAAAAGTACCTTTTCTTAAAAAGTAGCTTTTCTAAATATGGTCCTTTTCTTAAAATAGTACCTCTCCTCAAAAGGTACCTCTTCTTAAAAGATTATCTTTCTTTAAAAAGTAACTTTTTTACAATATGCGTTTTTTATGTTATTTCAAAATAGGACCTACTTACCAAGACTTTATGATTTAATATTTATTTCTTGTAGTTTAACTCTCAAATAATTTTTTTTTTACAAAAAGCCCTCCCCTCAAAATAGGTAAAAAAGTAGCTGTTTTTTAAAAAGTACGTTTTCTTAAAAAATGCTCTTTCTTTAAAAAGTACTGTTTCTTAAAAAAGTATCTTCTCTTAAAAATGGTTTTGCTTAAAAATAATACATTGTCTTTAAAAAGTGCTGGTTTTTAAGTAAGAGCCTTTCCTTTCTTAAAAAAGTGCATTTTGCTAAAAAAGTAAATTTTTTAAAAAGCACCTTTTCTTAAAACAGTACCTTGTCTTAAGAAAGTAACTTTTCTTAAAAAGTACCTTTTCATTAAAAAGTATATTTTCTTATAAAAGTAACATTTCTTAAAAAAAGTACCTTTTCATAAAAAAGTATCATTTCTTAAAAAAGTAACTTCTCAAAAATTATATTTTCTTTAAAAAGTATCTTCTCTTAAAAATGGTTTTTCTTAAAAATAATACATTGTCTTTAAAAACTGCTGGTTTTTAAATAAGAGCCTTTCCTTTCTTAAAAAAGTGCATTTTACTAAAAAGGTAAATTTTTTAAAAAGCACCTCTTCTTAAAACAGTACCTTGTCTTAAGAAAGTAAATTTTCTTAAAAAGTACCTTTTCATTAAAAAGTATATTTTCTTATAAAAGTAACATTTCTTAAAAAAGTACCTTTTCATAAAAAAGTATCATTTCTTAAAAAAGTAACTTCTCAAAAATTATATTTTCTTTAAAAAGTACATTTACTTGAAAAAGTAGGTTTTTGTTAAAAAAGTATCTTAAAAAAGTATCTTTTAAAAACATTTTTTTCCTTAAAAAAGTGTAGTTTTTTAAAAAAATTAACATTCCTTAAAAAAGTACCTCTTCTTAAAAGCTACCTTTTCTTAAAAAAGTAAATTTTCTTAAAAAATTACCAGTCCGTAAAAAATATATCCTTTTAAAAACTACCTTTTCTTAAAAAAGTACATTTTCTTAACAAAATACATTTTCTTAAAAAGTACCTTTTCATAATAAGGTACGTTTTCTGAAAAACTACGGTTTCTTCTACCTTTTCTTAAATAAGTAACTTTTTATAAAAAAGCACCATTTTTTAGAACAAAGTTCCCTTTTTCAAAAAATTAACTTTTCATAAAAAATCACATTTTCGTAAAAAAGTAAATTTTCTTCAGAAGTAGCTTTTCTTATAAAAGTACCATTTCTTATAAAAGTACATTTTCATAAAAACGTATCGTGTCTTAAAAGTAACTTCTCAAAAATTATATTTTCTTTAAAAAGTACATTTTCTTGAAAAAGTAGTTTTTTGTTCAAGTATTGTTAAAAATATCTCAAAAAATTTTTTTTTCTTAAAATACTGTAATTTCTTAACATTAATTAACATTCATTAAAAAAAGTACCTCTTATTAAAAAAGTGCCTTTTCATAAAAACATATATTTTCCTAAAAAATAAACTTTTCTTAAAAAAGTACCTTCATTAAAGAAGCATACTTTTTTAAAAAGAACCTTGTCCTAAAAAGGTACCTTTTCTTAAAAATGCACCTTTTTAAAAAATATCCTTTCTTAAAAAGTATTTAATTGATTTAATCATTTTAGAACGGGTGTCTTAGGCGCCTTAACTAAATAGTTAGTTATATTTTTGGAAAGAAAAATCGTGAACACATTAATAAAAGAACAAGGAAAATTAAATATAAACAAAACACTTACAATAAATAAACCAACTGTAGATCAACACAAAAAATTTTACAGTGTTAAATATATTCCAGACAACAAAAGCCTACGAACAACCATACAAGCAGAAAACATATATTTTGCTTATAAACCGAACTCAACTCTCAATACAATTTTTTCTAACATCAAAGCTCCAATTTATAAACAACAACAGAGTAACGTTGTTTATGAGATAAAATGCAAAGGCAACGAAGATCACAGCTGTAAACAGATTTATATAGGAACAACTAAACGAACACTTGAAACAAGAATAGGAGAACATAAAATGGACATAAGAAAAAACAAAGAAACAACTGCATTAGCACAACACATAATAACAACAGGCCATACAGCTGATTTTGACAGGATTCGCATACTTGATAAGGAAAATATAGAGAAAAAACGATTCACAATAGAAAGTCTACGAATACAACAAAACATAGGAATAACAATGAACACTAAAGAAGACACAAACAATATAAGCGCCAGTTACAGAGTTGCTATTAAAGGTGTGTTTACACTATGTGTATTTTCCATATGTAAATTCAGTTTTACGATCCATACGTAATTCCGTGTGTGTGTCAAAGCAATGTTGTATTTTCAGGTTTGTCTTGCCAAAATAGAACCTGCTCTAATTGAAAAATTTACATATGTCTTGCAAAATGTGTTGTACATAAACAATGTTTGAAAGGGTTCACACTATGTGTACAAATTACACGTGCTAAGAAACTAAGAAAAACACAAGCAAAACACGTAGTGTGAACGCAGCTTTAGTAAAACTTTTCTGTGATATTAGTTTAAGTTTTGTGTATTTATTTAAATTCATGTTTTTATGTTTTTTGTTTTATGTACAATTCTGTTTCAATGTGAAGGAAATTAGTTTCATATTGTAAGTTTAATCGAAATTTGGTGTATTTTATTAAATTAAAGTATTGTTTTTTACCATTAAAAAGACGACTTCCTTGATAAAGTCTACAAATATAGACGAAACGTCGGAAAATATATAAAGAAACCTTGTTTTATTTACACTGAACACTTTAGGCCTTATTAGCTCAAATAAATTAATCAATTTAGACAATTTTCATAGTTTGAGGTCCGTTTCAAGTTATCAACTTTGAGCATTATTACCGGAAGATAATCATTCCTGACGAAGCTGGTTACGTCAACAAGAAAAATTTTCATATCTGGGGCACAAAAAAGCCAATACACCCTGGACGATGTACTATTTGTGTAGTTTTTGGTCCGGCAGTATCATTGGGTCACTTTGAAAAAAAGTTGTGTTTTTTATTTATAGCAAAACCGAAATTCAAAACTCGTATGGTCCACACTGTGTGGCTAGAAAAATCGTTCTTATGGTGAGGACTAAAAAAAATCACATTGACTCAAAGCATTCTTGTCTAATAAAGGTTTTTCGAATTAGAGAACTTTTTGATATAGAAAAACATCAAAAGGTAAGGACATTTTTCTCATATTCAGAAGATAATTTCTGACAGAAAAATTTTTCTGTTTCGAAGGCCTTTTCCTAAAAAAATATATCAACATACTTCATGTATTCAACGCAATGCTAGGCTCCTCTGGCTATTTTACATCTAGACTGGAATTCAAAAATCGTTACAGGTCATGTTCCCACCAAGATAGGACCGTGATAAGGGTAATCCAACGACAGGGTACGTCATTCGCGTTTTCACTCATGGCTCAAAGATTAGTTGTAGTACCGGTGCAATTTTCTTCTACTCTGAACTCGATATTCAACTTTCTTATAGACTACCGGACGATGGTAATGTCTTCCAGGCGGAGGTTGTGGCGATAAGGTAAGCTTGTAGGATTTTATGCGCACAAAAGTTTAAGGGAAATGTAGGCAAAGGCGTCGACAGTCAGACGGCATTTCTTTCTCTCTCAACTTTCATATTATATTTGCCTGTCTGGTAGGAGAGTGCAAGGAGAAACTGTCAAAGCTAAGCCGCCATTCTGTTACTAGTTTTGTATGGTATTCCGGCCATGGGGAATTTTACGGTAATAAACATGCAGACGCGCTAGCAAGAACAGGTTCTGCTCTTGATACTTCTTCTGCGGTATCAGTTGCAACACCACTGGGAACCATTAAGGGAGGAATCTTCCTGAACTTCCTATGAACAATAGAAAATAGATGGAAAAATATTGACTGACTATAACTTATGTCGTTTTGTTTTCTGACAAAAAATATTGCCCTTTTTTTGCCCTTTTTTCGAAAATTGTATTTTTTTATATATTCTGAATTAAGAGTAACCTTATCTTATACATCAATCGAAAGGTATCAAAGTCGACCCTCGTAAATCACAAAAAATGCCTTCTTTCAGGTCATAGTATGAGAATATTTCCCCATTGTTCCCCTTTTTTGAATATTTTCACCCTATGACTTCCAAGAGGATAATAATCAAAATTTTTGTATTTATGAAAACAGCACTTTGAAACCTTTCGATGGATATATAATATAGATTAACTAAACCTCTGCTCAGTATAAGTAGAAGAGACATATGAAGACTTACGGTCATTGGCTCATCGGTAAACACGCAGGAATACTCGGACTTCAGCACAACGATCACTGCGGAACACCTGTAGAAGAGGGGATAGTATATCATCTCTTCTGTGAGTGTGTAGCTTTTCATAGTAGATGCACAACACTAGGCAGACGAAAACTAGAAAACCTATCTGGGATATGGAACTTAAATCTGATGGCTCTTATCCGCTATCCTAATGTCAAAGACAAGATCTAGTACTTTTGAGATATTCCTTTCAAGTGGTGTACGATTTTCAAAACGGAGTCACTTGACTCTCTTGATTTCACAGACGATGAATTGCTACTTAAACCAACTAACCATACAAAACCCTTAAATTCCAGTAGAATGCTAAAACTTTTCTTGATACAAAGTTTATCTCTTTCTTGTACTTTTTCTTGTTAGTTGCTTTTAAGATTTCCCAGGCTAACCCACGTTGAATATCTGTGCTTTTATTGCCAGTCTCCTCAAACTATGTTTGCGTATCGAGTGTTTGCCGCAGCAACAGCATCATCAACCAAATAGCAGCTGCTGTTTCCGTTTAGCTGTTCAACGTTCATAGGCAACATGCACACCGATACCGAACATTTTGTCAAGAGGCGCACAAGACTGATGCCTAACTGCTTCAAAAACCAGAGTGCCTACGGTCCTTCCCTCTGAATTCATTCATACGCAAGCGAATGTTTTAATGTATTAGTGCCATCCATATATTGAATGTTTGCATTTTTTTTTTTGTGTGATGTCTTTCTTTTCGAACAGCAGTTGCCTGAATGCTGAACCTGCCAGCCTGCTTATTTTCGTTGGCTATGTTGTTGTCGTTGTCGTTGCTGTTTGTTCTATGGCTCACATGCAACGTCAACTTTTTTTCCACTTCATTGCAATTTCAACTATTCCCAATTGTCTGGTTTTATGATTGTTTATACGAGTTTGCGTGAGAGTATGTGTGAGTTGAGGTTGTATTTTTATTTGCTCTTTTATATGTGTTCTGATGTGTGCCTTTATTTCATTGTTTCACTGTACGTGTAGCTCTGTGTAAGTTTGACTTTTTATTCCATAAAAAATTTCGCTTTCGTTTGTAATTTTCTTGATTTTAAAAGAAAATTAAGAAAAGTTTTTGTTTTTGTTGTTGTCGTTATTGTTTATTTTTGGCTGTTGTAGCAAATAGCAGTTGTGTGTTTGTGGCTGTGTAAGAATGTGTATTTTATTTATAAACTGTTGACTTTTATTGTTTGGCAGTACGTTTCGTTTTGTTTAGTTTATTTATAATGAAACATTTGTAGTGTGGCGTATACTTTTTATTAATTTTGGTAAATGAAAAGTTTTGTTTGGTTTAATTTAAAGACCAACATGGAGTTTGAGCTTGGCTGGAAGCGACAACGACAACTTTTAAGATTTTCTATGATTTAAGCGGATTTTCTGTAATTTATTTGTAGACCTTCTACTTAAACTAAGTTCAATAAAGGTCAAATATTTTGAATTGAAATTGAAGATAAATAAAACTTCAATTTCAATTCATGTATTTTATTCCATTTCAAGCACCACTTGTTTTTTTTTTAAATAGTGTTTTTTTTTAGCAGTCGTTGGCATAACGGAATTTCTACTGTTCATAACCGGAGAGTTGTACAATCGAATGTTAACACTGTAGAACAGCCTTACAAGTCAGGGTGATAGCACTAGTCCAGCTCAGTAAAATATAAAAAGGGTTTGGCCTTCTAAGGTCAATAGCTTCAGCAAATCCAGTCGGACCAATTTTATATACTGAAAGCTTCACAAAATTTTAATTTTTCCCCCTCCTTTTGGAAATCATTTTTTTTAAATAGCATAACATATTCAGGGCGTGTGATTATTACTTACTAGTTGAGTGATATATTAGTATGAGTGATATTTTCAATGTAAAATAAGATATACCTCAGTATTTTTTTCTTGTTAAATTTTATTAACAGAAATAATAATAAAAATTATTTATTTAAGCCTTAACTACAATTCAGCTGAAGAATAAAATGAGAAATCGTCAATGGTTCTTGAGTTATAGCGGAAAAACTAACCAAACATACATCAGGAGAAGGCAAAAATATAAAAGGTCATAAAGATTTGGCATGAGAACACCCCTTTGGAGGATTAACTATACTGGCCTGACTTGGAATTTTTCACCTCCCAAACAATATAAATTTTCTACAGTGTAATTTGGGTACAACTCAGAAAGTGGTTCTGAGTCAATCGGTATAATGGGCCAAGGTCAAAATCTTTTGGTAGTTACAAACATCAGCATATAGTAGTATAGGGTATGAAATGAAAATATTATTATAGACATCATTTTTTCGAAAAGCGTTTTTGTTTTTGGCTTGAAGCCAACGATTACCTTGAAATATCTACAAAGATGATCTCAGGTGGGGCACCCGCAGATCGCCATAGAACTTGAATATGTTTTATAGCATGAAAAAATAAGTGATTCATATTTTTAATGTTTGCTCAATCTCATATTTAGGAGATAAAACTGGCACGAAGAAACGGTGTAATTATAGTTTTTTTTGACGATTTTTCGCATTTGATTCAAAAAAACCATATACAAAGTTTAAATTGTATAGGAAGTATTACCCAGGCCTATAAGATAAGAGTGTAAGACATATATTATCATTGTTGAGTGCTCCTATTACGTAATAAACCACTTGATTTGTTATGGCGGTATATATGAATTCTAAAGCAAAACTCACATATATTACTAGTAGTTCTTTTTTGTGAGAATCTATTTCAGCTTTTTGCCATATAGTTTATGTTTAGCCGACTTTTTCCGAAGAGAGCTCTTACGCTTTTTGAGTATATAACCTATGTCTATAGAAACATTTAATTTTAATTTAAATCAGACTCCAATACAAAAATTATCGAAAAACGAAGTTGTTTAATATTTTTTTTTTGTTTTCAACAGGAATGTATAGACTCTTCTGTACACCATGTAAAAATGTTTTTTAAGTTCTCTTCAACAATTTATAATACTCTAGAGAAGTTCTCCAAATAATATAGAATGCGCACA
Organism: Cordilura impudica; assembly: GCA_963682025.1. NCBI lineage: Eukaryota > Metazoa > Arthropoda > Insecta > Diptera > Scathophagidae > Cordilura > Cordilura impudica. Next base: position 220,997,048 of record OY821519.1, on the reverse strand, counting down.
AAAGTATTTTCAAAACGTCCGTTAAGTAATTAAACAAAAACTAATGCCAACCATTGAACCATTCAAAATATGATTAGTTCATTCTTTTAAAGGCTCCACTTATGGCTTAAAAATTTACTTATCCCAGTTATTCAAGAAGTTATATCGGAAAAATTTTAACATAAATAAAATGTAATAACAGGGAAACCAATGAACTTTGAGCTTTGATTTAGAGTTTACAAAAAGTCATAAATTTTTTAGTTCTAATCACTGCTTATGAACTTATCGACCTTTACGCAAACCCTCCATAAGTGATTTTATAAAGATTTCTGTTACTTTTTTGGAACACGTAGTCCCTATTCCATTAAAATCGTTCACATTTGGGGACACCTTTTTTGTGCTCTTCAACTCCCTTTGCACCCGAGCTGAAGCATTTGGCTCCCTTGGTACAGAATCCAAGTTATTGTTCTTGTACCACTCAAGTAAAGGGTCCGCCATCTAACGTTTTTTTTTTCAACTAGTGCTTATTTCGTGGATGGTAACACTTAGCTCATGTCTGATTTGGCAGATAATTAGTTTTATCCTTCCGCTGAACGAATATGGTTGTGTGTACGCTTGAACAACGCTGGGAAATATTGCGACATTACTTTGAAAATCATGGTAAGGTTGCATAATCTGTGCGAAAATTGCGTACGGATTTTGGAAGAAGAGAAGCACCGTCAGCTCCGTATTATCGTTATCTTGTTAAAAAAAAGTGAAGGAAACTGGCATCCTCATCGATAAACCAAAGCGTGAAAAGCCAAAAACAGTACGTACACCCGAGAATATTACTGCTGTGGCAGAGAGTGTGCGTGAAGCGCCATCAACATCAATTCACCGTCGTTCTCAAGAATTGAACATTTCGGAGGCATCATTGAGACGAATTTTGCATAAAGACCTTGGTATGACGCCATACAAAGTCCAATTGGTTCAGGAGTTGCGATCGACTAACAGAAGAAGCCAATTTTGCAAAAAAAAATCATCTTTTCAGATATAGCTCATTTTGATCAGAAAACCCGCACGAATACATTGAAAAGCCGATACACCCAAAACGAGTCACTGTTTGGTGCGTATTTTGGTCCAGAGGCATAATTGGGCCATTTTTCTTCGAAAATGAGCAAGGAGTGGCCGTTACAGTCAATGACGATCGTTATCGGGCCATGTTGAACGAATTTTTGTTCACAAAAATTGAAGAGGAGGATATTGGCAACATTTGCGCTACATGCCACACAGCCGAAGCTACACTCGATGTTTTGCGCCCTGTTTTTGAAGATCGCATTATCAGCCGCAGAGCTGATGTCGTTTGGCCACCTCGGAGCTGCGATTTGACACCGTTGGACTATTATTGTGGGGTGCCCTCAAAGATTAGTGTTACGCCAACAAGCCAGAGACAATATTCGTGAAGCCATTGGTGAAATACAGCTGCACGCAATCGATAATGTGCTTAAAAATTGGACCGATCGTGTAGGCTACTGCATGGCCAGCCGAGGCACCCATTTGAATGAAATTATTTTCCATTATTAACCGGAAGGATTGTACTTTCAAATAAAAAAAGAAATTTGAGATAATATTCAGTAGTTTTTTTTTATGGCATTTTCAAAAAAGTTATATGGCGGACCCTTTACTTTCTTTTTGCCTCAACTGCATTGTGCTTGCCATACCAGGAACTTTTTTTTTTTGGAAAGATCATAGCTTTTCGGCTCTTACCTTATCTTCAACATTTCCATGAGCATTATCAACATAAAAATTCTCGCCTGGAAGCTGCCATAAACCTGCCACTACTTCTTTTCTAATTCTTTAATTCTTTTTGGAGTGTTCCTGTCTTGGACTTCTTAGACTTTGTGTATTTTTAAACCTTCATTGGATTTAACTTTTCGCACAAAGTAGACCGATCACTGAGCTAGACGGGCTGCTTTTCTATCAGATTTGATAGCTAGATAGAAAGATTTTCTTTATTTTTTTCTTCAATTCATTGCAATAGTTTTTCTAATTTCTAAAATCTAATTATAAAGAAAAGTACGCCATGGTTTATAAAAAAAAACCGTTTGCCGAAAAGTTTAGTATTTACTTTTTATTTTGACGTAAATATTTAAAAATAAAATTTATTTATTAATATACTTCTATACTTTTTGGCGTAATAAAAAAGGCTCAGCCGTTTAGCATTTTCACCAGCGCTCGAAATTCGAGTGCAATTTGTAGGCAGCTTTATTTTTCAATTTAGCCAATTTAAAAACCAACACTTTTGTGGTTTATTATTATTGCGAATGAAGATAACAAACTCATTAACAAACACATTAACAAATTTAATAAAATACACATAGCATATGTATAATTTCATGTATGTTCTAGTAGCAACTTTTCTGCAATTTACTTAAAATAAAGGAAAAAATTTTAAAAAATTTAAATCTGCAAAACGGCTAAAAAGAAATACCTTTCAAATAATATACGTTTGGTCAAAATCGGAATAAAACGGTAGAACAAAACATCGGTCACAAGAAATCGCCTAGCTTATTATTGCTGTCATCTTCTCTATAATTGGTACCATTCAACCACAAGAAATCACCCCTAATTTTCATCATATAACTTATTTGATTTTGGTTATACTTCTCGTAGCCTTTGTTGTGATCCAGGTATCTGCAGAACCATTGTTAACCTTCTTGAGCCTTAACCAAGTATTCTTGCCGTTGTTTTGTTTTCATTATTTTTATTAGATTCTTACGTGCAGTGTTCCATTCAATTCTATCTTGTTCTAAATCTTCAATTTCAATGTTATATTCCAACATTATATTTAGCTAGCTTATTATTGCTGTAATCTTCTCTATAATTGGTACCATTCAACCACAAGAAATCACCTCTAATTTTCATTATATAACTAATTTGATTTTGGTTATACTTCTCATAGCAATAAGTGAGGCCTTTGTTGTGATCCAGGAATATGTAGAACCATTATTGACTGTCTTGAGCTTTAACCAAGTGTTCAAGTGTTCATCATCATTTCTATTAGATTCTTACGTGCAGTGTTCCATTCAATTCTATCTTGTTCTAAATCTCCATTTTCAATGTTATATTTCAACATTATATTTTTCAAATCCATATACCAGTAAACATTTCTCTCCCTTGTTTTCATAGATAATTCATGGGGTAGTCTGAAATTACCGTACTAAAAAATAGTTTTAGATATATATGATAAATGCAGGCCATAGGTATGAAAATGACACTCTTCTTGGCAAGTTTCCAACATTAATACATAATCGAACAATGAATATCCCCATACTTCAATGTCTTTAACATATGTAGTCAAGATATCTTTTCGATCATCTAAAAAATTATATTCCCTTTTAAGGTTTCCTTCAGTTACTGCCTCACTTGTGCCAGCTGGACGAACCGCATCATCGACACTTGTACGTTGTAGAATATCATTTGTTTTGGCCTTAAATATGATGGTGAATCCATTCGCCTTTATGTTGAATAGTCCATTATTTGGATTCAAAAGTATTGTGTTGCAATATTTTTTAATATTTTTTTTTTTTTTTCAAGAAAACAAAAAAAAAAAGACAAAATGTTAGGAAAAGAGTTTGTACTGCAAAATAAAATTTTGCTAATTTAAGTCCAACCATCTATATGTGCCGCCACGTACCTTTAACTCCATTTACTATGTGCAAAATTTAATATAGTTAAGTCAGTTGAACTGTCTTGTATTAAGAACTTAAATTTAGTTACCTCCTTTTGAAAATTTCTTCAAACAAAACCTTTTCAACAACCTCATTGTAACATTAATGAAATTATTTTTTTTTTGTTGAATAAAAATACAAAAAAGTGAATAAAAAAATATTGTTATTTGAATTTTTTTGCAGAATATGTATAAAACTTAAAAGAGAAAAGAAAGTAGAATTGAAAAAGTAAATTGAAACATTGTTACGACAAAACTCCAAAAAAAAAAAAAACGCTTTTGTTAATAACATTTAAGGTTATATTAACAACAATAACACATACAATAAACAACAACACACAAGAGCCACAATAAACACATAAAATGAATGTAAGTTAACCCATTTATGTATATTATCCTTTTTAACAGGGGAGTAAAAGATTTTCGTTATTTAGTAACGCTACACAGTGGGACCTTTTGAAATAAGAAAGTAATAATAGTTATAGTTATAATACAACAATACATTCTGTGGGGGGAGAGGGGTCTGAGAAATATCAAGTCGGGGTAAAAGTACGAGGCCAGTGAAATAAAACCTCAAAAGGGTTTCGCCAAACTTTTTCTTTATGAGCTTTTATATATAGTTTTTCAGCTAATACTCTGTGGGGGGGAAGGGGGTCTGAGAAAGATCAAGTTGGGGTAAAAGTAAGAGGCCAGTGTAGTAAAACCTCAAAAGGGTTTCGCCACACTTTTTCTTTATGAGCTTTTATATATAGTTTTTCAGCTAATACTCTGTGGGGGGAAGGGGGTCTGAGAAATATCAAGTCGGGGTGAAAGTACGAGGCCAGTATAGTAAAACCTCCAAAGGGTTTGGCCACACTTTTTCTTTATGAGCTTTTATATATAGTTTTTCAGCTAATACTCAAAAACCATTTATGATTTTTCAATTCATTCTTCGGTAAAATTGGAGCTAATAATAGAATTAAAAATAATATAATAAAAAATACTTTCCATAGTGTAACATCGGCTAATTGGAATTTTCCATGGCATTATATAATAAAACAACCATTTTTCGATTTGCGGAAAATTTCCCGAAAACAATTTCTCGAAATTACAATTTCACGAACACAATTTCCCGAAATGACAATTTCCCGAAATTACAATTTCCCGAACACAATTTCCCGAAAATTACAATTTCCCTAAATTACAATTTCCCGAAATTTCTATTTCTTCAAAGAGCTTGTTGATGGCATTTCCGAAACAATACCATCAGAAATTCCGGCCGAAGCGTGAGCAATCAGCTCATGACCACTTGATGTAGTGTTCCGGGCAAGATCTTTCGGCTCATTAACGATTTTTTCTTTAGCAACGAATGCCGCTTCGGCACTGTGATTGTGAAGAGCCTCTTTTTTTATAGTATCGTTGTTATGACCCTACCGGTACAATGTTTTCCTCGATAAAGGATACAACGCCAATAAACGCTATCAACGGACTGACCGTCGTCATGATACAAGAAACCATTCAAAAGCAACCTCGGTTTACCTTTTTCGCTATCCAGGAATTCGAATGGCATAGTAACTGAGTATTATAACCCAAATAACTAAAAAACTTCGCTATGCAAGATGGTAACGATTCCGTAGCAGCTACTGCATGGGCAGGATGTGATGGAGTGAGCGTTATCCGTCGGGAAGTCTGAATACCGAAGGTTCAAAGTCACAATGAAAAAATAAGCGTATGACACTCCAATAAATAGGTCCGGATGACGAGGGAGGGTGGAAGAGGAAGGGCACGGTGCGGGGTGTGGGAATTGTCTTTTCGAGAAGTCGTATACTCGGGAAATTATTTTTTCAAGAAATCGTATGCAGCAAGTTTTTTTTATGGGGGAAATTAAGAATGTATGGGAAGTTGTAAACTAAAAATAGGGAAATTGTAATTTCGGGAAATTTTTTTTGGGAAATCGTAATTTCGGGAAATTGTAATTTCGGGAAATTGTTTCGGGAAATTGTTTTCGGGAAATTATAATTTCGGGAAATTGTTTTCGGGAAATTGTTTTCGGGAAATTGTTTTCGGGGAATTGTTTTTTCGGGGAATTGTTTTTTCGGGCAATTGCTTTCGGGCAATTGTATTTGGGAAATTGTTTTCGGGAAATTTTCCGCAGACGCCATTTTTCATAGGGGCCTTGTTATGTGCACTCGTGATAATGTTGTGTACCAGTATCAGCAGCATCTTTACTATAATGGTGCAGAATTTAACTCATTTGGGTTAAGTGCAAAGTCCGGTCACACATTTTGCACTTCGGGTTTTTATACAGCTTCGAAGTCCTTTCTGAATCCATATCTAGAATCCTAGAGTTCCCGAATAGTGAAATCGTGGTTACTGGCGATCTTAATATTCACAATTCTTCTTGGCGTCACCATTCGAGTCAAACAACTCCAGTTACGTTGAGCTTTTCGCAGTACATAACCACCTAGCGCAACTAGTGAATGACCAATGCAGATTCCGTGGACTGAAAGGCAAAGACAAAATATTCTCGATGGATGGCCTTGAGGCTAACTCACTTAATGTTAGACAATGTAAATTCCGTAGAAATCGTTCTTAAGAGGTTGTGGAGGTTGGAGGCAAAAGACGGACAATGCATGACACAGTCAATCAAAACCTGTTTACCATCTCCGAGTGGGGTAAATCAAATAGGGTTGATTTTTAATGCGCAGAAGTCTCAATGATGTTTGTTGACCCATAGGGCCATGTATTCAACAATGTTATCTGTATATCTGGGTGGTACAGGTATTGTGGAACCACATTCTCTTGATGATCTGGACAGGAGAATTCAATGTGATATTCGTTCAAACGAGCATATTTTTCTACTGTCGACAGAAGCATTGAGGGATCTTGGTTTTCTAAAGCGGTGCAAAAAATTACTTCACTCCTGATCTCCGTAAAATCGATACCACTTACATCCGACCGAAAATGAGGTACAACTCCCATATATGGGCAGAAGGGCGTTGATGCTCTGTAATGATAATAGGGTATCCAACTCTATTGACTCGTTGATACATCGTCGGGATGTGGGTTGTGTACTACCATGAGAAATGTTCTTCTGAGATTAGAGAACTCATTCCAACTGCTCGAGTTTCAATTCGCTCTACCCGCTTCTCTAGTAGATCACATCCTTTTGTGGTCTATCGGCCAGTTGACCATACGATGCATTACAGAGAAAATCCGTTTATCAGTTGAACTAGCCATATGTGGAATAAGCTCCCCTCACAGGTCTTCCCTAACAGTTCCAATTTATAAAAATTTAAGTCAGATATCCACAAACCTTACCATAACCTATTTTCCCGATATCAATACAATTCACTGCATTTATAGAGGGCATTCCCTGATTGTTGGTTAAACTAAAAAAACAACTTTTTAGAAAACTGTATCGTTTGTGGCGTTGTATTGTCAAGCAAACGATTGATGAGAGAAATTAATCAGGTGAGATGCAGAAATTATAAATAGCACTTGAATAACTTTTCTTTTCCACTGTTCCACTTTTCAAGTTACTGATTTATATTATTGAAAGTGTTTCCAAGGAACTCTTACACATTCATCGCAAATTGTTTAGTGAGTTTTACTGAAGAACCAGAGAAAAAAGGCAAATCTTTTTGGAAATCTTAAAATTGCTGAAGGCCTGTTTCCTTCAGCGACTCTATCATAAATTCAAAAGAAAACTAATTAAACAATTATTGTCGATACAGACCGATTATACAATACTCTATACCATGAATTTCGAGAAAGGGTTTTGGATCCAACTTTACTGAAACAACTTTGGTGCATAGAGAAAATAAGCATAAGCCAAATTTTAGTGATGTTGTTAATAATTTGTGCCGTGCAGATGTGAAAGAGGTCATATCTGATGAAATTTGTATACCACTTGCGTTGCTTAAAAACATATGTATATCAAATTCTAAAAAAATCTACAATATTTTTTTTTTTTTTTATAGATTTAAGTGAACATCGGGAATCATCCTTATTTGTGGACTATGACTAAAATTATCCAACAGGGTTTATTTTTGAACAACAGGTTAGTAGCTATATACACCAAATTTTATTGATATATATGATATGATAATCTGGATCTCACGGCTATTTTAGTCTGTCTGATAGGGATTATTTGTTTCGGGGCCAGGTCTGAACATGCACCGATTTTCAGCAATTTCAATAGCGTTCGTCATATGATCGGTAATGGCCTATATACTTAATTTCATCAAAATATATTTGTGCTAGCGACCTGTATTTTCATGGATATACAGATGGACGGACAGATACTCGGATGGACGACTGGACATCGCTATAGCGACTCAGAAAGGAATTCACCATCGATCGGTATAATATTTAAAAGGTGGTGGTATAGAAGATATATTTTTGGTAGTTACAAATATCAGCACAAGCTCATTACATGCTCTCTTACCACAAAGTGGCATAGGGTATAAAAATACCGGAATTTTTAAGATTTTTTCAAAGGCTCTTCTGCTATTTTTGTTTTAAATTGCATTATTTTAATTTCGCTTGTTATTGTCCCGTTTGAATTAATGGTAATGGGATGTTGTTGTTGTTATTGTCATTGCAACATTTCATATTTTTGCCGCTTTAACACCATTTGGCTAAACTGTAAATAAGTATTTTTTTTTAGCTTATTTCACACAATTTCCCCCGCAACTTTTGCCATTGCTGTTTCTTAAGCCAGTAACCATTGTATTAGCCCATTCCATTAACGTTTTTCATTCACTCTTAATAGGGGGTTTTTAGTCATTTCAGATTATTATCTCATAGTAAGAGGGAGAAGACAATAAAATAATATACATATATTTTATGATTTTATTTTTCTCCATTTTATATTTATACCCTATACCACTATGTGGTTTGGGTATAATGACTTTGTGCTGCTGTTTGTAACAACCAAAAATATTTGACCTAGACCCATCTTTAATTATACCGATCGAATCAGAATCATTTTCTGAGTTGATTTAACAATGTCCGTCCGTCCGTCCGTCCGTCCGTCTGTGTGTCCATGTAAAGCTTGTAATCAAACTGCAGGTCGCAAATATGAATATATTTTGATGAAATTTGGTATATAAGCTTTTATCGGCCATGGGATGAACGCTATTGAAATTGGTGAGAATCGGTCCATGTTCAGACCTAGCCCCCATACAAATTACCCATATGAAATCGACATAAATTGCCATAAGATCCAAATTGTCATATAGATCTTACTCAAATTGGGTTGCGTTCATTACATCCAATAATGAGTAGTCCAAAAATGATCCCTTTGACCCCATATAGAGCTGCTTCCCGATCTTCACTTAAATCTATCAAAAAACTAAAATATTGCACAGATTTTTCTCAAATTTGGTTTGTATATATTTTTTCAAAATAAAAGTGACTTTACCAAATATTGTCAAGATCGGTCCATTTTTGGACCTAGTCCCTTTATAGATATAGCATCCGATATGAACTTTTTCATATCTGCAGCCAAAAAAATTAATAAAAATCCCACTCAAATTTGGTTTACGCTTATTTTCAATGTCCAGTTAGTTGGGCCTAAGAGATAGGGTTTCTAAACGCATGGTATAGGGTATCGTATAGTCGGTCTAGACCGACTATAATTTTCTTACTTGTTTTTTTTTAGTTTTTCTACGTATTGTACAACTATTGTCTACTGCCAGGGAATGTAGCAGAAGAAATCAGCATGCAAATAAAAGTTAATAACAATTTAGATCTTCGACATCATAATGATTCCATTTTAACTTATTGATGTAACTGCAATTTTTAAAAGCCGCAATGGTGAGCAACGTACAGTGATGCGAATCGCCACTATTCCATTCAAATCATAAGAGCCTAGAGTTATGCTAATCAATTTTTAGCCAATTCACAATTCATCACCTACTCATTTAATATTGATGCTTTCAAATAAGAGTTTATTTCAATCGCTCTGTGTTGAATTGTGAATTGCCTAAAATTTATTAGGTCTAATAAAATTATTAACAATACCATTTATATTTAATCTGTATGTTCATCAAATATTTGTAATAAAATGTTATGAATTTTATTTAAAAATTCACAATTAATGAATTTTGTTCAAAAATTCTGAATTTAATGAATTTTATTTAAATATTCATATTTTTTTTATATACAGATTAAAAAAATATTGAAAGAAAAAAATTTAATGAGAAAATAAAATTTCCTAGAATTTCCACGCGAATTTCGAGTGCTGGGCGCTGCAGGTACATATTAATATATATATAGATTAATAGGCAAGGCGGTTTTTAAGACCGCTTCAAAACTCTCAGTTACAAAACGATTTTGACCAAAAAAAATATACCATTTGAAAGGTACTTATTTGCAGAAGTGCACCATCTGGTACATTTTTTTTGAGTAATTATCATTGAAAGTTGGTACTAATACCTAAAAAAAACATATTTAAGCTTCAAATAAAAAACTATATAATGGTGTCTGTATGTTTATGAATTTCATAAAATTGATTAGCATACATTTAGGCTCTTATAAAATTATATATTAACAAACCCATTTATATATTTTCTGTGTGTTCAATAAATATTTGTAATGAAATTTAATGAACTGTACTTAAAAATTCACAATTTTTGAATTTTATGCAAACATTCATATATTCTTTTATATATAGATTAGAAAAACATTGAAAAAAAAAATTGAATATAAAAAAAAATTTTTCTAGAATTTGTACTCGAATTTGGAGTGATGGGCTCTGCTGATATATATATATATTCAATGCTGGTAATATATATATATTCATGCTAGTGAAAAAATATTTTGTGCATATTATTTGAAAGTAGGTATGCAATACTGTTATATTATGTGCATATATTCCCTCTAAGCGCACTTGCTTTTTTGAAAAAAGTTAACGATTCTTTTCCAATGATCGAAATTATAAAAAAAAACTCTGTGTCAGTGCAGTCGTTAAAATAGCGCGGAATGTCAAAAATTGTTTCAATAAAAATTAATAGTGATTTAATAATTGAAATAAAAGGATCAAAAATTGAAGATGTTTTTTATTAAAAATAAAATAATTCATCATATATTTTAGTATTAATTTTCATAGAAATGCGACGTCAAAGGCATTGTACACCTGAAAAATGTGCTACAATCAAATGATTGTAAATGCAATAAAATTTACGCAAATATATGAAATACGTGGTCGCAAGAGAGTTTTGTCACCATTAATAGTTAAGCGTTTGGTCAGACAATGCAAGAAGACCATATTTATGCCAACTACAGATTATATGTCAATTATATGTCGGCAAGTGTTGAAACTATTTGTCGGAGATTGCGAGGCAAAACTTGAGTAATTTTAGTCGCCGAAAAGTGTCCCTGCTCTCACGTAAGTATGTTCCAAAGCTTTGGAGTTTGCTAGAGTTCATATAGAATGACCAGCTGAAAAGTTGAGCAATATTTTTTGGACAGATGAATCCCAAGTTGTTTTATTTTGAGGCAAAGGATCATGTTCTTAAGACAGAAGACCCTCTAAAGCTGAATTCAATCAAAAATGCACAACAAAAAACATTAAACATGGTGGTTCCAGCATTATGGTATGGGCGTGCTTTTCCTACTATGGATTAGGACCCATATATTGGATCAGAACAATAATGATTTATATAGTTTACATTAATATACTCTAGGAAATAATGCTACCATATGTTTCTGAGGAAATGCCGCTGCTTTCTTTCTTGCAGCAAGACAATGACATGAAGCATATCAGCAAACTTGCAAAAAAGTGGTTTCAGGGCAAGAAAATAAACGTGATGGAATGGCCAGCTCAGTCCCCAGATATAAATCCAATCGAGAATTTATGAACAGATATAAGGAAGGGAGTATCCCATATACAGACAACCAGTAATGAAGCCCTATGGATAGCTGTTCAGCAAATCTAGAACTCAAGTCAATGCAAAAACGTTGTGCAGAGGTTATTACCAACAACGCACAGTGGCGCCCGTAGAGCAAACGAGTTTGCAAAAATCAAAATTTTCATGTGCGCCGACGAAGTTTTGAATAAACCCGTGTTATAGGAAACTTTTCAGCGATTTCAAATATGCTACTCTTAATAATATCACATTTTGAGTTTAGAAGATATAACCGCTCAAAGTTGACCGATTTTCGATTTTCAAAAAAACACACAATTTTTAGTCAATTTGTTGCGATTTCAGGTGTAATATCACGAAAAGTAGGTAACGAATCGCCTTATTTTTTATTTGTATTGATTGATGTATTTATTAAATGTATAATGATAAAAAAAATTAACTGTTTGCTTTGTGTTTCTCCTGGTAAATCACTATTTAAAAACTATCCGTTTTTTCACTATTTTTCAACTTTGACGGAAAATAAAAAAAATCTATATTTTTCAATATTTGCCATATTTGCAAAACATGTTCTTTGATTATTTCTTTATATAACTCAAAAGGTTTTATCTGCCCGTACGTGCCCGTTTGGCTTCTAGAGGTAAAAAAGGTTAAAAAGACATGGTTGCAGAAATTGTATGGCGTGCATCCCTTACATGTTTTGACTGACAGTAGTTTGATCTAATAGTTTGAAAATTGCATTTTAAGTCGGTTGTCTAAATGTGAGCCTCTGCCAAAGTCTACTCCCAATATTCTGTTACAGACACAGAATGCACAAAAAACTACTCATTGAAATTCACAGGTACGCACATCACTTAAAAATTAGTTTGGAGTACAAATGGTCAAGAACAATAATGACTTATGGTCCCTCCAGGTAGGCACAAATCTTATTTAGACACGGGCATAATATCAAAATTGCATAATTCAGCCCTAATCCATATGTATGCACGGAACAGGTAAATTTTTAGGTATGGTAGCATAAGCCTATAAATTGCAAAATAAGCATAATGCCTGGATTAGTCTACGACTGAAAGTTGGCGCAACAAGTACTGAAACCATGGCGTGAAACAATTTAGAATTATTTGAACTGTTTAGAAGGTCAACCACACCAAAGTTTTTCACGGAAGCTGCTTTAGAAGAACTTGATAGCTTATACGGAAATATTGAGAGAAGCGAAATTATAAAAAATAATTTTTATCTGATATATGCAAATATTAAGGCAAAATGGGTGAAATCTAATCGAACCACTCAGAACTTCAACTCCAAATACGAGTACTGGCTTAATGAAGACACTATCCTGGATATATTGGCAGTAGATAAACCCACCACATCAACCAGAGGAGCAAAAGGAAGGCCAAAAAAAAGTATTGAGGAGTGTTCAATTTTCACAAGAAAGAGGAAACTTGCCGATGCCACCAATGACTTGACCACGAAGCATTTATCGGACGCGCTGTCTATTAAATATACAAAGGATAGTGAAAGAGTTAGGTCGCAGATTACAAAATCTATTACTGATGCAAGCCCACTGCGACTAAAAAGGATTAAGGAAAGCATTCCCACGCCCACAAACGCACGCATTAAAAAGTATGGTTCCGAAGAAGCCTTGGCCTTGTTTATGGACTTACAACTTTCCAAAGAAAAATATGAGATACTACGGGCATCCTTGATGCGACACGGGGCTGACATTTTACCAGAATACAAGCATATTACGCAAGCCAAAATAAATTCACGACCACTGCATACAGAGTTTACGGAAGTCTCTGTGAAAGCCAATCTGCAGGATTTCATGGGCCATACAGCAAAACGGTTGTTGGAGAGTCTTCCTGAAAATGAGGTAAAAATTCTTCCTGAGAAACTGACATTGATCAGCAAATGGGGCAGCGATGGATCATCCGGACAAAGCGTTTATAAGCAAAGGATATCTTCCGATGACGCTACAATATCGGACGGAAATATGTTTATGGCATCTGTTGTTCCTTTGCGGCTAAAATCTGATGTTTCCGTATGCTGGAAAAATCCACGTCCATCACCAGTGCATTATTGCCGACCAATAATGTTTCAGTTTGCAAGGGAATCGGCAGAACTCATAAGGACCATGGTGAAGGACATTGAAGAACAAATAAGCAAGATTAAGCATACAAAGCTGCAAATTGGAGAAGGAAAATATATTGAATGCAATTACGATTTCCACCTGACCATGGTTGACGGAAAAGTCGTAGACGAACTGACAGTATCAACCTCAACATTGTCATGCCCGATTTGCAAAAAGATTCTAAAAACGAGGAGATTACGAATATGGAATGTCACCATTGCACGCAAGGATAAGGTGTATGGAGTTCTTGCTAAAACTGGCGTAGACCCTACCACAAGAGGAGGAAAACTTCGATGAAAATACGTCAATAAAGTATAAGGAAAAGATCAGAAAGAAGCAAATACAGGATGCTTTTTTTTAAACAAGTTGGACTAAAAGTAGACTGTCCCAAGCATGGATACGGTAACTCAAACGATGGAAACACTTCTAGGAGATTTTTTGAAAATGATGAGGCAGTAACTAGAATCACTGGAATTGACAATCAAATCGTGAAAAGATTGGGAACGATCTTGAATGTTTTAAACTGCAAAGAAAATGTCAATTCTACAAAATATGGAGAATATGCATCGAAAACTGCATCTCTTTTAGCAGAAATGTAACCACAGAAGAAGTTGACCCCGACCGTCCATAAAATATCGGCGCATGGCAAAGATATAATTGAGTACCAGTCTTTGCCAATTGGAGAGCTTTCTGAAGAAGTACAGGAGTCTCTTAACAAATTTTATAAAAAATATAGATTGCAGAACACATTCAAAGCATCAAGGGTAAGGCGAAATGAGGACCTCTTCAACATGTTGGCAGCATCTTCCGATTACTTCTTCCCTGCCCCATGTGAAGTCACGAATAGAGTTAGAAAATAATTATAGTTTAGAAATGATTAGTCTTTTAGATATACCTTCTCTTACGAATTGTGATGAATATTTTACAGAAAATTGAAAAAATAAATTTAAAAAAGAAGTAATTTTTTTTAATTTGTTGGGTAATAATTTAAAAGAAAAAAAAATAAAAACAATCTAAAAATGTAAAATTAATTTTTTTTAGTTACCACAAAATTGATTTTTCTACAAATTTTAACTTTGATAACCCATAAGTAGGCCCCTACAAAGCGTAGCAAATGCTCATTTCATAGACTGAACAGTTATCTATCATATGCTGTTTAAACTGTTCAATTACGTTATTCGGTTCAAAAGATATGATTTTTGCAACGAAAAAACTCAAATGGCGCCACTGTGCAACGGGCACGCAACGAAATATTAATTTCAATATGAGAAGATATCATAAAAATATTTACTGAGTTCAAAATCGTTAATTTATTTTTATTTATTTTTAGTTTAAGTATTTATTTTTAATACAATAAGAGCTGCAGTGCTATTTTTTGACTGAGTGCTTTTAAAGTTGCTGTAAGAAAGTTGAATGCATTTGAAATAAAATAAAAAACCAAATCAACAGTTTGTTATTTAATATTGTTTCACAGTCTTGTGATAGTATCTTATGTATTCAGTATTAAGTATTCAGTGAAATCAGTTTACAAATATTTATCTAACAAAATTTGTTTTACCGTGATGCTATTTTTTGACCGTATACTCTGTATAAAAAAACAAAAGATATTAGAAAGGGTTACAACCCTTACTAAATTTCGAGTGCAATAAAAACTGTATTTTCAATGTTTAATTTTAATACAAAAAAATATCATATATTCCTATTAAAAAATTATAATTATATACAGGGTGGGCCAAAAGTCAACATGGGGTTTAAAAATTTAAAAACTTTTGCGTTTATATACAGAGTGAGCTAGAACTTGCCATGGAGATTAAAAATTTAATAACTTTTTCGTTTATATATATATTTTATTTTTAGATTATATATGTAGATAACACCTGGAGAATAAATAATGGAGAGATTCACAATTGAACAAAGAACTAGAAGATTAGAATATTATTATTTTCCATACTTAGTTTAACAAAAATCCATGTTGTATATTTTATAATCTGAAAAAAAAAAACAAAAATTAAAAAAAAATATATAAACGAAGACATGATAAATTTTTAAACCCCATGGTGACTCTTGGCCCAGCCTGTATTAAGAAGCTTCATTTATCGATCATATTTGTATGGGATTGCCTCTTAAATTTTTGAAATTAAAATTTCTTTTATGCACACTGCTTGTCTACTAATAAAAATAAAATTATTGATACGCATACTTTTGCCTACTTTTTATGGACAGGGTAACCATCATCGGGAAAATCCGGCTATAAAACGAACCAGCCACTATAGCAAAAAATGCTGAGATACGTTCTCACCAAAACGGAACTCGAGTATTATGTTTGTTTTGAATAAAATTTTAAATGCAGCTCCATGTTATTAAAACACACGAGTTATTAAGCATAATAGTGAATATGTTTTATCATATTTGATACTCCTTGACTGAAATGTGAAAAATTAGCAAAAGAAAAAAAGAAAGGAAAATTGGTGGTTTTTTGATACTTTTCTACCCCATAAATATTATGTTGGGCTCTTACACTTTCGTGTTCTATAACATATCCAAGTTTCATGGCGATCTCTAGGCGTTCCCCATGGGACGTTTAATATGTTAAAAATATTTTTATATTTTAAATTATTACTTCAAAAGTGATCTCAAGTTGGTGACGGTTACGAAACCGAACTTAGGAGTTGCATTTCATGTCTACTTTTCTAACTACACTCTTTATTTTGGAAAATAAACACAATCTTAAAAACTTCCAAGTTATTCTATATTCTTTTTTAAATTAGATTTGTTTAGAACAATTGAATTTGCACTCATTTGGTAATCAGTTAAATTCTAAATTCATTATACAGTTGTTTTTAACCCAATTTTAGACCCAAAAATATTTTAAAACTTTTTAATTTAAATCAAATAAAATCACAAAGTACTAATAACAATTTCATTAAAAATTTCTAATATCAAAACTTGATTAACACCCCTTTTTCCTACAACTAAAGATAAATATAAATAAAAATAAAAATAAACTACATTCAAATGGAAATAAACTAATTTTGAATTACAAACAAAAATCATAGAAGCATAAATATTTCATAACAACGAATGCAGAGAAACAATTGAAAATTTATAATAAATTGGTAAAAGGATAACAAAAATAGAAAAAAAAAACACAAAATTAAAATAGAGAAAAATGGTAAATGCAACAAATGAAAATTTGAAGGGTCAATCAACAAGACACAAAAAAAAGGATTTTAAATGGATTTTTAACAATAATGATGATGATGATGATGATGACGACGACTCAAAGATTTGAATGAAAGACAAAAGTGTGTAAGGATGTGATAAACAAAATCCAAAGGCTAGAAAATTAAATCAAATATTTCAAATAAATGAGAGGCAGGAACTTAGAAATACGAATATTACAAATGAATTTAAAAAAGTATAAAACAAACAGCAGTCAAATAATAAAAATACCAAAAAAAAAAGGTTTATCCCGCATAATGAAGCAGTTTTATTTTTTTTTTTTTATAAATAATAAAATAAAGAAAATCCTTAGGAAACAAAACAAAAAACCAAACTAAAGACGCGAAAGAAAAAACCCAAAGCATCATGGCTTTATACCCCTTTTTTCTACTTTAAAGACAAGCACATGATTTCACAACTTCATTTTCCCGCTCCCTTTTTTTAAAACACTACTAATGAAAACCGGAAAAGGCTTTAAACCAGAAAAATCGACGACTTTAGAACTTCAATAATTTGGTAACTTTAAATAACAGAACACACATGAACACATCACATACACAGTTAGGATGGATATAGAATGGAAAAAGGTCAAATAGTGTTTTCTAAACTTTAAATCCCTTTAAAACCTTAACAAGTGAGCAATCCTCACATATAGAAAAAAATAACATTCTTGCACATACTTTTTAAAAATTAAGGTGACCAACTCTAGACATAACTATACACTAACCAAAATTGTCAAAATATTATATATAGTGAGAATTTTTTTCGTTAATCGCAAACATTTGTATCCAATGTTTCGTTCGTTCCGATTCTTCCCTATAGCAAGAGGGCATTTATTCGAATTGTATCGGAGAGTGAAAATACCCTTGTTGGGTGATGCCATTAGCATATCATATGACTCTTTGATTTCTATTTTATAGGTTCAGTTAGATCTTAGAAAGCTGTCCTCAAGATGTGAGCCGCATTTTCTCAGAAGTGACCATATATATCGCAGTGTTATATGAAGGTGGATGAGAAATGGCTCTCCATTAAAACAGACCGGAACCCAGCAACAATATACATAGAAGGTTTCTCTGGGCAGAACCGGCTCCAAAGAATGCCGATTTATTTTATCGGCCTACAAACTTATTTGGAATGCACTTGGTATAATTCACATAGAAGGTGACCCTATAAAAGTAAGCGATTCAAAATGGCATTCGGTAAAGGAACATGATAACAGAGTTCTTGTGGAATTATCTAGATGATATGGATCTAAAACACATGAGATCTCAACAAAACGGTGTCGCCTAGTGCGGTTTAACGGCGTGCGATTTCTTTCATTGTGGTTTTTGATATCTCAGGTTTATGTGAATAAACCACCAAGAATTCTTAAGCTTACGGAAAATTTCATCAAAGGAATAAGGGCCAGTGCTCAGAGCTGCGGAGGCCATATGCCGGATATTTTATTTCGTACATAACAGAGTGATACAAAAAAGAATGAAACAGAAATACCTGAGATCCAAATCTTTTTTCTGGTAGATCTTGTCGAGTACTACAGGACTCTGTCCTTGAAATTTGTGTTTTGAGTAATTCATCAAACTGAAAACCATAGAGCTTAGCTATTGTAATTTGTGAAATGGAATCATACCTTCTCTTGCCGTAAACGTAACGTGTTATATTTTTAAATGCAGAGTTGAGTTTATCTCCACTAGCAGCATCACATTCAGCAAACAATTAACATCCATACATCAGAATTGGCATTAAATAGGTTTTTGCAATAAGTGATCTAATATTGATGGGTGTGCAATCGTGCGTTGACCAAAGTGTTCTTAGCATCGAAAAAGTTCTACCACATGCATAGTTAATGTGGTCGGACCATGTAAGAGTATTGTTGAAGAAGATTCCTAGATTTTTTGCTGAATTTACAGTTTCTATGCGTTCATTATTAAGATTTAGGTCATGTATATAAACAGTTCTATTAAATCGTGTTTGAATAACAAGGCATTTAGACTTCCTTGGATTTATGCTAAGTCCATTTGCTGTAGCCCAGGTATTAACCCTCTGAAGTTCCTCATTCAAAATTGTGATACATTGTTGAATCATAGAAACGTTACAGCTGATGTAAAGTTGTACATCGTCGGCGTACATTCTTACTTTAAGATAACTGAAGTTGGTTCGGTAGATCATTCGCATAAAGAGGAAACAGAAGAGGGCCTACAATTGATCCTTGCGGAACACCTCTTCTAACTGGCAGTAATTTAGATCGGGTTGAAATACTTTGAACAAACTGATATCTATTATCAAGATAGGTCGATATTAAACGTGTGGCAGTAGTTGAGAAATTGAACATGTTTTTAAGCTTATAGCATAAAATATTGTGATCAACAGTATCAAAAGCTTTCGAGTGATCTAACAGTATTAAAAAAATTGTCTTCTCTACATCAATCTCTTTCCTTATATCCTCCGCTACATCTACCAAAGCAGTAATACAGCTATGTTTTCTTCGAAAACCGGCCTGACGATCTGTTAATAGATTGTATGTATTAAGATAAAGTGATATTTGTTCGTGAATGATTCTTTCAAAAGCTTTAGATAAAAAATGGTAATATTGCAATTGGCCTATAATCGGATTTCGTTTTGGGTATTGGGAAAATTTTTGAATTTTTGGCAAAATTTGAGGGAGAAGAATTTTGAGAAATTTAGGATGAATTTCGTCCGCTCCAACAGCAATTGATTTAATAGACATACAACTTTTCAAAACAACAATCTCATTTACACAATCAAAACTAAATTGGTTAATTGAGGGATCAAAGTGATTAAAAAGTAATTATTGTAGTAACTCATGTCTGCTACCACCATAGGAATATTAACGAACTGTTCATTTACAACGTCAGGATCAAAGGACACCGGTTCGTTTTTCATATCTTTGCCGATGCCAATTCCTCTAATCGTTTGCCACGTTTTTCTGGATCCTAAGGCTGATGAGAATTTATCGGCGTAGAAATTCGATTTAGCTTGCTTAATCATCTTGCGAGTTTCATTTCTTGCAGCACAGTATTCAGTATGTAAATTTGTCGTTTTAAACTTTTTCCAGCGAGAGTAAGCGAGGTCTCTTCGATTAATGGATTGTTTTATTCTATATGAGAACCATGGATTTTTCGTTGGACGTATTATATTAGTTTTTAGTGGTACTGATTGATTAAACAAATTTAGTATATTGCTTTCAAGGAATGATAGTTGATCATTCACCGAAATCATGTAATATATTTGTTGCCAATCAATTTTAGAAAATTCATCTTCAAGAAATGAGTAGTTTAAATTCTTGAAATCACGATATGTAATTGACTGAGTTGGAACATGCAATTTAAAGTTATACGTCATAAAAACTAGATCATGTTTGGAAAAACAGGGTGCAGAAATTTGATCGTAGAGGATAGCATTGTGTGTATCACTTACAAAGAACAGGTCCAGTAAGGTACGCTATTAGTTGTAAAATGAGTGGGTGTAGTTGTATTGGGAGATGTAAGTCCTAGCAATGTAATGTTAGTTATAAGGCTAAAATCGGTCAAGATATTGCAGTTGAAATCGCCAGCGATGACAATATCATCATACATTAATATTTGATTCTCAACAACTGTTAAAAATGATTTCATGCGTATATTTTTATCAGGCCGATATACGCAGCCAACTAGTAATTTACTTTTCTGAGAAATGATCTCAATGAACAAATATTCAATCAAATCATCAGAACCTGAATAGCATAAAATATTAAATACTATGACCTTTTTCACATAAATAGCAACGCCGCCTGCATATCTTACTCTGTCGACTCTTAGTAGGACATATCCGTTTAAAGAAACTGATAAGTTAGTGTCATTGGAGTCAAACCACGTTTCCGAGACACATATAACATGTATGCCACAGTTTTCAAAAATAAATCTAAATTCGTCCATCTTGTTTCTCAAACTTTGAGCATTAATATGGCAAATCTGCAAACCATCACATTGTTTGGTCAAAATTCTGATCATATTTGCTGTGCCGTATTTGGAATTTATCCTGATGTTATTGAGATTGTGCATTAATATACACGAGTAACTGGAGAAAAATAACGCACAAATTATCACAAAAAGTAATATTTAAACAATAGCGAATATCGTTTAAAAATTTTACTGAATACCAAAATCGATAATTTTGTTTTCTTTTTCTACAAAGAAAAGCCATTTTTTTTTTTGCAATTTTTATTCTTTGCCGCTCAGAAAACAACTTAAAATTAGAACAAGTTCTATTCCTGAGCGGCATCGCTTAGACGCCTAGAAATACCACTCACATGCCGCTCATTGTGTGGCCATTTGAGTAGTATTGCATATGTTTTTATTTTTTTCCGCTCATCGCATGGCATCAATAAGCATCATGGCATCAATAAGCAAATCTAATTTCTAAACGTTTTCTATAAATGTAATATTTTCCATAATTTTCTTATTATTTTTTTATGTTTTGCCTAAATTTGTAAAAAAAAAAAATTAGTAAAATATTTTGTTTTATATATCTAATAAAAAAATTATGTTTTTTATTTACTATATAAAAAAATTTTCTTAAATATTGTGCATAAGACCCAATCGAATGGACCTCCACGTTTTTGATTATTGCCAAAAAAAAAAATTATGTCTTATGCATTACCCAAATATATAGGCTTCAAAATAAGTGATGATTAGTCCAAATTCGGATTTTCATTTAAAGTCATTCACTGAAATCCATATAATATCAATGCTAATGGAATTTCACTGGATATTTTCTGATTTTCAATTTAACATTTCAGGAAATTTTAATATCAAATTTATTTTTCAACTAAATTTTTGTTTATGGTAAATCTTTTTTTGTCCACCTCACAACTGGCCTCTCTAAACAGACGAACTGTTGTTGTTTTTTTTTTTCTCTAATAATCCCTGCCCTTTTTCTATTTGAACTCTAAAGTTAATCAATTTTTTGTTATGTTATTTTACTGTTCTAAGTAGGTTTAGGAATATTAAACTTTAAAAAAACAATTTAGTTTTTTTTTTCTTTGAAAGAGAAAGTTGAAAAATCCTTGATATATTTTAAAATTTTTTTAATACTTAGTTACAAAACAAAGCTTTTATGAAAATTTACTTTTCTACACACTTCAACCCTTTTTGCAAACGGCAATAAAGGCAATGGCAATAACAACAACAGCAACATCAACAACATCATCGTCGTTAGCTATTGTCCCTTTGTTCAGTCATTCATATTATACAGTTAGTCGCAAAAAACAAAAACACTTACTTATTCAGTCATTTCGGTGGAAACAATTCAAGTTGTTTTTATTCCTTTGCTTTCTTTCTTTTTGGAATTGCAGGCGGTGGTACACCATTTAAAATTAATTAAGGAAATAGAAATTATTATTAAAAAAATATATAAATAAAATATGTATAACACTTAAAGAAAAAAAATCGCCAAACAAAATGTTTTAAAGTTTGTTTTATTTATTTTCGAGTTAGTGAACAAACATTTAATATTTACTGTTAATAAAATATTTACTGCTACAATCGCAATCAACGAGCTATTCGGTTATTAAATTCATAGCAATTCGTTTGGAAATAAATTTTGTAGCAACAGAGAATCAGTTTTCTGTGTGCGGAGTAACTATAAGTACTTTATAATTTCTTTTCTACCAATTCCCTTTAAAATTGACCCAGCTATTGTTATACCAATTAACTCAGAATCATTTTCTGAGTCGATTTAGTGATGTCCGTCCGTCTCTCCGTCTGTGTGTCTATGTAAATCTTGTAATCACACTACTGATCGCAAACATGAAAACATTTTGATGAAATTTAGTATATACGCTTCTATCGGCCATAGGATAAATGCTTTAGAAATTTTTGAAAATCGGTTCATGTTCAGACCTAGTCCCCTTATAAATGACCCTTATTAGAACGACTTAAATTCTGTGGTTTTCTAGAATAACCGCGTATGTCATAAAATCAAAATGTTCAAGGGAGCCAAAAAAACGTTATATTTGAAATTATGGGCTCGATATAATGTTTTTAGATCTTTATATTTAACAGTCCTGTAAATATGGGCAATAAATACTTTATATAACATTTTGAGTCAAAAATCTTCAGAGATCCCAGAGAAGCACGAAAAAAACAATATGTAAATAACACTTACAGTGTGTGCAGATAAAACAACTTATATCGACAAACGTCGTTTCCTTTGAAAAAGAAAACTACCAATGCAACCACCCATGTAGACATAAGTTGTTGTTGCTTGAAAAATGGATTTCTTTGTTAATGTATCAACAATAATAGTGATAAAAAATAACAGAAATAAACGCACAAGTTTATATAAGTGGTTATAAACTGAAAAATAATCCAAAATTATTTAGCATTTTTTTCATTAATAACAACGTATGTCACTATGTGTCGTTTTCTGAAAAAATAATTTGTCAGCGATCAAACGTAGGTTGACATACGTCGATAGTACTGCAAATTAATTTAATAAACATTTAAGTTACGTCGTTTTTTAAAGAAAAAACTCAGCAATGGTCAATATTTTTTATTTTTAAATTAAACACATGTAAAGAGCGTTAAAAATTAATATATTTGGCATCGTTAACTCAAAACTGACAAAAATTGACATACGCGGTTATTTCAGAAAACCACAGAATTGTCTCAATATCCAAAATATGATATAGATCTCGGTCAAATTGCTGTTGTGTATGTTTATTACATCCATTTATCAGTAGTTCAAAAATAAACCCTACAGGACAATTCTTAGTCATAACGCTGCTACCCGATCTTCATTTAAATTTATAGAAAAATGTGTAGCATATATTTTTCTTAAATTTGGCTTGTGCAGGGTGGCCCAAAATTCCTCATGGGGTTTAAAAATTTAATGAGTTTTTCGTTTATATATTTTTTTCTTTTTTTTTCAGATTATATAACTAACACCTGAAGAATAAAGAATGGAGAGATTCACAACTGAACAAAGAACCAGAATAATGGAATATTATTATTTATATCAGCCATCAATTATTTTAACACAAATAGCATATCGTCGCCAAATTACTGTCAGAATTGGGCCCTCTGAAACAATGATTCGTTGCTTAGTTGATCGTCACCACCAACATGGCCCCGTAAGAGATTTGCCTCGAACCGGTAGACCACGTTTAATTCGCACTGCGGAAAATATTGAACGTGAAGAGCAAGGTGTTAAAGGAACACCAGAAATATATGTCTAGTGTAACAAAAATTAAAAAACAATTTATAAACGAAAAAGTTATGGTGACTTTTTTGGCCCATTGTGACTTTTGGCACACCCTCTAGATATTTTTACGGGAAAAACGTAAGTTTAGTAAATGTGGTCATGGTCGGTCCATTTTGCGATCTAGGCGTAATATAAAAATAGAATCCAAAATTTTTCATATCTGTGGAACACAAATTTACAACAATGCTACCCAAATTTGGCATATACTTCTTTTCTATATGCAATTAATTGGACCTAAGACCATTTCATTACACTCATGTTTTAGGGTATCGTACAGTCGATCTAAACCAACTATAATTTTCCTGCTTGCCTTCAAACAGAATAGTGGGAATTAGTAAAGCAGTTGAAAAATGTTCAGAAACACCTGCAAAAAATTATTGTAGTCTATCAATCATTTCTTGTTGGCAAATGCTTAGACTATAATTTGGAATGATACCGACTCCGTAATCTGGGTAGCTGGACGCCAAGGGTCCCTGGTAATGAGAAAGCAGATGAACTTGCAAAACTTGGTGCTGATAGAAACTGCAGTTTTGTAAGTGTATTTCCACCGTCTGCGGAAAATTTCCCGAAAAAAATTTCCCAAATACAATTGCCCGAAAACAATTGCCCGAAAAAACAATTCCCCGAAAACAATTTCCCGAAATTACAATTTCTCGAAAACAATTTTCCGAAAACAATTTACCGAAATTACAATTTCCCGAGATTACAATTTCCCGAAATTACGATTTCCCGAAAAAAAATTTCCCGAAATTACAATTTCCCTATTTTTAGTTTACAACTTCCCATATATTCTTGATTTCCCCCATAAAAAAAACTTGCTACATACGATTCCTTGAAAAAACATTGTGACTTTGAATACTTCGGTATTCAGACTTCCCGACGGATAACGCTCACTTCATCACATCATGCCCATGCAGTAGCTGCTACGGAATCGTTATGCATAGCGAAGTTTTTTAGTTATTTGGGTTGTAATACTCAGTTACTATGCCACTCGAATTCCTGGATAGCGAAAAAGTTAAACCGAGGTTGCTTTTGAATGGTTTCTTGTATCATGACGACGGTCAGTCCGTTGATAGCGTTTATTGGCGTTGTATCCTTTATCGAGGAAGACATTGTACCGGTAGGGTCATAACAATCACAGTGCCGAAGCGGCTTTCGTTACTAAAGAAAAAATCGTTAATGAGCTGAAAGATCTTGCCCGGACCACTACATCAAGTGGTCATGAACTGATTGCTCGCGCTTCGGCCGGAATTTCTGATGATATTGTTTCGGAAATGCCATCAACAAGCTCTTTGAAGAAATAGTAATTTCGGGAAATTGTAGTTTCGGGAAATTGTGTTCGGGAAATTGTATTTCGGGAAATTGTTATTTAGGGAAATTGTAATTTCGGGAAATTGTGTTTGGGAAATTGTAATTTCGGGAAATTGTCATTTCGGGAGATTGTGTTCGGGAAATTGTAATTTCGGGAAATTGTTTTCGGGAAATTGTTTTCGGGAAATTTTCCGCAAATCTAATTCCACTGATTCCGTACTACAGAACCCTGTGAGACTGTGTTACAATCTTAGAGGAAATTATATATTATTTATAACCTGTCCTATTACCAGGAGTTTTTCCTCATCAAAAAAAGTTGCTGTCTACTGTCACAACTTCGAGAGGATTGTCATGCATTCACCGGTTTCGTTAGTGATGTCTGTCTTATCGGATTTCGTGCGAAAGTAATGGGATATATTTTTACCAACAACAGTTCCAGTAATTGCGCTGAATCCATATTCTAGGTCATTGCCACGCTTTGGTACGGATTCCTTATTGTGTTCTTTGTAAAATGGAGTTCAACGCTGAACTCGAGTTAAAGTGGCAAAAGTTGATTTGATGGCTGATAAAACTATTCACTATGGAGTTTTTCTGGTTAATCATTGAAACTGAAAAAAAAAGGTTAGTGGTACCGCTAATGCGAGGAGTCTTCCGAATGCATCACACCTAACGTAACTTAACGTTGACTAAGATAATATTTTTAATTGGGATAGTAAATAAAAATAAGATTTACCATTAAATGAGCCTTAAAATACTACATGGAGTAAAAACTCCGTGGCCTAGCAGTGAGAAACAAGTTTTTAAGATTTGAAATCAATTTTATTCTTCAACGTAATCTCCGTTAAGTGAAATGCACTTCTTCCAATGATCCTCTAACATCGTGATACCCTTGACAAAGTACGATTTGTCAAGTTGTTCAAAATACGATTTCTTCATTTGTGGCAAATCTCTTTCCGAGCCATTTTTTGAAGTTTGGGAACAAGTAATAATCACTGGGGTCAGATCTGTGGAATACGGGGAGTGGGGAAGCTATTCGTAATGTAAGGACTTCAATTATTTTCTCATTCAATCTCTCCAATACCTCAACAGTTTACTTGGCAGTTATTATTTTTCCTTTCTCCAAGTAATTAATAAATAGTAACCACTCCCCAGATTTTCTATTGGACTCCGGTTTATAATAAAGAATCCACGTCTCATCCATTGTTATAAATCGACGTTAAAATTCAGTTGAATTTACTTCAAACATCTACAAATCATACTTTGAATCACGAACACGTTTCAGTTTTTGTTCAGCTGTTAAAAATCGGGGCGCCCATCGAGCAGGAAGCTTTTTCATATGTAAATTATCACGTAATATATGCCGAACTTACTCTGTTGATATCTTTATGATGCCAAAATCTCACTGACTTTTATTTTTCAATCATCCAGTACAACTGATGCAGTTTTTCCTACGTTTTCTTCATTTCGACGACCAGGACGATCTGCATCATTTGTGCTCGTACGACCAAGTTTAAATTTGTAATACCACCTTTTTACCATTGAATATGACGGCGAAGATTTACCATAATATTTATCACTCCATTCTTTGGCTTGGACACTATTTTTCCCCACCACTAAAAAATGTTTAATCAAAACACAAAACTCTTGGCAATTTATAATGGTAACTTTTTTTGTAAGTAATGAAATGTTATGAAATTTTGACACAATTTTTTTTGCAGTTGTCCCTACTGAATATATAGAAAAAATTGGCACTTGTCACGCCATCTCTATGTGAGGCTACGTACTTTTCACTCCATATAGTATGCTTAAGATTGACTCTATTTTGCAAATCAAATAACAGCTTTCCAGAGCCCAGACTTGATATGTTAATTGTTTTAGAACCTTGATTTTCTCCTTAAAAATTTTAATAATTAAATTTAGTTTTCGATTACAAAAATATCAGGGATTAGGCTTTGCTTAATTTTTAAAATAGATTAAATTGAGCTTAGATTATGTTTTATTGACTTAATACTTTCAAAGGATTACATATTTCCAAAAACATTTCAATATTTATAAAGTCAAAAGGAGAATTGTGGCTATTTTATGCCATTTTCATTTTATATTTCCAGGACATAGTGACCACAATAATGTCGTTTTAAAACTTTATAATAAGATTATAAAAATACCTGTAAATTATGTCGATTGCACAAATATTTAAGCCATGATTGTGCGTATTAAATGGCCTATACTTACGATTTTATTTATACATTTACAAAACGATTAAGGTTAGATTTTGATTATAAAAATTGATTCGGTGGCATTTTATCTATAAACAGATTACAGAAAATGGTATATAAGGACTTAAAGTAATAAATGTTTTGATATTGACTTTAGAAAATTCAGACACATTTTTCATAATGAAATGCACGAATGTGGAGACCAAATTGATTGTGTAGATTTTTCATATAAGCTTATGCCCAGACAAGTTCTCGACTTTCGAAAGTGAATAGAGAGTCTCTGTAAAAAGGATCTAAGAGCTAAGATTCTTCAGCTAAGTACCTAGACAGGAAACATGACAATTCAGCCCAGATTTTCAAATATGTCAATCATACTTCAGTTTTTAAAGCACTGATTAAGTCAAAGCTGTAAAACTAAAGACCCATAAATTAGCTTAGATTTTGAGACACAGAAGAACTAGAAGTGGATTTAGATTTTACATAGTGTAAGACCTTAGCTATAAAACTAAAACAAAGCTTATCATAAATCCGTGACAGATTGTTAATTAATAAATTAAAAATAGTTTTTATTATAATTGTAAATGGTGTTCTTGTAGTTATAGCAAACACTTTATTCAATTTCGTTTTAGTTTCGGAATTTTGTATTGCTGTTTATACAACTCAAGCTTTTCCCATAAAAGATGGTGATGATGCCATTCATTCTTTTAGTATATGAACGAAGCGAATAAGTTGGTTGAATGGGAGGGCGGGGCGTTTGGTTTTAAAAATTCAAACTATATTCCTACAACGTATGAGCTTTAAAATAATTTCTTTAATTTGAAATTGTTGTTATTTTTTATTTTATTTGTTTTTTGCAATGTTAAAATAGTTTAAAATTTTATTATTGTTTTGCAATTTTGTTATTTTTTCAACAATTTCTTGTTTTGTTTTATTTTCTACCAATTTAGTTTTGTATTCTGACTTAGAGAGTGAAAAGGTAGCTTGTTTTCTTTTATTTTTGCAGAGAAAAATTTTATTATATATTGTTGTTTTATTTTGAATAAAATTGGGTTAAAGTTGTTGCTTTGCTTTGTTTAGAGCACTCAATTTTCTTTTTTTCTTTTTTTATAAAATAAAGTAAATTAAATTTGTTAATTGTAAACCAAATATACACTTGAGGGCATGAAACGAAAATGAAAAAAAAAAGAAATGTTTCAAATACTAAGTACTCACTTGTAATTTTATTTGGCAAGTGTATTTCAATTAATAAAATGGTTTTTTCGAGGTCTTTGTAAGGAAAACAAAGTAATTGTCACTTGAATTTATAAATAAATATCTTAATATCGATGGCTTAATATAAAAAAGGCTTAACTCAATTTTTTTCAAAATAGTGTTTTTTGTGACAAGTGTGGTACGTATGACACTTGACTCAGCTTTTTTTGTAAATGAGAAATAAAATGTGTTGCCTCTTTTTATTAAAAATTTCATTAAACCTTTTTTTGTATCTAAAATTTTACAGATTTTATTAAGTTTTTGCGTTCTTCTGTAAAGTAACAAAAAATCGAGTTACGCCATTTTTATATTAAGCCATCGATATATATTTACCCCTCATTAATATTTAATTTCATGACATTGTCGCCCATAATTTTAAGTATTAACATAATTACAGTCGTGTTTGGGTTTAGTGAACGAACACCTCGATATAAGGAACCAATAAATTTGTCCATCGTGAACAATCTAAAGAGTGAACAAAATTTTGGAAGCAATTTCAGGCAGAAAGCAAACAGAATCAGAAAGGAAAGCGAGTATTCCCAATTTGTGGGCAAAAGCGTGCTTTTTTATGCGTATTTAAAAGTTTCTGATCATGTTTTCGAGGAAGGTCATTTTTTTAAAAGAAAAATCTGAAATTGTTTTAAAAAATTGGAAAATCAACAATTTCAGACATAAACAAAAAGAGATGCAAACGCAAAACAGAATCAGAAACGAAAGCGGGTATTTCCAATTTGTGGGCGAAAACGTGCTTTTTATTGCATATTAAAAAGTTTCTGATCACGTTTTCGAGGAAATTCCTTTTATTAAAAGAAAAATCTGAAATTGTTGAAAAAAATTGGAAAATCAAGAATTTCGGATATAAACAAAAAGAGATGCAATATTGTCTTTCACCAGTCAAGGCGAGTATCCCTAAATGGAGCAAACATTATACAACTGGTATGCAAAGCAACGCCAAAAAAACTGTCCGGTCAGTAGGGAAATGCCGAAGGAAAATGCAATAAAGTTGCACACTGATATTAAGGAAATAGAAAGTAGCTTTCATGCCAGCTCCGGGTGGTTATCTGGGCTTAAATCTCGTTTTGGAATTCGACTGACAAAAGTGCCAGTTGAAAAACTCACGGAGTTGAACTATTTAAGCATTAATCTCAGCAATGTTATTCATGAGTTGAAAATTTCCAACGATAAAATTTACAACGCAGGCGACATAGATTTTTGTGGAAGATGCTTCTCCGAGGAGAAAACAGAAATGGCCAGAAAAACTTTTCTTTTATGCAAAAATGCAACTGGTCAACACAAAGTCAAATCATTAATAATTCGACGTGTACAGATGCTGGGCTCTTTTAAGGCGTATAATAGATTCTTTTATTTATATATTTTCGATATCCTGAAGGAGAATATATACTTATTTATATTGAATATCATGACTGCGCCAAGCACTTTACCATGCAGATAGGTGCACTCGAATATTTAATCTATTAGTTTATTTATTAAAAAAATTTTTATGTTTATTATTAATGCTTTATTAAGTCTTAATTTGTTAATAATTATGGTTCAATAATAATTGTTTGTTTATTAGTTCTAACTCTAATATATTATTTTTGATGTGTAAACATCTATACGCTCGGGTGGTGGGGGGGGGGGGGGTGGGTAAAATCCAATTTCACAATGCAGTCACAAAAACAGCGTAAGGGAAAATCTGTGTGAGGTATATTTAAGTGTATTGGTATATTTAGTAAGCAGAACCGCCGAGTTCGCTGTCTGTTTAGCAAAATCACACATCTTTTTCATTCATTTTAAATATTCAAGCTATTGATCGCTAGGTGTGCTGTGAGTTTAATATGTTCACAAACTTACAGAGTTGTTTTTTTTTAATATTCAAGTATATATTTGCTATTGCCAGAACTTTTTTAGTAAGCAGAACCGCCGAGTTCGCTGTCTGTTTAGCAAAATCACAAATCTTTTTCGTTAATTTTAAACATACAAGCTATTGACCGCTAGATGAGTTTAAAAAGCTAAATACTAAGAAAACTTTGAAGAAGTCAAAAATAAACTTAGGTATTTTTTTAATTACTACACCTTTTCCAATTGTATTTCAGAGAACATCAATTGAATTTCAGAAAGTATCAATTGTGTTTCACAAAACATTAATTGATTTGCAGAAAATATCAATTGTATTTCAGAAAGTATCAATTGTATTTCAGAAAACATCAATTAATTTTCAGTAATAAACAATTCTATTTCAAAAAGCATCAATTGATTTTCAGAAAATATCAATTGTATTTTAGAAAATATCAATTGACTTTCAGAAAATATCAATTGAGTTTCAGGAATTATCAAATGTATTTCAAAAAATATCAAATGTATTTCCGAAATTATCAAATGTCTTTTAGCAATTATCTAAGTTATTTTAGAAAATATCAACTGTATTTCAGAAAACATCAAATGTATTTCAGAAATCATTATATTTAATTCAGAAAATATGAATTGAATTTCAGAAAATATCAATTGAGTCTCAGAAAAATAACTAATATTTTTATTTTTTTACAGGAGAAGCAAAAAACATCATAAAACAAAAACTACTTTAAACTTTATACCCAAATTTTATAATCAAGCTGAAAAATAAAGATGGATTTTTATTTAAGAAAACAAATTTATGGTAAAATAGTAGTTTTTAAGTAAAAGGCCGTAACTGCAATACAAAAAGTCAATTTTGAACTTTTTGTCAGTTACGGCCTTTTGCATTTTAGGTGACGTTACAAACGTGTTTTTTCAAAATGATGACTTCAAAATCGGTCAAAATTCTATCGTGGTGCTTATATTGTAGCTGAGTAACAAATGAAGTCCTCATCTTCTTCGCCCTTATTAAAACAACCTTTTTAAAAGTACAATTTTAAAAAGGTATCTTTTTAAAAAAGTACCTTGATATTAAAAAGTACCTATTTATATAAAATTACCTTTGTTAAAAAAGTACCTTTTTAAAATGGTACCTTGCCATTAAAAAGTTCCTTTACATAAAAAATTACCTTTTTAAAAAAGTGCCTTTTAATAAAAGTAGCTTTTTAAAAAAGTACCTTCTCATTAAAAAGTACTATTTAATAAAAAATTACTTTTTTAAAAAAGTACGTTTTTAGAAAAGCATTTCTTAAAAGAAGTACCTTTAAAAAAGACAATTTTTTAACAATAAATTCCTTTTCTTAAAAAGCAATTTTTTTTTAAAGGACCTTTCCTTAAAAATAATACCTTTGCTTAAAGGAGCATATTTTCATCAAAAAGTGCCTTTTCTTAAAAAAGTAAATAATCCTATAAAAGACACTTTTCTTTAAAATGTTCCTTCCAATATATACATATACTATATGTTCTTAAATGTACTTTTTCTGAACAAAAGTTCATTTTCTTTAAAAGGAAAATTTTTTTTTTAAAAAAATTATATTAATTTGTAAGCACATATGTCTTCATAAAGTTAGTTTTCCTAAAAAAGTTATTTTCGTAGAAAAGAATATTTTTTAAAAAATAATAAATACTTTATTTATTCAGTACATTAAGTAATATTAAAAAGTACTTTTTCTTAAGTATCTCATCTTACAAAAGCATATTTTCTTACCCTCCAATTAGTGAGTCTGCTGTTGGCCTCAAAATAGTGATAAGGTCCGCAGGGACCTATAACAGTGCGAGTGTGCAGGTATTGCAACAATGTTGAATGCTCGCCACCAACTGCTTTGTTGCGCGTAAAGCAATACCCTCTGGTTTTACGCTGGCGTCCGTACTCCATACGACATTACTGGAATGACGGCCGATTTGATCATGGCGCAAAAGAAGTTGCAGTACCTGCTTTCGGTCTTGCTACCAGCTTCAAGAAAATTTAGCTTTTCTGCTTTTGTGCGTTTTAAATTATTTTATTTCACCTTTTACATTGAATGCTTGCATAGAGCTTCGCATCCTGGCATAGCTCGTTATCCGTCCAAGGGTGGCTCGTTCTTCAATATTAGCCCGTACTAATTGTGACGTAGGCAATTGCAAAATGAAAGTCGCTTATCAGTTTTTGTAACAAAACTCATTAGCGATTTTGTCAAGGTCCGTAGGGACCTTTTTCAGTAATCCACGTACTAAACGTCATTAAACCTCAATAAAATGTAAACTATTGCCTGTATCGCTTTAAAACCAGCTTTAATAGAATCAGCTTACTTTTTCTTGGAATAAATTTACAGTTCGAGTATTCAACCCATACACCACTAAGGAGTTGTGAGAGTTTCAAAATAAAAAAGGTCCCCTGGAACCTCTCACAAACAGAAGAGTTAAAAAAGTTCCGATTCTTAAAAAAAAATATCTTTTCTTAAAAGATTATATTTTCTGATAAAAGTACATTTTCTTAAAAAATGTGTTCGTGCCAATGAACATAAATTCCGAACCCTGCTATGCATTAACGCCCCATAACGCAGCAACAAACGAACGGTCACAGAACATAAAACAAAAAAAGACAAGAAAACTTCTACAAGTAATCGTCATAGACAACACAACATTTTTTCATCTAAAAAACAACGTACATAAGTCTCGTGAACAAACACTCATCATAAATAAATATAATAAATACATATAACAAATAATTATAAAACCAAAAGGTTAACAAAATAAAATATTATAAAGTTTTAGTTGCAAGACTTGTATTTACCTGGCAATATCCCTATATACCCAAGGTTTGTTGACCCCTTAAACTATCCCCCTCGAACCCGTAAATTCAAAATGTCTTTCCTTTAAAACATTGTTTTTTATTAAAAAGAGAATTTCCTTTAAAAAGTGCACATAGAAAACAGACTCATTGCGGCTACCGAATTTATTGCCAACCGAATTGCGATTACAATTCTATTGTCTTAACAGTAAATATTTTATCGTAATAGAAAATTTACAGATGCTATTAAATTTATTTTAATAAAAGAATAATTCGGTTGGCAAATATTTTTTCTGTGTGTACCTTTTCTTAAAAATATATTTTCATTATCTTTTTAATAGTATTAAAATGTTGTATAATTTTATTGCTAATATTGTAAGAATTAAATGGATTTGGTTTCGGATTTTCCAGACTCAGTCTGATATGGTGCTTTAGTTTTACAAGTAACTTATGCCTTGAAAAAATTATTAAATTCTTATGGTTTTACTTTCATTTACATTTCTCAAAAATACCTCATTTAATAATATAACCAAAATTATTTCATGCATTTATATACATTATTTAAAATCTCTTTGAAAAGGATCATAAAACCACATTGTCATTTAAGACCAAAAAAAAAAAGATAAAACTAAAACATAATCGGCATTTAATTCTTTTTTTCTTTTATATTATTCATGCAATTATAAAATTATTGTTGCATGTTACTGAAAAAAAAAAACATGTAATAACGAACATACATTAACTAAACTCGAAAATGTTTTTGAGTTTTATTTAATGTCTCTTATGACACAAACACTCCTGCTGTATATCATGTTTCCCACATGCATAATTTCACGCATTATAAACGATTTAGAATAGAAAATAGAAGAGAAAAAACGGAACGCTTGAAAAGTTGGTCCTTCATCAGTGAGTTAACAAGCGTTAAGGTTATAAAATCACACACTGTGCAACAAAAGAATTTAAGAAATAAATAAAAAAAAAAAGGAATAACAAACTTGTAATACACAGTAAACAAATCATCATTTTCATACGAGCAGCATTCAGAGAGTTGTTACTACTAGTCTGGACGAACGCAAACATTTTAATTTAAAACTCCTATGTGACAAATCTGTAAAACAAGAATTTTTTCCGAAAGTTTATGGTTAACGGTAGTTAAATTACGCCGAAGATGTATGTAGTGGAACATAATGTTGATAAAATGGGGTAACAATAAAAAAGATGTTACTTAACAAATGTACCATGATGAAAAACATGAAGAAAAACCATAAAAATTATTTAATTGGATGATTTGGAATTCTGACATTCAAAAAACTAAAGTCTTACTGAAAATCGTAAATAGATTTAAGGTAATAAAGAAAAATATTTTGATTAAAACTGGACACAATATAGAGCTAAGTTTAGGGGGGCAAGATTGTCACTTTAAATGTTATAAGCCCTAAGCTAAGTTTTGATTTTAAGTAGTACTGGTAGTTTCTATTTCCAAAAACTTTTTCTTTTTTAATATATAAAAACAAATAATATTATTAACAAATATAAACAAATGGAGTAACAAAAAAACATTAGTAATCCCTTTACATAAAAGAATAATAACGAACAATAACTA
This sequence comes from Cordilura impudica, assembly GCA_963682025.1. Taxonomy (NCBI): domain Eukaryota; kingdom Metazoa; phylum Arthropoda; class Insecta; order Diptera; family Scathophagidae; genus Cordilura; species Cordilura impudica. Next base: position 220,961,853 of record OY821519.1, on the reverse strand, counting down.
AAACAGTAGTATGCCTACATTGTTGAGTGAAAATGATAGTGAATAAATTGATGGTTACTGGTAGCAGGTACCAGACACAAATGCAAATAAATGGACGTTGACTAAATCACCTAATAAAAAGTTTAATTTAGATGAAATTGGTACATCAAGAGAAAACTATTTAAATTACTCGATGATGATGTAGCAATATAGGAAGGACAAGATGAAGCAAAAACTGAAGAAAAAATTTATCGCACTCCAAAGTCTCCACCAATCTGTATGCCTTATATCTTAGACGTAAGTAATGGTTAACAATATTAGTAGTCAGATATGTAGTACGGCCTTGATTCATAAATCGATGAGAGAAATCAAATTAGATTGATAACATCGTAAGACAAATTTTAATTTTTTTTTAACACATGAACATGACCTAATACACGTGAAACTAGAGGCCCTCTGGAGTAAAACTGCGTTTACAGTTTGTAATTCCCTCATAATTTGTCCTTTTTAGAGGACTTTAAAGTTTTAAAGGACATTTAAATAGAAAACAAATATATATATATTTCTACTCATCCTACGATACTGAAATAAAAAGCAAATGAAAGAGGAGACTCTCCCCAATTTTGCAAAAATATTTGTTTTGTTATATCAAGACAAAAGGACCTTATTGAAGTCCTTTCAAAATTTTGTCCTTTAATATCCTTGGGAATTTCCAGCCATTTCATCCAGAAAAAATATATGTTAAGGACATTAATGTACGCCAACACGTTGCTGAATTTCATTCTACTCACTTTGTTAGTTTAGTGTAGAAATAATTTTAACTTCTACTATACAAAAAAAAAAATTTATATGTAACTCCGTAATATTAACCAATTTTCTTTAAATAAAATCTAACACATGAACAAGTGGATATATACATAAAACTGGACCCCCGGTGAATTAATAGTACGTTCACAGTTTTTCATTCGGTGATCCGGTCTCCCTTTAAGAGTGCTTTTAAGTTACAAAGGACATCGAAGTTTTAAAATTTGTTTAAATACTTATGTTTGACCTACGATACTGAGAAAGACGTCAAATTTCTGATTTATAAAGCCGGCCACAAAACAATTATCAGTTCTAAAACTATTAATGTAGAAACACAATTGGGGCTTAGCAGGTTTTTCTATACGATTTGACATAAACTAACTGCCGAGCAGCACAGCAAAAAGCAATTCCGAAATTTTGGCATCCCGTTTACAACAATAGAGACTGGTTTCTGAAGATTTTCGCGTAACTTCTTCCCGAAAGCGCTCAAAACAAGTGTCTTTTGATGAATGCTTTAAAGTTGACGATCAAACTGGGATTACGTATGCAGTAGATATTGAAAATCTTTTTGAAATCATCGGCCACCCCTATAACCCGGATAAGTGGCGCCTCTTTATAGATGGTTCTGTGAAGAGTCTTAAAGGCGTTTTACTACATAACGGTAACGCCTTTCCGTCACTGCCTCTCGTTTATGCTACTGATGTAAAGGAAATATATGCAAACATGTGCAATATTCTTAAATTAATTAATTATGACCTCCATGGATGGGTGATATGTTGTGATCTCAAAGTGGTTGCTATTATAGCAGGGCTTAAAACAGTATATTCAAAGCATCAATGTTTCTTGTGTCTCTGGGAAGGTAGATATCGTGAATTACACTATACTGATCACGAATGGCAGCCCCGCATAACCACATGCCTCTAGTGCCTTCGTCGAAGATTATTCTTCCACCCCTTCATATCAAATTGGGGCTTATTCGAAATCTTATTCGCGCTCTGGCTAGTGAAGGAGAAGCCATGATGCAGCTTAAGACGATTTTCCCAAAATTAAGCAATGTCAAAATTGATGCTGGTAAGTTATAAATTAGCATGTATAAACTCTAAAGCTAAAAATATTTCTTTTTTTAGGTGTACTTAACGGACCACAATTAAAGAAATTGATGAATTGTAAGGAGTTTCTGAATTTTCTTACAACAGTGGAAAAAAAGCGTGGGATTGCTTCAAGGATGTAACAACAAATTTTTTGGGCAACAATAAATCAGAAAATTACAAGGAGATTGTCCGTAAAATGGTCTGTAGTTTTGGTGAAATGCGTGTCAACATGTCACTCAAAATACATTTTTTGGATAGTCACATTGATTTTTTCCCAAGCAATTTGGGTGATTTTAGTGACGAGCATGGTGAACGATTTCCCCAGGATCTCGCCACAATTGAAAATCGGTTTAAAGGAAAAAATACTTCCCATATGTGTACAGAAATGTATACGGTTTACCTGAGAGGGATGCTAATATCCAAATTTTTCGGCCAAGTCGAATTTTACTTTTGTACTTGTTTAATATTAAAAAAAAAATTAAAAAAAAATACTAAAAATACTATTAATTCACCGGGGTCCAGTTTTATGTATATATCCATTTGTTCATGTGTTAGATTTTATTTAAAGAAAATTGGTTAATATTAGGGAGTTACATATAAATTTTTTTTTGTATAGTAGAAGTTAAAATTATTGTTACACTAAACTAACAAAGTGAGTAGAATGAAATTCAGCAACGTGTTGGCGTACATTAATGTCCTTAACATATATTTTTTCTGGATGAAATGGCTGGAAATTCTCAAGGATATTAAAGGACAAAATTTTGAAAGGACTTCAATAAGGTCCTTTTGTCCTGATATAACAAAACAAATATTTTTGCAAAATTGAGGAGAGTCTCCTCTTTCATTTGCTTTTTATCTCAGCATCGTAAGATGAGTAGAAATATATATACTATATATTTTTTTTCTATTTAAATGTCCTTTAAAACTTTAAGGTCCTCTAAAAAGGACAAATGATGAGGGAATGACAAACTGTAAACGCAGTTCTACTGCAGAGGGCCTCTAATTTCACGTGTATTAGGTCTTGTTCATGTGTTAAAAGTAGTAGACTCTTATACAACAATTGTGAAATATTTTGAATCAAAACCTATTAGTTCTCATACTTATTAGTTGAAACTGGAGCGAACTAATAGAGTTGTAAATTTTGTAAGTTTTACAAGTTTTCAACTTCTATTGCAGATATAAAAGCTGAATTATTGTCGTTGTTAGGAATGTTGTTAGCGTAAAAAGCCGTGCTGCAAAACTACCATTATCTGTATTTGTCATATAAATAACTTCAGCGCTATTCTGAGTTCTACAAACATCCTCAAAAATGATGTCAGTTTGTTGTCATGTATGTCACGACTGCTTTTTTCTCCTAATTATTAATAACAATAACACTTTCTCACTTTTTATAATGGTAAATCTGCATAATTATGTATATTTTTTATTAACAATGAAAAACTTTTACTGTATAATATTGGATTACAAAGATCACTGAATGTCATGTCTGTCACTATAGAATTAACCTAATGCGATAGTTTCAATTGAAGCCCCCTACAAAAAATTTACGGTTTGGTACAATGCTATCGTTGCCAGCAATATGGGCATACCAAATCCTATTGAAAAAAAAAACATTTAGATGTGTTAAATGGAGATTATAACACCCTACAGCTAATTGTACCAAAAACCTATATATGTCACCAAGATGTTTGCAAAATCATACAGCTAACTACAGAAGGTGTAATATTTACGAAGAATTCTTATATCAAAAAAGAACAGAAAACGTTTGGATGCAGGGTCAGTCAAGAAGTCAACAAGTTCAACCAAAATGTCATGAATTCCCACAAGTAAACTTCTCATAACCCAACAATAACAAAAGAGGCAATATTTCATACTCACAGGTGGCAAGACAACAATTATCAGTTCTAAAACTATTAATGTAGAAACACAATTGGGGCTTAGAGGGTTTTTCTATACGATTTGACATAAACTAACTGCCGAGCAGCACAGCAAAAAGCAATTCCGAAATTTTGGCATCCCGTTTACAACAATGGAGACTGGTTTCTGAAGATTTTCGCGTAACTTCTTCCCGAAAGCGCTCAAAACAAGTGTCTTTTGATGAATGCTTTAAAGTTGACGATCAAACTGGGATTACGTATGCAGTAGATATTGAAAATCTTTTTGAAATCATCGGCCACCCCTATAACCCGGATAAGTGGCGCCTCTTTATAGATGGTTCTGTGAAGAGTCTTAAAGGCGTTTTACTACATAACGGTAACGCCTTTCCGTCACTGCCTATCGTTTATGCTACTCTCTACTCTATGCTATTCTTAAATTAATTAATTATGACCTCCATGGATGGGTGATATGTTGTGATCTCAAAGTGGTTGCTATTATAGCAGGGCTTAAAACAGTATATTCAAAGCATCAATGTTTCTTGTGTCTCTGGGAAGGTAGATATCGTGAATTACACTATACTGATTACGAATGCATAACCACATGCCTCTAGTGCCTTCGTCGAAGATTATTCTTCCACCCCTTCATATCAAATTGGGGCTTATTCGAAATCTTATTCGCGCTCTGGCTAGTGAAGGAGAAGCCATGATGCAGCTTAAGACGATTTTCCCAAAATTAAGCAATGTCAAAATTGATGCTGGTAAGTTATAAATTAGCATGTATAAACTCTGAAGCTAAAAATAGTTCTTTTTTTAGGTGTACTTAACGGACCACAATTAAAAAAATTGATGAATTGTAAGGAGTTTCCGAATTTTCTTACAACAGTGGAAAAAAAGCGTGGGATTGCTTCAAGGATGAAACAACAAATTTTTTGGGCAACAATAAATCAGAAAATTATAAGGAGATTGTCCGTAAAATGGTCTGTAGTTTTGGTGAAATGCGTGTCAACATGTCACTCAAAATACATTTTTTGGATAGTCACATTGATTTTTTCCCAAGCAATTTGTGTGATTTTAGTGACGAGCATGGTGAACGATTTCCCCAGGATCTCGCCACAATTGAAAATCGGTTTAAAGGAAAAAATACTTCCCATATGTATACAGAAATGTATACGGTTTACCTGAGAAGGATGCTAATATCCAAATTTTTCGGCCAAGTCGAATTTTACTTTTGTACTTGTTTAATATTAAAAAAAAATACTAAAAAAAATACTAAAAATACTATTAATTCACCGGGGGTCCAGTTTTATGTATATATCCATTTGTTCATGTCTTAGATTTTATTTAAAGAAAATTGGTTAATATTAGGGAGTTACATATAAATTTTTTTTTTGTATAGTAGAAGTTAAAATTATTGTTACACTAAACTAACAAAGTGAGTAGAATGAAATTCAGCAACGTGTTGGCGTACATTAATGTCCTTAACATATATTTTTTCTGGATGAAATGGCTGGAAATTCTCAAGGATATTAAAGGACAAAATTTTGAAAGGACTTCAATAAGGTCCTTTTGTCCTGATACAACAAAACAAATATTTTTGCAAAATTGAGGAGAGTCTCCTCTTTCATTTGCTTTTTATCTCAGCATCGTAGGATGAGTAGAAATATATATATATTTTTTTTCTATTTAAATGTCCTTTAAAACTTTAAAGTCCTCTAAAAAGGACAAATGATGAGGGAATGACAAACTGTAAACGCAGTTCTACTCCAGAGGGCCTCTAATTTCACGTGTATTAGGTCTTGTTCATGTGTTAAAAGTAGTAGACTCTTATACAACAATTGTGAAATATTTTGAATCAAAACCTATTAGTTCTCATACTTATTAGTTGAAACTGGAGCGAACTAATAGAGTTGTAAATTTTGTAAGTTTTACAAGTTTTCAACTTCTATTGCAGATATAAAAGCTGAATTATTGTCGTTGTTAGGAATGTTGTTAGCGTAAAAAGCCGTGTTGCAAAACTACCATTATCTGCATTTGTCATATAAATAACTTCAGCGCTATTCTGTGTTCTACAAACATCCTCAAAAATGATGTCAGTTTGTTGTCATGTATGTCACGATTGCTTTTTTCTCCTAATTATTAATAACAATAACACTTTCTCACTTTGTATAATGGTAAATCTGCATACTTTTACTGTATAATATTGGATTACAAAGATCACTGAATGTCATGTCTGCCACTATAGAATTAGCCTAATGCGATAGTTTCAATTGAAGCCCCCTAAAAAAAATTTACGGTTTGGTACAATGCTATCGTTGCCAGCAATATGGGCATACCAAATCCTATTGCAAAAAAAAACATTTAGATGTGTTAAATGGGGATTATAACACCCTACAACTAATTTTACCAAAAACCTAAGAACGTCACCAAAATGTTTGCAAAATCATACAGCTAACTACAGAAGATGTAATATTTACGAAGAATTCTTATATCAAAAAAGAACAGAAAACGCTTGGATGCAGGGTCAGTCAAGAAGTCAACAAGTTCAACCAAAGTGTTATGAATTCCCACAAGTAAACTTCTCATAACCCAACAATAACAAAAGAGGCAATATTTCATACTCACAGGTGGCAAGACAACAAATAGTGCTGAAAATAGGTTTATGGAGAAATTATAACGGATGATGAATAAACTTTTTGATATGATGACACAAAGTATGATGAAGCTATGCAAATATATCTTAGAATTGCGACATGGAATTACAATGGGGCTTCAAATCATACCAAGGAAATACAAATTTTCCTTAAATCTAATTATTTGGATATTCTACTAATATCTGAAACTCACTTTACAGAAAATACTTGTTCAAGCCAATCATTCCGATGGAAAGGCACACGCTGGCTCTGAAGTATTGGAAAAATCTTATTTAAAATTCGAAGCTATGAATCTAATAGCTTGACCAATAAATTGATCAGGTGGTTTTAAAATCAAATTCGGTTTACTTTCCACCTAGATATGGTTTATCTGTTCAGGATTATGAAAACTTTTTTTAGTAAACAGATCACAACCCTATAATTTTAAGCTTAAGTACCATTTTCCAAAATGAAGTCAAAAACTGCAAAATAATCTTACCAAACACAGACCTTGACTCTTTTAGATAATGGATGGTTATAAATTTAGAACTGTTGAAAAGTTAAAAATCCTTACTCATGAAGCCATAGTATTTTCTACCGCACAAATATCACAGCAAGATGGAAGTAATGTTGCAATATCGGCAGAAATAAGGGACTTAAAGAGAAAAAAATAAGACAGAGCAGACTAAGCAATCGACTACAAATTCGAGAGATAAAGCTAATTACAACAGAGTTAGCAAATTTTTCAGAAATTTCCACATGACTAACAACAGTGAATATAGCTTATGGAAAGTCACAAAGTGCCTCAAGAAATTCAATAAACGTAATATCTATATATAAATAGGTCTGGCGATTTCTTGTAACTGATGATTTATTCAACAGTTTTCTCCCGATTTTGACCAAACGTATCTCATTTTAAAGGTATTTCTTTTTAGCTGTCCACCAGACTTACAGATTTTTAAAGTTTAAATTTTTTTGGTGTTCTGCTCATTTAAAGTTGCTACTAACACATAAATAATGTGTCTGCACAATAATAGTTGTGTTGAATTGAAAAATTACCTTGGACATAGCATACCTTTAGGGTCAATAATTTATTAAATGAAAAAATAAAATTTCCTAGAATTTGCACTCGAATTTCGAGGGCTGGAAGCCGCTAGTTACAACTAAAGGAACTAATTAAATATGGTGCAGGAATGATAAAAGTAAAGGTGAATTGTTTTCTCACCAGACACAGCAGACTTTTAAATCATTTCCACTCACAAATTCTACCGATAAGAGTAAAATATTAACATTTTTAGTATCCCCTCAATAAAATTATTTTATCCCAGGGAAGTTCGAAATTAAATATTACATCTCAATAACTATAAATCTACAGGATATGATAAAACAGACTCAAGAGTAGAAATGTCGCTCTCAAACAAATCCGTAATATTTCAAACCCTCATCTATAACTCTATCACAAGACTACTATATTTTCTACTCCAATGTAAAAGGTAGCTATAATTTTTCCAAAATGTATTTTCCTTGCTACGAAAATGTAGCAAATAATAAAAAATTCTATTCTAAAAAAATAACGCTTCATATTAAGAGGTACTCGTAATGTTACTTTTTCAATTCAAAGGATATTTATGTAACATTTATCGCAAATTATGCTTAAAAACCCCATCTTAATTCTTGTATTAAACAAGATATTCCCTATTATTTGATGTATTTAATTCTTTAGAATATTTTAAAACTCTTTTTTTATTGTCTTTACAACAAAGAGCTGGGCTGTATTAAATGTGTGAAAAAAAATTCAAATGTACTCCCGTATATTGGTTTATGATTACATTGTCAAGATAAATGCATTCAAAAACAATTGTCTCATGAGAAGGATTATGATTTTATGGAAGAATTCTTCTTTTCAAATAATATAATATGATATGTGAGTCTCATATGATGATGGAATTTCATCTTAAAACAAAATTGTAATATTGTTTTAAGTGATGGTGTGTCCTTAAAACTTGAGGCAATAAAATATAAATCATTTTCTTCGAATAAATTTTGATTTTTCCAAACATAGATATTTATAAAAATTGAACCACTAAATCAGGTTATAATATTATAATATCAAACTCGAATTACTGATATATTATATTCAAAGACTCACAGATCAGTAAAAAATAAATAATGTCAGAGGCTAAAATTTCGGCTATATTAAATTTTCAAATGCCAGTTTTAAGGTACATATGTATAAAAAAATTGTTTCTGCTCACTTATTTCAGCGAAAGATGAATTTAAATGTTCTTTTTTTTAAGGTGAAAAATTATTTTAAAAAAAAATATGTTTGAATAATTTTTTTTAAAAGGCCAACAAAAATTTGTTTTATTCTAAAAAAATATTTTTGAGGTGAATTTAATTTAGAATGTCCTAAACATACTGCACAACTTTATTTTCAAAATGAGAAGAGAAAACTTTTTAGCGGTCCAATTAAATACTTGCAGATTGCAAACAAAACTAGATATCAAAGAGAAGCCATAACTAAAATCAGTAAACAGCAAAAGCTGGAAAAATTCACTTTAATATGAATTGAAAATCTGGAATTATATTTTTATATCCATTTAACTTATTTTCCCAAAATAAATTTTTGTGGTAAAAATACGAGAAATTTTTTCAATCCAGAAGAAAACTCCGATAGGGAAGCGTCATACAGTATCATGAGTTGATATAAAGAGGGCAACAGTAGGAAAATAATGGTCGCTCCAGACCGACTTTACGATACCTACCAGGAGGCACGAGAAAGGGTCTGAGATCCATCTTCATTTACGTGATAATTGGATAACGCAAATAAAGATCACCACTCAAATTTTGCTGCTCATAGGTGTGAAAAATTTCACATTGGATGTTAGGGGGACTAGGTGAAAAAACGCACAAATCATGACCATATTTAGGAAAGTTACTTATTTTCCTTAGTAACAAAAAGAGACCAAAGTTTGAGAAAAATCTATGATATTTTTATTCGGGCCTATTCCAATTGGCGTTGTCGTTTGAAAATAAAATAGAAACGACAGTTTGGCATCGCTGTTGGCGTTATCGACATGTATCGAAAATATATTGGTACAGTAGAATCTCAGAAATAATAACCACTTTGTACATCGGGCAGTTCTAATTTCTGAAAAGTTCTAATTTCTGGACATTTTTTTTTTTTACAGAAAATTATAATAAAACTAGTTATGTAAGCTTTATTTTAACACAAAAAAAATTTTATTTAATAATAATTAATTAATTGAACATATTCAATTCATAGAAAAACTTGAAAATTTTTTTTTATAATTAGGTATGTATTTAATTGTTTTTTTTAACATAAAATCGGTAATACTTGTTTGTTTTTTTGATTTATTTAAACTGGATACAACGATATCGTTACGGACGTCCAACAGGTTGAATATGTGTTTACTGGAAAATACATCACTGGTTTTGCACCATTTTATAGCATTATTGATGTCTTCAAGGACTTTTGAATGAGGAATAGCTGGCGTTATGTCGACAATATCGACGTCACTGCTATCTGAAGCCTCCTCATCGATATTCTCTGCATTAGATCCGCCAGTAAACACGTCTTCAGTACATTCCTCGATTTCATTTACAGTTACGGCATTATTTGGCATAATTTCATTCAAAAGATTAAGATTTAGTTGAAGAACTTCATTGCAATCCTCATTTTGTTGAGCCAATTGTGCTAGTGGAAAATCATCATCGCTGTCGTAATCGCCTGAGTCCCAATTTAATAATTTGGACCAAGAATTTTTTAGAACTGCCTGTGTTATCTCATCCCATGCTTGCTTCAACAATATTATTGCATCTCGTATTGAATACCGTTTCAAAAGCTTATCAATATCACCACCATCACCAATTAATTGAGATAGCAACTTCTTTCTATGAATAAGTTTTGTCAGTTTGATGGGATTTTGATCCATTGGCTGCACAGCTGCTGTAACGTTTGGCGGCAAAAAATATGCAATTATGTTACCATCCTCGCTTTGAAGTTTATCAATTGGTGCATGAGCGGAGAAGTTATCTACTAGCAGAAGAGCTTTTGGGGGCAAATTATTGTCTACAGAAAATCGGATAACCTGTGAAAAAAAACAAAAATTTTAAAATATGTAGGGAACTTAAAATATGCATTGGTTAAACATACTTCTTTGATAAATATCTTGTGAAACCAATGATGAAAAATACGGGAAGTCATCCATCGAAAGTCATAATGATGTGGGTTATCAAATTCTCTGAAGCATCTTGGCTTTTTAGCTTTTCCAATAACCAATGGTTTTAATTTGTGTGAACCATCAGAACTAGCGCCTAGCAAAATTGAAACGCGTTCTTTTTGAATTTTAATCCGCGACTTTTGCACGATATCTGTGTAGAAATGGAGTGACCTCACCAACATTACTCGAAAGTATTTCACCACTAATTTTTAAAAACCGGATTCCATGACGGGCTTTAAATTTGGAAAACCATCCATCACTTCCAGTAAATGCGTTTTCACCTTTATCGGGGTACACTTCACTAAAAATTGACTTAGCTTTTGCTTTTAATGAGGGTCCTGTCTGTGTGTTCTTCTTTTCACGTTGATTTAAAAACCACTTATAAAGACACTTTTCCATTTCCTCATATTCTGCGTTGTGTAAAGATTTTTTTTGCTTCGTGATAGGTGCAGGCAACTGCATCCATTATTTCTTGTTTTTTTTTTTTTTTTTTTTTTGATTTTATGTAGCTTATGGCAGATTTTGCAACATTAAAATCTGGAGCTAAACGATTTCCAGTTACGCCTTCATTTATTCTTTTTACTATTTTAACCTTAGTATCCAAAGATAAGGTGTTTTTTACGCTTATTTGACATTTTTTTTTAAACTTTCACACATACGAACAACTTTCACTTTGACCTTCAGTCATTAACTCACCCAAATTTGTACAAGCATATAAATTTTCACATGCATATGACCGAATTGTACTCACCACGAATAACTCGGGGATTCTCCGTTTTATTTTTACTTCAATGAGCAAAAAAATAATTTGTAGTGAAAATACAAAACAAAATAAAAAAAAACTTCCAGAAATTAGAACCACAGGTTCTAATTTCAGAGCGTGCAATACATTGGAATGGCCGGTTCTAATTTTTGGACGGTTCTAATTTGTGAGAGTTCTAATTTGTGAGATTCTACTGTATTCTCCATTTTGAAACGATGATAATAACGAGAAAGAAACGTTTTTTTCTGTCGTCGCCATTGTTAATAACGAGAAAGAAACGTTTTTTTCTGTCGTCGCCATTGTTAGACTCGAAGTTGAAACGACTACAAAAAATTAAATTAAAAATGAAAATAACGACAGTGCAGCCATTTGAAAAATTAGTGTCCGAAATAACTTCTGTCCGATAACTTCTATTCTTCGTTTCAATATATTTCAAGAATGCTAATTTAGGAACGAGGCGACTATAAAAACGACAACAACATAGAAACTACAATTAAAACGACAACGACAACGGGAATAGGCCCGATTATTATTATTTGTTTGATGATAGATTTCAGGAAGAAGCTTCAAATGGACTATGAATTATTGATTTTTATAAACACTCGCACAAAAAATTCGACCAGCGCTCATAGGATAATCTGGAACTTAAGGCTATTTTAGTCCATCCGATAGGAGTTTTTTTTACGGGGACCAATTTAAATACCGATCGTCCTATGACAACTGAAGCTTATGTACGGATTATGAAGTTTAGATGGACGCACAGAGAAATTGGCAGACGGACCAACGGAAGGACGCACATTCTTACAATAACTTGGAAAGTGATTCGCTTTGATAAAAGTTGGGTAGCTATAAACATCAGCAGATAAAGCTATGTTTGGTACCGAAATTGCCATTTCAAAATGAATACGATTTAATGTTACCCATAATACTATATTAGAAGTACGGTAATATATCGGATTAAAAGAGCAACGTCATTTGCAAAAATATTATATTAAATGAACTATTATTGAAACCAGCATTTTTTTTAAAGTCCCTAATTCATAGTTATAAACTCATTATTGGCGAAAATATATATATATTAATATGTGGAGGAAAATTGTTCATCCCTTTTTAAGCACGGAGGAGTATGGAAATTGGCATAGTTATAACTCATATGTAGAAGAAGTGAAGAATTTTAAAATTTATGTGTATATGTATTAAAAATGAATCAAATTAAATAAAATAAAATATTTATAATAAATAGTAATATATTTATATTTTATATTATTATATTTTATAGACAACTAATGTCAATATAAACAACAATGTGGATAACTTTTCTCATTTAAATATTACTCAAATATTTCATAATAATAAAGAGCCTCTTCGAAATTGGAGTACAAACATTAAGAATGATACATGTAACAACATTAACTTAAACAACAACAACAACAATACTAGAGCCAACTTCTCAAATGAAAACCTTTTCTCTGAGCAAGAATTAATAAATCTCTGTATGGAACTTATATCTAAACTTAGCTGTTGTAAAAATAAGCAAGATCAATTCAATGTGATAACCCAATTAACATTTAAGTTTCTGTATAATAACGTTTAAAAAATGGATATGACTAATATAAAAATTTTTGAATTTAGCAATTTAGCCAACTTAAAAAAAAGTTTAAAAGTGATTTAATCAAAATGTTTAATATAAAAGGATAATTCGTTATATGCGTCGATGTTAATTCTAGACATAGGAACTGGAACTGTTTATGTGCAAATCAATGGGGAACATTCTACACGATGTGACCTCATTATTTCCTATAACTATTTCATTTCCTAATACACCTACCTACATTCCGGCAGCATCTAGGGTCAACCCATCAACTTTGGGTTTAGTTATATCTAATATTCTCGAATTCATATCAAACCTAATTGCTCTTAATGATCTCAGTTCCGACCATCTTCCTGTGTATATAAAGCTCTCTGCATCCATGCCTTTGGTTGAGAATTTATACTTCAACTTCAAACAAGCGAATTGAAAAAAAAAAATATATAAAACGGTCGTTAAAAACTCCATTCGTAATAATATATTGAATAATATCACTTTTAATACCACACAGGATATAGATGATCATTTAGGCTGCTTCACTAGCTCTCTGGTTAACGCTGTTAGAGAATCTCTGCCTTTGTATACACAAAAAACAAATTATTTCAAGCTGCCGGATTATATATTGCGCTTAACTAAAACAAGAAATCAATTACGTAGAGATTGGGTGAGGTACAGACAATACTCTGATTATGAAGTTATGAATAGATATACAGTTATTATTCGTAATGAGATTTACTTATACCGTAATCGGCAATGGAATGAGAGACTTAGTGCCATGGATAAAGGATCAAAACCCTTTTGGAATACAACAAAAATTTAAAAAAATAAGTCTGTTATGTGTCACTCCCTTATAGTCGGTAATGATATTTTAATTTCTAATGATGATAAAGCCAATACATCTGCAAAAACATTTGGCCTAAATCACAGACTATCTGATAACTGTAATCATGAACCAACTGTCAATCAATCTGTAGAATACTTAGATTCGTTGGACATTATCACACCAAGTTCTGAGTTGATTTTAGTAACTGATGTTGAAACCATTGCTAGAAACTCAAAAAAGAGAAAGCTAGTGGATTAGACGAGATTAACCATCAGATGTTAACGCATCTGCCTCAAAATGGTACACTCATGTCTTAGGCAACAGTACTTCCCGAACACCTGGAAAACCGCCAAAGTTGTTCCTATACCCAAACCTGGTAAACCCCCTAATAGACCAGAAAACTATAGACAAATTAGTCTACTGCTTAGCCTTGGAAAAATTTTAGAGAAAATATTAAATATGAAACTTCTTGACTTTGATGAACAATTTGGTTTTAGGAGGTCACACTGCACTATTCATCAGGTAAAGAGAATTTGTAACGATGTCAAACGTGGCTTTGTATCAGGGAAATCCACAGCGCTAGTTTTGCTTGATATTGAAAAGGCATTCGATTCTGTATGGCACAATGGCCTTATCTATAAACTTATACAGTTTAACTTTCCGCTATTTCTTATTAAACTGATCAAAAACTTTTTAAGTAATAGATACTTTTATGTGGCTATCCGAATTAAATGTTATTCCTGCAGGTGTTCCTCAAGGATCAATTTTAGGTCCACTGCTTTATAATTTATATTGTTCTGATATGCCTGTAATTAGTCCATGCAATTTTGCTGCTTATGCCGATGATCTTGCTGTTTATTTTACACATGAATTTAGTCAAGATATTTTGACAGAGCTTCAATGTTCACTACACAAATTGGAAGAATACTACAAGTGGAGGATTAAAATCAATTCGAGTAAAACACAGGCTATCTTTTTTACGAGGAAAAGAAAATTATGTTATTTACCCAATTATAATCTTACCCTTTCGGGTAGCACTATATAATGGTCGGACAAAGTTAAATACTTAGGCGTTTTTTTGGATAAAAAAGTTACTTTTTAGCACCCGCGTTTCATACATCATAGAAAGAGTCGATTTGTACAAGAAAATATTATACCCCCTAATAAGTAAAAACTCTCTTCTTAACAATTCAAATAAAATTCTTATAGTAAAAATCATTTTCCAGGCAATAATCCTATATGGTTGTGCTGTATGGGGTAATTGTGCAAAAACCCACCTAAGACGTTTGCAAATAGCCCAAAATAAAATTCTTAAAATGGTTCTAAAACTACCATGGCACTTTTCTACGTCTAGACTTCATACTATAAGTGACACTAAATATATAGCTCAATGTATTGAGAGTATCAACACTCGCTTCATATGAAATTGCAGGATGTCTGAAAATCCTCTTATTTTAAATTTATAGTTTCGCATTTTTGTTTATTGTACATTAATTTTTATTCTCATGGTAATTGACAAGTATTTAATATTTCCTTATGTTTGAATTACATTCCATATATGTATGTATATATCACAATAATATATATTTATAGTTAGCCATAAATAACTAAATACTCTTATAAAATACATGTATATAAGTTATTATTATTATTTTTATTATTATTGTTATTTTATTTTTTTTTTGTTATATCGAAGGTTTTTACTAATAGCTTTCCTTTAGAAACTAAATTTTGTCTTATAAATTATAATATCTAACCTCACATAATTATCATACTTTAGATAAAAGGCTTACCCAAATCTGTGCAATAAGTTTTAGTTAATAAGTAAATTTGTAATTTTTCTATTAAATAAAGAATTAAATAATAATAAATAATTTTGTAAGAGCCTAAAGCTTTGCTAATCAATTTTAGGCAATTCACAATTCATGGCTTGTGTATTTATTATTAATGTTGACTTATGAATTGCCTAAAATTGATTAGCATACCTATGGACTCTTATAAAATTATTTTTTAACAAGCCCATTTGTATTTCTTCTGTGTGTTCATCAAATATTTATGATGAAATTTTATGAATTTTATTTAGAAATTCACAATTTAATGAATTTTATTTAAATAGAAAAAAAAATTTCCTAGAATTTGCACTTTAATTTCGAGTGCTGGGCTCTGCTAGTATTATATTAAAAGAGCCAGGCTTGGGAGCCAACATACTATATTGAAAGGTCAGCGATGACTGGTAAATATATTGTATTAAAGTAATCACTCTTGGTAGTGAATTTCGTTTCACCTCGATTTGCACCCAAATTACCGTATTACAAAAGGCACAGTTAGTACCAAAATTTGTATAGAAACTATAAAGTATAATTCGACAGGAATCTCGTTTTACATTTAGCTATATTCTAACATTTTCTTAATCCAAATTAAAGCTAAAATGTATATATATATATATATAATGTATATATATATATAAGTTTAAAATTCATTTAGTTTAAATGTGTTACCTTAAGGTTGGGTTTCCGCACAGTTAACCTACCAGACATGTTATTGAAATTTGTTTACATACCTGAAAAGAAAGAAGAAAATTTAAAAAAATTACTAAACAAAATAAATTATTACACTTCGAAAGACGTACATTTCTTCGAATTATCGCAAAATGTTGTAGTAAATCGATTAAATAAATAAAAACAAGTATGAAAATTATGTTAGTCTGGAGTCTAGACTCTAGAGCGACTATACCATATACCTTGTGTTTACAGAAAGGGTCCTAGGTCCAACTAATTGGGTATAGAAAATAAGCATATACCAAATTTGAGTGCAAATTTAATTTTTTTGCCTGCAGATATGAAAAAGTTCAATTGGATGCTTTATTTATACGGGAACGAGGTCGAAAAATGGACCGATCCTGACCATATTAGATGGAGTCACTTATTTTTTGCAAAAACATATACAACCGAAATTTGAGAAAAATCTGTGCAAAGATCGGGAAGCAGCTGTATATGGGGGCTATGACTAAGAATTGTCCTATAGGGTTTATTTTTGGACTACTGATTAACGGATGTAATAAACATATAAAAACCTAAGATCTATATGATAATTTGGATATTTTGGCAATCTAAGTCGATCTCATAGGGATTATTTGTATGGGAACTAGGTCTGAATATGCACCGATTGTCAAAAATTTCAACAGCGTTCGTTCTATGTCTATATATCAATAAAGCATATACATATTTGTGACGTGTAGTTTAATTTCAAGGTATACGTGGGCATACAGATAGACGAACAGACGGACGGACATCGCCAGATCGACTCAGAAAGTTATTTCGAGTCGATCGCTGTAATAAAACGTGGGTCTAGATCAAATATTTTTGGTATTTACAAACATATGCTCATTATACCCTGACCACATAGTGGTATAGTGTATAAAAACCATGAGTGATGTCGCCGATCTTTAGAATTAATACACATACATATTTTAAGTTATTCTTTAAAACATCTTCCTAAATTTATGGCCCATCACTGTACATCGAAAATAGAAAACTCTTTATCATCATTGTAAAAAGAACGAATATTTTAACAAGTATGACTGCAGTATTAAAATCGTATTAATTCTTTCGGTAGTAGGGTTCAAGTTTGAGGTTCAAGTGCATAAGATTCGATAAGACCAAAAGAAAGTAAAAGAAACAAATACATTAAATATTATAAGAAGGAGTAACATCTGAAAACTACTGATTCAAACTGACTACTAGACAATGAAAACTGAAGAAGAAAAAGGATATGCATAAGTGTACTTGAAATTGTAAAAAAAAAAACACGAAGAATGAATAAAATACTTTTATACATACATGCGTGCAATGAAGAATGTATGCAAGTGTACCCTATGTACTAAAAGTATTTTTATTTCTTATTAATAAAATATTGAGTTCGAGTCAGAATTGTTGATATTCATAAAACAGATGATAGGAGGAATTCAATAACAAAAAAATTGTTGCAAGGATTGAATGAAGTGGAGCGAATTTAAGAAAAACTATATAAAATTAATTGAACTTTAATTTAGCTGAAAATTTTTGGATACATTTTGAATACAGTGTAGACAAGGACAATTTTTAATATAAATTGTGTAGACATTTCCATACTCTATATATGAGAATGAACATTTAAGAACTCACATATATTTTCAAAATAGTCTTGAGAGACTATAAAAAAATAGTCTGTTATTTTGAGACAATTTAAGCCAAAAAAATAGAACTACTATTACTTTGTTGGTGGTCCATAATACATATGAATGTGTGCGCCAGACCAAATTATTTCCATTTATTTATTTTTATTTTACTGTTTGCCAAAATATATATATATATATGTATATGTATATTACATATATGTAGATGTGTAATTTGAAAAGAAAAGTTTTTACTGTATGACTTTATAAGTAAGTGCGTAGAACAGTTACTTTTTCTAAAAGTTAAAGATAAAGTTTCGAATTGTAGACGATTACCTTACATGCAGCGATGCCAAGTTTTTACAAGCAAAAAGCGCAAAAAGGTACCTTAAAAAAACGCTAAAAGACTCTAATTTAGAAAAAAAATAATTAGTGTATGAATAAAAAAATATAAAATAGGAGAAACATTTTTTTACAACTATTTATTTTCGCATAAAAACATAGTTTTCTTCCTCTTCTTCAGACCCAGTATTGTTTTTATTAAAAAATTGTACCTTTCATACAAAAATGAAGTTTTGTATATTTGTTTGTGCTTATAGCAGCCTACACCACTGGATTGATCGTCTTCAAATTTTTTCAATAGATAACTGCCTAAACGGAAGGAAAAATAGGCTATATTTTTTTGGATTTTTCATATAAAGTGAATTTTTAACATCTAATTTTAACATATAATATCTGATGTACCACGGCAGCAAGAATTCTGAAGCTATGTACATGTACATATTAAACTAATTTGAAGAGTCGCAGAAAAAATGGGCGGGATCGAACCAATGGACGTGGCACCCACAATACAAAGAAAATATTTAATATCATATCACTGCAGTGCTATAATAGTAAAAGCCTTGCGACTTTGTGTGAGTTCATAGGTTATCAATGATAGTATTCGGTAAAGAAATGTGCGGGATCAGATCAAAGCAAGTATTTAATGCCATATTGTCGTTTGTAAATTATTATGTTCTATATGTTTTTTTATGGTTAATCCCTGTTAAAGTTTAGTTGCTAATTACAAAAAATTGAACCGAAAAACTTGGTGCGACCTTCCTACCAGGGAAAGGACTATTGTTTGTGTCTTTTTCAATAAAAACAAGTAAGAAAATTATAGTCGGTCTAGACCGACTATACGATACCCTATACCATGCGTTTAGAAACCCTATCTCTTAGGCCCAACTAACTGGACATTTAAAATAAGCAAAAACCAAATTTGAGTGGGATTATTATTAATTTTTTTGGCTGCAGATATGAAAAAGTTCACATTGGATGCTATATCTATAAAGGACCTAGGTCAAAAAAATGGACCGATCCTGATCATGTTTGGTAAAGTCTCTTGTATTTTGCAAAAATATGTAGAAACAAAATTTTAGAAGAATCAGTGCAATATTTTTGTTTTTTAATAGATTTAAGTGAAGATCGGGAAGCAGCTCCATATGGGGTCAAAGGGATCATTTTTGGACTACTCATTAGTGGATGTAATGAACGCATACAAACCCAATTTGAGTAAGATCTATATGACAATTTGGATCTTATGGCAATTTATGTCGATTTCATATGGGTAATTTGTATGGGGGCTAGGTCTGAACATGGACCGATTCTCACCAATTTCAATAGCGTTCATCCCATGGCCGATAAAAGCTTATATACCAAATTTCATCAAAACATATTCATATTTGCGACCTGCAGTTTGATTACAAGCTTCACATGGACACACAGACGGACGGACGGACGGACGGACGGACGGACATTGTTAAATCAACTCAGAAAGTGATTCTGATTCGATCGGTATAATTAAAGATGGGTCTAGGTCAAATATTTTTGGTTGTTACAAACAGCAGCACAAAGTCATTATACCCAAACCACATAGTGGTATAGGGTATAAAAATCCGTTTTTGAAAACGCTTCTAAGAGTAAGAACTCTTAGAACTTTAACAGGGATCAAGCAAAAAAAAAAGACCTATGGAACACAATAATTTACGAACGACGATCTATGTGGAGTACTGTAATAGTGAAAGCCTTGGGACTTTGTGTGAGTTCATAAGTTATCAATGTTAATAGTCGGACAAAAAATGAACGCAATCAGACCAATGGGCGTGGCATCTCCTATACAAAAAATATGAAGTACTATGAAAATTACAGTCTTGAAACTTTTGACAAATATCTTAATTGCCAATGTGAGTAGTCGTGAAAAATATGGGCGGAATCGCCAAAACCAAAAATCTCTGAAACCGAAAATAACATAAATTGCCAAAAATCAATAATCGTAAATAATGAAAATCTGCAAAATCGAAAATCACAAAGAATTGAAAATCGTCAAAGCCGAAAATCCCCAAAAACCAAAAATCTCGAATAACAAAATTCGCCAAAACCTAAAATCGCGAACAACAAAATTCACCAAAATCAAAAATTGGTAAAATCAAAAATAAAAAAAAAAAAAACATAAAAATCACTAAGTCGAAAATCGCCAAAATCAAAAATCGCTCAAATCAAAAAACGTCAAAATCAAAAATGACAAACAAAAATCAAAAATCATTAAAGTCAAAAATCATCAAAACCAAAAATCATTATTAACAAAAATCAAAAATCGCCTAAATCAAAAACTGTAAAACCGAAAATCGGGAATAACAAAAATCAAACAAAAATCAAGAAAATCACCAAAATCAAAAATCGCAAAAAAAAATAATCGCCAAAGTCATAATTCAGCAAAATCTAAAATCGTAAAAACAAAATTCGATGAAATCATAAATCGAATAATATAAATAATATAGTTTTCTACAAAATGTATCACGTTTTCTATTTCGTTACGATGGGTATAGCGAAGTGCATCGGATTAGAGCTAGTTTCTTATATGATTGCAGTAAACTAATTTAAGTATAAATATCTGACGGAATATTATAATTTGTACAACATTAATTGTAATATGCATTCAAGAAAAAAGTCATTATATCTATTCTCCTGTATAACTACTATACATATCGATATTTGGAAATATATATATATCTAAGTATAACGAAACTTGATAATTCAAAAAACGGATAATCATTGACTGACTTCTCGAAGTGAAATATTTAATCTAAAATAAATCACTTCTGTCATGATTTTTCCATCTTCTTAGTTTTAAATTGTTAGAGCAATTTGCGTAATATTCAACTTTTTAACCTTTGGAATATTCTTTTATAAAATTATTAACATCTTCAATATTTTTGTTTAATATGAACTACAAGTTGAGAATCGCTAAAAATCTCTTAGTAGGGAAAACGCTTAAAGGGAAAGAGCTTTTTTTATTAAAGGCGTGAAATCTACCGAGAAACGCTGACCTCATCATGTAGTGACATCGTCTTATCTATTGGTTTTGAGTTTTTGAGATTTAGAATTTTTGTGATTTTTCGATTTTTTGATAATACGATCTTGCATTTTAGCGATTTTGTGATTTGAAGTTCTTCGAATATCCATTTTTACGGCTTTGCGTTTTTACGTTTTTCAAATTTTGAATTTTTAATTTTTCTGATTTTCCAATCTTGCGATTTCGAGAGTTAATTTTTCAAGGTTTAGCATTTTTGCGATGTTGTGACATTACATTTACATTGTGACATTGAGCGATTTACGTTTCAACGAATTTGCGCTTTTACTTTTTTTGCGTTTTGATTTTTGGCTTTTGCGTGTTTGGAATTTTGCGTTTTTGAGATTTTACGTTTTTCGATTTTCCATTTTCACGTTTTTGTAATTTTGCGTTTTTTCGATTTTGTGATATTACAATTTTGCATGTTTGCGATTTTGGGATTTTACGTTCTTCGATTTTCCGCTTTTACGGCTTTGCCTTTTTGTAGTCTTGCGTTTTTGAGATTTTGAATTTTTGATTTTTATATAACAATTATTGTTTGCTATATAATCAAACCAGTTAAAATATTTAGAGGTAAAAAATTTGACTTTCTTTTGATTAAATAGGTTTTAATAAAATTTATATAGTGCTTTATGTAAATTAGTTGAATATTTTATGTAGATAATATTTGAAAACATGTTTTTCTGTGTTTCCATATTTTTATGCGTAACTTATTGACGCCATCGACTTTAAAGTGGAAATTTTTACATGTCTTCTTGATACATAATTGAAGTCATGCATTGAATATTGATGTAAATTTTTGAAAAAAAATTATACATTTAGCGCTACAGTGAACAGTGTTTAAATGGAATAAAATTTAGTTAAAAGAAATTTTTAAGAAATTAAAAAAATCATAATTCCGAATTTAATATAAAAGTCAAAGATCAATTAGGGTGTCCTAACTGTTGTATGTGTCATATGTGCTAAAATTTTAAAACAGTTGTATAATTCTTGTTGATATTTTCCATACAAAAAAATTATACGACAATGCAACGTTAGCAGGTATGTTTTTGCGGTGTACTATATGATCAGCTGTTTTTTGGTTACTATTTTATCAGCTTTTGTTGTTTATTTCAAATATTTTTCTACGTTTCTTGTATCTATTGTGGCAAAAATGGTAGAAATAAATATAAAATGGAAGGAAATAATAATATTCAGGTAAGTTTTTGTGGAAAAGAACAAATACTTTGCTTTTCTGCGATTTTTTTTTTGTCAGATTGTTGTATATGAATATACGACAGGTTGTTCACATATGTACTATTTGACGTCTTGTATTTCTTTATAACATACAAACAACTTTAGGACACCTTATGAATTCACTAAATATTTTGACTATAAGATTTACATATAATCCTTTAAGTTTAATAGGATATTTGCTCTAATATGAACTAGGTTATAATTGGTTAAAAACTTAAAATAATCTCCAGATTTTGTGACTATTAAACGATCTTCAATCAAATCCTTAGTTTAGACCATTAATCGTTGTTTTTAATGATAACTAAAACTCTGATTAAACCTAAATGGTTTGATTAAAATGAAATTTATAGGTAATTCATGGTTTCTATAACTGTAATTAAGAATACTATGAAAAAGAACGAATAATAAATTAATTATAGATATTTATTGCATAAAGAATTTTGTTTAAGTCCAGATTGTCACTGTAAAACAAACCCAGAATAAGCCTGGATTTGGAAAGTATAAGCCTGTACAATAAATGCTAAATTGTTATTATAAACGGATCCATATTTAAACTTATAACGTTTTCTATTTTATTAAAAGTCACAGTTGTGATATAATGAGTTTTTTATTTTTTTCGTTAATGTTGTTCTTTACTCCATTAGAACTATACTTACGTATTTTTCCATATTCATATGTTCACACATTCACCAAACCAATGTCTTTATGTGGTCTTAAGTGAATATTGACGCACGATTGACAGCGACAAGACACATACAAAAAAAAATTTACGCATAAACAAAAAATGCAACGCAAATGACACTTAAGTCAAAAAGAAGAAAAAAACTAACAGAAAAATGTTTACTTAATGAAAACTTCAATATCGACTGTCAATAAGTGCTGCAAAGATATGATGAGGAAATAGAATGAAAAAATATTATGGTAATTGTGAAAAAGGGTTTTCTTTGAAAAATATAATTTTTAACATTAAATTCCAATTAGTTCTTTTTAGATAAAAACTTCTTATTTTCATGCATTTTTTTGTTTGTGATAATAACTACACAGACCAACAGAAAATTGTTCTTCAGTTCTAATTGCTTTTATAGTATGCAGACAAATTTTAGTGCGAACTCTTTTAAGTTGCTTTTGAGTATACTTAACGTATCCTTAATTTTCATTTTGCTGTACAAGTGATTACAAAGAATGCAATTTAAGTAAATTTTTTTCATTTTTATTTAAAAATTTTATATAATATACATACATATTTCTTAGTTCTAATCCCATGAAGCCATGAGACCCATCTGCAGGATGTGGAAAATTTTTATAATTCATGCCAATCAGCCCAATTCTCAACAACAATCCACTGGGAATTTTTTCCCTATTCCCTGTTCCCCTATTCTTAATAAAATCTCCCCGGAAATTTTTTCTCTTTTCCCTTTACCCTTATTCTAAAAGAACTTCGAAAATGGGAAACTTTTCCCCTCGAAAAAAGTAGCTATTCTGAATGTCAATAAAAGGGAGAATAATTTGGGAATAATTCCGCCAAAAAATTACGAGGGAGTGCTGCGAAAAATTTAATTATTTAATATTTTTAAGAAAAATAGTAATATATATCATTTAAAATTTCGTATAATAATATTATTATGGCATTACTGTTGCTTTCAGGTCAAAAGCAAAAAACAAATTCATGTTCATTTGAACACAATGCAAGCCAACCCTGATGTTGCATGCGGGATGTTCAAAGGAAGCAAGGAGGAGCTAAGCCGGGTATGGCGCAATTTGGAGTGGAAATTAAACTCAGCAGGCAGTTAAGTGGGTTGCTGGCATCACGTAGCTTTCTTCTTGCCATGCTTTGCTCCGTCTTGTCCTGCTGCTGCTCTTCTGCTTCAGCTACCATCAGAAACGTTACACTGAACATTTTTTGTATTTATTTTAATTTATTAAAGATTTTAAAAAAAGTTTTACTATTAATTTCCACAAAAATTTTTAAATTTGTAAACAAAACAAAACAACTGAAGCAAAACAGCTGTCTTCGAATAATCGAAATTCTCTCTCCCATATTATTCTTCTCCCCGCCTGTTTAGAATAGGAGGATTTATTCTCGGGAAAAATGAATTCCCCGGGAACTCATTTCCCTGGGAATATTTAGAATTCATTTCATTGCGAGAATAAAAATTTTTTTTTTATACGTTTTTCTTTCTTTTGGTAAAGCTCCTTATGTTGATTATATCTAACGGTAAATCATTCAAAATATTAGACAAGACGACACCTAGATTATTTTTGCCAGAGATGATTCGGTGCCTGCAACACAAGATATTTATTCAATCATTAGAATGTATTTATGCTTCTTCAAATTAAGTTTCATTAGATGCAAATGTATACACTTTTCGTTCGAACAATCCAGACGTCCAAAAATTCACTTCAATTATATTTCGGTATGGAAGTCAGGCCCTTCAGCAATTTTTTTTTTCATAGATTCCATACCGACAAAAATCGCTTCACAGAATATCATTGACTTTTAATATACTTGTCGGCTTCGTTGCGTTAGTTAGGCGCCATTCCGATTGCTGTTGCACAGTTTTAATGCTAAAATCATAAACACATGACTTTTAGTCGTCATGATGCGTGGGATGTTCTGCTTGGCCCAACAAATTCTCGAAATCAATCTAACTCTTTTCAGTTAGAGAGACACGTTAAAAAATCAAACAAAATCGATATTTTCCTACCATTTTCATGAAATTTTATTTAAGAAAACACACTTTTTAAGAAAACGCACTTTTTAGGAAACAGCACTTTTAGCGAAAAAGTACTTTTTAAGAAAAGTTACTTTTCATGAAATGGTACCTTTTATAAGAAAAGGCACTTTCAATTGAAGGTACTTTTTAATTCAAGGTACTTTTTAATAAACGGTACTTTTTAATAAAAGGTACTTTTTAATAAAAGGCACTTTAAAAAGAGTATTTTTTAAACTAGGTACTTTTTAAGAAAATGTACTTTTTAATAAAAGATACTTTTTAAGAAAAGGTACTTTTTTAGAACAGTTACTTTTAGAAGAAAAGGTACTTTTTTAAGAGTAAGAAAAATAGCTACTTCTTGAGAAAAACTACTTTTTTAAGAATGGTTCTTTCTAAGAAAAGGTACCTTTGAAGAAGCTCTAATTTTATGAAATATGTCCTTTGTAAAAAAAAAGATATTTATTGTAAGAAAAATTGCTGTTTAGGAGAAGGTAATTTTGAATAGAAGGTACTCTTTACGAAAAGGTTGTTCTTAAGAAAAGCTTCTTTTCAAGAAAAATCACTTTTTGAGAAAAGGTACAGTTAATAAATAGTACTATTTAGGAAAAGGTAATTTTTAAGAATAGGTATCTTTTACGAAAGGGTACTTTTTAAGAAAAGGTTGCTTTTAAGAAAATGTACTTTTTGATTAAAGGTTCTTTTGAGAAATGGTAGTTTTTAATAAAAGGCACTTTTTAGGAAAAGGAACTTTTTAAGAAAATATACTTATTTTAAAAAAGTTGTTTGATATATTTACATTAAACTTTTTAAGGAAAGGTACTTTTAAGAAAATTTAATTTTTAATAAAAGGTACTTTTGAAGAGAATATATTTTTTATGAAAAGGTAATTTTTAAGAAAAATAAATTTTTCCTTAAAGGCACTTTTTAAGGAAAATAGTTTTTAAGAAAAGTCATTTCTTAAGAAAATATTATTTTTAACAAAAGGTCATTTTTAAGTAAAGCTTTTTGAAAAAAATTCACTTTTTAAGAAAAACGTATTTTTAAGAAAATGTACTTTTTAATGCAAGGTGCTTCTTAAGAAAAGGTACTTTAAAAAAAAAAGTTGCTTTTTAAGGAATGGTATTTTTTAAGAAAATGATCTTTTTAAAAAATGTACTTTTTAGGAAAAGACAGACTAGCCAGCAGACATGCGGCGGTTGTGGAACACTATAAGAAGAACCATTACAGCGAAGGTGGTGAATTATCGTGGAGCCAAATCCAAAAGTTATCTGCCCATTATTCTGGCCCCCCTTTGCAAATAGCTCTATCCAAATGACACTCATATGGGCCGGTAGAAGAAATTCATAATACACCACATTACGTTTTTAAATGACTTTTGAGTGATGTTGTCGATCCTACATCACCTTTTACACGATGTTTAACTATTCACTTGACTGGTCAGATGTTTCGGGTCGTATGCTTAGAGGCGAATTCTTATCGCCCGTATAGTGATAGCTTTCATTTCGTGCTGGTGGGTGGAAAGCATTATTTTAAAAAGGCATCAATGTGATCTTTTTGTAAAAAATTTTACGTTTTTGGAATCAATCCAATGTTGGCTCATCCGATTATTATTGCAGCACCAAATTTTTGATTTATTTGCATGCTGTATATCAGTTGACGATTTTTCTCGTTCGGGTCGTTCTTTATCTTCAGCGCCCTCTCTGTCTTCTTATTCAACGAAGGCTTTTTTCAATATCCTTAATGTTTCTGCAGCACAATTTTGATCCCGCAAACAAAATCTAATTAGAAATTTTTGTTGAGCAGAATCAAACATTTTTTAAATTGTAAATCTACCGCTAGAATGTGTACAAAACGAGCGCTACTTTTGTACCAAGGCCATGAAATTTAGCACAGGTCAAAAATAGTACTACCTTTTGCTTTGCACACATTATTACTGGGTAGACCAGAGTGTGCAAGAGCAACATAGCACAATAAAGCGGAATCATCCTCAAGAATTGAATATTTCACACACTTCTTCGATGCGAATTATGCATAAATACTTTGGTATGGCACCAAACGAAGCACAATTACTAATTGGGAGGTGCACGACCCACGTTTTCGGTTCTCTAATTTGGCTACGGAACGTTTGGAAGAACATGAGCATTTTTAATAAAAAACCATCTCTTCTGACGAATCTCATTTTCACAAGGAAAATTGTCGCATCTGGGGATCAGAAAATCCACACATGACAGCTAAAATGCCAATGCACCGTGATCGATACACTACTTGGTGTGGTTTTTGGACCGACGCACAGTGGGTTGAAAAGCATGAAAAGTGAGGATTAATTCAGGGAAGACGTAATATCAAAATATTGTTAATTTTTTTTAATGGATATTCATTAATGCATAAAAAACCACCATTAAAAAAAAAAGTGGAAAAAAAATTTTTTTTAACCCGTTAGGAGCTTTTTTGTGTTTTGGAAAAAATGATCTTTTCTTACAATTTTCGCTGTAACTTTGGAATAAAAAGCGATAAGTTAGTAAAAGAAATTGCAAGTTAGAACTTAGTTAATGTGCTTTTAGAAAAATAATTTTTTTTTTTTAATAAAAAAGGAATAAATATTTAATATGTATTTATATTATAAAAATTGAATTTTAAAATCCGATTTTATTTTCCAAATTCCACAATTCCACAAATTTAACTCAAAAAATTCACATTATAAAATAATATTATGTTTTTATTGATGAATAATTATAAGCACAAAACAAACAACCATTTCAGAAAAATTAAAAAAAAATTTAAAAAAAATTAATTCAATTAATATTGAATATATTGCTACATTTATAATTGAAAATTTTGTATGCATTTATTGTTATTGTTTATCTTATATTTTATATTTTTCTTATTTAAGAGAAACTTAAATATATATATTTATATATATATATACAATTAAAGTCAAGGATCCTCCGTATTATCATCACCTTCATAAATATAATCAGCATCTTCATAATTATCATCATCAATATCTTCATTAATCTCTTCTTCATCAGAAATCTTGGGCAAAATTAATAAATCTAGTGCCATCTGTGGTATAATATATATATTTTTTTGGCATAATTTTTGCTTTTAGTGGTAATTAAAGGATCCGAACTAAGAAGTAACCTATCGAATATATCTTCATTTGACTTCTCCCGACTGCATTTACAAGAATAGTGTTCTCTGTAATTTTTAAAATCTTTATTTCTAGCTTCTTGAGCTTCCTCAGATAGTTGACCTATTGGCAACAAGGCGTATCTTACTATTTCTGGCCCGTGAATAAGGAATTTATGTAAAGTTGGAGGCATATAATACCACGGATAGAGCTTAACAAAATGTCTGGCTGTATTCTGAGTATATTTTCTAAATTTTTCTACGTGAATCTCATGCCCGCAAGATACAGCAATAAGTATCACATGCATTCTTTCTATCAATTCTGCATCAACTTTTGTGATTTGAGCAGAAACATCTGCATTTTGAAAAAACCGTCTGGCAGTGTTGCCATCATTAGAGTTTCCAAAACCTGGCTTTGGTTTCTCCACGATCAGTCGAGTTTTCTCTCTAAAGTCTTTTTGAATCCGTAATTTTGTTACTGAAACCATTTTTTTTTTATCATCATCAGACCTAGCCTGCCATTTTTTGATTGGAATTTTATATGATAAGTGAAGAAGACATTCAAAAAATCGTATCCTTCCATGAAGTATAGATAAACCAAAATGTAAAGTTTCTGTATTTAAACACAAAACAAAAACTAAAAAAAGATTTTTTCTGTTGTGTTTTCAAGCATATTTTTTTAATTTTATACTGGGGACTTTTAATAAAAACTTGAATATTACATTCGTTGGCAAGTATTGGCAAAATGTTTTTTTGGAATACACAAGTAGAAATCCCATATTTTACTACAATGTAAATAATTTTACCCGATCTCATCTAGAATTACGTTGAAACTCAATCTCTTTTTAAAAAATACCCTCTTTTTAGGACAATTTTCAAAAAATTATTAAAAATATTTCTAAAACATTTATCTAAAAATATTTTTTTTAATAATATAGCCAAATACCTGAAGTTGATGTATCCTTTTGAAAAAAGTTAGAATTTAAAACAAAAAATGAAAAAAAAATTAAACTTGAAATATCTCGTTTTTCACTTTTTGCCACTTCGAGCAAAATTAAAAAAATTGTTGAACTTTGAGAGAGTATAGCAAGAAAAGTAAACAACTTAGAACAATAATTTTGACAGTTAGTGATGACCTATTTTATACTCTGTTACCCGGTATACAAATTTATTACAAAATACTCATTTCAATTTTTGAATTATTCCTCACTTTTGACCCTTTTCAACCCAATGTGCGACGGTATCATTAGGCTTTTTTTCTTCATTGATAAAATATGGATCTGGATAAGAATTGGTTTCAACAGGATGGCGCGGCGCGCCATGAAAACAGTGAAACAATCAATCTTTTGCGTGGCAAGTTTTAAAATCGCAGTTTTAGCCGTTTTGGCGATATGCATTGGCCACCGCGCAGCTACGATTTGACCCTGTTGGCATAATATTTCTGGGGAGCTATTATGGATGAGTGTCGAGATAATCACCTAGCGCCGATTGAAGCACTGGATGAAGGAATCAGTGCAGTCATCGCTAAAATACAGTTCGTACAGTCGAAAATGTACTGAAAAGTTGGGCTTATCGTATGGGATACTGCAGGTTCAGTCGGGGAAGTTATTTGAATTAAATAGTGTTCCGTAATTAACCGCAAGGCTTGTACTTTCAAGCAAGAAAACTCGAATGAAAAAAAGTTATGAATATTTTATTTGCAGTACCCTGTACGTCCTATATGGCATGTCTCTCACATGGTCAGCCATAAAGTTTGAACCTGTGCCTATCTTAAATCCACTCGTAGGTCAAATTTTTATACCATATACCACAATGCGGTCAGGGTATAATGACTTTGTGCTGATGCTTGCTATTACCAAAAATATTTGAACTGTACCTATCTTTTATTATACTGATCAACCCTGAATCACTTTATGAGTCGATTCAACGATGTCCATCTGTCCGTCCGTCTATCTGTGTGTCCATATAAACCTTGTTATCAAACTACAGGTAGCAAATATGAATATATATTTATGAAATTTAGTATGTAAGCTTCTTTCGCTCACAGGATGAACACTATTGAAACTGAAGAAGATCAGTTCGTGTTCAGACTTAGTCCCCATACAAATGATCGCTATGAGTTTGACTTAAATTGCCATAATATGAAAATTATCATACAGATCTCGGTTTGTGTAATAGATTTGTGTAAATCTATTAAATCTATCAAAAAACAAAAATATTGCACAGATTTTTCTCAAATTTGGTTTGTAATGTTTTTGCAACAATAAGTGACCTTAACAAATATGGTCAGGATCGATCCGTTTTAGACCTAGTCCCCATATAAATATAACATCCGATATGAACTTTTATATCCGAAGACAAAACAATTAATAACAATGCCACTCAAATTTGGTTTATGCTTATTTTCTATATCTAATTAATTGGACCTAATCTCTAAACGCATGGCTTGGGTATCGTATAGTCGGTCTAGACCGACTATAATTTTATTTGTTGTTACTTATGCGCCTCACATCCTAAAATATCTTTAAATTGGTTGGAAGACTTTTTGGATTTCCATATTTATAAAACATTTTTGAGTAATTTTCGAGGAATAGTTAACCAGAAGTGGAAAGTAAAATCAATGAAAGTACCTTTCTAATGAAGGATAAGTACATTTAAGGTAGAGAAATTTCCTTTGTTTTAGTTAATAACGATTCTTTTATTCTTAAGTCAATTCTAAGGAACTTAATTGAGCTACTTTCAATACAATTTTCATGCATGCTATTTAAAGCCTTAAGGCCTGTATGCAGCTTGCTAAGGAATAAAAACTTCATATAAAAAAACGCTTCAGAAATGCTTAAGGAATTTTTCTGTCAAAAAATTTCTGTTGATTGTCTGCAGCTTTTTAAAAACGTAGTATTGTTTTTACTACTTTTTTTTTGACGTAAATTAAGTTAGGCAACCCAGGCTTTGAGCAGGAATATCAAATTGTTCGTTCTTTCTGAACGGAATTTTGACAGGAGAGGTAAGCATAAACAAAATGTAGAAGTTATTTTTCAGTTGCAAACATGGAAAAAAACGAACAAAATTCGGCAAAGAAAAACAAGAAGCGGATGGGTAATTTTGATACTGAGCTTAAAAAGCGTTTAGCAGGCCAAATAAAGCAGAACTGAAGAATTGGTTTGTTTTCAATTTCACAATTCTTAATAATTGACAGAAAACAGCTGATTGCTAGCGTTGCACTGAAAGGTACTTTTGTGCATTTTTTTTTCTTTAAAAAATATATGAAAATTTTCTGTTAAGATTCCTTAACAAGCTGCTTACAGCTCTTTAGAATGGTTAATTTTCGAACTTTCGTTACCCTGTGTTATTCATTGTAAATGAACTTGAATTAGCAATATCTTCCCGTTATATTTATCCATTCTTTTCCGTTTTGTTTATCTTTAACGATTGTTTTTTCTTTTTTTTAGTTCAAGTAATATTATTTCAAGTGATTTTAATAGTTTTTATAGACAAAAACCATTATGTTTTGTGTCGTCATTTTTTTTATATGTCAATATTATTGCTATTTTTATTAGGCTCAAGTATGATTAACGATATTTTTTTTGTATTTCTTGTCTTGAGCCAAACATAGTTCATGTTCATTATCATGGAATTGAAAGAAATTGTAGACAGTAGTTTTTGTTTTATTTTTTTGGATTTTTGAATTCAGTAGGGATTTTGTTTTGTTTGTTATTTTCCACATTTTTGTTCTGACTTTGCTTAAATATTGTTGATTGATTTCTTTTGGTGACACATCCAAGCATTCATTCACTTAATGCATATGTTGGTGGTACTTATGATAGTGGAAAACTATAGGGATCATTTAGTGTATGGCTGCTGCTGGCATAAGCGTTTGTGTATGCTCATATGAGATATGCTTTTTTTTTAATATTGTCATTGCTGAAAAGTAAACAAACTGAAACAAACCACAAAAGTGACGAGCTATATTAATATGCATTATTGTACATTAGCATTATTTGAATATTTTCTTTTCTTTATTTTTGGTTGTTTTATTTTTTTATTATATTTGTCTGTTGTATGTCTGGAAAATGTATTAAATTTCATTGTTTGAATTATTTCAGTCATATGCTAATATCAATGATGTGCTACAGATTATAATACAAAATGAATTGAACTTTAATGTTTTTATTAGAGAAAAGTTTAGATAACACACTCCATATGATCAGAGCTCCCCATAGCTCGAGCTTGGAGCTATGTGAGTAGCTGGAGTAGCAAAAACTAACTAAAGTTGGAAAGCAAATAAAATGGTAAGTATAGGTATTTAGTAAAACAAATACATATTTTTTGGAATCGTATAGGTGCCAAGAATATCATTTCACTTTAATCGGACTGTCCTGCTGGCATGGGCAAACTACTACTCGAAAAAGCTCGACGACTTTCCGTACAAATGTTTGAAAATATTTACTTCATAGATGTTTGACATAATTTTACAATGAATTTCCCAAAATATATGGTATGATTTTATATATTTTGAAGTCGGTTATACTGATTGATTACTCTCCTGAAATATTGAATCATTCTGATAAAAATTATGGAGTGGGCTAACACTAATCGAACATATGAAAATATGTTCTTCGGATATGTTTCATGTCAATTTTCAAAAAAAAAAAAAAAAAAAAATTGATTTTATGTTTTTAAATTTTCAAAGCAGTCCGACAAAAATGTTGGAAATAAAGATCGAAAAAGATCGAAAATTTTGCAAAAATTAAAAAAAAAATTTTTTTTTAAATAAAAATAAAAATTTTTTTAAATAAAATTTTTTTTTTCATTGTTTCACTGTCTGTAATTGAATATATTCAAAGATTACTCATAAACAATTATAAATCATTCCGACAAAAATTGTGGCGTCGGTATATCACTACTCGACAGATATTGACCACTTTCTATAGAAACGTATGAAAATATGCTCTTATATGAAGTTTAATGATATTTTCTATAAAATTTTCCACAATGACTTTGTAAAAATATTTATTTGTAAGAACTATATATATGGGGGATTTCATGTCAAGTGCACCAACTTTTGAAACCGATGTCTTCCGATCGGGATGAAATTTGCACCAAGGTTAGTCCTATTAGATAGTAGTTCAGACACAATTTTTCAACAAGATCGGTCCAGATCTCTCTGAGTTAGAGGCGATCAAAATTTGACATTTTGGCCAAACAGATGTTTTTTCTCATCCATGTAACTTATTACCTATTGTTCCTAGAAAATTTTCTCCCAAAGAGTTTAGATAGCTATTTCTTCAATATTTCGGAAAAAAATATTTAAAAAAAAAAAAAAATTGTAGACTTTTTTTTTGCTAAATTAAAGCATTTTTTGCCTTTTTTTCAAAAAGGGCATTTTTTTTTTCATAAGAAAGCTTAGGATTTTTACTTTAAGAGCTTTTTGGTCGCTTAGTGGGATGGGAGTGGGATATCTATCAATATAAATGTTTTGTAACTCAAGACAACGGTTTTTCAATTTTTCACAAATGCACTATTTTGAATTTTTTCCTATTTGTGTGTAAAACCTTACAAATAAAACTTATACTGAGAAACTAGACAAACTAAACTTTCCGAAGGTATGTAACATACCTTCATAACATAACAGAAGAGAATGGTTATCTGTAACCTGAAAGAGTTATTTGCAACATTTCAATCTGAACACGAGGATGTTAGAATTGGCTTCACGAAATTAACCCAAATGAGGCCAAAACATTGAGTTTTGGCAGGAAGCAGCGGAACTCACACAGTATGCGTTTGAATTTACCATGAAAATGTTAAACTAATGTCGAAGAAAATCAACTTAAAGTATTTAACAGATGATTAGGCAGAAGATTTACACGATTACCGCGATTGCCTTAAATTGACTATGTGTCCTAATGCAACAACTTCTTGCCACTTAGGTGAATGTACCAATTGCCCGAAAACCACATTCATCAAAGAAAATTTAATCAACTCTTTAGATCGAGAATATATAGAGGAGGTCAAATTTGATTCTTGGATTCAGACTGACAGATGCACATTGAAAACAATCATTTTAAATGTGGATGATTTTGTGGAAGAAATGTGTACAGGATTGCTAAACTTGAGAAACCATGACTTTTTAGTCAAAGAGCAATGGTCATTCTTCAAGGATTTGAAGATACATTTGAAGTCTGGTGAATTCGTTATTTCATATGATTTCGCAGAAAACTATAAATATGTTCTTCAGGATGCCATACAAGCATTCCACTTCCATAACGACCAAGCAACTATATTCACAGTAGTTATTTACTACATGAAAGATGAAAAGCTGGAACACAAAAGTATGGCAATCATATCCGACGATTTAAAACATGATACCGTTGCAGTTTATGAGTGCCAGAAGAGAATACTAAAATTTCTAAAATCTAAATTTACAGTAAAGAAGGTATACTAAGTTTCGGACGGAGCTCGTCAACATTTTAAAAACAAAAGTAGCTTGGCAAATCTTATGGCCCATGAAAAAGATTTTGGAATGCCAGCTGAGTGCCATTTTCATCCTACTGCTCATGGTAAAGGAGCATGTGATGGTATTGGAACAAACCTTAAAAGAAATGCAGCGAAGTATAGCCTCCAGTGCTCTCATCAATATCGCATCTTAGATGCGACTGCTTTATTCCATTTGGCAAAGAGTTATTGTAAAGAAACTAAAATAGTTTTTAGTAGCAAAGATGATCATCAGGAAACATTGAAAACACTGAAGAGCAGATTCGATACTGCGGTAACAATCGATGGCACCGCTCAATACCATGCTTTTATACCGCTTGTCGATGAAAGACCCAAGTTGAAAAAGTTTTCTGCTTCTATTCAATGCGATTTCTTTCCAAAGACAACAAATAAACCAGCAGCGAAATCAACAGCTGAACCTAGTAACGCCAAGAAAGGATTGACAAAAAAACGCAGTAAATAAAGGCGACAAAAAAGCTGGATGAAAGACTGGGTATTTAAAAATTTACAAGACTTAAATACTTCATCAGCTACAATAAATTAAGTATAAAAATAGTTATGATATAAATGGATCTAATGCAATTAAGATTAAATTTTAATAAATTATTTATCATTTTATTTTTAATGTTATTATTATTATACATTAATTTAATTATTATTAAAAATAAATAAAATATAATAATTTTTCAACATTTCTAAAGAAAAAAAGCGATTTGTTTCCTGAGGTTAACATATTCTGGGTATTACAGTATCGAGGGTATAAAATTTTAGTTAGGTATGTTATATACCTTCGGAAAGTCTAGTTTGTCTAGTTTCTCAGTATAAGTTTTATTTGTAAGGTTTTAGACACAAATAGAAAAAAATTCAAAATAGTGCATTTGTGAAAAATTGAAAAACCGTTTTCTTGAGTTACAAAACATTTT
The DNA here is from genome assembly GCA_963682025.1 of Cordilura impudica. NCBI lineage: Eukaryota > Metazoa > Arthropoda > Insecta > Diptera > Scathophagidae > Cordilura > Cordilura impudica. Next base: position 220,926,016 of record OY821519.1, on the reverse strand, counting down.
TTTTGATAGATATCCCACTCCCATCCCACTAAGCGACCAAAAAGCTCTTAAAGGAAAAATCCTAAGCTTTCTTATGAAAAAATAAAAAGAAAAAAAAAATGCCCTTTTTGGAAAAAAAAGGCAAAAATGCTTTAATTTAGCAAAAAAAAAGTCTACAAATTTTTTTTTTTTTAAAGTATTTTTTTCCGAAATATTGAAGAAATAGCTATCTAAACTCTTTGGGAGAAAATTTTCTAGGAACAATAGGTAATAAGTTACATGGATGAGAAAAAACACCTGTTTGGCCAAAATGTCAAATTTTGATCCCCTCTAACTCAGAGAGATCTGGACCGATCTTCTGTAAAAATTTTGTCTAAACTACTATCCAATAGCACTAACCTTGGTGTAAATTTCATCCCGATCGGAAGACATCGGTTTCAAAAGTTGGTGCCCTTGACATGAAATCCCCCATATATAAAGAGAACACTTCCTTCGTGTTTCAAAGCATTTCGCCAAAAATTTTAGCTTGGAGGAGCACTACACGAAAAAAAGAGAAAATAAAAAAAATTATCAAAAAAAATAAATAAATAATATAATTTTTTCAATGTCCGTAATTGACCTTATTCACAGATAACACAGATAAGCAGAGTTGATATAGCAATGTCCATCTGTCCGCTTGAGGAAATCACAATCGCGTCCGCAATAAGTCACCTGGATTGATCAGTTTTATTGAAAATGATTCACTGATATCCTGATAAGGTTACTCTTTAAAATCATCAAAATAGCTTCAATAAATCTCGAGATATCAATGAATAAGTAAAACAAGTCTTGAAAAAATATGATCCTACTATGTTGTTCTTGTTATCGCTGTTATTATATTTTCGTTATAACTGTACTATTTGTTATTTTTGTGGTCGCTGTGTTGTAGCATTTGCTTCATGAGTCTGCAGTATACCCACTGCACGTGTCTTATTAGCTTAGTACGGTATTGAAACAGTGTGTTTGTTGTAATAATTAAGTGGATATAAATGCAAAATATATTAAAAATTCAAAAATATCGATTGTTTGTTTGGACAGAGTTGTATCTTCTGAAATTAATACGAACTAAAAGCTGTATGGTACGAAAACTGATTTTAACCACACTGGCTAGTAGGCCTGACTTTAGGAGAGTGTGTTAAAGCGCTTACCAAAAGTGCAAATACGAATGTATGTGAAGGTTCATGGTTCAAACTACACGGCCGCCCTAAGTAGAAAAATTTCATAAAGATAAAAATAATTGTTGGTAATAGAAAATAAACAAAAATGTAATTGTATGTATTTACATTAATGTTTTTTGCATTTAGTAATTGCTTTCAATTAACAAAGCACGAAAATACTTAAGATTTTTGTTAATTATCTTATTAATTTTAAAAATCTTTGTAGGAAATCTAGCTATTATAATTTGAAATCTAGACTCTTTTAGCTTAGGGTTGACAAACATAGTTAAATTATAATGTTTAGAACACGAAGTTATTCTTACTTATTAAAAAATTGGCCAATCACAACCGTATTTAATAAAGTCACTTGGTTTTCGCAAAAACATAAAGAAAAACTAATGTTTTAATAGATTGAAGTGAAAAGCGGGAAAAAGCTTTATATGGGCACTAAGTCAAAGAATGGTCCTCTAGAGTTTATTTTTGGAATACATTTTTTTGATATATAAAATAATCTGGATTTTGTGGTAATTTAAACCGATCTGAATAGCGTCATTTGTTGGGGAGCTAAGTCTGAACATACACTGATTCTCACCAATTTCAATAGCGGTTGCCCTCCGGCTGACACGAGGCAATATACCAAAATTACATTAAAATATTTGTTTATTTGCGACATCTAAATCGAGTATAATTTTACATGAACCCACACACAGACGGGCGGACAGATGGACAATTCTGAATCTACTCAGAAAGTGATTCTAAGTCGATCGATATAATAAAAGATGGGTCTAGGTAAATTTTTTTTGGTAGTTTTTTTTTTATAACCGTTTATTTCATTCAAATTCATAATTTTAAACTATAAATAAACAAATAGTAGGAATATAAATTATTATACACAGTCCCATATTCGAGCTATCTAGTATACTAAATATTAATTAACATTTTGTTTTTTGAAAACAAATAACACAATTTAAATATGTATATAGTATTTGTTTGAAAATTTTTATGTTAATTAATTAATGTAAGGAAAAAATACCAAAAATCATTACTTTTATATTTAAGAAAGATAAAAACTATTGTCAAAGGATAAAAAAAGAAGTGGAAGCTATTCATTGAGCCACCAATATTTTTTAATATTTGTTTGGTATCATATTTTTATTATCTAGGTAAACGCTAGTATCAAACCTGCGATTTTCAATAGTTAGTTTATTAGAATGAATTGCTTTAATATTGGCTTGCCTATAAATGTGAAAAATTATGGGTATGCCAAGTTCGTTCTGGATGTAACCTTTCCTATCTAGATATACGAACGCTTCTGGTGGTATATAACCATTTTCTAATGTATCATAAAATTATCGATTCTACTTATCTTCGCTGTCATGTACAGTATTTTATTTGATATATATTTCTTAAAATTAGGGTCTCTATACACTGATTTACACGCTCTTAGGCATTTCTTTTCAAATGCTCTTATTTTCTCCATATAAGATGGTGCAATATTGAACCAAATTTCGCAACCATATGTTAAGATATGCCTTATTAAAGATTTGTACAACATGACTTTAACTTCCGGTTTAATATATCATGAAAAAAATAGTTTTTTGTACATGAAAAATGCATTTCTTGCTTTTGTTAGCTGTAGATTAATATGGTTATTAAAGTATAAAAATTTATCTAGAAATATGCCAAGATATTCGACCACATCTATTAGATTTTATACCAAAATTTTTCCAATTTTTTTTAATATTATAACATTGGCGCAAAGTCATTATACCCTGACCGCATAGTGGTATAAAAACTATTAAAAATTAAAAAATTTTTCAAATTATCTCAAACCGTTTAGTGAAGAAAAAATATTAAGTTCGAAATTTTGAAAATTGCTAATAATTTTCCCAAAAATATCCTTCACTCTTTCATTATCTTCTCAAAACTTTGGTAAAAAAAATATTTTTATAATCGTACTCTGAAAGAATGAGCTTTGGTCGAAATTATCATTAAAAAAAAGATCTAATTTTCGGTATCAATACTAAAAAGAGGCGGTCAAGTTTAGCTCACTGCCACTCACCCAGTATTATATTACGCTATTTTCAAATTTAAGTTTTTGCAAGCCAATATCCATTATAATAATCGCCTGGAACAGACTGTTCCAATTTAACTAAATATTTTAGAAGCTGTATAATTATTAACACTTTCTTTAATATGTATCCGCTGAGCAACGTCCTATGGTCATAACCTGATGCTGTAACACTGCACTTAGATATGTGATTAATTGTATGATTATTTATCAATCCTTCGTCTAAGAAATAATTTTGGTGGGGAGCTGAAAATCGCAAACTAAGCTCAAAATTGTTTAAATTCTCTCCACCTGTCTAAAGTCTTTTTAAGGGCTGCCATATCGAAAAAGGTACAAATTTAAAGGGGAACATATATCTCGAAAATCAAGCGTCGTAGAGCAAATTGGTTAACATTTCTCTTGAATTGCTCACTATCTATATATAGGGTTGGCAGATCGAAAAATGGTCGCTTACATCGCATAAATTGAGCGACTTATAGCAATGTGGTTGCATCGCTAAAACTAGGCATTGTAGAGTGAAATAATTTTTTAATCTAGTTGAATGTCGGACTAATTGATCGAGAAACGTAACATCTATGCGTTGATTATAAAATCGCTTATATCTCGAAAACTAAGCGTCATAGAGGAAAGTGGTTGAAGTTTTGCCCCAGCTGTGATGCTCCATATCAATAAGACGGTAACTACTTTTAGTGTTGACTGAGAACATACAATCGCTTATATCTCTAAACTGAGATCAGTAGAGCAAGAAGACTGAATTAATGTCGAGGAAGTGACTTTCATTAAAAATAGTATTTTGAATATATTTTCACGAGCGCGTTAGTGCCGTCACTACCAAATAGTTAAATATATGTACGGCCTCTGATTCTATGTCACTCACATTCTTTAAATTATCCCAGTGAACAATATGAGCCCAATATTTTTCTACCTTGGTCACGACTCAGTCAGATAGATATAAGTATATGCTGAGTTTTAGTTAGTTTTAGTTACCACAACAAACTTTTTATTGTATTAATCGACTTTAAAACAACTGTGTCCGTCTTGCTGTCCGTCCGTCCATTTTATCAGCATTTCCAGTTGTTAACTATTCTTAATGTAAATGATAGTTCCCAATTTTTAGTTTTATTATTACTTATAAACCATTTCTTAGATTTTTATAACAAGTGTAACACAGTTAGCACTGGAGCTTTGAAAATTTTAAGTGTGATACAGTGTAAGTACGAAAGGTCAATCTAAATTAGTAATTAGTATATTTTAATGTCGTCTTGTATTTGTATGCCTATTGTAATTTCGTTAAAATATTTTCACAAATTAAGTTTGTATAAATTATTTTGAAGAACTTGTTAAATTCACGATTTTTGTCTTTGACCTCAATGTATTTTTTATTTTTTTGATTTGCGATTTTAGCTTGTGGTAAACTTTTTTTAAAGTATATTTTTATTTTATTCATCTTTTTCGCTTTGCCAAAATAATAACAATGTCACTGGGTTTTCTGACATCAACAGGCAAAACCGCAAAAAATTTAAATTGAATAAAATCAAAAAAAAAAAAAAAAAAGATAAAAATTTTAATAAAAAAAAAGCAAAGGTCGCGACTTGAAAATGGCATACAAACCAATCTTTTATCTGTAAATTTAAATGAAAGTTCCCCTGAAAGAAACTAAAAATACAGTAGCCCTTTTATTTAAAAAAAAAACAAATTTTTATAAAACTAAAAACTAAAAAAGAAAAACAGCAATATCTACATACAGACAAGCAATTGTATGACGACTCATCATAAACATGCACGCACGCACTCCTGCAACATGCCTCGAATGGAGGTAAACAATTGTGTTTTACAATCATTTCATATGCAACTTTCATGTTGCTTGATATGCAAATCATTGCTGGAAATTACTTACTACCACAGTACACGTCGTAGTACAAGACCATATAAATATGTACTTACTCGTACATACGAGTATTGTGTGCGCAGATAGCGGTGAAAATACTCGAACAATTGCATTGGGATTTGTTGTTTAAACTTATGCTTATTGAATACTTAACATAAATTTATCAATTTTTCATATCATCATGGAATAGAAAATAGTGTGTCCATAGTTGGTGGCACATAAAGCAAATGTTTGTAATAACAATTGTCAAAACATTTAAAAAGGTAAATTGTTAAAGGGGAAATATCACCGAACGGAACATTACACCAATGAATTTAAGATTGTCTACAGTGAAAAAACAGATTTTTTATTGGGACTATATTCCCAACCGAATTTCGATGAAGCTAGTTAATAGGGCTTTTTTAATATTAGAGTTTTGTGGTCTTAACAGAAATTATATTGTCTTAACAGAAATTTACATTGAATTTACATTGAATTTCTGTTACGACTCGAATTGAAAATTCAGTTATTGAACCTAGTTTTTACATACTAGGTGGAATTGGCTATCCATATCGTGCTATCTAGGGATTACCAAAGTGTGGTTGGAAACGAGCATGCAGACGAATATGCGAGAGCAGGTTCAGAAATGAACTATGAGTAGATAACTGTATCGATAGATAGAGACTTTAGCCAACAGATTGGCCACAAAAACATACAACAACACCCATTTGAGATCGAAAGCAATGTGGCCATAAATGGATGCCCTGTACAAATGCAGTGCAATGTGTTGATATCGGGAAAATAGGTTATGAGAAGGACTAGTGTTTGTGGATATTTGACCAAAATTTTATTAGATTGTAACTATCAGGAAAGACCTGTGTATGGAGTTAATTCCACATACGACTAGTTCGACTGATAAACGAATTTTCCCTGTATTGGGTTATGCGGTCAAGTAGACAGTAGACTACAAGGGGATGTGATCTACTAGAGAAGCGGGTAGAGCGAACTGAAACTCGGACATTTGGAATGAGATCGCTAATCTCAGAAGAACATTTTCCATGGTAGTATCTATAGAACAGTGCTACACAACCTACATTTCGACGCTGTTCCAACGAGTCAATAGAGCTGGATATCCTACTGTCGTTAATAAGCATCAATGACCTCCTTTGTACACGATCCAAAATAGACTATGAAGATCCTACCCATATATGGGAGTTGTATTCAATTTTCGGTTGGATTTAAGTGGTATAGATATTAAGAAGGTCATAATGATTGAATTCTCATGCCCAGAACATCAAGAGTATCCGATTCATCAATACCTATACCACCCATATATACAGAGGATATTGTTGAGTCTAAGGCCATGTGGGTCAATAAACAACACTGAGTTTTTGGCGCATTAAAATCAACCCAATTCGCTTTAACCTCCTCAGAGATTGTTAAAAATCTTTAAAGTTTTCAATTCTGGTGGGCGAACAGAATACTAGATTTATATTTTACGTGAGAATTCCTTTCCTTCGAAAACGATTGCAGTGGTATAAGTTGAAACAACATTGAGCAACAAGAATTCAAATATCATATATAGAAATAAGTTTCCGGTGTTTTTTTTAAATAAAAAATTAGGCATCTTGTGTGAAAGAACGGAACCTTATCTTTTAACACTTCCCACTACTGTTCCCTTCTATGTGTCAGCTTACGGATATCGCGTTTTAAAAATGCTTGAGGTTATCTCTTGAGGTTATCCATGAATCGACCAATTTTTTGCGTCTTCAGTTCATGTGAAGAGTTCCTCAGGCATTTCATCTATAAGAAGTGGAAATTGGAAGGAGGAATGTCTGATGAATACATCGGGTGGTGAAGAATTTCCCAGTTGACTGTTTCCGCCACATGTGGACGAGTTTTATCGTGCTGGAGATAACTGTGTTGTGTCTAGAGTCACGTTTTCCCTAGAGTGTTCAACTCAATCGCATTAATTGTGATTGGTACACAGCTCCAGTAAAGGCTTCAATCTCTTAATACTCTTAATAACTGACAAGCAAGCTGATCCCACTAAATACACAACACAAGTTTTTTTCCATGAATATTTGGCTTTGTTACTTTTTGGGTTTTCATGATGGATCCAGTTTTTATCACTAGTGACTATATAGAGTAGAAAATCCTTAATGTTATGTTTAACAAGCAGCATTTCACATGTAGAAAATTGACATTTAACGTTTCTCGGCTTCAGTTGATATGGAACCCAATTTCCTTATTTGTTAAATATTCCCAAAGATTTTAAACAATGTGTTTACTCGCAATGTAAGCGCAAGTTATTCTTGCTTTTGTCACGAATCTTGATCCCATAATGCTTCCAGTTCCACGTCCGCATACTCTATCGGCCTTTGGATATCTTCTTTGTGTTCGATGTCAAATTCACCGTTCTTACTCTTTTGAAACCATTCAGCTTCCGATTTCTTCAAGTTGAAGAAGTAAGTTAAAAATTCGTGCAAATGACGCTTAGTAAGCTAAAGACTCGACATTTTCGCACGAGAAAATATATGATTCTTAAAAAATTTCGGAAGGTTATGTTGGTGACAGATGTTCAACCTGACGATAATGATGTTTTACATCATTTTACTGGTGGCAGAAACATAGTTCTGTAACTACTAAAAATATCTCTTACCAAACTTTTAGAGAAACTGTTCTCCAGAAGAAATCGAAGAAAGCTCCAAGACTACGAAAAAAAATCGCTATATAAAAATATTCCTTATGTAAGTAGGGTTAATTTTTTTCTTTTACAAACGGGCTTATTGCAAGCTTAATTTAATTTTTTTTTTTTTTTTTTTTTTTGTTGTTGGGCTTATACTCTGCTTCTCTTTGGGTCATAAATACCATACACCACGAAACTTCCCAAAGAGCCTTTACCAAAATCAAACTAGAATTAAAAATTCTAATGGCCCCTTAATCCCACGGGTTTCTGACTTCCTAGCACACTTCTCTTTCTTTCAAACAAAAAAACATAACAACGAATATTAAAGAACAGAACGATTCAAATTACTCAAAATAATCTCAAAATAAAAAAATTGATTGAAAGGAGTCATATACGTTGAATATTTTATATAATATTTATTTGAACTAGAGGACCCTGCTGCTCCGCAACATTATATTATATTATATTAATTTTTATAATATAATACCAAAATTTGCCAAGAGAAGTTAACGCACAGTAATGCCAAAATATGCCAAGAGAAGTTAACGTACAGTAAAAGTAAAGTTGATTGTCCATGCATAACTTTCCTCAAACCCAACGAATTTGCCAAGAGAAGTTAACGTACAGTAATGCCAAAATATGTCAAGATAAGTTAACGTACAGTAAAAGTAAAGTTGATTCTCCACGCATAACTTTCCTCAAACCCAACGAATTTAAGCAGTTAATAGCTCAAAAGAAGGAGCTTGATCCACTGAGTGTTCTTAGACCTATTTCAACAGCCTACGTTAATTAGAACTCTAGTTATAGAGGTTTGAGAGAAGAAAAATATTGAAAAAAATCTTGAATGCAAAGTTTATTCATAAATTCTTTTAATATATAAGATGAGAAACAACTTATTAAAAACTATTTAGACACAATTTCTACATGGGCACTACAAATCCAACTCTTGTTCTAAGAATACTGCAAAAGTTTTAAAGAACTTGATAATTAAAAAAAATATACGGATTAAAGAACCCTTCCTTGAAAATAGTAACTCTTTCCTAGATCTAATTCTAGTTCTAGTTCTAGAGCTATGAGTTTGAATAAATATGTCAGGAAATATGTGAGCTTCCGCAATTAAAATTTAGCGCTGTTCCCCCATCCTCTAGTAGAATTCTGAACAATCTCCACTAGAATTTAGAGCATACTACCGGACGCTATGTGCAAAAATGAAGAAAGTACATTTTGACTGCTCATAAAACTATTTTTTTGGAAGTTCTGGGCGGCCAATCGAGAACACTACACCCGAAAATGTTGAAATCATTCATGAATAGCCCAATTTTATTAAGATTTCCGCGGGAATTTTTCTCTTTTCCCTTTCTCTCATTGTGAAAAAATTCTCTGGAACTTTTTTCCCACTTTATGCATCTAACAACATACACTAAACGAAATTCGAACATTCGTAATTCTCGGGAGAAATATCTGCGGGAATATTCAGAATCAGGCTAGTCAAAGGGAGAGTGGAGGTATGCGAGGTTGTTGTTCCCGCGGTTGTTTACAATTGACAATGGCCACCGAGAAATTCAATGAATTGGCGATATTTTGCAGTACTCTTGAGAATTTTTTTAAATTTTTTTTCCTAAAAAAAGGCCTTCATTCCAAAACTTACAGTTGTATATTTTATTTCTTCCTTTTAACAGTTTTACTTTAATATGTAGAGCTATTGTTGTCGGATAGACTGAGAGCATATGATTATTTGATTTATGAGTATTGATAAATTCAAATAGGACTAGAAATGTTTATACATAATTTCACCCTTTTATTCGAATTCGCTACTCGAAACTGGTTTAACAATTGCAATCACAGAATCCTTAAAAAAATAGAAATAATCTTACCTTTATTCTGCAATTAAGCAGAGAGCTTCAGCTGGAAACTTCAGCTGTAATAAGACTTTTAATTCTTCAGACTCAATAAACAAGCAAATTCTAAACAATTCCACGATCTAACTGAGTTTCCGTATCTTAAATTTAATACTTCTTCCCCGCTATACTTCCCTCTCTTTTGATTCTATAGTAGAATTCGTCTATGTATTTTTATATGCTTTATGGTACGATCACGTAGAATTTTGATCACTAACATCACGCTTTGGCGCTTGATTGAAGCTAATGGTAATAATCAGCAATTAAATATGCATAGTCGTGTTTTTCCACTTCATAAACGTGCATATCGATTGAATGAATACAAACGAATCCCATATTTTCTTTTCTTAAGAATCTTCATTTCTATCTCACTATCTAGCTATATTTTAGTGCATTTTAAAAATTTTATGACCTCCATTACTGGATATATTTGGTAGCCGGAGGTCTTATATTGGATGCACAGCTCATCAATATGTTGGCGAACTATTTTCTGTGTTAGTCATCCTCATTTCTTGTTAAGATTCGTAGTAAAGTGCATAAATAACATTATACTTGTAAAATTATCAGTATTCACAGTATTTTCTTCGGCCTTTCTGCATTCCCAATTCGAATTGTGTATAGTGTCAAGTTCGATGCCTTAGGTGATCATGTTGCACCTGGCAATATGTTCTATTGCTTTGTATGGCAGAAACGAAAAGAAAAAAAGAAGAAAGTTTGACATTTGTCCATATACCTGATACATGTGCCATTATTAGATTATTAAGCAGAAAATTTAATTAGCAAATTTTTATTTTCTCAAACGTGTCGATTATTTTGCACGTTTAGAATTAATGTTTTTGCAATGCTTGTATATTATTTACACCTTTTTGCATTAACTATGTTGCAACCAATGTTATGAAGAAGATTGAAAAATTTTCTTAAATGTGGCTTTACAATTGATTAAGATATTTGTTAGCGTATATAGTTGCTAAGAAATTAACATTTAACCTATATCTTTGGTTTTCTATCAGGACAGCCCAAATACGTAAGATTTGAAATTATTAAAGTAAATATTAAAGTAAATATTAACGGTAAGTTGTTTTTCATTTCTGTCTTTTTGGTAGAAAAGACGAATTTGATCAATATCATTTAAAAATATTTTAGATGCATGCAAACAGCGTTAAAAAGTAAGCAGCTCGAAATGGAGTTTTTTTCCTCAATATTTAGGTTTTTTTATACCACAATGTGGTCAGGGTATAACGACTTTGTGCTGATGTTTGTAACTATCAAAAATATTTGACCTAAACCCATCTTTTACTATACCGAGCTACTCAGAATCACTTTCGAGTACTCAGAATCACTTTCGAGTACTCAGAATCACTTTCCGTCCGTCTGTCTGTGTGTCCATGTAAACCTAGTAATCAACCTACAGGTCGCAAATATGAATATATTTTGATGAAATTTAGTACGTAAGCTTCTATCGGCCATAGAATGAACGCTATTGAAACTGGTGAAAATTGGTACTTGTTCAGACCTAGTCCCCATACAAATGACCCCTATGAGATCGACTTAAATTGCCATAAGGTCGAAATTATCAGTTGATCTCGTTCAAATTGGGTTTGTGTGTGTTTATTACAACCAATAATCAGTGGTCTAAAAACAGACCATATAGAACAATTCTTAGTCATAGCCCCCATATAAAGCTGCTTCCCGATCTTCACTTAAAACTATCAAAAAAAACAAAAATATTTCACAGATTTTTCTCAAATTTCGTTTGTGAATGTTTTTGGAAAAAAGAAGTGACTTTTTCGAATATTGTCAGGATTGATAAATTTTTTCACCTAGCCACCATATAAATATAACATAGCTTTTTCAAATTTTCAGGCAAAAAGATTTTTAAAAATTCCATTCAGATTTACGTTATGTTTATACCCTATACCACTATGTGGTTAGAGTATATATTGGATACCCAACAACATATTTAAACCAAAAATGGAGGGAAACTTTCAATTATATAGTAAAGGTTTCCAATATTTTTCCTGAAGTTAATTTATTTTATGTTAAATTTTTTTTTTACGATACAATACATAACAATAACATACAACACATGAGGTACAATGCATTTGTGTAATCTGTTAAGATTTCACATGCCATTACAGTTCCATCTAGAGGACGATGGCAGAAGCAAAGAGCTGTTCACATTACAAGACTTGTAATTGATCTGGCTATGTTAATGTAGAAAAAGCCAAAAATTGGAAAAAGCTCAGCTTGTTCATACAAACTCTCGTATATAAAAAGAAAAACATTTCTCATGTTCTTTTCTTTCAAATGTTGAGTTAAATAGTTGGTTAAGCATGAGTTGAAGTAATAGGCAGAAGGATGCTGACGATGAACAAGTCGCTTTGTTCGAAAGTATCTACTCCATCTAGCGCTGTCTTCAATTTTTTTCTAATATTTCTCTTACATTACAAAAATTATTATCTTTCTTTCATTAGAAAAATATATACATGATCTTAAACCGAACAATAAACGACTAATTAAAAACACAAATTTTTAAATTAATAGTAGAGTTTTGAATTTTTTGAACCAATTTTTTGGTATTGACCGTTCAGTTCGTCAGAAATATAAATTGCTAAAAGTTTCAATTGTATTGTCATTCACTGCATAAATATATATAAGTAATTTTTGTTAAAACATAAACCAATATATTATTTTGTATTGTACATTCTTGTTAGATGCTTCAATTGCTCTTTTCCACGGTAATATAACACTATACAGAAATCATCTAAAGGAAACTCAGAATTGGCACAAAAATATTTGTTATGCATTCTTTATGAAACTATACAAAAACTAATGCATTTTTAATCATTTTAAACTTTAGACATAATATTTCCGGTAGCTGCAACAGTTAAATTTTAAACTACTTCAGGAAAAGTCAGATCCGTTTGCTGATCTTTCCATTAGATCCAATTTGTGTAGATATATCACATAAACAGGCGGAATCTTTGCCTTTAAATATCTTAAATCGTTTCTAAAAATTTTCGGTTCCATATAAACTGTAGAGATATTTTCAATAGTCTCGAAACATAATGGGAATGGAAATACCATGAGACTTTCAACATCCTGTTTTACTTATTTTTTAAACAATTTTGGAAACAGCATTACTTTATAGTACAGCTAAACTTATATTCTTACATCCAATTTTGTGTTCCCTAAATCAAATTTTTGTTGCGATAATAGAATATTTACTGCCAGCGAATTTGGAGTTAACAAAAAAATTTGTTTGCTCTATGTACAAATTAAAGAATAAACAAGTAAGAAAATTATAGTCGGTCTAGACCGACTATACGATACCCTATACCATGCGTTTAGAAACCCTATCTCTTAGGCCCAACTAACTGGACATTGAAAATAAGCAAAAACCAAATTTGAGTGGGATTTTTATTAATTTTTTTGGCTGCAGATATGAAAAAGTTCATATCGGATGCTATATCTATAAAGGGACTAGGTCCAAAAATGGACCGATCCTGATCATGTTTGGTAAAGTCTCTTGTATTTTGCAAAAATATGTAGAAACAAAATTTGAGAAGAATCAGTGCAATATTTTTGTTTTTTAATATATTTAAGTGAAGATCGGGAAGCAGCTCCATATGGGGTCAAAGGGATCATTTTTGGACTACTCATTAGTGGATGTAATGAACGCATACAAACCCAATTTGAGTAAGATCTATATGACAATTTGGATCTTATGGCAATTTATGTCGATTTCATATGGGTAATTTGTATGGGGGCTAGGTCTGAACATGGACCGATTCTCACCAATTTCAATAGCGTTCATCCCACGGCCGATAAAAGCTTATATACCAAATTTCATCAAAATAGATTCATATTTGCGACCTGCAGTTTGATTACAAGCTTTACATGGACACACAGACGGACGGACGGACGGACGGACGGACGGACATTGTTAAATCAACTCAGAAAGTGATTCTGATTCGATCGGTATAATTAAAGATGGGTCTAGGTCAAATATTTTTGGTTGTTACAAACAGCAGCACAAAGTCATTATACCCAAACCACATAGTGGTATAGGGTATAAAAAATCATAAAAAATAGTGACAAGGTCTACTATGTATTACTGACTAAAAGGATGTTATGTTCATTAGATATAAAATTTCACCTAAATTGATTTCAGCACAAATATAAAACCTATTCAAAATTTGAACTAAAATTTTGCAACTCCAACAATATTGTTATTTATGTCGGCATGTATTTTGCTACTTTTATTTTAATAAACCAAGACAGCTGTCCATTTTTCAGTCTTATATACCTTCTTCCATTTTCTGTTCTTATCTCACCCAAGATCTACCATAAACACAAAAACATGATGTTGTTAAACTTGCAACCACTTAAATAAATCCACAATATAATGACATGACAGTTGAAACCAAAACACAGTAACCTTTTGATACCATCCATAATGATGTTTATTTGATTTGAAGAGATTCATAAAATCGACACCCACCATCGACCAATAATGCTACCACAACAACAACATTCGAAACAGCTTCAATATGAAAATTTTGAGAAAAACAAACTAAAAGGTGTCAATTGATTTTATGTTTGTTGTCTGCTGTTATAGCACATCTTTTTTATTAGATTTATTTTAAATTTAATCATAGAGCAAAGAACCACCAAGGAAGATGACAAACACCGAAAAGTTGTAAGTATTACTTATGCATTCTATGCTGGAGAACAGCAGAACATAGAAGCAGTATGGCAAAGTGAACTTAAGTTAAACAAAAAGGTGCAGACAGTTTTATAATACTATCAGCGGCACCGAAAGCGAGAACAGATACATTTTATATGGTAAACATACTACAGTAAAAGTACCCTCATCTTAAGGAAAATAAAATGTTTAAAATAAAGTGTCTCTTCGAATATGGAAAAGTTGATGCATAAAATTTTTATTTTCTTATATTTTTTCCCAAAAAAAAATCATAGCGATATCAACTATTAGGGCAATTCAGTATAAGAAGAGTAGTTTACTATAATCACACCTGGAATAAAAGAATGCGAAAATTTCAATACTTTTCTTCGTTTTAGATAACCATCACAGTAATTTTCAGAACAACGTACAGTTGACTTTATGATCTTGGTATTTTTTTTTTTTCGTTTGATATTGACCAACACTCAGGGGATGCCCCCGACAGATGCAGTATATTGTGTTGATCTTAGGAAGAAAGATTATGGGAAGGAGGAAAGAGGGAGTAGTGTTTGTGGATATTTGAATTAAATTTTTTTAGATTGTAACTGTCAGGAAACGCCTGTGCGGTCCCTTGGAATGAGTTCGCTAAACTCAGAAGACCATTTCCGATGGTAGTATATACAGAACAGTGCTACACAACCCACATTCCAACGACGCTCCAACGAGTCAATAGAGTTAGATACCCCCCTGTCATTAATGAGCATCAACGAGCATCATATATGGGAATTGTATTACATTGTCGGTTGGATGTATGTGGTATAGATTTTACGGAGAAAAGAAGGAGTGAAGTAGTTTTTGCAGCGTTTTAGAAAACCAAGATACTTGATTGCTTCCTACGAAAATTGAAAAACATGTTCTTTCCAACAAACATCACATTGAATTTTCATGCCCAGAGAATCAAGAGTATCCGATTCCTCAATACCTATAGCACACATATGTACAGATGACATTGTTGATTCCAAGGCCCTATGGGTCAACAAACAACATTGAGTCTTCTGCGCACTAAAATCAACACTATTCGCTTTCCCCCACTCTGAGATTGCTAATAGGTCTTGATTATGTGTGCCATTCATTGTCCGCCTTTTGCCCCCCAACCTGCAAAATGCTTCACCTATTAGCAATTGAAGGAATATGAATGACAAATAATGCTGTCATCTGCGAAAAAGTATATAGAATTGAAAGTTGACCAAGAAGGTCGTTCAAAAAGATAGGGAAAAGAGAAGGAGGATGAAGAAAACCTTGGGGTACCCCTGAATTAAGCGCTATTGGTATACCGTCCGGCAACGGAGACTTATTTGCGTTGAGCTCCGAAAGAACAATTTTAACTGCACGTGCTCGGCAGAATATTTTAGTCATAGTACAAGATACCTTTCGAGGTTGGGCAATGGCTGATCGCTATCTGACAAAAATCAATTTTTTGCAAGAAGTTCGACTAAAGGGCCGTATCAACCTGGTAAGTGAATTTTTACAATTCATTATAAGTGTCGGGACAGCAGAACTAGCAAAGCTCTTACACGAGCACGCTTATCGTAAGGAATTTTTTCGCGCCTTAGTAGTTTGATTAAACAAAGTGCCCAAAAAATCAATAATATGGAAACAAATTTTGGAGAACCCAATAAATTTGCATTTATTTAAGGAACCTTATTTTTTTAGTTAACCAACAGTAAGTAGGTCCCTTTTTACCGCTATGACCGCAACAATTTTTTTTGCATGCTTGATATTAACATCAAAAATTTATCTTCTGGAAGTTTTGCCCTCCATGTACGTCATTTTGTCATTAAAGACGCTTGTGGCATCATATTAAGCTATTTAATTTTCTAAATATATATCTTATATCATATTTAGTCTATTCCATTAGTTTCTCGTGACTGTAGCGACCAATCTAAGAGAATATTAGTATTAGTTTACCTTCTTAGGAGCATTATTCTTTCAAGATAGTACATCTCCAAGAATATTTAGATAAATTTCATCATTCATCCGACATTTATATAGTTCAAAATTCCTACCTTCGATCCTATTTCTCCTTATGTTGCTGAAATCATCGGATCACTTTAAATTAATTAATTAAAAATTTTCAGAGGCGAAACGTCTAGGAAAGGGGGAAGCATTATAATACTCCAAAAACAACGTTTGGAAATGAGGTGGGTTTTATCCGCTCATCGCTTATTGAATCAGTATAGCGGTAATAAGATACCAATTCTGTTCTATGCTTCGGAAATTAATACCAATATAAATCTGCCCCTAAGGTTACAGATAAACACATTTACGTTTCTGTAGCACTGGCAACCTTCGTACCTTTCCATGGAATACACTGGACATTGTCTTATACTTGATACTACTGGACATAATAGGGAAGTATTCTTCAGCCAGTCTGGCTATCTGATTAAGAACAACACAAACATAGCTCCAGCGAGTTTCGAAGAAGTTAAGATCCTACTTTTTCTACACATTGTGATTCAAATTTCTGTATTCACAACTCGGACCACATGTCTTTCTGGTATTATGTGTACCAGTGTCCCTAAAGCAATTTATGGTACATGTACCATAAAACAGGGAACAGTTAACCATGCTTGGAATGTCTTTATGACTTTTTATCGTTTATTCTATACGGCAGTTATCAGTTATTATTCAAAAAGTTTGCAAGAATCCACTCTGGCGAGTGACAAGCTTGTCTTCTCGCGATTGCACTTCAGATACAGTCTCCTGATAGAAGATCAAAGTAAAATACTAATTGCTTCCGTATCCTATTGACCGCTAAAATTTGGAAGCCGCCTTGTAGATATCTAAGAATAGTAATAATTTCAATATTCCAAATGTCATCAGCACCAAGTTTAGCAAGTTCGTTTATTCTCTTTTGTTATCAGCTATAACTATAACCTCATGTCAATTTTCTAACTTCCTAGGGTGTCGTATCATTTGCAAGTAGCTTTAGATTTGGGCTTATATCTACTGAGAGTTTTTTAATGTTAATTTTTTTTAGTTACTACCGAGAATACGCAGCTTTATTAATTCAAACTATTTCCACTTGAAAAATGATTCTATTGCCTAGCATGGTGAATATTTCCTATACCAATACTACACAAGTTAAAGGCAATTTTACCGCCGAAGAAGATCATTGTTTTAGAGAAAACTGTATAAATCATGTTGGTATTTACGAGAAGATTAAAGCTAATGAATGAAAATCAGATAATCATCTGGGGGTTAGTGCAGTTAGGACTGACGTAGCTCTCTTCTCTCGAAACTATAGGATTTCTGCGTTTATTTATTCCACCAAAATTGGGTGGAGTGCAGATAACTTTATTCGACAGTGGTCATTTCTTTGGATTAAGCCTGGGAAAAACATACTCTGGAATTTAAATACTCAGGCAAATACTGATTTAATGTTGTTAGAAAACCAAAGGCAGTTACTGTGCTATAAATCCTCGGAATGTCATCCGGTTATTCAATATAGTCAATATACCTACCAAAGAGTTTAACCAAAGTGCTTTTAATAGAATCCTAAGAACAAGCTCAATGATGAATACAGGTACTATGCCAATGGACGTCCTTGTGCCTTACTGAGGACCTCAGATACTATACTTGCGGCTGCCCAAACATGGACATTCAAAAATCCTGGGTTATTAAGATGCTGCAGCTGGCATAGATTATGAGCCCATGCCTTAGTTTGTATCGATGTTCAGGACAAGGAATCCGTATAGATTCGAATGGTCAGATGGATTATAGTTTCACTGATGGATCCAAAATGAATGGATGAGTAGGTTTTGGTGCTTTTTTTAAAGTCATTCGCATTTTGTTTCTTCACCTACATGATTAGTCAGTGTTGCTTATTTTAGGCCGAAATCATGACCATGAAACAGACTTTATTTGTATAGAATATGAAAGAATATCGTACAGGAATATCTGTAGCTTTAGCGACAACGAACCTGCCATAAAATTCCTTTAGGTGTGACATTCAAGTTTGATACTCATTAGGATGCCGGGCACAGGGATATGACTGTTAACAATTTTTCCTATGAACAAGTTAGAGATGGGACAATTCTTCAGGTCGACGAGATCAATCACTGCAATATAATGTCGTCTCATTAGCCCGAAAATTGTTAATCCCACAGAATGGCTATCTCTATGTAGAAAAGAAGGAAATGACATCACACTTAATCTGCTAAAGCCCAGCCAGATATTCCACCACTTTCCCAGTCCGGTACTGGCGGCTTAACACAAATGCCGACCGGAACTCCGAATGGTACAGAATGGACACCATTATATATTCTATAAAAAAAGCTCGAACTTTAACAATCAAACCCCAAAAAAAATCTACGTGAATATCCATAATATTATTTATCATAAACCTTATTTTCTTACGGCAGTAAATCAGATTAAATATTAAACTTTTTACTGTGTATTATTTTTTGTTTCAGAGCAGACAGTATAAAGATATGTAAATCGAGACTAAAAGAATAAAAAAACTTAATGAATTTATAAAAGTTTTATCATATTTTTATCAGGATTCTCTTCAATTTAAACAAAAATACATAGATTAGAGGCATTCGTATTATATTTTAAAGCAAGTTGTCCTGTAGATAAGCTAAATAGCTTTTTTGCTTTTGCTTTTGGTTGGCACCAGAATGGTATGATATTGGCCAAAGTAAATTTATTGAGATACAAAAGGTAGTAGAAGCGATTCAACCTTGGCAGGATGTTCATATAAGTTCTTTAAGTCCACTAGTGTGTTATGTGTCAGTTGGAATGATAGTCATTTAACAAGTTACGTTCCTTCGAAATTTCTATTTTTTTTTCTTTTCTTTTCGAAACATGACATTTTGCTTTTAGGCTCAAAATATATACTGAAATTAGACATTTGTTTTTAATACCAAAAACTTGAATACCATTTTAGTTAGTTCATTGATTGCATAAGGATGTTAGCCAATGTATGTTGCTAACTAACAAAATATTAACAAGTTCAATATACCGAAAAATTTTAGACTAATAATTCATACGAAACTGGTAAACAATTGAAAGAAAATTATTGTTACCAATGGAACTTTATCTATGTATTAATATGTGAAAGTAAAATTTTCAACCAGTTTTTAAGCAAAATGCACGCACGGAGGAGCGTAGCATAGGTATAGTTCATATGGAGCAGAAGTGCGGAATGATAACATTTATGTATAATATGTATTAAACATCTATATAATTAAATAAAATAAAGTATTTATAATAAATAATTTTATAAATGCCTAAAGGTATGCTAATCAATTTTAGCCAGTTCGTAATTCATCGCCTGCGCAATTATTATTGATGGTTTCAAAAAAGAGTACATTATGAATTGTGAATTGTGAATTGCCTAAAATTGATTAGCATACCTTATGCTCTTATAAAATTATTTTAAACAACTAATACGAAGTGAAAGCTATATGGTATGAACACAGATTCTCAACTACAATATTATTCCACACTATAAATCTGGTAGCCGCAGTGATGCAATGCAAATCTAAATTCTATACCAAAACTTTTTGAGAAAATTATAACTGATATACGTACTATCATACGAAATGTCATCAATTCTATCGCCATCTCAACATGGTTTTCGTAAAGGACCGTCTACGACCACTAATCTAATGGAATTTACTTCCTATATAAATTCTGGGTTCTGCAAAAATAAACAAACTGATATTATATACACTGACTTTAGCAAAGCTTTTGATAAAGTTAGACATGATAGGCAACTCTCGCAAATAACATGTTTGAAGTCCGTGAGCATCATAACTCAAAATCTACTGAACCGATTCTTTTAAAATTTTACACACTATTTTTACACATAATTTTTCAGGTAACCACGAATAGCTTTTTTTATTTTCCGTTCTCTTCCCCATGTTTTAACAACAAATTCACCGAAATTTTAGAGCAAATATCGTGTTTTTACTTCAAAATGCTACCAAAAATAAAAAAAAAATTAAAATATTCTTAAAACTTAAAACTTAAACGCATTTAGATTTTTTATTTCATATGATCCGGTAATGAGTTATGATGTTCACCGCAAAACAACTTTTTTCAAGGCGCCTCCGGAGATTCGCTGAAAGTTTTATCAAAGATACTTCACATGTTACACTGTAACGTGTATATAAAACAAATAATCCAACATTAATCATATGAAAATACGCCTTTTTTCGCCTTTAGAACCTTGAAATAAGATTAACGACATATTCAAACTCTAAGGGTTGGGTTTATAACTGTATTTAAAGTCTGTTTTATTTTTGTACAATACTAAATTTTTTTTGCTCAGCTGTTGCTATATTGTATCTGATTGAAATAAATAAACAAATA
Organism: Cordilura impudica; assembly: GCA_963682025.1. NCBI lineage: Eukaryota > Metazoa > Arthropoda > Insecta > Diptera > Scathophagidae > Cordilura > Cordilura impudica. The sequence goes on along the minus strand of OY821519.1, from coordinate 220,905,248 downwards.
AAAAACTAGTCATAGGCCTAAGTTTAGGTGAATGTGCAAGTACGAGAGTATGGGAGATAGACGCAGGTTCAAATCTTACGGCCGCCCTAAGTAGAAAAATTTCATATAGAAACAATATATTCAATTATAAAATAACAATTATCACATGCTCCAAAAAATCACTGATGAAGGCTGAAATGCCAGAAACAATTCTGATTAAAGGTACAGTGTATTTGTGAATTTTAGAAATATATGCTTTCTCCTTCTCGATCACGCACCATTGAATCCCATTTGTATTTCTTCTGTGTGCTCGTCAAATATTTATAACGAATTTTATTTAAAAAATCATAATTTAGTGAATTTTATTTAAATATTCATAAATTGTCTATATATATGGGGGGTTTCATATCAAGTGCACCAACTTTTGAAACCGATGTCTTCCGATCGGGACGAAATTTGCGCCAAGGTTAGTCCTATTGGATAGTAGTTTAGGCACAATTTTTCAACAAGATCGGTCAAGATCTCTGTGAGTTAGAGGGGATCCAAATTTGACATTTTGGCCAAACAGGTGTTTTTCCTCATCCATGTAACTTATTACCTATTATTCTTAGAAAATTTTCTCCCAAATAGTTTAGATAGCTATTTCTTCATTATTTCGGAAAAAAGTACTTAAAAAAAAAATTTTTTTTTATACTTTTTTTTTGCTAAATTAATTATGAGGATTATGAGGAAACATTGAAAACACTAAAGAGCAGACTCGATGCTGCGATAACAATCGATGGCACCGCTCAATACCATGCTTTTATACCGCTTGTCGATGGAAGACTCGAGATGAAAAAGTTTTCTGCCTCTGCTCAATGCGATTTCTTTCAAATGTCAAAAAAAAACAAGTAAGAAAATTATAGTCGGTCTAGACCGACTATACGATACCCTATACCATGCGTTTAGAAACCCTATCTCTTAGGCCCAACTAACTGGACATTGAAAATAAGCAAAAACCAAATTTGAGTGGGATTTTTATTAATTTTTTTGGCTGCAGATATGAAAAAGTTCATATCGGATGCTATATCTATAAAGGGACTAGGTCCAAAAATGGACCGATCCTGATCATGTTTGGTAAAGTCTCTTGTATTTTGCAAAAATATGTACAAACAAAATTTGAGAAGAATCAGTGCAATATTTTTGTTTTTTAATAGATTTAAGTGAAGATCGGGAAGCAGCTCTATATGGGGTCAAAGGGATCATTTTTGGACTACTCATTAGTGGATGTAATGAACGCATACAAACCCAATTTGAGTAAGATCTATATAACAATTTGGATCTTATGGCAATTTATGTCGATTTCATATGGGTAATTTGTATGGGGGCTAGGTCTGAACATGGACCGATTCTCACCAATTTCAATAGCGTTCATCCCATGGCCGATAAAAGCTTATATACCAAATTTCGTCAAAATATATTCATATTTGCGACCTGCAGTTTGATTACAAGCTTTACATGGACACACAGACGGACGGACGGACGGACGGACGGACGGAAAAAATTGAAAAACCGTTGTCTTGAGTTACAAAACATTTATTTTGATAGATATCCCACTCCCATCCCACTAAGCGACCAAAAAGCTCTTAAAGGAAAAATCCTAAGCTTTCTTATGAAAAAAAAAAAAAAATGCCCTTTTTGAAAAAAAAGGCAAAAAATTCTTTAATTTAAAATATTGAAGAAATTGCTATCTAAACTATTTGGGAGAAAATTTTCTAAGAACAATAGGTAATAAGTTACATGGATGAGAAAAACACCTGTTTGGCCAAAATTTCAAATTTTGATCCCCTCTAACTCAGAGAGATCTGGACCGATCTTGTTGAAAAATTGTGTCTAAACTACTCTCCAATAGGACTAACTTGACATGAAATCCCCATATATCTATATAGATTAAAGAACCTTGAGAGAAAACAATTTTATGAAAACATTTCCCAGAATTTGCCCTCGAATTTCGAGTGCTGAGCTCTGCTAGTTCAGGTTATTAATCGACAAAGATGAAAATTTCTAAAATTAATTAGTTTTTATTGTTCGGTTTGAGATCATGTATATATTTTCTAATAATACAAAAGATAATAATTTTTTAAGGTATTTTGTGTATCCTTTCAAGTATTAGAAAATATATACATACATGATCTCAAACCGAACAATAGAAACTAATTATTGTAATAAAGGTCATATTATTACAAAATTTCTGATATCTACAAATTCAAGTGCAAATCGGAATGGTGGAAGTTGATTTCATATATTTATATTTTTGAATATAATTTTCATTAGCGAAATTAATAAGTACAATTAATAACCCATAAAACTGGATCACAACAAAACAACCAAAAAAAAAAAACAACAAAATTTAGAAGCATAAACAATAATTAAAATTTTATTTTAAAAAAAATATATATACATAAATATTTCAATTTCAACATCGCAAGTTCATAAATAATTTCAAAAAAATCCATTGCCTTTGTTTGATTTAGCACAATTTAATATTTGAAATGTTCTCCCAAACCATGAGCAATAGCTTGTTCTTTGAAACATTTACCATAGTCTTCTGCAGCTTCACAATGATCATCGGATACGGCAGTGCCACTGCAGGCCGCAATAATTTCAGTGGCTATCTTCATTTTATCAGCATCACCAGCAGTATACTTTTCAGCGTGACTTAAAGCTTTGGCTTTAATGAATTTTCCATTAGAATCCATCTGAAATTTAATTTTTAATTTTCGTATTTTTTTTACTTTTTTTGATTTAAATAAGTCAACAAATTAAAATTATTAAAAAAAATTTTTTTTGTAATTTTAGGATTAGTATTTTATCAAAGAAACCGAAAACCTTAGCAGGATTATTTAAGTATTTAATACCTACCACTTCGAATTTCTCCAGAAGACAGGCACGGAAACATTTGCCCTCCGTTGATGAAGCAGGTTTCTTCGCAATCAGCTCCTCGATATCAACTACAACAAGTAAGAAAATTATAGTCGGTCTAGACCTACTATACGATACCCTATACCATGCGTTTTGAAACTCTATCTCTTAGGCCCCACTAACTGGACATAGAAAATAAGCAAAAACCAAATTTGAGTGGGATTTTTATTATTTTTTTTTGGCTGCAGATATGAAAAAGTTCATATCGGATGATATATCTATGTGGGGACTAGGTCCAAAAATGGACCGATCCTGATCATGTTTGGGAAAGTCTCTTTTATTTTGCAAAAATATATACAAACAAAATTTGAGAAAAATCAGTGCAATATTTTTGTTTTTAATAGATTTAAGTGAAGATCGGGAAGCAGCTCTATTTGGGGCCAAAGGGATCATTTTTGGACTACTCATTAATGGATGTAATGAACGCATACAAACCCAATTTGAGTAAGATCTATATGACAATTTGGATCTTATGGCAATTTATGTCGATTTCATAGGGGTAATTTGTATGGGGGCTAGGTCTGAACATGGACCGATTCTCACCAATTTCAATAGCGTTCATCCCATGGCGGATAAAGGCTTACATACCAAATTTCATCAAAATATATTCATATTTGCGACCTGCAGTTTGATTACAAGGTTTACATGGACACACAGACGGACGGACGGACATTGTTAAATCAACTCAGAAAGTGATTCTGATTCGATCAGTATAATTAAAGATGGGTCTAGGTCAAATATTTTTGGTTGTTACAAACAGCAGCACAAAGTCATTATACCCAAAACACATAGTGGGATAGGGTATAATAAAACCATGTTTCTTTAAAAAACAATAATATCAAACATTTAAAGAAACCGCGACATCACATTAACCACTGATATAAAAATATGTTGCAGAACGATGCTTTAGGAACAGCTTAGGATTTTGATTTTTTTTTTATTAATATTTACCTTCTTTGGCTCCAACCTCTGCTTTACATTCTTCAGCTTTGATCATAAAATTTTCCATAAATTCTTTTTTATCAAAGGCTTTTACTGAAACAGCACCAAAAACACTTAAAATAGCCAAAGTCGCTAAAAGTTTAGCCATTTTTGTTTTTTGTTTTGTTATTAATAATATAATGTTTATTATTTAAGAATTGTTTTTAACTGATATTGGAAAATTTATATAATCTCTATTTATACAAAAATAAGTAAAATATGTAAATATATAAACTATAAACAGTACGAAACATGCCAGTTTACAAGAGACTACAATACGAAATGCTATCATCTGTGAAATTATAGGTTATGGCCGAAATATTTTGCATTTTCGATATGAATATTCTCAAATTTCAATTGACAAAAAAAAATTGAGCTTCGCACAAGTAAACTTTAATGGAGTCTCATATACTAACATTCTACATTAAAAATATATTCAAAACTGCTTAACGCCCATATTGATAATTTTCGTGAAATTAATTATTAAAAATGGTTATAAAATCATATTAATAAAACAGAAATACATTAAGAATTTAAGTTAACAAAAGTTTTGTTCAAAGCTATAGATTTCGGCTTTAAATACGTATTTAAATATATGTAATGAGAAATATGCCAACTGCAATTAAAGTATTTTAGCTTGAGTTGAATTCGAAAATTCACTGCTAAAATAAGTACTTGCTATTTATCGGAATAAATTATACTAATTATACTAATTTGATTTATAGACAAAAATATTTTTTTTTTTTTGGTAAACGTTTAGATGGGCTGGGGACACACTCACTTTTCGCTTAAAGTTCATATTTTCATTATTTGCTTGAAATTTAGTTTATATATGAAATATTTATTTTTTTGTCTTTGTAATAAAACTTACAAAAAATTTAAAACTTCATAAATAAATATAATAAGTGATTACAAATAATTCTTAATTCATATATTTTAGAATATTATTAAAAAAAACTAAAATATGTGTACGAATTCTGCATAAAATCACACCTCGAACATAGTCGTGAAAACAAGTCTAAAACACCAAAAATGGTTTTCGACTAATAAATTTTGACACGGAACGTGTATGTAAACCCAGATTTGCGAAAAAAAAACATTAGTTTTCAAAAAAAAGGTGTGTTCTACATCACCCGCCTATCCCACATTACCAGAACTTACTCTATAAATTTTTTTTCTATTTATATATTTTTTTCCTAAATATTTGACGCAATCAATAAAGTACTACGACCTTCTAATTACATAATTTTTTTTTTCATGTACCAGTATTAGTTTCAAGTAAACCAATTTTTAAAGTTAGGCTATGTTTTTCTTTTCTTCTTTGAAGAGCTGTATGCAGTTTTTTTAAGGAATCTTAGCAGAAAATTTGCATATATTTCTTAAAGAAAAAAAAGGATAAAAGTACCTTTCAGTGCAACAGTAGCAATTAGCTGTTTTCTGTCAATTATTAAGAATTGTGAAATTGAAATTGAAATTGAAATTGACAACAACCATGTTTGCAACTGAAAAAGAACTTCTAATTTTTTAAGCTTACTACATTTTGTTTATGCTTACCTCTCCTATCAAAATTCCGTTCAGAAAGAACGAAAAATTTGATATTCCTGCTCGAAGCCTGGGTTGCCTAACTTAATTTACATAAAAAAAAAGGAGTAAAAACAATACTACTTTTTTAAAAAGCTGCAGACTAACAACAGAAATTTTTTTATATGAAGCTTTTGATTCCTTAGCAAGCTGCATACAGCTCTTGATTCTTAAACTATGACATTTATTATTGGATCTCAGCATATAAAAAGAAAGTGAAGTACACCGCCACTATTAACTTCTCTTAAAAAATGTCAGCTGTCACTCAGCCTTATATATTTAGAAATTTTATTTCCGTAATTATTTTTATACTCTCCACAATTTTTATTATTTTTTTATTTTGTATTATATTTTGAAAAAGCTGTGCCTCTTAATATACAGCTACACTCATCACTGATTCATTGACTTTCGAATGCCGTTTAATTAATATTTAAAATGTTTGTTCATACTTCAAGGTAATAATAAAATAAATAGTCTCGCAAACATTTTGCATACACTATGTGTGCATAATTTTTCTTTATAAATTACTTTTTCTATAATAAGTAAATTTTCAAAAAAAAAAAAAAAAAAAATAAAAAAATAACGTTTTTAAAAAAACACATTTTTTTAAAAAACCGTTTTTTTAAAAAAAAAGGTAAGGTTCTTGAAAAAGTAACTTTTCTCAACAAAAATGAGTAATTAAAAAAAAGCACATTTTCTTAAAAAGAAAATTTTCTTTCAAAAAGTACATTTCCTCAAAATAGCCCCTTCTTAAAAAAGTGTATTTACTTAAAAAAGTTCCTTAAAGAGTATTTTTTATTTTTTGAAAATTTTTCCCTTAAAATGGACCTTACTTCAGAGAAGCTAATTTTCTTAAAGAAGTAAATTTTATTAAAAAAGTACATTCTAAAAACGTAGATTTGAAAATACTACCTTGTGTATGGTTTCACAAAAAGTTACCGCTTCTTAAAAAATTTCCTTTTCTCAAAAAAGTACCTTTCCTTAAAAAAAAGGTCATATCAAAAATAGTATCTTTTCTTAAAAAATATTCTTTTTATTAAAAAAAATACCTTTTCTTTAAGCCAAAATTTTCTTAAAAAGAACAGTTTTTAAAAGTACCTTTTCTTAAAAATGTACCTTACCTTATTAAAGTACATTTTCATAAAAAAAACTTTCCTAAAAAAAATACGTTTTCTAGAAAAACTAAATTCTCTTAAAACAAGTAAGAAAATTATAGTCGGTCTAGACCGACTGTACGATACCCTATACCGTGCGTTTAGAGAACCTATCCCTTAGGCCCAACTAATTGGATATAGAAAATAAGCATAAACCAAATTTGAGTGGCATTTTTATTAATTTTTTTGGCTGCAGATATGAAAAAGTTCATATCGGATGCTATGTCTATATGGGGACTAGGTCCAGAAATTCACCGATCCTGACCATGGTTGGTAAAGTCTCTTGTATTTTGCGAAAATATATACAAACAAAATTTGAGATGAATCAGTGCAATATTTTTGTTTTTTGATAGATTTAAGTGAAGATCGGGAAGCAGCTCTATATGGGGCCTATGACCAAGAGTTGTCCCATAGGGACCGTTTTTGGACTACTCATTAATGAATGTAATAAACACATATAAACCCAATTTGACTCAGATCTATACGACAATTTGGATCTTATGGCAATTTATGTCGATTTCATATAGGTCATTTGTATGGGGGCTAGGTTTGAACATGGACCGATTCTCACCAATTTCAATAGCGTTTTCCTGTGGCCCATAAAAGCTTATATACCAAATTTCATCAAAATATATTCATATTTGCGAACTGAATTTTGATTACAAGGTTTACATGGACACACAGACGGACGGACGGACAGACGGACATAGTTAAATCGATTCAAAAAGTGATTCTGATTCGATCGGTATAATAAAAGATGGGTCTAGGTCAAATATTATTGGTTGTTACAAACAGCAGCACAAAGTCATTATACCCAAACCACATAGTGGTGTAGGGTATAAATACCTCTTTTTTTTTAAGTAGCTTTTCCTACAAAAAGTAAATTTTCTTATAAAAGTATTTTTTCTAAAAGAAATTACTTCATCTTACTAGAATACCTTTTCTTAAAATATAACTTTTGTTAAAAGTACATTTTCATTTTCAAAAAAGTACCTTTTCTTAAAGGTACATTTTCCTAAACAAATATCTTTTGTTAAAAAGGTAAATTTTCTTAAAAATGCCTTTTCTTATAAAGGTACCTTTTCTTATTTTTTTTTTATCAAAAAACTCTCTTATTTTACAAAGTAAAAAAGGAACATTCATTAAAAAAGTACCTTTCCTTCAAAAAGTAAATTTTCTTAAGAAATTACCTTTAAAAAGGTAAATTTTCTTAAAAAATACCTTTTCTTATAAAGGTACATTTTCTTATTTTTTATCAAAAAACTCTCTTTTTACAAAGTATATTTTCTTTAAAAAGTAATATTTATTAAAAAAAAAGTACCTTTCCTTTAAAAAGGTAATTTTCTTAAAAAATGCCTTTTATTATAAAGGTACCTTTTCTTATTTTTACAAAAACCTCCCTTTTTTTACAAAGTTTATTTTCTTAAAAAGTAACATTCATTAAATAAGTAGATTTTCTTAAAAAATTACCTTTCCTTAAAAAGTACATTTTCATAAAAATGTCTTCCCTTAACTTATTAGAAAAAAACCTTTTCTTAAAAAGTACTTTTTCGTAAAACAAGTAACTTAAAACAGTACCTTTCCTTAAAAAAGTACCTACTCTTAAGTAGATATCTTGAAAAAGTATGCTTTATTAAACAATGTTCTTTTTCTTAATAAAATACCTATCCAATAAGCGTAACTTTTCTTAAAAAGAGCATTTTTATAAAAGTACCTTTTCTTAACAAAGAACATTTTCTTACTAAAGAAAATATTAATTAAAAAGTACCTTACAAAAATATATTTTCTTAAAAACTTAAATCGTCTAAAATAAGTACCTTTTCTCAAAAGTATCTTTTTCTGAAAAATTCCTTTTCTTAAAAAATTAGCCTTTCCTAGAAAAAGTTAATTTTCTTAAAAAAGTATTTTTTCTAAAAAAAATTTACTTCGTTTAAAAGAATACCTTTTCGTAAAATAAAATTACATTTTCATTTTCAAAAAATGAATTTTCTTAAAAGTACATTACAAAAATGCCTTTTCTTACAAAAGCACATTTTCTTACATAAGTAAATTTTTTTAAAAAAGTACCTTTTCTTAAAAAAGCACCTTACTTTCTTTTCAAAATAATATCTTTTCTTCGAAAGTATATTTTTTTTAAACTAGCCTTTTCTTAAAAAACTAGATTTTCTTGAAAAAGCAACTTTCCTAAAAAAAAGCATATTTTCATAAAATAAGTACCTTCCCTTAAAAAGTGCCTTAAAAAAAAAACACATTTTCTTAAAAAAGTAACGTTTCTTAAGGAAGTTAATTTTTTTAAAGTTTATTCTAAGCAAGTACCTCTTTTTTAAAAGTATCTCATTTTAAAATAGTAACTATTCTAAAAAAAAAATTTTCAAATTTTTTTTTTTTTTTTTTTAACTACATTTTCTTAAAAAAGTAAGTTTTTTAAATAAAATTACCTTTTCTTATAAGTACCTCATTCGAAAACCGTACATTTTATTAGAAAGTTATTTAAACATATACAGTACTAATCACAACATTTGCAACTCAAATCGCATTTCAAGTTTTAATAGACTAATTCGCTCTAAACGAAAAATTGGGTATTGCATTTTTTCGTTTATTCGTTTATTGTTCTTGTTATATAAATAAAAAAAAAAATTATTCAATTGATCGACAACAATAAGAAACCATTATATGTAGAAGGTGTGAGAAATGAGAAACTCATAACATTTGCAACTGATAAAATTCTCGCTCTCAAAACAATTTTGTACTCTCAGAAATGCTGGGATATAACTGTAAACAAGTACATATAATTTGTTCTTAATGTATCACATGCTTATTTTTGCCCAAATTTCTGAAAGTATTGTTTAAACTTATAAAAATTTCGAATACGTCGTGTTTCCTTTCATGTTGTTGCAATTTTACCACAGAATGGGTGGAAATAAATACAATTCGGAGTTCAAATTAAGGTTTTTTAATGATTAAGGTTTTTAAATGATTATCAAAAAGATATTTCGATTAAGTATTGCGTTCATAAATCTACGGTTTGTCGCATAGTTAATGGTGGAAATATTCATACAATTCACAAAGGCAGACCACCACGTAAAACAACGGCAACGCAAGATCGTCAAATCAAAATTTTTTTTATAAAATACCCCAAAGCAATGCCAAAAGAAGCCAAAAATAGCTCTAGCTGGCAGTAAGCCTCAACACTATAAAAAGACGAGCCGTAGAAATTGGTCCTCGCAGGTACAAGTCCACAAAAAACCATTTCTTTCTAAGAAAAATCGAAAAGCTAGACTTCAATTTGCCACCACTCGCAAGGGTTGCACTTTTCAGCAGTGGAAAAGCATTTTGTGGTCCGGCGAAGCGAAATTTAACCTCCGTGGTAGGCAAAACATTTGCCGACTGAAGGGCCAGAAGTTTCACCCAAGATATACCGCACCAACAGTAAAGCATGGAGGCGGGAATATCATGGTGTGGGGCTCTTTTTCGGGTCATGGCATTTGTCCAGTTCATCATATTAAAGAAATTATGACGGCACCAATTTATAAAGACATATTACAAATGGTTATGCTTTCTCACGCTGATTGGAAATGCCGGTATCTTGGGTTTTCCAACATGACCACGACCCAAAGCATACATCGAGAATTGTTGTCATGGTTGGCTCAATCTGCTGATCTTATCCCGATTGAGAACATGTGAATGATGGTTAAATCGAAAATTGGCAACCGAGTATTCCAAAAAGGTGAAAATCTTTATACTGAAACTGAACAGCAGTAGAGTGCGATTCCAAACGATTATATTGCAAAACTCATAGCCTCAATGCCAAAAAGATGTCGTGAAGTGATAAAAAAAGGCTATGCCACAAAATATTAGAGATTTTGAACACTTTCTGTTTTTTTCCAAACTTAATTAAACAGTTTCAAATCTAATGAGGACGCGACTTTTGTATTTTTTTCTTTTAATGCGTATTTTGTTGTAACCAAAAGAATGAATTTTTTTATTTTTGAGAAATAAATAACATTTGTTCAGCTTAACTAAAAACTGCTTTTAGGCTAACTTGGGAAATTTTTTTGATGAAAAAACAAGGGTCTTGTCAAAACAGAGTCCCAGTTGCAAATGGGTACTGTATGTAACTTACAACTAACTAGTTTGTTTAAGAAATGCTTCCAGTGAAACCAATGAAAATTAATGTCATCTCAAAATTATATTTCACTTTCACTTCTTTGGATGCCCTTTTTTGCTACGTTCTACTAGAAAGTAGTCTTAGTATATAAATATAGGATAGAAATATAGAGAGAGGTATTTGAAAATAAATTAATATTTTTTAAACTTCCAAATTCGTCATATAAATGAGTAGTTAACAATATCTTAAGCCAGCAGCATTAAAACTCAATCTCTGTTCTAAATCTAATGATATGTTTTAGAACAAAATACAATAAATCACATACTTTTTCTGTTGTTTCTTTAAATTAACCAAATGTTTAAAGCGTTGATTTTTATCAATCATTCTAAAAGCGGAAAAAAATACAAATGCATTTTAATTAAAGGCAAACCACTTAATATTAGCTGTCAATAACTTTGTTGGAAGTATAAGCAAATCCCCCAAAAACAATGTGTTCATACAGTATGCGGGCATTGAATTACGGACAACACAGTTTCATGAAATTTTCCTATTTAATGGCAAAAAGACATTTTTATTTTAAAGTTGATATTTTAATAATAGTTTAAATTTCAATGTCTTTTTAATCTATATTTTTAATTTATATAAAACATATGAATATTTAAATAAAATTCATTAAATTGAGAATTTTTAAATAAAATTTGTTAAATTTCATTATAAATATTTGTTGAACACACAGAAGATTTATAAATGGGTTTGTTGATAAATAATTTTATGGGAGCCTAAAGGTATGCTAATCAATTTTAGCCAATTCACGATTCAACACACATATATAAAATTAAAAAAATTTAAATATAAAATTTTTGCAAACACATTAATAAATTTAATAAACACACACACACACACAGCATTGTATAGTTTCATATATTTTATATATGTGTTAGTAGCAACTTTAAATGATTAGTGCTCAAAAAAAAAAAAAAAAATTGTGTACATCTGCAAAGGAGTACCTTTCAAACGGTATATTTTTTTATCAAAATTGGTTGATAACTAAAAGCGTAGAAGATGTCACAGGAAATTGCCTTGGCTATTAATATAATAGATTCTAAAGTATATAAAATAAGGTTTGGAAAAATTAACATTTTTACATTTTTATAAATATATAGAATTTTGCATTTGAATTATCTACTTTACTTCGAAGTTTACAGTAGTGACAATAACTGAAAAAAGCGCTAAATTAAAATGAAATAGAAAGCGCTATGAAAAATATAAAATACGTGAAAAATATTTCATTACAGTTCCGATGTCAGTGTTAGTGTATGGAAAAGTCGATATATCTATCCACAACGACACGTGTTAATTTCAAAAACGGACTGACTGACTTTGTATAGTTAATTATTTTAATCTTAAATTAATCAGTTCTGTCTCGATTTTTCTATTTATTAAATTTTAAACTATTAAAATTTTTCATAAAATTAATAACAAATTTTTATTTATTATGAACTATTGTACTTAAAATCAGATAAAAGCACTTAAAAGGAAAACTGAAAGTGCCAATTTAGCGATTTTTAAGTAGTAAAATGGGGCTAACCCTAGCACGGCATTTGGCATCGCTGGATAATTTGTAATAAATGTAATCAAGATATTTCCAAAAGTAAACAATTTGTAAAATTTAATACTAAATTTATTAGAACAAACACAAAATTTAAATATTTTTTATAGGTCATATCTTGGCACAATGATGCCCGATTGACGCCATTCACAACACCAACCAGCTCGAAATAATGACAAACAATATTATACTAAGTATAGCCTGATAAATGGTTATATTTGAATGTATATACTTCATGGGAAGGTCAAACTGATATATATATATTACAAAAATTATATTGGGAAAAGAATAACTAATATTAAAGTAGGAAGAACTGATTTTCAGTTAATAGAAATTCACATTATCAAAAAAAAAAAAAAACATTTTTAATGCAAACAAAAAGTTCAAATAGAGAAAAGGACCATGATGTACTCATGATGGTTCTAAAAATATCGATTCAGAAGAAGTGATTATTTAAATTTATAATAGGCAAACTATTTCCCATCACAAGCTCATTTTCGCACCATCCGTTCCAAGACCAACATCTTCTTTCGATGTTCTTTTTTAGCTGGGGATTATTACCCGAAAACATCAACCAAATCTTTTACATATTATAGCTTAATGTCGATAAATTTTCGATATTCGTTCTTATTTTATAAGTCACATACTGTGTAATGAAATAAAAGCGAGGAATGTTGTTGATGATTATTTAAGATTTTAAAATTAACATTTCTTATCCAAATCAATTTCTTGGGGGGAGAGAACACAAATTTTATCACACAAATTTTATCAAAAACAAATTGTAATGGGAAAACAAAACTTACCACACCTGGACGGAATTGATGAACTGCTGAAAAAATACTCTACTCTAGGCTTTTTTGTGAAAGCGGTGATATAGGCTTTCAAAAAAAAAAAAAAAAAACGATAAAGGAATTATAAGATTTGGCATTTAAAATGATTTTTCACGATTACTTAATGGAATTTTTCAACGATTTTTTATGAAATTTCTATAACTATTGTTTTGACAATAGTTTTTGTTTTTTTTTTTCTCTACTTACATTTATGTTTAAATTATTAATAAATAAAAACAAGTAACTATCTCTTAGGTCCAACCAATTAGATATAGAAAATAAGCATAAAAAATATTTGAGTGGCACTGTTATTAATTATACCCTACACCGCTATGTGGTTTGGGTATAATGAGTTTGTGCTGCTGTTTGTAACAACCAAAAATATTTGACCTACACCCATCTTTAATTATACCGATCGAATCAGAATCACTATCTGATTCGATTTAACAATGTCCGTCCGTCCGTCCGTCCGTCCGTCCGTTCGTCTGTGTGTCCATGTAAAGCTTGTAATCAAACTGCAGGTCGCAAATATGAATATATTTTGATGGAGTTTGGTATTTTTTCTTCTATCAGCCGTGGGATGAACGCTATTGAAATTGGTGAGAATCCGTCCATGTTCAGACCTAGCCCCCATACAAATGACCCCTATGAAATCAACATATATTGCCATAAGACCCAAATTATCATACAAATCTTAGTCAAATTGGGTTTGTATGTATATATTACATCCATTAATCAGTAGTCCAAAAATGATCCCTATTGGACAACTCTTAGTCATAGGCCCCATATAGAGCTGCTTCCCGATCTTCACTTAAATCTATCAAAAAACAAAAATATTGCACGGATTCCTTTCAAATTTGGTTTGTATATATTTTTTCAAAGTATAAGTGACTTACTGATCGACTCAGAATCACTTTTTGAGTCGAAATAGAAATTTCCGTCCGTCCGTCCCTCCGTCTGTGTGTCCATGTAAAGCTTGTAATCAAACTACAGGTCGCAAATATTAATATGTTTTGATTAAATTTGGTATGTAATCTTTTGTCGGTCATATGATGAACGCTGTTGAAATTAGTGAAAATCAGTCCATGTTCAGACTTAGTCCCCATACAAATGACCCCTATGAAAACGACATAAATTGCCATAAGTTCCAAATTATCATATAGATCTCAGTCAAATTGGGTTTGTATGTGTTTATTACATCCATTAATCAGTAGTTCAAAAATACTCCCTACAGGAAAATTCTTAGTCATAGGCCCCATATAGAGCTGCTTCCCGATCTTCACTTAAATCTATCAAAAAACAAAAATATTGCACAGATTTTTCTCAAATTTGGTTTGTATATATTTTTTCAAAGTATAAGTGAATTTACCAAATATGGTCAGGATCGGTCCATTTTTCGACACAGTCCCCATTCAAATAAAGTACCCGATATGAACTTTTTCATATCTGCAGCCAAAAAAAATTAATAAAAATCCCACTCAAATATGGTTTATGCTTATTTTTTATATGCAGTTAGTTGGGCCTGTGAGATAGGGTCTCTAAACGCATGGTATAGAGTATCATATAGTCGGTCTCGACCGACTATAATTTTCTTACTTGTTTTTTTTTGCCTTCGGATATGAAAAAGTTCATATCGGATGCTATATTTATGTGGGAACTTAGTCACTTATTTTTTGCCAAAACATATGAAAAACAAATTTGAGAAAAACCTGTCCAATATTTTTGTTTTTTTTGATAGATTTAAGTGAAGATCAGCATCATATGGGAGCTGTGACTAAGAATTGGATGTTATAAACATACACAAACCCAATTTGACCGAGCTCTATATGATTATTCGGATATAGTGGCAATTTAAGTCGATTTCATAGGGGTCATTTGTGTGGAATAGGTCTGAACATGAACCGATTTTAACCAATTTCAATAGCGTCCATCACATGACCGATGGAAGCTCATACGCTAAATAAAATAAAAATATATCAATACTTGCGACCTGTACGTTGATTAAAGCTTTAGATGGACACACAGACAGACGGACGTACGGACTGATAGACAGATAGTCGGACGGAGTTCGCTAAATCGACTCAGAAAGTGATTATGAATCGATCGGTATAATAAAAGATAGGTCTAGGTAAAATATTTTTGTTAGTTACAAACATCAACACAAAGTCATTATACCCTGACCCCGTAGTGGTATAGGGTATAATATATAATAAATAAATTATAAATTTTATTATATTAAATATGTAACGAATTATATTCAAAAACAAGTCTTTTCAATATTTCCGCGTAACGAGGATCACCAGACTTTAATCTTTTTTTTCTTTTAATAGGGTTGATTGAGCACTTTCAGGACAAACAAAAAAAAATTAAAGGCAACAAAAAAAAAAAAAAAACAAGTAAGAGTGTTAAATTCGGCTGTGCCGAACCTTTGATACCCTCCACCTCGGTTTGAGTATTGATAATAAATGTAAACAAAATATTGGAAAAATAGGCATGCGTTTCCTTTTTGCATGCGTTTCCGGTAATATGACATAACTTCTCGTTTAATTTAGTTTTTGCTAATTAAATACCTCGCCCTAACTTCCATTGCAAAGGTTATGGTTGTGTAAGGTGGCTATATGCATTAAATCATGCTAATTGGAGATGGCTGTATAGTTTCTTTTAACTGGCCAAATATTTCTTCATTGCGGCCATATAGGTCGGATGGAGTAACAAAATAATAACCAAAAAAAAAAAACTCTCTCAATTTTTTTATTAAAATATTGCCATATTTGGAAAACATAGAGAATAAATTTATAATAATAAATATTCAAATCAGGGATGCCAAACGGAAAAAACCAAATGTCCCAAACATTTTAAATAAAATAATTTGTTCTCTTTATTTTCTGAAAAACTTCAAATTTTCATCCAAAAAAAATTTTGAAAATTTATATATAAATAACATTCTCATCAAATTGCGTTTATTTATGTAACAATTTTATGTTCGCAATTCTTAAATATCATTTGAGGTTTTATAAAATTTATTGAATTTAAATTAAGGTTTTCTGTAGTCCGATTCTGTAAATTTCAACGATCCGACAATCGCAAAATATATCGACAGCTATTGTTGTTTGCACTAAGGATTAAGTGATTCACGAAGTACACACATCTTAACGACAGTCGACAAATCTGTTTTTCTATTTATTTAAATTGTAAACGAGTGGCATCTCTGTCAAAATAAGTGAAAAACACAAAGAAGAATAGAAAACAACAAATTACTTCGCGTTTGACAGGATGATTTTATTTTTGTGTTTAATATCTCCATTTTTTTTACTAATATTTCTGTTTATTTATTTGAAAATTAAATAATTGGGCAATTCACAATAGGTGTTGTATCGTTGTATCTGTTGTATCGTGTATTACTTTACAATAGTGTAAAATTGTTATTGGTAATTTGCATTGAAAAATCTGATACAGCGATACAACTTCATTTGCTGTGTTTAGTAAATGTTATATATTGTATCATAATATATCAGTCCCAAGTGAATGCTAGTTTTTATGAAAAAGAAAAAACAAATACATACAATTTTAACAGCATAAATAATTATAAAATATCAAATGACAAATAATGCAAATAACGAAAAGTATATTTATATAAAAATTAATGTTTATATTTTCAGTATGTATTTTCTCTTTCAGTCTCAACCAAAACATTTTATCTTTTTTTTTTGTATTCTAGATTAAAATGGAAGAGGAACGTAACTAAAACGCCAGGGTATATCTTATGACCAAAAAGCAAACACCGACACGTGCTTTCTATTGTACGAAATAACAGAAGTGACGAAGCGACATTTCCTCGTTGGGTCGATAATTACTAAAGAAAACGTTTTACATTATGAAAATACAACTGACTGTTCACAAAAAATGATTGTATTGTGTATTTTAATACAAAATACAATATACAACACCCGTTGTGAATTGCCCAAATGAATTGAATATGCTATTTAATTTTTTTTTTATATAAGAAGTTTTTTAATGAAAGCTAAATATTTTCACTATTTTATGATTTTTATTTATGTATGACGACATTTCAACCTAAAAATTTAAGTTTTTATCGATTGAATAAACAACACAAGAATGGTTGTCGTTTAGATAGCAACAACAGCTGACTTTAACAATAGCGAATATCGTTTAAAAATTTTACTAATAATTTTGCTTTTCTTTTTTTTAACGATTCGACTATCGTTAAAATAAGTTACTGAAAAGCTATTAATTTTTTTTAATGTAAACATTTTTTAAATGTAAACATATTTGGTGTTTTTTTTTTTGGAATTTGATACAATTGATGTCTTCTAAATTTAAAATTATTATTTCCGACGTTTTGATATGATTTTCTGAAATCCAATTAATATTTTATAATTTATAATTGGAAATTTTAATTCCAGTTTTTAGAATTGATATTTTCTAAAATTTGAATGGAAAATTTAAAAAGTGCAATTTTGTATTTATGTGAATAATAATGCTTTAGTATTTATAAACAATTTTTAAAAATTAGATGTAATCGCAATCAGATATTGTGTAGGTAAAGCAGAATAATAATTCTATATAACTATGTAGAACTGTTTTGAAAGCAAAAAACTCATTGATGAACCCGGTAACTCTATTTTGTAAAGACAACTAAAAGTTAATATGCCAAACTTATGTTCATATTTGTAAAAGAATAATGAAAAAACGTATGAAATAAAAGACCAGCCCGTGTATACTCTTTACATTGTTCTGTATGATATCTAGTTGAAAATATTGACATTCATGTTAAAATAGAAATAACTATTGCAAAGCTAATTAGAACAAAAATTGTGGCGCCATCTACTGTGGCATAGTCACGCTGAGAAATGAAGTGACACTCCGTTAATGCAAATGAAATGTATTTTCCCCACAACAGAATATTGCAGAATTTTATGTAAATAAAATAATATACCGATTTATTTCTAACATGCAGTTATTATGGATATACATATATAGAATATATGTAAATTATTTGTATTATTTAATATGTGTATGTATGTATATGTAAATATTACACACAAAAAATACAACATCAAACGCTATTTTTGTGTTTTTCTCTTTAAATAAATTAATACATAAAAATTTTTTTGCTAAATTTGCATTGTTTTTGTTATTAACAACTGGGTATTTTAGCATTATTTGCTTTAGATGCTGGTGAATTTTTACTCCCTTTATATTAACTCGTAGTATCTGCTTGTCGAAAAAATTTTGGATCGATGTTGACCCCTTTCCCGTGACCCAATCGATCTGAAACTTTGCATGCTCGTGACAATGACAGAAATGATCTAGTAAATTTTTTTAGTGATGCCAAAACAATGGAAACTTTTAAATTTTTCTACCAGAGTTGATAAAAAAAATGTACAAAGGGTTAGTTTTTATTATATTATTACCACAACGACCACAAAAACAACAAGTCCAGCTATGACAAAAATGCAACATTTAGAATAACCCCAAGAACATTATAGAAACATCATATTTTTCATTTTTTTTTTAATTTTTCAGAGATTTCCCTGGACGTGTTCCACCGATTTTAATGATTTTTGAAATAGAAATCTTCCCATGAATTTGAAGAATCATTCTCACTAAAAATGATCACCTTATCTATCCTATTGAGGGCGTGATCGTGACAAACCCAACATAGAAAATTATATTTTTCAAGACTTTTTTAGTTTTTCATTCAAATCTCGGGCCCTAATCGACCGATTTGGACGATTTTAAATAGCACACTTCTCAGGATGTTAATGATTTTTAATTTAATTTTTAATTTAATTTAATTTTTTATGTCAACAAGCACCCTAGCTGCCCGATTGATGCCGTCATCGTGATTTCCACAGACGGACAGACGGACATCGCTATATCAACTCCGGTTGTTATAAGGATCACAAATATATATATTTTATGGGGTCCAAATTTTTTTTCTAATTATTACAAACGGAATGACAAACTTATATATACCCTCTGCACACTGGAGTGGAGGGTATAAAAAATTGTCAAAAAATTCGTTGCGAAAAGTCGCTCAAATCACCATATCTCCAAAATTCCCAGAACGATGTTTTTTTGAAAGCGATGATATTGAGGTAATCAAACCTAGCAATTAATTAATTCGTCTTAGGTGTTTTACATTTTTCTGAGAGACTATTGTGTGACAGGAAACTGCTTCGGTGAAGAAACACTTTAAATTTTCGCAGTGTAGTAGAGTGAAGATCGGATAAAACAGAACTTATTGAAAAATATTTATTAACTCCAAACAGCTTCGAGAACAAACTCAAAGAAGTAGTAAAGAGTTAACTTAAATTAGCTTTTACTTAGCAGTACGCAACTAATTTGAGACTTTTTTTTTCTCGAACAAATACATAGTTATAATAAAATAAAAATAGTTATTTGAAAATTTTGTTGGCATATCCCAAAATGAAAATTTTATTTAAAGTAAACATATACATAAATACTTCATAGATTCCAACATCGCAAGTTCATTAATTACATACACAAATAATTTCAAAACGATTCCATTGTCATTGTTTGATTTAACACAATTTAATATTTGAAATGTTCTCCCAAACCATGAGCAATAGCTTGTTCTTTGAAACATTTACCATAGTCTTCTGCAGCTTCACAATGATCATCGGATACGGCAGTGCCACTGCAGGCCTCTATTATTTCAGTGGCCGTCTTCATTTTATCAGCATCACCATCGGCATACTTTTCAGCATGATTTAAAGCTTTGGCTTTAATGAATTTTCCATTAGAATCCATCTGTAATTTAAGTTTTTAACATAAGTTTTAATTTATGTTTTTTTTTTTATTTTTCTTTACCAATTTTGATTTAAATAAATCAAGAAATTAAAATTATAAACAAAAATTTTTTTTTAATTTAAAATGTTTTGAGGATTAAAATGTAATTAATGAAACTGAAGGAAAGACTTACAAGAACTATTTTAAAATGTTATACATACCACGTCATACTTCTCCATAAGACAGGCACGCAGACATTTGCCCTCCATTGATGAAGCTGGTTTCTTGGCAATCAGCTCCTCGATATCAACTACAATTAAACCATATTTATTAAAAAAAAAAACTAATATCTAACATTTCAAGATCCTGTGACACCACATTAACCACTAATACAAAAAAATGTTGCAGGAGGGCGCTTTAGGAATAAGCTTAGGGGTTTTTTTTTAATATTTACCTTCTTTGGCTCCAACTTCTGCTTTACATTCTTCAGCTTTGATCATAAGTTTTTCCATAAATTCTTTTTTATCAAAGGCTTTTACTAAAGCAGCACCAAAAACACTTAAAATAGCCAAAGTCACTAAAAGTTTTGCCATTTTTGTTGTTTGTTTTGTTATTAATAAAATAATGTCTATTGTTTAAGAATTGTTTTTAACTGATATTGAAAAATTGAAATAATCACTATTTATACAAAAATAAGTAAAATATGTAAATATATAAAATATATACAATACGAAACATGCCAATTTACAAGAGACTACAATACGAAATGCTATCATCTGTGAAATTATAGGTTATGCCCGAAATATTTTGCATTTTCGAATGAAATATTCTCAATATTTAATTGACAAAAAAGTGACCTTCGCACAAGTGAACTTTGATGAAGTGTTATATGGAAACAATTTGCATTAAAAAATTTACTGAAAAATATTAAACGCCCAATTTATATAAAAGTACATTTTTTTTAAAACAATTTCGTGTGGAAAATTAATCAAAACTCATTAAAGATTTAAGGGGTAAGATGCAGCCAGATTTCTCAAAAAATAAATTTCTCTTTTTTTGCACTTTATTGAAGTATAATATTGCTAAAATGATTCCAAGATTTGTTACAATTATTGAAGGGGTCTCGGAACCTCATAGTAGAAGACAGCAACTGCAACCAGCCAGTTTCGACTCGCTATTTTGTGAATAGTCTCAAAATACATAAAAAAAAGAGTTTGACTTCATTCATCGAGCTCAAAATTTACGAGCTCAAAATTTAAGGTCGGTGATCACTCTAATTCAAAAACTGGATGGATTTGGATGAAATTTTACAGTTTATTAATTCTAATAAAAAGTAGGATTTTGATTTTTGTTAAAAGTTATATTTTTTTAACAATAAACTAATGATTTTTGTCAAAAATTGTCATTTTGTTCTGTGGTTTTCTAGAATAACCGCGTATGTCATAAAATCAAAATGTTCAGGAGAGCCAAAAAACGTTATATTTCAAATTATGGGCTCGATATAAAGTTTTTAGAACTATTTATTTAACAGTCCTGTAGATATGGGCAATAAATACTGTATATAAAATTTTGAGTCAAAAATCTTAAGAGGAATATAGATCCTAGAGAAGGGCGAAAAAACAATTTGTAAATTACACCTAAAGTGTGTGCAGATAAAACAACTTATGTCGACAAATGTAGTTTTCTTTGAAAAAGAAAACTACCAGTGCAACTACCCATTTAGACATTAGTTGTTTTTGCTTGAAAAATTGATTTTTTTGTTCGTCAACAAAAAGTTGACGGGACTTATGGTGAGAATATAACAACGTATCAAGAATAATAATGACAACAAATAACAGAAATAATCACACAAGTTTTTATAAGTGGTTATAAACTGAAAAATAATCCAAATTATTATTAATTATTATTTTGCATTTTTTTTTTCATTATGTCGTATGTCGTGTGTCGTTTTCTGAGAAAATAATTTGTCAGCTATCAAACGTAGGTCGACATACGTCATTAGTGCTGAAAATTAATTTAATAAACATTTAGGTTACGTTAGTTATTTAAAGAAATAACTCAGAAATGGTCAATATTTAAAAAAAAAATGAAGTACATGTAAAGAGCATTAAAAATTAATATATTTGGCATCGTTAACTCAAAATTGACAAAAATGGACATACGCGGTTATTCCAGAAAACCACAGAGTTTTCAAAAGAAAAACTTTAACTATAGACTTGATTTATTATAAAGCTAATGAGTCTTTTTCTTTTATTGATTTCAAATGATAAAGAAAGATGTTCTGACGATCACCTCGAAGCACTACTTGAAAAAATGGTCCACTTATCGAAGTCAAGATGAAGCATGACAAAAACCTTTGTGTATTCGGCTTTATAAAATAAACTAAGATATTAAAAAAAAAAATATTAAAAATATTAAAATTATTTCTTTTTTCACGCATCTGGCTGCATCGCACCCCTTATGTTAAAAGTTTTACTTAAAGCTATGATATTTGGCTTTAAATATAATCGCAAATAGGCCAACTGAAATTAAAAGTATTTTAGCTTGAGGTGAATTCTAAAAATAATTATTTTTCGATACCAATTTCAATCAAAACGCTAATTATGAAAATTGGTGCGACTCGAAATTCGATTAATAACTTCATCGTTATTCGGTTGGAAATCAAAATTCGGTAGCCACAATTTATCTGTTTTCTGGACATACGAACAGCAACAACACAAGTTCCTTTTGCCAATAAAAATATTTATACAAATTAATTATTTAACTAATTTAACTTAGGCAATTACTTAATTCCAGTGTAACTTCTTTCGATTCCAAATATATTAAACAAAATAACAAAATATATTAAACTAAAAACAAGTAAGAAAATTATAGTCGGTCTAGACCGACTATACGATACCCTAAACCATGCATTTAGAGACCCCATTTCTCAGGCCCAACTAACTGGGTATAGAAAATAAGCATAAACCAAATTTGAGTGCGACTTTTATTAATTTTTTCGGCTGCAGATATGAAAGAGTTCATATCGGATGCTATATCTATATGGGGACTAGGCCCAAAAATGGACCCATCCTGACCATGTTTGGTAAAGTCTCTTGTATTTTGCAAAAATATATACAAACAATATTTGAGAAGAATCAGTGCAATATTTTTGTTTTTTGATAGATTTTAGTGAAGATCGGGAAGCAGCTCTATATGGGGCCTATGACTAGGAGTTATCCAATAGGGATATTTTTTGGACTACTGATTAATGGATGTAATATGTACATACAAACCCAATTTGACTAAGATTTGTATGATAATTTGGATCTTATAGCAATATATGTTGATTTCATAGGGGTCATTTGTATGGGGCTAGGTCTTAACATGGACCGATTCTCACCAATTTCAACAGCGTTCATGCCATGGCCGAAAAAAGATTAAATGCTAAATTTCATTAAAATATATTCATATTTGCGACCTGCAGTTTGATTACAAGCTTTACATGGACACACATACGGACGGACGGACGGACGGACGGACGGACATCGTTAAATCGATTCAGATAATGATTCTGATTCGATCGGTATAATTAAAGATGGGTGTAGGTCAAATATTTTTGGTTGTTACAAACAGCAGCACAAAGTCGTTATACCCAAAGCACATAGTGGTATAGGGTATAATCAGTTTGCAGTCATTGTTAAAAAAATGTTTGTTAATATGATAATTACTAGCAGCCCTCGCAATTTGAGTGGAATATCCAGGAAATTTTATTTTTTCATTAACTTTTTCTCTTTCAGGGTTTTTTCTTTAATTTATGAACATTTACTAAAATCCATGTAAATGTGAATATTTAAATAAAATTCATCAAATTTCAGTATAAATATTTATTGAGCACACAGAAATATTAATTATATAAATTATTTTATAAGAGCCTAAGGGTATGCTAATCAATTTTAGCCAATTCACAAATCAACACAAATTTATTAAAACACACACAGCATTGTAAAGTTTTTTATTTTAAGCTTAAACTTTAAATGAATTTTACTCCAAAAAAAAATGTGCCAGATGGTACATGTCTGTAAATATGGTGGACATCCGCAAATAAACACCCTTCAAATGGTATTTTGTCTGTCAAAATCTGTTGGTAACTAAAAGTGTAGAAGAAGTCCCAAGAAATCGCGTTGCCTATTAATATTATAAATTCTTCGGTTACAATATAAGAAAACGAAAATTTTAACCTCAATTTGTATTTATTACCGAAAGAAAATTTTGCATCTAACCGAACTTTTGAATTAATTTGTAATTTTTGAAAATAAAACAATACTTTAAATTAATCTATAATATTAATAGGTAAGGCGATTTCTTGTGACCAGTGATTTGTTAACATTTTTTTGGAATAAAATGCATTTAAAGTTGCTACTAACACATACATAAAATTACACAATGCTATGTTTGTGTTTATTAAATTTGTTAATGTGTTTGTGAGTTTGTTTTCTGCATTCACAATAATAATTGTGTTGAATTGAAAAATAATTTTTGGACATAAGCCAATAATTGGACATAAACCAGTAACGCCAATAATCGATACTTAAATTGTGAATTGGCTAGAATTGATAAGAATACCTGTAGGGTCTTTATTAAATGAAAACATAAAATTTCCTAGAAATAGCACTCGCATTTGGAGGGCTGGAATCCACTAGTTTAAAATTAAATAACATAAATAATAATTTATATATATTTTTTTGTAAACTTCTGATATATAGCACATGAAGGAAAATTAATCCGCAATTGTAACAATTACCCTGGGGAACACTTTCGGGGTCATTATCTCATGGGTGAGAAATTGAAAGGCAGGGTTAAAGTACTAAGCAAGAAGATTAACTTGTAATAACTTTGATACGTTTTAGTTTCTAAAACAGGCAAGAGCAAGTTATGTACTCCAAAAATGCGGGCGATAATTGTGCATTATTATCAGAATAAACAAGTAAGAGTGTTAAATTCGACTGTGTCGAATCTTTGGTACCTGCACATTGAATTTGCGTTTACGTTTTAATATCGGTTCTTGTCGCACTATTTACAACAAATGTAAACAAAATATTTTAAAAAGCAACAATTTGATAATATCATAAACTTAATCTGCAATATGTAACAGGCGTCATTATATTGATTATCATCAATTATATATTATTATCAATTTTACATTATTTTGATTCATTAGTATTTTACAAGAGTCATCATTATTTATGTTAATTGTCATCTAGAATTTTGTCATTATTTGTTTCAATTATTAAATATTATTTTATTGTTTGTAATTATTTTATTGCTTTGCCTGTAATTGAGTCATTATGATTTATTCTTTTGTTGATTTCTTCTAATATATATGTATGTTGATTCTAAACCTATTGATCTCTTGTATATTAGTTAACGTACTATCACTCAATAATGCATTTTACTCATTGTTCACTTCAAACTTTCTTACTTTTCTAAAATTTGAATATAACAAGAGATCACACATTTAAAATTGTCATTCCATAACTAACGCTTGAAGAATAAATACTTAATTAAATATTAATGAACCCCCGACGGACTTCTTATTTAAAAGGAATAGCGAAATAATGAAAACTAAAATATAAAACCATATTAAATTATAAAGTATTGTAAACCTATAATAAAATAGAAACGTAGGCGAATTTGACGCTTCGGCAGTCTGGTCTTGCCTCGTATTCATAACAATAGTAAATATATATTAAATTGTTAGTGGCCAGCTTGGACGATTACGTCTGGCTTTGACCCTTTTTATTTAATATATATATATACATAACTGGAGTCTCATCCCCTACAAATATGAATAGGCAAGGCAATTTCTTGTGACCTATGAAAGTTTGTCGGTTTTAATCCTATTTTGACCAAACATCCCTGATTTATAAAAGGTATTTATTTTTAGCTGTCCACCAGATTTACAGATTTTTACATTTTGACATTTTTTTTTGGATTAAAATGCATTTAAAGTTGCTACTAACACATACACAAAATTATGTAATGCCATGTATTTATTAAATTTGTTAATGTGTTTGCAAAAAGCGCTGTGTTGAATTGAAAAATAATATTGGACATAAACCAATAAAGACAATAAAAATTATTGATTGTGAATTGGCTAAAATTGATTAGCATACCGTTAGGGTATTATAAAATAATTTATTAAATGAAAAAATAAAATTTCCTACAATTTGCACTCGAACTTCTAGGGCTGGGATCTTCTAGCACTAAATTATTACAACAGTCACATTGAATCTTTAACATTTTTTAGAGGTGTCTTCATCTTATTCGACATATCTCGACACAATGATGCACGATAAATGATCTTGCGACTATAATTTTGAATTTTAGGGCCAAATAAAGGACCTAAAATTTTGACAATGAGTTTGTAAAAGTCCTTCATAATTATGTTCGTTCTATTTCAACTCTTTTCTTCTGAATAATGACCATCTTTTACCGGCATTTCATATCGTTAAATTACTTAATTTACTTAAAAAACATTAACGAAAAGTCATTAAAATCATATTCTTTTCTTTCGTATGCTATTGTCAATGTTTATTATTGTACGTGTAGTATTTTGTCATTTTCATTTTAACGCTTATAATTATCACTAATTGTAGCAATTTGTTGAGTATTTATTCAATGCTGCATCTTTTTTCCTTTGTTCAGCTTATCCTTAAACCAATTTCTTTTTTTAGTCATATTGTTGTTGTAATCGTTGTAATTATTATATTGCTGCTACACATATGCACGTACAACACATTCAATCTAATAAGATTGTATTTAAGGATTTTCTACGGTTGTAGTTTTTTTCTTTATTTTTTTCGTTGTAGTTCTGTATTTGTCCTTGCCTCTTTTACTGTGTCTCATTATTGCTTTTACCTAAATTACAGAGACAATACAATCATTCATTCACTGATTCATACATATCGTTATATGTACACCAGCACAAAACAATGTGTAGTAAATGATTTTGATAAATGCACATACGTGACTTGAAGACTGTGACAAATTTCTAGCTACTTGTACTTCAAACATTTATATATAAATATATATAAAGATTTGTACACAGCGAAAATGGAACATGAAACCGAATTCGTTGTCATTCGTATCATTTTGTAGCCACAACTAAGATATTCTGTTGATAGAACAAAAATTCAGTTGTGGGCTGTGAAAAATAAATAATTAAGTAACTAAAGGGTCCGCCAAATAACCTTTTTTTTTTGAAAATGCTATAATAAAAAAAACTACGGAATATTATCTCAAATTTCTTTTTTTATTTGAAAGTACAATCCTTCCGGTTAATAATGGAAAATAATTTCATTCAAATGGCTGCCTCGACTGGCCATGCAGTAGCCTACACGAGCGGTCCAATTTTTAAGCACGTTATCGATTGTGTGCAGCTGTGTTTCACCAATGGCTTCACGAATATTGTCCTTTAAAGCGTCAATTGTCTCTGGCTGGTTGGCGTAACACTTATCTTTGAGGGCAGCCCACAAATAATAGTCCAACGGTGTCAAATCGCAGCTCCGAAGTGGCCAAACGACATCAGATCTGCGGCTGATAATGCGATCTTCAAAAACAGGGCGCAAAACATCGAGTGTAGCTTCGGCTGTGTGGCACGTAGCGCCATCCTGTTGCAAACAAATGTTGCCAATATCCTCCTCTCCAATTTTTGTGAACAAAAATTCGTTCAACATGGCCCGATAACGATCGCCATTGACTGTAACGGCCACTCCTTGCTCATTTTCGAAGAAAAATGGCCCAATTATGCCTCTAGACCAAAATCCGTACCAAACAGTGACTCGTTTTGGGTGTATCGGCTTTTCAATGTATACGTACGGGTTTTCTCTGCCCCAAATGCAACAATTTTGCTTGTTTACATACCCGCCAAGATCAACATGAGGTTAATCTGAAAATATGATTTTTTTTTGGCAAAATCGGCATCTTCTGTAAGTCGATCGCAGGCCCACTTAGCGAAGCGAAAACGCATTGGATGGTCAGTTGGCTTCAACTCCTGAACCAATTGGACTTTGTATGGCGTCATACCAAGGTCTTTATGCAAAATTCGTCTCAATGATGCCTCCGAAATGTTCAATTCTTGAGAACGATGGTGAATTGATGTTGATGGCGCTTCACGCACACTTTCTGCCACAGCAGCAAAATTCTCGGGTGTACGCACTGTTTTTGGCTTTTCACGCTTTGGTTTATCGATGAGGATGCCAGTTTCTTTCACTTTTTTCACAAGATAACGAACATGCGGAGCTGACGGTGCTTCTCTTCTTCCAAAATCCATACGCAATTTTCGCACACATTCTGCAACATTAGAATGATTTTCAAAGTAATGTCGCAATATTTCCCAGCGTTGCTCAAGCGTACACACAACCATATTCGTTCAGCGGAAGGATAAAACTAATTATCTATCAAATCAGACATGAGCTAGGTGTTACCATTTACGAAATAAGCACTAGTTGAAAAAAAAACGTTTGATGGCGGACCCTTTATAACTAAACAACAGGGTTAGTCACTACAAATTTTTCTTTGATCATGATGTTGTTCTTGCACTCGTATACTAACGATTACTATTCTTTTTCTATGTATTAGTTGCTTTGCTAGTAAGCATACGTTAATTTAAGGAAAAATTTTGAACATTTTCACAAGAATAGATTGGCACCATATAGAAAATTATCTTAATATATCATTGGAAAGCTAACTTAGAAATTAAGTAATATGACATGATTTCGTATTAAATTTTAGAAATATTTCGAATAAAAATTGTGTGCTTTTCAATAGAGGAGCTTAACATTTTTAATGACAAATACTAATTGTGTTACGTTATGAGGTTAGCCGCAGCTAGCCCAAATGCATTCCCCTACGCGCGAAAATCAGCTAGTTAGAGCGCTTAGTAGAGAGCGATTTTATTTTTCTTCATACGAGAACTTACTCAAGTTTTTGTGTTCGATAAATTGGGAGCAGCATCAAAATTTGTGTAAAAAAATTTATAATTAATGTTTAGAAAATTACTCAACACAACCGAAACATCCAACACAAACAAAATATTCGCCAAAATTTACCCTAAAATTTAAAGTTTACTGACTCAATTACTAAAATTATGCAGGAAATGATGAAAATGCAATCCATGTTGTTGCAAGCTATACTAAACAAAACATGAATAGTCTAAAGATAGGTTTCTGGAACGCAAACGGCAGACGACAGTATAAAAACAAACTAGAATTCTTCCTCAGAAACAAGAATGTTGGTCTAATGCTTGTTTCTGAGACTCAACTAACAACTCGCAATTTTTTTCTCAATACAAAGATAGACATTACATGACACTAAAGACCCCAGAGACAGAGCAAATGGAGGCTCAACTATTATCATCCAATCTCGAATTAAACACTTCTTAATGCCCGAGTTGCGAGAAAATTACCTTCACTGTTTGTCTCGAAGAATTTGATTCAAACTTAGTGATCTCAGCAATTTACTCGCCTCCGAGATTCACAATAACAGAACGAAATAAATCTTTGGTGTCGCGATTTATAGCAGCTGGTGACTATAATATTAATCATACATTCTGGGGTTAACGGCTAATTACCTCTAAAAGCCGAATACTGTTTAATACAATTTCTTAAATTAGTATGGATGTGATCTAAATGGCCTTCCGATAGGCAGAAAATACCTGATCTAATAGATTTCGGAGTGACAAAGTCTATAGTGATACACTTGGTGTAGATCGAACCGTCATTAGAACTCTTCTCCTCTGATTACACACCCACGATTGTTACTCTTTTAAACCCTAAAAAAATTTACAACCCACTAATGATTTAGAACTGAAAAGTTAAAAGAACAAATTCGTTGAAATATAGAGAGTTTATCAGTACATATTTTTCAGAGAACATACCGCTAAAAACATCAGAAAATATTGATTTCTCGATTAAAAATTTCGAATTAAACCTCAAACTCGTTCCTCACGTTGCTACTAAGCCCCCACAATACAAGAAACACTATAATATATACTAATGCCGTTTTCTTTTCTGACAAAAAATGTCGTCCTTTTTTGCCTTCTTTTGGAAAAGTGTATTTTTTTATATATTCTGAATTAAGAGCAACCTTGAAAAGGGTGATTTTTTAAGAGCTATAGGAAAGTTTTCCAAAAAAAAAAAAAAACACATAAAATTCAGAAAAATGCATGAAATCTTTATTTGAATCGATAGTACGGTCCATGTAATTTAATGTTTGAAGATTATTTCATGCAAATGTTGACCGTGACTGCGCCTCAAATGGTCCATCCGCTTAGTCCAATTTTGGCATACTCTTTCCAACATTTCGGCCGGTATCTCACGAATAAATGCTTCAATTTTGTCTTCCAATGCGTCAATTGAAGCGGGATTGTCTGTATAGACATGAGCTTTAACATAGCCCCACAAAAAATAGTCTAAAGTCGTTAAATCGCACGATCTAGGCGGCCAATTGACCGGTCCCGAACGTGAAATAAAATGTTCACCGAACTCGCCTCTCAATAAGTCCATTATTGCGCGTGCTGTGTGGCATGTAGCACCGTCTTGTTGAATCCACATGCACCAGCTGTATTTAGAAAGGCTTCACACCTAAATCGTTCCGCAAAATTTTCCACGTTGTTGAGTAACAGAGGCCCAATTGCTGCGAACGGCAAAGAATCGATAATTGATGGTCATCATTAACACTGGCCGATACAGCTGCGATATTTTCTTCAGTTCGCACTCTACGTAAGCGTGCTGGTGGCATAATGTCCAACAATGTAAATTTGGTGCGAAATTTAGTCACAATAGCCCGAATAGCCGCTTAAGTGGGTCGATTAAACTGACTATAAAATGGAAGAAGCGCGCGATGAACTTTCTTAACAGAGCACGCATTTTGATAATAAAATTCAATAACTTGCAAGCGTTGTTCGTTTGTAAGACGATTCATGGTTAAATTATAGACCAAACTGAAGATGTTTGACAATGAAACAAAACACGAAACGTGCGTCAGCTGTTTAAACCAGTAAAAAATAATAGCTAAAAAATCACCCTTTATTATATATCAATCGAAAGGTCTCAAAGTGCTGTGTTCATAAAAAATTGATTATTATCCTCTTGGAAGTCATAGGGTGAAAATATTTCTGAAAGAAGTCAATGGCTCGAATTTTTTGTGATTTATGAGGGCTCGACTTTGAGACCTTTCGATTAATATATAAGATAAGGTTGCTCTTAATTCAGAATATATAAAAAATACACTTTTCGAAAAAAGGGCAAAAAAAGGGCGACATTTTTTGTCAGAAAACAAAACGGCATAAGTATATGTTGAACAGCTTTTGAATGAAAAAAGAAGAGCACGAGGAGAGTGGCAACAGCACAGATCTCCACAACTTAAAGCGCGATTAAATGAATGTACTAGAAAAATGCGAAATCTGTTGCAAACTCAGAGAATGGCATCATTAAGTAGTTTCCTTAAAAAACTCGATGGCACACCAAATACTAACTATGCCGTGCTATAAAAATTATTAAAAGACTCATCATGATCAAGCCTCGATTGTGAAAATCAACTGGAGATTGGGCGAGAACTGTTTCTGAAAAAGTTGAACTGTTCATAAAAAACTTGAGAAATGTTTTCACACTAAATATATCAAGTTTTATAACAATACCACAGCAAGGGCCAAGTTCCCCACTCAGGTTTGAGATGCAAGAGGTCCAAAAGGCTGTAATTGATTTAAACCCAAATAAAGCACCAGGTATCGATAAGACCAGTAATAAGATGCTTATAGAACTACAAAGTAAAACTTTAAGAATAATTCTTAATACTAGCAGAGCCCAGCACTAGAAATTCTATTGCAACTCCTAGGAATTTTTTTTTTCATTTAATAAATAATTTTATAAGAGCCTAATGGTATGCTTATCAATTTTAGACAATTTACAATTCAAACCTTTTTAAATTTCATTATAAATATTTGTTCAACACACAGAAGATATACAAATGGGTTCGTTAATAAATAATTTCAAAGCAGCCTAAAGGTCTGCTATTCAATTTTAGCCAAGTGAAAACAGGGCTTTTGATATTTATAATAAACACACACATAGTAAGTGATTTATGTATGTGATAGTAGCAAATTTAAATGAGCATTACTCCAAAAAAATATTCCAGACGATGCAAATCTGTAAATTTGGTGGACAGCTGAAAAGAAATGCCTTTCATATGAGGTTCGTTTGTTCAATATCGGTTACTAACTACAATTTTTATATCGGTCGCAAGAAATTACTTTGATTATTAATTCTTTATATATATTAAATGTTATCTTGCGCCTTAAATATGATGCCCTATATAGTTTCACTCGTAACGGTGATACCCAAGCCAAGCAAAGGTAACACGAAGGTCGAGTCATACAGACAAATCAGTCTCATAGCGAATGTGTCAAAACTTTTCGAAAGACTACTAATGAATAAATATCCACTGGTTGTAAATCAGATTATACATTATACCAGATCATCAGTTTGGCTTCAGGAAGAAACACAGCACCACTGACTAAGTCCATAGCCTAGTAACTATGACTAGAAAGGCCCTTGAGGGTTATTTTGAAATTTTTTATAATCAGCATTAGTTTTAGGATTTTCATAATTATTATTAATTCACATACAAAAAAGTTAAGATTCAATAAATAAAATATCTAAATTTTCTTGTTGACATTAATTTTAATATTAAAACAAATACGAAAATTAGAGTCGTGAAAATATCTTATGTCCAATTATTTGGATACCAGCATAAACCAAATTTCAATGGCAATGTTCGTAGAGTTTTTTTTTTTTGTTAACCAACACTCAGGGGATGCCCCCTACAAATGCAGTGCATTGTGTTGATTTAAGGAAAATAGGTTATGGGAAGGAGGAGTGAGGGAGTAGTGTTTATGGATATTTGACTTAAATTTTATTAGATTATAACTGTCAGGAAAGACCTCTGCGGGGAGTTTATTCCACATACGGCTAGTTCGACTGATAAACGAATTCTCTCTGTAATGCGTTGTGCGGTCAACTGGACAATAGACTACAAACGGATGTGATCTACTAGAGAATCGGGTAGAGCGAACCGAAACTCGGGCACTTGGAATAAGTTCGCTAATCTCAGAAGAACATATCCCATGGTAATATCTATAGAACAGTGCTACACAACCCACATTCCGACGGTGTTCCAATGAATCAATAGAATTGGATACCCTACTGTCATTGATGAGCGCCAACGCCCTCCTTTGCACACGGTCCAGTAGCTCCAAAATAGACTTCGAAGCCCCTGCCCATATATGGGAGTTGTATTCCATTTTCGGTCGGATGTAAGTGGTATAGATTTTAAGGAGATCAGAAGGAGTGAAGTAATTTCTACACCGTTTTAGAAAACCAAGACACTTGAATGCTTCTTTCGACACTTGAAAAACATGTTCGTTCCAACGAACATCACATTGAATTCTCATGCCCAGAACATCAAGAGTATCCGATTCCTCAATACCTATACCACCCATATATACAGATGACATAGTTGATTCCATGGCCCTATGGGTCAACATACAACATTGAGTCTTCAGCGCATTAAAAGCAACCCTATTCGCTTTACCCCACTCGGAGACTGTTAAGAGGTGTTGATTGAGTGTGTCATTAATTGTCCGCCTTTTGCCCCCAATCTCCAAGAGGCTTGGCCTACAATTAGAGGAAAATGAATGACAAATGCTGCTGTCATCTGCGAAAGAGTATATAGAGTTAAAAGTTTGGCCAAGAAGGTCGTTCAGAAAGATAAGGAAAAGAGAAGGAGAAAGAACGGAACCTTGGGGTACCCCTGAATTAAGCTGAAACTCATTAGATGAGACCCCATCAATAACAACACGTATTGTTCGGTCTCTGAGAAAACTCGATAAAAATCGAGAGAAGTCATTACCGACCCCAAATGCAATAAGCTTTGATATCAGTGCACCGTGCCAACCACTTTCCTTTCACCAAAATTGCGAATGGATCGACTCCAGCGTTCAGAAAGTAGAGCTAACAGGTCTCCCGTGGAACGATTTCTACGGAAGCCATACTGTCGATCATTAAGAAGTGAGTTGGCCTCTAGGTAGTTCACAAGGTGTAAATTGATCATGCTCTTCATCACCTTTGAGAGCGCAGAGCAGATTGCAATTGGACGGTAATTTTCAGGGTTATTAGCCGCACCCTTTTTAGGGATTGACTGGACATTAGCAACCTTCCAGCAAGAGGGAAAGACTCCCGCACGATACGAAAGGCTGAAAAGGTTGGCCAATGGACTGGCTAGCGTCGAAGAACACTGTTTCAGCACCAGTGCTGGTATACCATCCGGTCCCGGAGACTTGTTAATGTTGAGATCCGAAAGAACCTTTTTAACTGCACGTGCTTTTTAACTGTTCGGGCAGTGGTTGATCGCTATCCGGCAAAAATGAATTTTTTGCAAAAAGTTCAGCTAAAAGGTTAGCCTTATCAACCGGGTCAGTGAATATTTGGTCATTCATTATAAGAGTTGGGATAGCAGAACTAGCATTATTCTTTACTCTTTTAACAAATGACCAAAAGCTCTTGCTGCCCCGAGGAGCAGAAAGAACTTTAGCACGAAGACGCTGATCGTGAAGAAACTTTTCGCGCCTTAGTACTTTGGCACATTCATTTCTCGCCTGTTTGCGTAGCAGTTCAGTGACGGAATTTTTATTTTCACGCCAAAGTCTGAATGCTTCCTCTCTGGATCTGACTGCATCTCTGCAAGTCTGGTTAAACCAAGATTTTTGATTAGGTTTAGCCGAAATGCGCTTTGATGGAATGAATAATTTCATACCAAGCACTATTATTTTTTCCACCATTATCGCAGCAGCATCAACATTATTATCTAGGAAACAAAGTTTCCAGTTGAAATGCTTGAAGAAATCGTTGAGCTCGGCCCAACGAGCCTTTTCGTAGATGAAAACTGAGCGTTTCATAGCTGGTGTTGAAACACTGTGAAGTACAGAGTACGAAAAAGAAGCAGAAATGGTACAATGATCCGAATTACCAATCATGACCATATTTGGTAAAGTGCCTTATTTCTGTAGATATATAATCGAAATTTTAGGAAAATATGTTTATTTGAAGGTTTAAGT
The DNA here is from genome assembly GCA_963682025.1 of Cordilura impudica. Classification (NCBI taxonomy): domain Eukaryota; kingdom Metazoa; phylum Arthropoda; class Insecta; order Diptera; family Scathophagidae; genus Cordilura; species Cordilura impudica. The sequence continues at coordinate 220,870,114 of OY821519.1, read as the reverse complement.
TCAAATCAGAAAGCAGCTTTAGGACTAAACATGATCCGACAGGATCTACATTTAGATTACTTCTTAATGGGTATAATGAACAGACATAAGTCAAATTTGGCCGAGATTTATAGGATAATTTGGATCTGAGGGCAATTTAAGTCCATTTCATTGGGGTCCTTTGTATGGCGTCTAGTTTTGAACGCAAGGCGATTTTTAGCAATTTCAATAGCTTTCGTCCTAAGGCGACAAAAGCTTATGAAGGACATTGACTCAGAATGTGATTCTGAGTTGCTCGGTATAATAAAAAATTTGTCTAGGTCAAATATTTTTGGTAGTTACAAACATCAAAACTCAAAACTCATTATACCCTGACCAAATAGTGGTATCTATAATATTAATATGCTAGGCGATTTTTTGTGAACGATGTTTTGTTCTAGCGTATTATCCCTAGTTTGACCAAACGTATATTATTTGAAAGGTATTTTTTATAGCAGTTTTGCAGATTTACAGATTTAAAATTTTTTTCCTTTATTCTGAGTAAATTGCATTTAAAGTTGCTACTAACACATACATAAAATTATACATAGCATTGTGTATGTGTGTGTGTTTATTAAATTTGTTAATGTGTTTGTAATAAAAATGAGTTTGTTTTTTGTGATGATTTGTGAATTGGCTATAATTGATTAGCACTAGGGTCTTTATTTAATGAAAAAATAAAATTTCCTAGAATTTGCACTCGAATTTCGAGGGCTGGAGTCTGCTAGTAGGGTATTAAAAGCCTTTACTTGAATAATGGCAGAATATCAGCCCTAAATTTCAAGAAACTAATACGATCAAGGTAAATACTTCTTAAGATGATCTTAAATAAAGAAACACACACAAAGAACTAAAATTAGCTGGAAGTTTGTTACTCGAAATATTTAAATATATTGATTGCCCCATATTGGTTTGCCCATGATTCCCTTTTTATATTATAATAATAATATTTCTACTATAAAGATTTAATAGTTCTTTATATTAAATAAATTAAATATTGGTGATTTTATTTATTTATACCTGAAAAATACGTATGCCTTGCCCCAGTTTGGATAACACGTATAGTGTAGGGTACCCAATTTCAGCCATATAAAATATCCTATTATAAAAAACCAACCAACACAAAATCTAAACACATTTAAAGATATCTGGTTTTTATTTGGAAATGGATGAGATTTAAGAAAGAAAATGGCAAAAAGAAGCAAAAATTAAACCATATCAAATCTTGTATTTACGGGTGGCATTCCTTGTAAAACTTAATGGAAAACAACAACAACAAGTAGAGAGGCAAAATGAAAAAAGTGAAACCTTGACGAGTTGAAGTTACAGTCAAAAGTACGTGAGACTAATTGATTTAATGCTAGTGACAAGGACTATGTGAGTGTATATGTCTATGTGTGTATATTTGTGAGTGTGTGTGTGTGTGTGTGTGCAAAGCAAGGTTAATTAATTTTATTTTATTGTGACGTTGAAGTATCACAAGAAAATGGGATTTGGTGGTTATGGTGCTAAAGATTCAATAATACCTACCGCACCACACTATAACAAACATACATACATACATACTTATATGCATATATACAAACATACATACTGACATATATACGAAAACACAATAAATGCTTGATAGCAACACAGCCAACCAGCCAGGAAGACAGGCATTAAACAGAGTAATAGAAATAGATTATATATTTAATTTGAAAGGTGGGTGTGTTTCTGTGTGTGTGTGTTTCTATTTAAAACCGCGGAAGTAGTAAACGAAATGTTTAAGGTTTAATTTTGAATTGAATTGAATTTAGTTATGATTTAAAATTAAATAAAAATTTTAAGCAGGCTAATACGGATTACATTAAAATTAATTACTTTAATTACTTCATATGTTTAAATACTCAGCTGTGTTTATATGCCTTCTTTTGCTATGAAGTCGAAAAAAATTATATTATGCTTTTTCATAAAATATTCCCACAAATTTCTTTAAAACTTTATTAAAACAAAAAATTATGCAAGATCATCTTCATAGTCTCTTTATGAGACTCTTCTTTCTAAGTCAATATTATCATTAATATGAAGAAAAATCATCTCGTATGTAAATTAGATACTTCAGATGTCAAATCGATGATAAAGCTAAAAAATTTAGAAACCAAAACCAGACAACGCTACAATTAACAAAAAAAAAAGAAAAAGAAACACACACACAAAACCATAATAAGTCTGGCGAGAGGCCGGCTTTATAGAAGACGAAACAAACAGTTAATACCTTATGGTTTATTTAACTGCATATTTACTGATTGGCATCGCTACTACCGTTTCTTGTTTATAAACCGAAAAAACAGTGAGCAACTAATATTTGATAAATGCGGGATTGGTCAAAAAATTTAAGATTTGATACATTAAATTGAACATTAGATTGGCGATTTTCCTTTTGAGAGCAAGCAGAAAATTTATTTAAGTAAATTTGATATTCAATCACTTTTTCTGTCTATTAATGGTTTTTGCTTTTTTTGTCAATTCTATGGTCAATATATTTTGATCTTGATTTTGTGAGATTCGAACCTTCTTCCCAACTCACGTTACGATTTTTCAATACGATCCATAATATATATTTTTAAATTATTTCGAAGTTTCGAGTCTTGTAGCTGAATTTTCCCATCCGTATCAGGCTTTCTTTCAACTTCAATATTTATTCTCCACCAAGGTTTCTTTTAAAATAGTTTTTAACCTTTAATTGAGGAAAAATTAGGATTTTCTTAAAAAAATTTTAGAATTATGTTGTGACTATCTAATTCTTTAAGCTACGTTTTGAGTACTAATTGATAAAAAAAGGTTATATTTTCAGAAAAAACCTTTGTTGCTAATTCGCTGTCTCAACTCCAAAATTAAATTTCTTGCAATCAGAAATTCAGGCTTCCAATATTTCAAATTTTTGATAGATTTAAGTGAAGATCTGGAAGCAGTTTTATATGGGGACTATGACTAAAAATTATTCTATATGGTTTATTTTGGGAAATCAAATTAATGGGTGTAAAAAACGCACATAAACCAAATTTCGGCGTCTTACGGCTATTTAAGTCGATATCGAAGTGGATTATTTTGTAGACATTCATTGATTCTCACCAAACTAAATAGCGAAGGACCTATTGGTGACAAAAGTTTATATACAAACTTTCATAAAAAAAAAATTTGTATTTGCCAGACATCGCTAAATCGATTCAGAAAATAATTCAAGCATCAGAACAAATTCATTATACCCTCGCCACAGAGTGGTATATGGTCTAACAAGTAACTGCATTAAATTCGGCTATGCTAAATCCATGATACCCTATACCCGTGTCCTAAACACATTATTATAACCAAGGTTGTTAACGCTAAGAGACAAAAAAGGCTTGAATTCATATTATCATGGCTAGCATTTTTACAATGATGTTTAAAATTAATAATGCATACATATTTTTGATGTGTAAACAACTATACGCGCAGGGGGGTAAATTTCTATTTCACAATACAATGACAAAAACAGCGCAACATGTGAGCCGTAAGACAAAATCGGTGTGACTTGTACGTGGATTGGTGAAAAAATTATGATATATAACAACCTGTATGAAAATGAAAAATTAAAAACCAAACTTGAAAACCGAAAAACGAAAAATGAAAAATAAAAAATGAAATATAAAAAAATAAAAATGAAAAATAAAAAATGAAAAATAAAAATGAAAAATAAAAACGAAAAATAAAAACTTAAAAAAGAAAAATTAATATTGAAAAATGAAAAGCGAAAAATAAAAATGAAGAATAAAAAATTAAAATTGAAAAATGAAAAATAAAAAATGAAAAATGAAATATAAAAAATTAAAAATGAAAAATGGAAAATGAAAAACGAAAAGTGAAAAATGAAAAACGAAAAACGAAAACTGAAAAATTAAAAACGAAAAATTAAAAATTAACCGTTTGAAATAATCAATAATAATAAATACTTTTATATAAGCAGAGCCCCTGCAGTTGATTGCTATAAGTGATACGTAGATGACGCTTTCTGTTTGATTTTAAAAAAGTGCCATAGAAAAATCTTAAATTACTAGATTTTTACACATCTCCCCTGTGATCGGACTCACATGATTTTTTGCTTGTTGTTCTTCATATGTACAAAAAAAAAAAAAAAAGAAAAAACAACAAAAGTAAGAAGCAAAGCTTATATATGATATGCACATGTTTTGTTACTTATAAAATTTTTTCACTATTTTTATTTTTTATATGAAATTTTATTGGAGTATCTTTCATTAATTGAAATTTGCTATGAAATGCTATAACAATTTACAATTATTTTACAATTATTTTCAAAAACATAGAATGTTTGATAAAAAAAAATTAAAAATCGTTGTGTCACTCTATCTTTTGTTGTAAAATTAAAATACGTAAAGGCCACAATTTTTAGAAATGATAAAAAACAAGTAAGTGTGTTAAATTCGGCTGTGCCGAATCTTTGATACCCTCCACCTCGGTTTGAGTCTTGATAATAAATGTAAATGAAAAAGTAAATAATTTGTTAAACTTAATACCAAATTATTTCAGCAAATTCTTCGGGTTGGTTTTCGTCTTTTCTATTATTTCGGATTTATTTCGGTGTTTGCTTTTTGGTCATCGTGGTTGATGATCGGCATGCATTTAGGTTATATACCTATATGCATGCGTTTCCGGTTATATGACATAACTTCTCTTTTAATTAAATTTTTGCTAATTAAATAGCTCGCCCTAACCTCCATTGCAAAGGTAATGGTTGTGTAGGGTGGCTATATACATTAAATCGTGCTAATTGGAGATGGCTGTATAGTTTCTTTTAACTGGCGAAATATTTTTTCATTGCGGTCATGTAGGTCGGATGGAGTAACAAAATAATAACCAAAAAAAAAGCTCTCTCTACTTTTTTATTAAAATATTGCCATATTTGGAAAACATAGAGAATAAATTTATAATAATAAATATTCAGATTAGGTATGCCAAACGGAAAAAACCAAATTTCCCAAACATTTACAAACAAATTACTTCGTGTTTGACAGGATGATTTTATGTTTATGTTTAATATCTTTATTTTTTTACTAATATTTCTGTTTATTTATTTGAAAATGAAATAATGATTGGAATATGCTATATAATTTTTTTATTTATATAAAAAAGTTTTTTAATAAAAGCAAAATATTTTCACTATTTTATGATTTTTATTTATGTATGACGACATTTCAACCAAAAAATTTAAGTTTTTATCGATTGAATAAACAACACAAAAATGGTTGTCGTTTAGATAACAACAACAGCTGACTTTAACAATAGCGCATATCGTTTAAAAATTTTACTGATAATTTTGCTATTTTCTTTTTTTAACGATTCGACTATCGTTAAAAGAAGTTACTGAATGTTAATATTTTTTTAAATGTAAAAATTTTTTAAGTGTAAACATAGGTGTTTGGTTTTTTTTTTTGGGAATTTCAATTTGTGTTTAACGAATAAAATTTATATATTAAAGATGCAATTGATGTCTTCTAAATTTAAAATTATAATTTCCGACGTTTTAATATGATTTTCTGAAATTCAATTAATTGTAATTTATAATTGGAAATTTTTAATTCTAGTTTTTAGAATTGATATTTTCTTAAATTTGAATGGAAAATTTAAAAAGTGCAATTTTGTATTTATGTGAATAATAATGCTTTAGTAATTATAAACTCTTAGTCTTGTTGTGCAGGAAACCAAATAAATAAATAAATATATAAATAAATAAATAAATAAACAATTTTTAAAAATTAGATGTAATCGCAATCAGATATTTTGTAGGTAAAGGAGAATAATAATTCTATATAACTATGTAGAACTGTTTTGAAAGCAAAAAACGCATTGATGAACTCGGTAACTCTATTTTGTAAACATAACAAAAAGTTAGTATTTCAAACTTATGTTCATATTTGTAAAAGAATAATGATAAAACGTATGAAATAAAAGACCAGCCCGTGTATACTTTTAACATTGTTCTTATGATATCTAGTTGAAAATATTAACATTCATGTTAAAATAGAAATAACTATAGCAAACAAAAATTGTGGCGCCATCTACTGTGGTATAGTCACGCTGAGCAAAATGAAGTGACACTCTGTTAATGCAAAATAAATGTATTTTCCCCACAACAAAATATTACAGAATTTTATGTAAATAAAATAATATAACATGCAGTTGTTATAGACATACATATATACATATATATAATATATGTATATTATTTGTATTATTTAATATGTTCATGTATGTATATGTAAATATTACACACAAGAAGTACAACATCAAACGTTATTTTTGTGTTTTTCTCTTTAAATAAATTTATACATAAAAATTTTTTTTTTGCTAAATTTACATTGTTTTTTTTTATTAACAAGTAGGTATTTTAGCATTATTTGCTTTAGATGCTGGCGAATTTTTACTCCCTTTACATATGTATATTAGCTCGTAGTGTCTGCTTGTCGTAAAAATTTTGGATCGATTTTAACCCCTTTCCCGTGACCCATTCGATATGAAATTTTGCAGTCAGGCTCATGGCAATAACAGAAATGATCAAACAAATTTTTTTAGTGATGCCAAAACAATGGAAACTTTTAATATTTTCTACCAGAGTTAATAAAAAAATGTACAAAGGGTTAGTTTTTATTATATTATTACCACAACGACCACAAAAACAACAAGTCCAGCTATAACAACAATACAACATTTAGAATAACAACAAGAACAATATAGAAACACCATATTTCTCATTTTTTTTTTATTTTTTCAGAGATTTCCCTGGACCTGTACCACCGGTTTTAATGATTTTTGAAACAGAAATCTTCCCATGAATTTGGTGAATCGTTCTCACTACAAATGATCACTGTAGCTGCACTATTGATCGTGACAAGAACAACATAGAAAATTATATTTTTTCAAGACTTTTTTTTAGTTCTTCATTCAAATCTCGGGCCCTTATCGACCGATTTGGACGATTTTAAATAGCAAACTTTCCAGGATGTTATTCAATCATTTTTTATGTCAACGAGCACCCTAGCTGCCCGATTGATGCCGTCATCGTGATTTCCACAGACGGACAGACGGACATCGCTATATCAACTCCGGTTGTTATAAGGATCACAAATATATATATTTTATGGGGTCCAAAATTTTTTTTCTAATTATTACAAACGGAATGACAAACTTATATATACCCCCTGCACACTGGAGTGGAGGGTATAAAAAATTGTAATCCTTCCTCCTTTCGTAAAAACAAACCTTTCGTTCCTCTAGAAATTTTATATCAAAACAACTACAAAAATGAAAAGCTGACAAACTAACGAAACGTTTTGTGAAAACAATGCATTACTGCCTTGCTACACAAGTTTCTACTGTTGAGAATTATACAACTCATTGCAAAAGATGCTTTGTATTAAAATATTTCGTAAATTGTGCTAAAAGACTTGAATCATTTGGGTCGTTCCATGCTAAATTAACCAGCCACTCAACTCGACCAGTTGCCCACTTTAGTCTGCTGGGTATATATACTCCTATATACTTATATATATCTAGAGTTATTGAGGTTTGAACTTTACTTCTAAAGAAATAAAATAATTTTTACTATCAGAAGTGGTTTACCAAATTTTATGCAAATAAAACTCAAGAGAAAAATAATACAAAAAAATGTCTCGTAACCCCATTTTTTGGCTAAAATCAGCTTCAGCTGCCCCTACTGACCTAAAAAAATCTGAAAACATTCTCAAAAATATTTAGGGCTTTAAGATTTTATTATCCGCTTTAAAAGTTGCAAAATTCGTAACAATATTGATGGTGAAACGTCCAATGCAGTTTGCTTTCAAATCACTTAATTTATACTTTTAATTAAATTGTACTTAGTACTAATTATTAATATAAATTATTTTAATTATTTAAACCTTAAAAATTATTAAACTTACCTTAAAAATTATTAAACTTGGTTTCAGTATAAATTTATTAATTTTAATAGTTAACTTTTTAAATTATTTTTAATTATTTTTAACTTTATTTATATAGTAAGGATTAACAAATTTGTAGATCTATCTCTTAAACTCTCAGTTACCAACCAATTTGGACAAAATAAAATGCACCATTTGACAGGTGTGTCTTTACAGATCTTGAACATTTTTTTTTGAGTAATAATTATTACTTATACAGTACTGATTCACTATTGAATTTGTCACCAGTACTACTGACCAACTGTACCCCAGAAAATTTAATTTTCTATAGACATTTAATATGTACTTGTCATTGCAAATCACTAGTGACATTGGTACTATTGATGAAGTAGTGACTAGGAAGTTCTCATGACACCATATGTAGACATAGGTACCAGAGATTCCTGTACAAATTTGATTGTTCTTTCACTTTTCTTTATAAATTCGTTTACTTATAATGTTTTTACTTTGATTTATTATAAAATATATTTATATTTACCTTTTAAATTCAATTTTTGTATATCTTGTTTTAAAACTAGTATTTCATCCAACCACATTTTTCAAACAAAACTATAAAATTAAGGAAGAAGCAGAACTCCCAACATCTCTGTGAAAAAATTTTTTGACAGATAAAACAAAGTAAATAGTGTAGACGCTTAGTTGACATTGTCAACAAAATAGTAGACAGAAGTGGTGACTTCGGACACTTGTTCCCAGGCTTCCTGCAGGGTATTTAAGGTTGCTACTACCACACACATAGAACACACATTAAAGCCTCAAATACAAAACTTAAACTTATGTATGTGTTAATTGCAACCTTAAATAATTATTACTCCAAAAAAATGTACTTGAGCGTGTGTTTATGGATTGGCTAAAATTGGTTAGCAAACCTTGAGGCTCTTATAAAATTATTTATTAACAAACCCATTCATATATTTTCCGTGTGTTCAACAAATATTTACAATGAAATTTAATGAATTTTATTTAAAAATTCACAATTTAATAAATTTTAGTTAATGTTCATAACTTCATATGTTTTATATTATATTTTTAAAAACTTTGAAAGAAAGAAGTTGAATGAAAAAATAAAATTTTTTAGAATTTGCACTCGAATTCCGGGTGCTGGGATCTGCTAATATTCATAATATTATTTACGAGAGCAGTTTGATAAGACAGTGAGTTTTCGAATAAAATATATTTTTTACAACAAAAAAGCGTTTTATTTCTCAAGCCAGACGACTCCGTCTAGCTCGATGTATGAAGTATAACATTTTTCCAATTTCTTGTTCTTTCAAATTAAATTTTAATCAAAAAGATTTTCTTATTCGAAAGATCAATATATGGCATTAACATTTGAAAATGATTTCGGGTATATGACCATCGCGGCTGTTCTGGCCGAAACGCATTCTCGACTCCAATTTTGGGTCACTTTTCCGAGCATTGCCGGCCATATGTAACGAATAAAACCAACAATATTGGCCTCCAAGGCGTCAATTGTTGTTACTTTCTCAGCATAAACCAGTGATTTTACGTGGCCCCACAGGAAACAATCGGGAGGTGTCAAATCTCATGACCTTGGAGGCCAATTGCCAGGTCCATTCCTTGAAATCAACATAGCGCCAAAATTTTATTTCAATAAGTCGATGGTTGCGGTCGCCGTATGACATATAGCGCCATCCTGTCGAAACGACATTTCGCCCGGATCAATGTCATCCATATTTTCAAACAAAAAATCATTGATTATGGTGCGGTGACGACCTCCATTGACCGCAACGCGAGCTTCGGCTTTATTTTTGACGAAAAAGGTCCGATGATGCTACCGGCGTGTATATCGCACCAAACGGTGCATATTTTTTTTTTTATGTAATGGAGTCTGTAGAGTCGATTGTGTTCTCACTCCATACGCAGCTGTTTTGTTTATTAACACACCCGTTAAGCCAGGAATGAGACTCATCGGTCAACACTATTCTGCGATAAAACATCGTCTATAAGTTGCGGGAATCGATGACTGATTTTTAAAGTAAATGTGGATAATTTGGTAGCGCTGTTCAAGCATGGGTATATTCATGATGTTTTGCCCGAGTATGCTGATCATATATGTTAAAATGTGAGAGCGTAAGTTCTGTCTACGAAAAAAAGAATCATTTGTTACGTTTTCTAAAGGTCCTCAAAATAGGCATTGTTTCACTGGTGAGCTCTTCGTGCCACCAAATCTCTCACTGTCTAATCAAGACTTCAAATTTGGAAACAGGAAGTAGACGCAGTGAGCCAAATCGGAAGAATATGCAAGATAGGGTAGCAGTATATCGGCCAATATATGGATTTGTGCCATGGATACTACATATTTTTGCCCCTGTGCAAAATTCAAATATACTACACCGCACAACAATCAGAAAATGACTTCAACAATACGAATAAGTGCAACATATACCTCATATCTTAAGAAAAACAACAAACACATTGAAAATTTTTATTTTTTCAAGAGCCTTTTCAAAGTTTCATTCATACTCGTGATCCTTTTAACCGATTTTGACGATTTTAAATAGCAACTCCTTTGGGATATTATTAAATGATTTTATATAAAAACTAATGGTCTAGCTTAGATACTGAGGGTGTGATCGTGATTCTCACAGACAGATGGACAGACGATCATCGCTAAATCAACTTCCCTTGTTATAAGGATCAAGAAAATATATGGTTTTTGGGTCTCCGAAATTTATTTCCACAAAGTGATGTGGAGGGTATAAAAATCCATAATTGTTTTTATAAAAACAAAATAAAAAAAAATTATAATAAATACAGTTCAAAAATTAACTTCAAATTTAAATTATATTAGATTTTAAAGGTGGATTACACCGTGCAACAGTGTTATTTTGGTTACAGTTAAATAGATAAAAATAAATTTATTAGATGCAGTTTTGAATTTAGATATTTTTTTACTAAAATTAATTGAAGTTTAGAAATTTCAAGAAATAAAAAAAGCGGTATCGAAAGGAGATTCAATATGCTAATTGATATTCAAGATGTAAGAATTTCTCTATTTGAATTGTATTTTCCGTTATCAAAAATTACGTAAAAATCATTTTCCTCAAAATACGAATAGTATGAATGAAGAAGAAGCTTTAGTTGGTCACATTATACATAAATCCCGCTGAGATCCGATGCAATATTAAAAACCTTGGCGAAATACTAAGAGAAACCCAAAATAACAAGAAAAAAAAGAACAATTCAACATACAACATATCAAAGGCAACAATTGGAGTGCAGCATCCATTTAATGTCAAACAAAAGACCAACACAACAGATTCAAATATTTTTTGGTTGGGGGAAATATTTTAACAAGACCAAAATGTGTACGTTTTTTGTTGTTGCTGTCCTAACAAAACAAAAGGCAAAACCATATATTCAATGGTACGTAGTGGTAAGAGCATCAATAGGATGCAGTGACAGTAGTAAGTAGTTAAAGTGGTTTTGTTGTTGTTGTCGCTTTAGCCACATTATAAAAAAAAAACAAAATCGTGACTTTATGATATGCAACGCATAATTTTTCGTCTTTAAGTTTATCTTCAATTATTTATATTATTCTTCGAAAGGAGTTTTTCTGTTCATCTCATCCTAACGAGGTGTGTGGCATGCAGCCGATAAAGCGGATAGTATATTTCCACATTTAATTAAGTAATTTATCAAGGCAAAACACAAGTAAGAAAAGAAAGTAAAAGTGAGCTATAAATCTCATTAAATTAAAAGCAAAATTATATGTAAAAAAAAATTAATATTGAAATCGTGAAGCTTTTTATATTTTAAAGAAACTTAGAAGAAGCAGTACTTAGCTTGAATTGAAATCTCATTATTTTCTTAACATTTGACCATGTCTCACATTGAATTTGTTATTGATAAAATAACTTTCATTGAAAACTCTTTTCTACTCCATCTCATAAATATTAATCATGCTTTAAAAAAACAACACAAAAAAAAACTATAACAAATTGAAGTTTTTATGGTTTTCTACTGGTCGCAATAATGAAAAACCAAAGAAACCAAATAGAGAAATCATTCAATCAACAATATAAATGCATATTAAAAATCTTTACCACCGAAAAAAAAAAATAAATATTTATTCGAATATCACACGTTCAAGCAATAAATGTTCTTGAAGCTATAAAAACATTTGTTGTTACAAATTCAATCATCTATGATTGGGGTTGTTGCTTCTTTTTATTTTGATAGTTGAGAAAAGTGGTGTCGATAAATCCACTATAGAAGCTGTGTGTTAAAAATATATATTAAAGTTTAAAAGTTTAACTATATATAATTGCTAATAGATAAATAGTGTGAGCCAATTTCTAATACATACTTTTAAAGTATTGTGGGTCCGAGAGTGGTAAGTGACTTTGTAAAAGTTATTAGAATCCTTTTTCTATCGAAAACTCTAAGACTTTTCGGAATGACTTTCGACATAAAACTATCCTTAGGTTCTGAGGACTTTAACTTAAAAAAAATTTTCCCACAAACAACCAACCTGTTACAAACTTCTACTTTTTTCTATACTTAACGCATTAAATTTTCCTTCACCTAATATCTAATAATTCGCATTTAGTTTAAGAAATTATATTGATAGTGTGCAAATATTTGGCCATGGGTATAGTTATTCATTGTCCGGAAACGGATTATACCAGAACATGACCAGCTTCCCATTTCACAAGCATGTTGTGGTTTTTCTACTATTCTGACTTACAAGACGCAATTCCTCCTAAGTCCTATATAAAGTAGTTACCATTCCGACTCGCCTGCCTAGTATTGCTCGTAAGATATATAGAAAATATCATTCCACGTAAGTGGTATAGAAACTAGTTCGTCCTAACCCAATTCCCCTGTCTAAAATCCCTCATGAAATATACAATGTATTGGAGTGAAAACTCCGTTGAGTGAAACGCACTTCTTCCAACCATCCCCTAACTTTCTGATACCCTTGTCAAACTCTTGAAAATAAGCTTCCGTCTCTCATATGACTTCTTCATTTGTGGAAAATCTCTTTCCGTGAAGCCACCTTTTTCAAGTTTGGGAACAAATAATAATCGATCGATCATTTTCTCCTAAAGCTAGTAACGTGCTGTTACAAACTTCTACTTTTTCCTATACTTAACACATTAAATTCTACTTCACCTAATATCTAATAATTCTCATTTAGTTTAAGAAATTATATAAATAGTGTGCCAACGTTTAGCCATGGGCTTAGTTATTCATTGTCCGGAAACGAAGTATACCCGAACATGACCAGCTTTCCATTTCACAAGCATGTTGTGGTTTTGTTACTATTCCGACTTACAAGACGCAATTCCTCCTAAATCCTATATAAAGTAGTTACCATTCCGACTCGTCTGCCTAGTAAGATATATAGAAAATATCATTCCACATAAGTGGTATAGAAACTAGTTCGTCCTAGCCCAATTCCCCTGTCTAAAATCCCTCACGAAATATACAATATATTGGAGTGAAAACTCCGTTAAGCGAAACGCACTTCTTCCAACGACCCCCTAACTTTCTGATACCCTTGTCAAACTCTTCAAAATAAGCTTCCGTCTCTGATATGACTTCTTCATTTGTGAAAAATCTCTTTCCAAGAAGCCACTTTTTTCAAGTTTGGGAACAAATAATAATCGATGGAGGTCATATCTGGAGTATATGTGGAGTGGGGAAGCTTATTTTGAATGTAATGTATATACTTCAATTTTTCTGAAGTCAAAGCAGATGAATGCGCCGGTGCATTATTATGATGGTACACGATTATTTTCTTATTTAAGTGGAGCCGTTTTTGCTTAATTTCTTCATCCAATCTGTCCAATAACCCAACATAGTACTTGGCAGTTACTGTTCCTTTATCCAAGTGATCAATAAATATTATACCACGTGCATCCCAAAAAATACAGGCCATAAACTTTCCACCCGATTGTGGAGTCTTTCACTGCTTTGGTTGACTTTGGCACTTTTGTAACCGCTCCGCAGACTGTCTATTAGACTCCGGTGTTGTAAACCGACGCGAACATTCACTTCAATTTACTTGAGAAATCTCCAAAGCATACTTTGAATCATGAACACGTTTCAGTTTTTGTTCATCTGTTAAAAATCGCGGCACCCATTAAGCAGAAAACTTTTTCATATTTAAATGATCATCTAATATATGCCGAACTCATTCTGTTACTATCTTTATGATGCCAGCAACCTCACTCATTTTCATCTTTCGGTCAACTAATACAGCCTGATTTTCTTCCGTAACCGCCTCATTTGGACGACCAGGATAATTTGCATCATTTGTGCTCGTACGACCACATTTGTATTCGGAATACCAAGTTTTAACTATTGAATATGGCGGCGAAGATTCAGCATAATATTTATCAATCTATTCTTTGGCTTGGGCAGTATTTTTCCCACAAAAAAAAAAATGTTTCATCAAAACATGAAACTCTTTGCAGTCCAGTTCTTCTCAAACTTTAAAAGTAGCGTCTTTTTTATAATGGTAACTTTTTTTTCTAACTAACGGAATGTTATGCAATTTTGAAACAATTTTTCTAACAGTTGACCCTACTGAATAAACAAAAAACAATTAGCACTTGTCACGCCATCTCTATGTTAGTCCACGGAGTTTTGACACCATGTAGTAGTTTTCCAACCAACCACAATTCAAAGCAGGACGTACAAGAACCAAGTCGGTATTAACCCGGTTCAGCTGGTAAACGTGATTTGCAGTTTAATTAAGTTAAGGCGAATATTAACTAATATAAAAGCTGTGTATTAAACTTGAGCATTAAAGAAAGCGGTCTAACTGAATACCAGCCAGTCTAGAAAAAGACATCACTCTCAGTTTCACAATTAGTTTTCTTAGTTTCTGTGAAATTGAACCATTCCATATCATTTCTCTGGAATTATTTGTCGACAAAAGAAAAACACAGAAAATGCTTAAAAATTTCTGTTAATAATCAAATAAGGTATAAGAATATTCTGGACCCAGAAAATCCCACTACTTTGGATCAATTTTCTTATAAAAGAATAATCAATTTCGGAGTCATTATGATAAAAAGCCTGCAGACATATTAAAAACAACACCCATATTTCGTGGACTTATAACCACAAAAAACGAACTCTGTGCCTTTTTTTCTTTAAAAAAAACTATCAAAGCTTATTTCTTGAGCCGATTTTTCTGTACAGAAGCCTGTTTTTCACCACCAATAGTAATAACTGTAGTGAGAACCTGTAACCGGGAATTATTCTTAGAGGAAATATATAGAAATAATGCAGGTATTGTTACTCAAATCAGTCGCAAAGGCTGACCCAATAAGAGTGCGCGACTGTCAAAGTAAGGTCTCTTATTTTTTGCAAACATAAATACAAACCAATTTTGAGAAAAAGCTGTGCAATATTTTTGTTTTTTGATCGATATAAGTGAAGATCGGGAGTCGTCTTCATATGGGGCTATGACTAAGAATTGTCCTATAGGGTTTATTTTTGGACTACTGATAAAAGGATGTAATAAACAGACAAACTCAATTTGACCGAGATCTATGTGATAATTTGTTTATTATGGTAGTTTAATTTAATAGGGGTCATTTGCAGGTCTGAACATGAACCGATTTTCACCAGTTTCAACAACGGTCATCCTATGGCCGATAGATGTTTACATACAAAATTTCATCGGAACATATTGTTATTTGCGACCTGTAGTTTAATTCCAAGGTTTACATGGACACACAGACAGACAGACGGATAAACGGACGGACGGACGGACATCGTCAAATTGACTCATAAAGTGATTCAGACTCGATCGGTACAATAAAAGACGGGTCTAGGTCAATTTTTTTTTTTTTTTTTTGTAGAGTATAGAAGGAAGCAACTTTAGGATTGCTTTCTTCAAAAATGCTAACTTTCTTAGGACTTTTTCCCCACATATTTTCCAGTATTTTTCCCTACACTTTTTGAATGTTTTGCCGTATATTTTTAAATATTCTGTATTCTACTTACATTTATCTATCTGCTTTGTCTTATTTTCGCATTATCTTAAGTACACTTAATGGATTTTTCTGAGGCATATAATTTTTACATGATTTTTATGGGTTTTCTTCATATGGAAGTGATATTTTTATCTTTGGCTGGCGTTTTAAATATAAAATAATTTTCATTACTCATACAAGTTCAATTGAAATATTGGTGGTTGTTGTGATGGTGCGAGTATTTTTAAATATTTTTATTTCGTTAACAAATGTTTCTCCACCAATTTTATAGCTTCAACTTTACAGGTTGTACATTTTCAAGAATGTGGAGTTAATAAAATATTTAACGATTAACAGAAGTTTGATGGAAGAACAAAGTAAACAGAAAAATATTGATTTGGTTTGGGGGGATTTTTAATTTTAAAGTAACAAAATTAAGGGTTCAAAGTATTTAAGAAAAATTAAATTAAAAGTAGCAGCGCAGCTAAGCTGCTGAATATTTTAAAATATACAGATTTTAACATTTCCAAAAAAAAAAAAAACAAGTTAAAACTTGGCTGTGACGACTATTTGATACCCTCCTCACGTTTTCTAAACACAATATTATCTAAAAACTGAATTTTGGGATTTGGATGCTCCTCATATAATTCCGAACAACTTTGCTGAAGAAAGTCTACCGAAAAAACTAATAAAAAATTTTAATAATCTCGCGCAAATTTCTTAAAAATAAGAATTTACATAATGGTGATTTTTATTAAAATTGAATTAAAGAAAACAGAAGTTATTTATTTTAAATATGTTCATACTACGGTACAAATATTACCTGTGTTTCTCGACAAGGAAGTTTAAAAGATGAACATGCTTTGCCGTCAAAATTGCAACAATTTGTTTTATTAAGGGCGAGGATAAGTTTTTAAACTTTTTTTTATTATCATTTTTCTGAGTGAACAGCATGATTAGAGTCTTGTATCAAAATTCCAAGTAAATCGGAGGAAAACTGACGAAGATACAGCGTTTCCAGCGACCGGCATAACGTATATGTTAAAAACTTTAAATCAATTTTCTCGCAAACAACATTTTTGAAGTGCGTGAACATCATAACTTAAAATCAATCTGACCGATCCCTTTGAAATTTTATACACTTTTCTACATATATATCACCTGGTAGTCACGAAGGGGTTTTCTTTCCCATTTTTTTTCCCATTTCTTAACAACAAATTCACCGAAATGTTTTAGCAAAAAACGTGTTTTCACTTGAAAATACTGCAAAAAAAATTTTTTAAAAAACTCTTCGTGATTACCTTGGGAAACATATCACCTTTTAAACGTATTCCGATTTTTTAATTCACATGATCCGGTAACGACTTATGACGTTTACCGCAAAACAACTTTTTTTCGAGGTGCCTCCGGAGATTCGCTGTTACGGATTCGCTGAAAGATACTGCAAATGTTATGCTATAAAGCGTATGTAAAATATATAATCCAGCATTATTCATATTTACCCCGCCCTTAAGATGCATATTTTTTTTTAGCAAGAATGCTTATTTTTTAAATAAAATATCATTAAATTATTAATTTAAATGTTTTATTTGTTTTTTTTTTTTTAATTTATTCAATTTAATTTTTGTATGAAATTTCTTTAATTTTTTCTCTTTTTAAAAAGACGAATTACGTTAATTATATACATATTTTGTTTTTATTTTATTGTTAATTAAATTGATTTCTTTTTAAGTTTTACTAACTTTCCCAAATATTTTATATTTTTTAGCATTACGAAATAATTTTTTTAGTATACGTTTTGCATTTTAATTTAATTTAATTTTTTCTAAATTAATATTTATTTTCTATAAGATATTTTTTTTAATATAGTTTTTTATACAAATTTTGCTCGCCATTGATAAATAGATTTTTTTAAATTATTTCATTAAATTTCTTAAATTTTTTCTCTTATTGGAAATACGTATTTATATTTGTACACTATACCACTATGTGGTTTGGGTATAATGACTTTGTGCTACTGTTTGTAACTACCAAAAATATTTGACCCAGGCCCATCTTTTATTATACCGATCGAATCAGAATTACTTTCTGATTCGATTTAACGATGTCCGTCCGTCCGTCCGTCTGTGTGTCCATGTAAAGCTTGTAATCAAACTGCAGGTCGCAAATATGAATATGTTTTGATAAAATGTGGCATATAAGCTTCTATCGGCCATAGGATGAACGCTATTGAAATTGGTGAAATTCGCTCCATGACCAGAACTAGTCCCAATACAAATGACCCCTATGAAATCGACATAAATTGCCATAAGATCCAAATTATCATATAGATCTCAGTCAAATTGGGTTTGTATGTGTTTATTATATCCACTAATCAGTAGTCCAAAAATAATCCCTATAGGACAGTTCTTAGTCATAGGCCCCATATAGAGCTGCTTCCCGATCTTCACTTAAATCTATTAAAAACAAAAATATTGCATAGATTTTTTCTCAAATTTGGTTTGTATATACTTTTCAAACTATAAGTGCCTTTACCAAATATGATCAGGATTGGGTTATTTTTCGACCTAGTCCCCATATAAATATAGCACCCGATATGAACTTTTTCATATCTGCAGCCAAAAAAATTAAAAACAATTCCCCTCAAATTTGGTTTATGCTTATTTTCTATATCCAATTAGTTGCAACGAAGCGATTTTTATAAAATTTCTTAAAATTACAAAATTATATTTTTAACTTATTTTTATTTTTATTATTAAAAATTAAATTATTCTTTATTAATATTTTTGTTGGGTATAAAATATTTTTATTTCTGTATAATATACATATATTATATGTATTTTTTTTATTTAATAATTTTTTTTCATATTACATTATTTATACATTAAACTCTTATGAGGTGAACAAACACAGCAACAACGATTACGAAATGAAAATAATTCATCGACCTGATAAGGAAATTGATATATAAACTAATAAAATCCTTTGAATAGGTTCTGAGATTTCAATGAAAATTAAAAAAAAAAAACGCCTGAAAAAATCTGATTTTTCTATGTCGTTTCTAAATTCTGTAACTTGTGTGCCATAATTTTTATTGTTGCTGTTGTTGTGATCGCTGTGTTTGTAGCATTTACCAAAGAGTGTGTATGTATTGTTATACAACAACACATTGAGTTGTAATAGTTAAGTGGTTAAACATAAATGTTGTTTGCTTGGTGTTTTTTATTTTTTTTGGTACATATGTCATACAACATCACCATGTAGAGGAAAAAAAACAACAAGCAGCCAAAATGTGTATGCATCGCTGATAAGCAAACAAACAAAAATTTTGTTGTATGATGATAATTTGATATTTTGGCTATTTTGTCTCTTAGAACACGGGTGGCAGGTATCAGTCGAATTTAACACTATTACTTATTTTTTCAGATTTCTTACATTTGTTCAAAAAAAAAAATATATATATATAAAAATTGTATATCATTTAAAAGGTATTTGCAAGGCCCATCAAATGGAGTTTAAGACAATCATGCTTCAAAGCGATAATATTTTCTTAGCACGTTTCGTCTCAAATGAATGAAAATTGACATGAAGTACAAAACCAAGCTACACAAAAATTATCACTGAGACGAAAAGTGTAATGGAAACAGAAAAATAAACAAAATTAAAAAAATTGATAAAGTTTGACACTTTGGTCCAAAAAGCCCCCAGTACCAAATTTTTGTCGTTTGGTAGGTTAAAAAAAAAAAAAATTCCAAACAATTTTGCTAAAAAAATTACCGAAAAAACTAATAAAAAAGTTTAGTAATCCCAAAATTCTTAAAAGCCAAAATCGTGAATTTTAATATAATTGAATTAAAGAATTAAATTAATTACCTCTGTTTCTCGGCATGGAAGTTTAAAAGAAAACAACCAAATGAGAATTCAAGCAAAAGCCTCTTGATTTTATTTAAATTTTTTTATAAAATTTCTTTTATTTTTCAAAATTTATACACAGTCGAAAATATGTTTTAAATATATAAGGAATGCTTACATAAAATTTTTTACAAGTTAAATGTCAATTACTTAGCAAAAGCAATGAAAATGTTTCGTTATTCTTCAAATTCAGGACTATGTAAAAACAAACACGTGTTTATACAAATACAGTTTTCAAGGCGATGGCATCGATCCAAAAATAAATTAAGAAAAAAATGTTGCATATATTTTTAAACAATGCTTTGCTTGGAGCCATGAGAAGGCAAATTAGTAAATCACAGGCAACTATCCGAAATGTTATCAATCGGTTTCAACCGACCAAGGCCTATACCAGAAAACTAGGATCAGGTCGAAAAAGTGGTTTTATGAACACAAAATCAGCTAAGGAAATAGCTAACTATTTTAAACGAAATCCAAGTTTATTTGAATGTGATTTCACAAATCCTCGGCGCTCAATTTCGTACGGCTCATGCCAGATGTGTTGTAAAGAAGAAATTTCAATACAATAAAGTTGACAAATTTGCCAAAAAAATAATTTTAGTGTGACAGGACACCAAACCGTACGTTCTCTGTAGCACTTTAAACAAACATTTTTATATAAAGGAATGTCTACAAAAAAGTTTGTTGCCACTGCATAAACAGTACTCAACTCCACCTTTGTTCTGGCCGGAATTGGTTACGGTGCACTATACGAAACAAAAAATAATAAAGTGAACTATGTACCAAAATTGTGCAAACTACCAAACTGTCCCGAGCTTCAACCCTTTGAAAAATTTTGGCCACAAGTGAAGCGAAAACATCCAAAGTTGTTGTTGATGAAAAAACTTAATAAGTAAAAAAAGTGGTGGAAAGAGGTGTGCAATTCCTAATGAGGGGTTTGAAGGCAAGAGTGCGAAAATACGTAAGATCACCGACCGAAAATTAATTACACCCTATACCACTATGTGGTTTGGGTATAATGACTTTGTGCTGCTGTTTGCAGCAACCAAAAATATTTGACCTAGACCCATCTCTTATTACACCGAGCGACACAGAATCACTTTCTGAGTCGATTTAGCGATGTCCCTCTGTCCTCCTGTCGGCCTGTCCATGAGTCCAAGTAAACCTTGTAACCAAACTACAGTTCGTAGATAAGAATATCTTTTGATAAAATTTGATATATAAGATTCTATCGGGCATAGAATGAACGCTATTGAAATTGGTGAGAATCGGTCCATGTTCAGACCTAGCCCCCATACAAATGACCCCTATAAAATCGACATAAGATCTAAATTATCTGTATTACATCCATTAATGCATAGTCCAAAAATGGTCCCTATGGGCCAACTGTTGGTCATAGGCCCCCATATCAAAAAACAAAAATATTGCACTGACTCATCTCAAATTTTGTTTGTATATATTTTCGCAAAATACAAGAGACGTTACCAACCATGGTCAGGATCGGTCCATTTTTGGACGCAGTCGCCATATAGAAATAGCATCCGATATAAAATTTTTCATATCTTCAGCCAAAAAAATTAATAAAAACGCCACTCAAATTTGGTTTATGCTTATTTTCTATATCCAATTAGTTAGGCCTAACGCATGGTATAGGGTATCGTATAGTCGGTGTAGACCGACTATAATTTTCTTACCTGTTTTTTTATATATTTTAAAAAAAAATACTTATTTTCTCATTATGTGATACGAATTTAAAATTTTATGTTTGTAGTTTTAAAAATACTAGCAGATTCCAGCCCTCGAATTTCGAGTAACAATTCAAAGAATTGCTAATCAATTATAGCCAATTCACAAACCTACACAAAAAACAAACTCATTTTTATTACAAACACATTAACAAATCAAATAAACACAAACTTAGCATTGTATAATTTTATGTATGTGTTAGTAGCAAATTTAAATGCAATTTACTCAAAATACAGGAAAAAATTTAAAAATTTATATATCTGCAAAATGGCTAAAATGAAACACCTTTCAAATAATATACGCTTGGTCAAAATCGGGATAAAACGATAGAACAAAACATCGGTCACAAAAAATCGCCTAGCCTATTAATATTATAGATGAATAAAATAATATATAAAATTTTTTGCATAAGCATTCTTTGTTATTTTCATTTTATAATTAACAGATATACATATATTTTTTTCTTTATAGCTAAATTTGGTATAATTATAATTTTTTATTCTAATATATTTTTTAATATAAACTATTTTGCGTTCTATATTTATTACTTAGTAGAAGGCCAAAACTGTGATACGTAGCGTTAGAATAAATTTAACTGTGATATTTTTAATTTTTATTTGCAATTGTTTTTTAAATTAAATATGTGTTTTATGTCGTGTTATATGTACTGTGTAAAACAATTATTATTTTTGAAAATTAACTGCAAAATTTGACGAAAAATTATTTATTTAATAAAATATAGTCCCTGAAGAGGCTGGAAAAATACCAGCGAAACGTTGGATGATGAAAATTAAATAAATGTTTTTTATTTAAAATTGAAAAGTACATGACCTTAAAAGCCAAATTAGAGAATTCTAAAACACAGAAACTTAAATTCAGAAGAAGGTCGATATATATATATATATGAAAAATTATTGAACATATTTATTTTTATTTTATATATTTTTCACAAATTATACCACAGCCCCTTACATTATTTACACATTAAACTCTTATGCGCGACTTACTAAAAACAAACAACAACTTACTAAAAAAAACTACACGAAACACGCAACAACACGCACGATTGATAATTTCACTTTCTTTCATTATATTACCGAATTCACACATTGAAATGACCGACACTAGACCGACTATAATATTCTTACTTGTTTAATTTGAAAACATTTCATATTTTCCCATAATATTTGTTTCGCAGAAAAACTCTCAGATTAGGAATATGTTAAAAAATTATTTTTTAGTATTTTTCAGATCGTACTATTTTTTCTGCAAAATTATCGCAAATCGAACATATCTATAATATTAATAGGCTTGGTGATTTCTTGTGACCGATGTTTTGTTCTACCATTTTATCCCGATTATGACCAAACGTATATTATTTGAAAGGTATTTCTTTTTAGCGATTTTGCAGATTTACAGATTTTTTAATTTTTTCCTTTATTTTGAGTAAATTGTATTTAAAGTTGCTGCTAACACATACATACATAAAAAAGTTATACAATGCTATGTGTGTGTTTATTTAATTTTTTAATGTGTTTATAATAAAAATAATTTTATTATTTTATGAAAAAATAATATTTCCTAGAATTTGCACTCGAATTTCGAGGGCTGGAATCTGTTAGTATTCATTAATGTAATTGTTAGTGACACATTCCGTTATATGGCATATCATTTGCTAGTCCCGGTTTACACATGATTTTTCTTTCTGAAATTCTTTGAAATTCTCTTTTAAACTTTTTTCCGTATCTACACACTGTAATTTTTGTATTGAAATTCAAGACTTGTTCATGTTTACTTTATCATTTTATCTATTCATTTAATAATTTTATTTCATTAAAATTAACTTTATTTTAAAATGTTGTCTTTCTTAACGCAAACGAACATGAAAATGAAAGAAAACGTAAAATAACTTCACTTTGAAAATTACGAAACAAGAAACAAAAGAGGATTTCAGAGAACATGAAAGTATGTACCCCTTGCCATTCTTCTCTCCCGGCTCACCTATAAACTCAAGACTTTCGGCAAGAAAACTTTCATGTGTAAACACACTCTAATCGGATTTTATATTTGATTTTTATTTTTAATTAAAGAAAATGGCTTTGTAAATATTCCCAAAGAAATAATATTGTAGCATTTTATTTTGAAACTAATCAAATACCCGATTTCTTTCCAATTTATATACATCACTATTTTCATTTAGTTATTGTGATATTTATTTCTGCAAAAAATTTTTTTAATCAAAAACAGAATAGTTATGAAAAATTTGTTACAATGTTCATTTAAATGTTTAAAATTGAACGTAATTTTTATTTTTGGTCATACCCTAAAACGGTGTAACAATTCAGTTCATGCGTCATCTGCAATCTTCCCCCACACTCTGCAACAGACTGTACAAGAACATATTGTGCAAATTGTGCCGAAGATCACCCCGCATCCTGGAATAAGTGTACAAAATATGAAAAACAACAAGTAAGAAAATTATAGTCGGTCCAGACCGACTATAGGATACCCTATACCATGCGTTTAGAGACCCTACCCCAACTAACTGGACATAGAAAATAAGCATAAACCAAATTTGAGTGGGATTTTTATAAATTTTTTTGTCTGCAGGTATGAAAAAGTTCATATCGGATGCTATATCTATATGGGGACTAGGCCCAAAAATGG
Organism: Cordilura impudica; assembly: GCA_963682025.1. NCBI lineage: Eukaryota > Metazoa > Arthropoda > Insecta > Diptera > Scathophagidae > Cordilura > Cordilura impudica. The sequence continues at coordinate 220,845,798 of OY821519.1, read as the reverse complement.
ACCGATCCTGACCATGTTTGGTAAGGTCTCTTGTATTTTGCAAAAATATATACAAACAAAATTTGAGAAGAATCAGTGCAATATTTTTGTTTTTTGATAGATTTAAGTGAATATCAGGAAGCAGTTCTATATGGGGCCTATGACAAAGAGTTGTCCCATAGGGATCATTTTTGGACTACTGATTAATGGATGTAATAAACACATACAAACCCAATTTGACTAAGATTTATATGATAATTTGGATCTTATGGCAATTTAAGTCGATTTCATAGGGGTCATTTGTATGGGGGCTAGGTCTGAACATGGACCGATTCTCACCAATTTCAATAGCGTTCATCCCATGGCCGATAAAAGCTTATATACCAAATTTCATCAAACTATATTCATATTAACAATTAACAACAGCAACACCAACAATATCAACACAAAAATTCTCTTTTTTTCTGAGAGTCGACAAGACTTTCTCAGACTCCCCAAACCACTCATTTAATCTCTCAGAACTCAGTTCTGATACGGAGAAGCAAACTGAATTTATGGCGACTGAAGATGAAATGTCAGATTAATAGACTCAACACTTAAATAATAACATTTTTATAGCATTAATTTCTATTCTCTTTAACTCAATTATGGTTCAAAATATTCTACAACGGAATATTCGTGGATATATTAATAATTACACTAATCTACAACTACGTATGTATATCGAAAAATATCCAGATATATTATGTCTGCAGGAAAAAAATGCAAACACAATTTCAATCCAATAACGCCTAGGTAATGGTAATGGTAATGGTAATGGTAATGGAAATTTTTTTATTCCCAATATTACATCCAAACAAGTTTCTCCAATACTTATTAAGAAAAATATACCAAACAAAATAATAAATACAAACCAGTCCCTCCCTCAGTTTGGTTGGTCTGGAAATAAATTCTTCCTTTTCGTTTTTCATTATCTCTTTTTACTCACCTCCACCCGTCTCAATACCCACCTCTGATCTCTATAATGTGGTTGCAAATATTAAGACCACACTTTTTATAACTGGTGACTTAAAAGCTTGGAGCCTCACATGGGGACTTCCTACATCCAATAGAAAGGGTACAACCATAGAAAACTCAAACCTCCACTTTGTCTAGTATTTTTATATTTTGAGCCATCGAAAGTAATCAATCTCAGTGAATTTGTGAACATGGAAACAGTTTATCACCGCAAGGTAATTCAATACTTTCGTTTAACGGTCAAGCCAATATTAAAGCTGGGCTAGATTCTACTCTAGGGAAGTCTGCTCCTCCGCTTACAACCATCAAATATTGGTTTGAAGAGTTCAGCATAGTATTGGATGATCGTCGGCTGAAGGTGTGTTGTGCTAGCTGAAATGACAGGCCTTCCCAGAAGTTCTATACATCGCTTATTGGCTGAAAATTTGGAGATGACAAAGCTGTCCGCAATATGGGGGTGCTGTGCTTGCTCACAATAGAAGAAAAACAGCGTCGTGAAGATATTTCTATAGATTTTTTTTTATTAACTAACACTCAGGGGTATTGTGTGCATTGTGTTGATTTTAGGAAAAAGGGTTATAGGAAGGAGCATTGTCCAAGGAAGACTGTTTCCATAACACAATTCGTCACAGACGAACGAAAATTTGTATGAAGAACAAAAACAAAATACACAAAAATTTTCGTTCGTCTGTGACGAATTGTGTTATGGAAACAGGGTATAAGACAGTTCCATCTGCAGGCAAGGTTATGGCATCTATTTTTTGGGGTGGAATAATATTTATTGATTATCTTCAAAAAGGAAAAACAATCAACGGCTAATATTATGCCAACTTATTGCAGTGTTTAAGTGATGAAATTAAGACAATGCACCACAGTTCACTAATGCGATGGGCAAAGTCCATGAATTAAAGTTCGAACTGCTACATCATGCACCTTATTCGCCAGATTTATGTCCCTCGGATAAAATTCTTTTTCAAACTTGAAAAAATTGGCTTAGTGGTAAAAGATTTACCAACAATGAAGAGGAGGAGTGTGCGGTTGATGGCTATTTTAAGGAGCTATAAACCGTGTATCGAAGCTATTGAATATCGTTAGGAAAAGTGTTTCGAGCCAAATTAATTGTGCCTTCTTTTTTATGTCCGGCTATTCTAGGACCGCCCTCGTATCTAACTCTCATCACTCCTAATGAAAACGTTATCTCTTTTGTGGTTTGGAAATCTATCGAGATTAGACGAGTTTTAGGCCAAAAATATCTGTTAAAATGATACTGACTGATTTCTTAGAAATCGTGATAGTATCAACAAACTCTATAATTATCAGTTGACAATATTGAGCACCAAATCTTTAATTTCCTCGACTTGTTGTTTATCAGATGATGTTCTTCTCCTCCGGGGCGCTCTTTATCTTAAACAATTTTTTTCATTCTTAGAACTCTTAATTCCTGCTGTAAACCTTCTTTTGTCACCAAAGGCCTTCTGCAATAGCCTTAACATTTCTGCAGCAGAAACTTCACTTCGAAAACAACATTTATTAAAACCTCTCTGTTAAACAAAATCAGAAAAATTCACTTTTAGTTGTTAACGATATGGAATTTGTTACAAATGTAAAAATATATATATATATATATGTATGTATATTTCCAAACTGAAGAAAATTAAACGCATTTATTATAAATTCAAAAGGCTGTTGTCTAGATTCAACTTGAATTGGTTTAAAGAAAAAGGGAAAATTGTTCTTCATTTAACATGACAAAAAGCTTTTTTCAACATGAAAAAAATCATGCCCAACAAGCAACAACTATAATAACAAATTAATGTGACACGCATGCTATTGTTGTTGATGTTGTTGTGCTACAGTTAACATAATCATCCAGCCAAGCAATACCTTTTCGAATAAGACTGACAGCGGTAAACAGTCAAAGGCACGTGATGAGTACTTTAACAGGATCTGGCTATTGGCCAACAATATGTGACCACAAACTGTATAAATTATAAATGTTTTTCACAACATGAAATTGCTTTAGGAGAAGAAGAAGAGTGTTCAACGCCCAAGCCTTTCTGTGGCTAACTACAAAGCAGACTTTTGAATAAGACTTTAAATTTAAAAGCCTTTCAGAGACTCATTTGAATTTTAAAAGATTTGTATAAATTCAAGATTTTATTTTAACAAAAAAAAAAAAAATTATTTTTTTCAATAATTGCTTGGCCCTTCATTCGACAAACTTTGACCATCCCATTGCCGGCTTTCCTTTAAACCAGACATCACAATACCTGCTAAATCCTTAGAGGTCTCCAGTAATGTTTTCCTCACAACACAAAACATGTACTTTTGCGATACGCATAAATTGTACAATTGAAAGGCGACAAATACAAAGTAAGTAACACAGAAGCGCGTACGGCTTCCAATAATTTATGTAAAAAACAAATCGCAAAACACCTAAGTGCAGACACATTTAAAGTGTGGAAATATTTGCATTACATCGCATTTGAGACTAAAGAAGATATGAGTTTAAGGTAATTTTTTTTTTATATTTACAATGATTTGAAGAGAATTTGTACAGCTGGCATAGACACGTTTACAGAAATGAAGATGATGGGAAATTTGTTAGAAAATTTAATGGACAAGAATTGTAAGAACTAAAAAGTTTTTCGCTTAAAATTGAGAGGATTATGGGGTTATTGTTAACTCAAATGGAAAATTTTTTCGAAACTTTCCACCTCAAACTCTAATTGCGAGTATGAAACAGTTTTAGGTTAAATTGTTATCCTCAAACAGGAAGCAACCACATCATTAAGATATTGTCTTAAAAGTGAAAGTCAATAAAGAATAGCAGCAAACGCGACATAGCAACGAACGGTCATAGCCTATCAGAATTTATTATAAATTGGTACCAATATAACACCACCAGCAACTGGGTGATGTTTTCAAAAATTGGACCTCTAGCTGTTATAGTTCTCAAAGTAAGGCGACAAAAAATTGGAAAAAATCAATCAAAAAATCTCGAAGGTAGCTCAGCATTCTTCACAAGAAAATATTGTTTTTTTTAGAGGTTCACAACTTTCAGTTGGTAACACTGCATTCTTTGGTAACCCGTTTCACAGCTAATAATTGCTTTCTGTTGAGTATTTTGGCATTGCCATGGATAAACTTACATGAGAGCAACTTATCGTGGATGAACATTTTATGGCAAGATGCCAAACGGAGCGTACCGAACAAGCTGTAGCAGCTGTAGAGCAAAGCATTGAAAACGACACACATCGATCAATTCGGCGCCGTTCTCATCCACTTTATGGAAGATTTTTCGAAAGGATCTACAAAAATTTTACTCAAAGAAAATTTTGATGAACGCTTAATTTAACGTAAAGGTCCTGTTAATTGGTCTCCAAGATCGTGTGATTCATCTCCATTGGATCATTTTCTATGGGGTTATGTAAAGTCACTCATCTACACCGATAAACCAGAGACAATTGAACGCCTGTTAGTTAACATTGGGTGAGTTAGTGGTGAAATACGGCCGCAAACGTTGTGAAAAGTGTGAGAAATTTAGAGTTCTAGATTGCGCCATGTACGCGCTAGCCGTGGCGCTCAGATGGCCCAAGTAATAGTTATGCAATAATGGCATGAAATTATCTATCCAATGAAGCTAGCTTAATAGATATTGAAAGTATTTTTCTTGGCTTTATTTTAATTTGAAGTTCTGTAACTGTAAAAAATATCTGTTAGTTTACATATGGGTTAAACCATCTGAACTCAACTTAAAATATGGCTGTTTTTTACATCACTGTTTCCAAATTGGCTGAATTTTGGCAGGATTAAAGTGTATCCGAGAAATAAGAAAAATCCTAAATTTAAGTTCACTGATGCATCTGGATCCGGAAATATGAGGTCTTGAATATCGGGAAAAACTATAAAAATGTACAAAGTTGTACTTACTTAATTAGCATTTTCTTGATTAATATTATAGTGACGTAACTTATCAAGGTCGCATTTAAAAGGTTTATTAATTACCTTTAATTTGATATACAACATGATTTTTTTTTGGAAAGGTCAAAGGTCACATCTCTTGACCTATAATTCGGGAGGCTATAGCTGTAAAAACGACAATTTTAAAAATCTGAAAAAAATATATGTTTAAGATTGGTTCCTTCCCTAAAGTTCCAAAAAATTTCAGACTGGGGGTATGCTTGGATCCAGAAATATTTATCATAGAGTAAAGGTAGATATTTGAAAAGTCGGTGCTGTTACTGTTACTGTTTATGAATGTGGTTGGTTGTGCTCGTGAGCGTCGGCGGGCTATGCACGCACGCCGCTATTTGTTTCTGGTTCTTTAGCTCTGTACTGTACTGTTAGGGTTGGTTTGACAGGTAATTATGTTAGAGCGAGACAACAGTATAAATGTTGTCGGGTGTGGTTCGTAGTGTCAAATAACTTGGATATAGAGAAATTATTGCTTATTATTATTATTGCTTTATATAGCAACTTGACTAAAAAGCATCTTTCGGGGTGTATTTTTGGACCAACTATTTTTTCTGGATTTTACAGCAATTTGAAATGATCTCATAAGATTTTTGTTTGGTGCTAGGTCTTAACACGGACCAATTTTCACTTATTGCAATTACGATTGAAAGCTGACAAAAGCTGTTATAACAGATTTCATAAAAATATATCATTATTTATATTAACAAGCCATAGTTTGAGTACACGGTTTATACGGACACACATACAGACACAAATACAGACGGACGGATGGACATCGCTAAATCGATTCAGTGATTCTGAGTTGTAGTATAATTTATTACCTATTCGTTTTTATAATTAATATTTACACTAGTAGTGCGAGCTGTACTTTCAGAATAATTAGTCTCTTAATTCCTGTGGGAGATTTATTAGCAAAATGCTTTTAAGTAGCCTACAATCCGTGAAAGAAAATGCTAAACTCGTTAGCCGGAAATACAAAAAAATATATTTGGCATTCTATAAGATGACTTGCTTATCAACGTCTAAGTATACTGAACACCTCATTAATTTGATAGCTACTCTGAGGTATATCTTCCACCTTAAAAGGAGTCTTAGAAGTGCTTACTGGACACTGTGTAATATGGCGGATGGCTTAACGACTTCTGTAGGAGCTGAACGGATGTGGTGGACGTGGGAGATCCAGTATGATATACACTATTTCATTATTCAGGATTGAAGTAATGTCTAAGACAATGAAGTTTGGACAATCTGGGTTCAATAGTGGATGTTCCAGTTGATGCTCTTTCGGCTTTCGTAAGGAAATCCGGTTGGTTTAGTGCAAAATCATAGGGGAAAATCTTCTTTTCTCTAATTTTATTTATTTTTTCATATAATTCATCATTCCATTATCTTATAAAGCTTTCTGCTTAAATACTATCAGGCTAAATAGCACGGAAGTGTACCCACCTTCAAGCTGGTAACCCTTTAACCTATTCTGAGTCGTGAAATGTCTATTATTTTGCACTGCTTAAAAACAAAATTTTTGAAAATAATTTAAACCACCTTTATGTCCCCTAACTTATCTTATATTAATTGAGGTTAAGGTTAGTTGAGATCTCAATTACCTATATTCGAGATATTTACCGACCTTAACCAAAGTTAACTGTAGTTAGCACAGAGATAACTTAATAGGCTTAGATGAAAATAATAAAACATTATCAATACATAGGTTATGTTATGGCCCTATGCTCCTAATAGGAACGACGGGAACTTATATATGTATATGTATATAACGGGTGATTTTTTTGAGGTTAGGATTTTCATGCATTAGTATTTGACAGATCACGTGGGATTTCAGACATGGTGTCAAAGAGAAAGATGCTCAGTATGCTTTGACATTTCATCATGAATAGACTTACTAACGAGCAACGCTTGCAAATCATTGAATTTTATTACCAAAATCAGTGTTCGGTTCGAAATGTGTTTCGCGCTTTACGTCCGATTTATGGTCTACATAATCGACCAAGTGAGCAAACAATTAATGCGATTGTGACCAAGTTTCGCACTCAGTTTACTTTATTGGACATTAAACCAACCACACGAATGCGTACAGTGCGTACAGAAGAGAATATTGCGTCTGTTTCTGAGAGTGTTACTGAAGACCGTGAAATGTCGATTCGTCGCCGTTCGCAGCAATTGGGTTTGTGTTATTCGACCACATGGAAGATTTTACGCAAAGATCTTGGTGTAAAACCGTATAAAATACAGCTCGTGCAAGAACTGAAGCCGAACGATCTGCCACAACGTCTAATTTTCAGTGAATGGGCCCTAGAAAAGTTGGCAGAAAATCCGCTTTTTTATCGACAAATTTTGTTCAGCGATGAGGCTCATTTCTGGTTGAATGGCTTCGTAAATAAGCAAAATTGCCGTATTTGGAGTGAAGAGCAACCAGAAGCCGTTCAAGAACTGCCCATGCATCCCGAAAAATGCACTGTTTGGTGTGGTTTGTACGCTGGTGGAATCATTGGACCGTATTTTTTCAAAGATGCTGTTGGACGCAACGTTACGGTGAATGGCGATCGCTATCGTTCGATGCTAACAAACTTTTTGTTGCCAAAAATGGAAGAACTGAACTTGGTTGACATGTGGTTTCAACAAGATGGCGCTACATGCCACACAGCTCGCGATTCTATGGCCATTTTGAGGGAAAACTTCGGAGAACAATTCATCTCAAGAAATGGACCGGTAAGTTGGCCACCAAGATCATGCGATTTGACGCCTTTAGACTATTTTTTGTGGGGCTACGTCAAGTCTAAAGTCTACAGAAATAAGCCAGCAACTATTCCAGCTTTGGAAGACAACATTTCCGAAGAAATTCGGGCTATTCCGGCCGAAATGCTCGAAAAAGTTGCCCAAAATTGGACTTTCCGAATGGACCACCTAAGACGCAGCCGCGGTCAACATTTAAATGAAATTATCTTCAAAAAGTAAATGTCATGGACCAATCTAACGTTTCAAATAAAGAACCGATGAGATTTTGCAAATTTTATGCGTTTTTTTTTTAAAAAAAGTTATCAAGCTCTTAAAAAATCACCCGTTATAATACATAGTTTATAAATTGTAAAGCGGAAATATTTGTGCTGGAAAAGCTTAAATACAACCAAGTGAATTATTTCGCTCTAATCAGGAATCAAACATACAACCATCTGATTTCATTACTTTCGTTTCTCATTCTTTTCTTAAAGAATGATTTTCGAATGAGTTTTATTTCTTTATAAACAAATAACTCTATATGATACATTATAAAATCCGCTACCAGGTTAAGACAACCAAAACCATTCTTATTTAAGACGTTAACAAACAAAAGCCCAAAATGCATTTTTTTTTTATTCTATTACAGGCCCCGTGCACTTAGGTTCTAATAAAATTTTAACACATTCAATTTGTGCTGCAGATAAAGGAGAATAAATTAGTAAAGAAATTAATTTATGTTCTTCATTAATTCTCTACCACTTCTATACTAATTAAATTTAGAATTTTATGTGCTAAAATTTCAAGCCTGTATATTAGGAAAAGTCCTTTTCATATGTCGGTCTAAAATTTCCGTAATATGTTTGTTCTGTGTATATTTTACTATATTTGAGTTCATTTATGCTTGTGTCTACACTAAATAATTTATATTTGACATTTTTGACTGATTTATAGATTGCTACGGACATTTTCTCTCTTCTATATGCAAAACATGGAAAAACAAAATTTGTTAAACAAAACTTAAGTTGCATAAGGCCTATGAACAGAAATATCTCGTAGAGTGTTTAGACTGTTGGAAAATTGAATGGATTTAGAGGAAAAATCTGTTTTGGCAATTGTTGTATTTAAATAAACAGATTTTTGGTTTAGAAACGAAATTGTAATTTTAATATAATTGATTTTAAAAGAGTAGAGGAGATTAATAATGTACCTAACAAGTTGAGCGAATCATTTTAGCAAATTAAAAGACAAAGACTGATTATATGATAGCCTATAATGTAATAATGTAATGAGTGAGAATTGAATAGGCAATGCGGAAAATGGTTTTAATAGTATTTTCAATCCCAAATATATTCGATAAACAAAGCTACCAAATATATTCGATAAACAAAGCTACACTGCATGTTACACAAAATTGACCACACAACAAGAGAGCGAGAGAGAGGAGACAAAACATACACGAGATAAATAAATAGATATTAAACATGTTCGATGTCACCAAGCACAGCTATTGTTTGCGAGAACTAATGGAGACCGTAACATCTCACAACATTTGATACAATGAAGCAGCCGCAAAGCGACATTCCCAGAATCAACATCAGTTCCCGCGACACCAACAAAACCATCAGTACCTGCGATACTAGCTACAACAACTGAACCCATTATAGAAGGAAAGAACATCTTCTAACCCCAAACTAACGTTTAAGCAAAGATATGAAAAAGTTCATATCTGACATTATTTTTATATGCGTGCTAGGTCAAATAATGGACCCATCATGACTATATTTAGCAAATTCATTTACTTCATATAAAAACCAAATTTTTAAAATCTCTGAAATATTTTTTCTAATAGATTTAAGAGTAAATCGGGAAGAAGCTTTATATGGGGATTTTAACTAAAAACGATCCTAATAGATTTATTTTTGGATTACTGATTAGTGGGTATAATACACATAAATAAATCAAATTTTAGCGATATATATATATATATATATATATGCTAATTTGGATCTTAGGCCATTTAGGTCGACCTTATAGGGGTCATTCGTATGAAGCATGACCATGAACCAATACTTACAAATTTCAATAGCGATCGTTCGATGCTCGATAAAAGCTTATATAACAAATTTCATTAACATACATATGTTCATATTCAAGGTTTACATGAATACAGACACAAACGGTTTCTTCTGCCCATCCTCAGAAGAAAGAATATGTTGCGGATATTGTACAATATCTTAGGAGGCTGCTAGAATCGTAGCGGAAATCAACCCAATAGATATGTAGCAAAGGAGCTATTAGAGATATACGAGACAAAGAGACAAAAACTCCGGCCAATCCGGCAAGAATCATATGAACAACTGAAAGAGATGAAAAATGGAAAAATGGTAAAAAGATGGGAAAATTCATCGAAAGGTCGGTGGATAAATCGTAGTCGCGGAGAGCTCCACTACAATCTAACAGAATTCTAAAGTGGACAAGGGGGTTACAGTAGCTACTTATATCCCTTTGGATATCACAGCTCATCTAGGTACCCACAATGTCCCGATTTGGCCGAAAAAGCGGAGCGCGTAGTATTCATGTGCCCACGGTTTGGCGACAAACGAGTACAACTAGAACTCTACATATATGATAGCTTGACACTCGAGGACATTGTGAACGTGATGCTGCGTTCGGATAAGAACTAGGTTGTACTCACTAAATTCATTAGCATAGCGAACAACAGAGGACGTCTATAAGGCCCTAATGGCGTCACAGTCCTGAAGAAAAAGAGGTGGGAGGAGTTGGAGAACAGCTGTGACAGCCGACCAGACCCGCGAAGTATTGCCTGCAGGCAGTACCGTGGGTATAGTGGAAGGGGGTGTTGTTTTAGTACGTAGGCACTGGCTGAAATTATCTTTTGAGGATTTCACACCTCCAACGCTAAAAGAAGACGGACAGACAGATGGACAGAAAGTGATTCTGAGTTGTTCGGAATCATAAAAGGTGTGTCTATATTCAAGTGGTGCGGATATAAAAACTCTATTGAATTGTTCCCATTTTATAATAGATATTATGCGAGGACCCTGAGACAAGTGAGCTGTCCCAGCTAAAATCCCGGAACAACCTAAAGTTCGTTACAACACCAGGTTTAATGTCTTAAAAAGTTACCAGTGTAAGAGCCCGGGTAATCAACCGCTGCCACAGAGAATTTAAAATGATCAACTCTACTTCCCGTTGAGATATTTAACTGTGATCGGGGGGTCGTGGATACAAAAATATTTTAGGTAACGAAAAAGCTGACAAGCCACAGAAGTAGGCGGATTCCTTCGATTTATTCCCACTATCCCTTCTTTTTGAAAGGTACAAGAAAGCTATTAAGAAAGCCTGGTTCATTTGATAGACAAGTATGTCGAAGTAGTAAGGGTCTTGTAGATATGCAAAATAATTAGGAATGGTAACTAACCTAACAACATTATACAATAGCCAAACATATGGTAAGATGATATTTTCAGACGTTGCAAGTAAGAAACCTATGACAGCGTTCATATTCTATGTGAGTTGCTTGTTCTATTAAACTTAACCTTAAAATTAAATTATTAAACTTCAAATATTTGGCTGTTTCTTTTAAAATATTTTAGAAGTCCGGGTTAAAATTCCTTGGACATTGTTGGTCTTTACAAGAGTAGGCGAATATCCACTTAGGCTATATAATAGTAGTGACAAGGATAACCCTCGAACATTTGCTGAGCATATAGTTTTGGTTTTCTGCCAAATCCATGCACCAATGAGTATCAAATTCCTGTTTGGCTTTCGTAAAGAACATGACAGAATTGAACAGGTAAATCGCATAACGGATCGGATAAGAAGAATAATTGAAGATAGGAATTACTGTTTGGCGAACGATAAAGTATGGCATGAGGGTCTGGTAGATAAAATATGAAATATGTTTCCATCAAATTATCACAGGAGCAAAGTTGTATCATAAAGTTACTGGTCCGCCAGTGACGGTTGACACTTCGCCCATGCCTATAACCGACCTCCACTTGGTGCTCCCGGGCAACGCTAGGCAAAGCCGGTTAATTCTGGTGATTATTCCTAGCGGCTAAAGGTTAAGGTCAGGTCCACCAACTACTATTCTTTTTGGGGAATAACTTGGTAGTGCTAGTATGTGACAGGCTGGCTACGAAGCTTTACCTGAGGCTATAAATAGGTACCACGGGTAAGCTATCAAGCCCAAGGTTACCTCACGGAGTCTTCATTGTTAAAGACAGCATAAGCAAAAACACAGAACTGGAGGTGTCAAAACCTACCAGATGAAATGGTTGTCACATACCATAATTGTGTTGGTGTCCCAAGGTGTAATGAAGTAATGTAGGTTAGATGATAAGACGGTACATGAGCGAAAGGAGACCGGGTGTGGGTGCGTCAGGTGTCCTGACAAGATACCATGACGAGGAATGGAGCAAGAGTGTGGGTCGAAGACAAGTCGAAGGCGTTTGAGACAGGCGCGATGAAAAGCGAATTACCGAAAGTTGACGTAAGCATCATCTAGCATGATGGCGCCGATTAGTAAGTTCGGAGCGTAGTAGACGGAAGTAGGCATGAGTCGAAAAGTTCGAAGCTGTGAATGGATGAGCTAGTACCAGTCCTAGCAAAGATGGCCATTGCAGTAGAATAAGTAGGCAAGAGGGTCGGATGGAAGATGAGTCCAAGAACGCTTGAGTCATTTGACAATACAGTGTTTCGCGGACGAAACGGAAATCGGTTGAAATGTTGGTAATGAACGTTGTACATATCAGGGCCACCTGATAATAATAGCTAGTAAGAACGAACGTAGTAGACAAATGGACGGTTATTGGAAGTATGTGTTTTTGCAAGTGCTGCCGATGACCGAGGACAATGTGTTGTACCCTTAAATAGCTTTTTTGGGAACGGCCCTTCGGGGAGTTTCGTGGTGGCTGTGGTAGCCCAAAATCGCGGGAAGAACACAGCTCGATGTGGAGTTGCATTTCAACCAACCGGGTCTACGATCCATAGGCTTTTAGATCGGGCCAACCCAATAGCGAAGGGGCGCCGGTGGACGCCTTGTATCTCACCCAGTGCTAAGCACACCGTGTGGTTAAGTCAACATGACAGGAACGCACGTAAAACTCAAGAGACTTCTAACCACTGATGAGTTTAAAATCAAAGCAGGCGTCCCTCAGGAAAGTTCCATAGGTCCTATTTTGTATATAGTTTTTACATATGATATACCAACAGACCATCGATTAACTACGTCAACTTTTGCAGATGATACAGCCATTCTTAACATTCACAATCTTAACATTGCTGAATGAACACCCACGCGATGTCAAGATGTGGCTCTCTACTTGGAGAATCAAGGTATCTAAACAAAAGTGTAAACAAGTAACATTTAGCTTACGACCCGAAATCTGCCCTCAGTTTCTCTGAACAAAGTTGTAATCCGACACATGTATGGATCGACGTCCTACATGGCTTAAAAGCTTCTAGTGTACATTGGCTAATAAACCACCAATTGAAATTGACCCTTGAATATAAATTTCTGTTGTATAACAGTATAATAAATACAATATGGACATAAGGTGTCCAGCTTTGGGGATGAAATTCCCCATCTGCAAACAAATTATAAGATGAAATTGGAAACTCATCCGAATCCCTTTGCAAAAAATCTTAAAAACACTGCAGGTGTAACACGTCTTCGACGAAACGACCTGTCTATAATACCGTAGGACAACGTTGATTATTAGTAGTGCCGTTTTCTAACGACATTTTCAAAAAATTTATCTATTTTTATGTTCCTAATATTTAGTTTTTAAGATTTGCACACTTATTGTTTGGCTCACCACAGAGAAGATCCAATAAATAAAAGAAGCATAGAATAATAGGAGCATCGAAATGGAAAAAATAATTGGAAAACGTTGAAGGGGGAAGCTAAAGTGGCATAATGGACCAGTCATGGTCTCTATGGGTGCTGATCAAAATTGGCGTTAGCCTTATAAACATAACCTAAGCAGGTGCACGAACTCTTAAGAATTATATATATGTCAAGAATTAAATTAACTCAACGGAAGTTTTAAAATTCTATTAGGCTGTATTGCTAAAGAAGTGAGAAAAAACCACTATGATACTTAAATGTGAAGACCCTTCCGAAACACAATGTTGTATTTGAACAGTGGTTGAAACAGGCAGACTTGTACACTTTTGAAATTCGAAATTATTTAGTTTTTTTTCCCATAAATTAAATTTTCTAAAACTAGATTAATGTTGCAAATAAAAACGAAATATTCTTTAAATCACAAACTAAGTCTAAATGGCTTCAAAATGACCATAGAGTATATGTTGCAGAAAATTGTATCTGTTTTTGTTTTTGTAATATTATGCATAATATTTGAGTAGCATAAATAGAAAATATGTTTGAACAAAATTTGTTGCTATCAATGCTTTATGTAGAAAGTCGAATGTATGGCCATGCAAGAGGTACGAGTTTACAAACGCCCGCCCTCTGTTTTAAGAAATTTAAGTGAATATTTTTTTTTTTCTATAAAGGCAATTGTTTTATCATGCTGCTGGGTTTTTAAGTCCTACAACTGTAGCAAAGGAACAAGCGTAAAATGTATTTGCACATTTTGTTGATATTTTTAAAGATTTATTACATTTCCAAATGGGCTTAGGTGGAGGTGGTACAAATATACAATATGTTAGTGACAGTTGGGCTATGACTGACAATTTTTCAGTCTTTTTTTTTTTGGCTTAAAATGAGTCATAGTATTGTGCATGATTAACTATTGAAGAAAAGTAATAAGCTTAAAAACGGTATTATTGTCTTTCTATACACATACTAATAATACTTTTGACTGGAGCTACTGCACACTGTTACATTTATTAGCAACAAAAATTAAGTGATCTTAAATGTTAAACTAGTCAACAAGTAATTTTTTTATACCTGAATTATTGAGAATTTCATATATTCAATATTTTTTTAACTCACCGCATTGGTAGCTTAAACAAATAAAAATGATTTAACATACCTGAAAAGATAAGAGAATATATATTTTCTTTGTTATTTTAAAGTCATTGTATATGTTACTTTTAAAAATTATTAACTAATGTTTAGTTACTATGATGATGAAATGCATGGGAGAAGCAGAGATTGTTATGTGATTTTGATTTGCTTTAATAAAATGTTTCTGTTGATTGGACGTGGCATTTGATAAAGCGCATCACAGTCAATATTTCAGCCAACGATATGCAGACAATATATAATTTTATTCATTTGCTGGATAAGAATTATTCGATTAATCGATTCTATCAAAGAAAAAGGTCGGACAACCTCAAAACAGTGATTTTCGACTAATACATAATTTTATCAAGTTGTGTAGATCCATCGGATAAATCGATAATTTTTTCAGTTAGAGCATAGTGCTTTTTTAGTAATTTTTTGATATCAATGACATCAAATCCTTAATTTCACAAAAAAAAAAAAATATATATATGGGGGATTTCATGTCAAGTGCACCAACTTTTGAAACCGATGTCTTCCGGTCGGAATGAAATTTGCACCAAGGTTAGTCCTATTGGATAGTAGTTTAGACACAATTTTTCAACAAGATCGGTCCAGATCTCTCTGAGTTAGAGGGGATCAAAATTTGACATTTTGGCCAAACAGGTGTTTGTTCTCATCCATGTAACTTATTACCTATTGTTCCTAGAAAATTTTCTCCCAAAGAGTTTAGATAGCTATATCTTCAATATTTCGGAAAAAAAGTACTTAAAAAAAAAAAATTTGTAGACTTTTTTTTTTGCTAAATTAAAGCATTTTTTGCCTTTTTTTCCAAAAGGCATTTTTTTTTTTTTTTTTTTTTTCATACGAAAGCTTAGGATTTTTCCTTTAAGAGATTTTTGGTCGCTTAGTGGGATGGGAGTGGGATATCTATCAAAATAAATGTTTTGTAACTCAAGACAACGGTTTTTCAATTTTTCACAAATGCACTATTTTGAATTTTTTCCTATTTGTGTCTAAAACCTTACAAATAAAACTTATACTGAGAAACTAGACAAACTAAACTTTCCGAAGGTATGTAAAATACCTTCATAACATAATAGAAGAGAATGGTTATCTGTAACCTGAAAGAGTTATTTGCAACATTTCAATCTGAACACGAGGATGTTAGAATTGGATTCACGAAATTAACCCAAATGAGGCCAAAACATTGCGTTTTGGCAGAAAGCAGCGGAACTCACACAGTATGCGTTTGCATTTACCATGAAAATGTTAAACTGATGTTAAAGGAAATCAACGTAAAGTATTTAACAGATGATTCGGCAGAAGATTTACACGATCACCGCGATTGCCTTAAATTGACTATCTGTCCTAATGCAACAACTTCTTGCCACTTAGGTGAATGTACCAATTGCCCGAAATCCACATTCATCAAAGAAAATTTAATCAACTCTTTAGATCGAGAATATATAGAGGAGGTCAAATTTGATTCTTGGATTCAGACTGACAGATGCACATTTAAAACAATCATTTTAAATGTGGATGATTTTGTGGAAGAAATGTGTACAGGATTGCTAAACTTGAGAAACCATGACTTTTTAGTCAAAAAGCAATGGTCATTCTTCAAGGATTTGAAGATACGTTTGAAGTGGTGAATTCGTTATTTCATATGATTTCGCAGAAAACTATAAATATGTTCTTCAGGATGCCATACAAGCATTCCACTTCAATAACGACCAAGCAACTATATTCACAGTAGTTATTTACTACATGAAAGATGAAAAACTGGAACACAAAAGTATGGCAATCATATCCGACGATTTAAAACATGATACCGTTGCAGTTTATGAGTACCAGAAGAGAATGCTAAAATTTCTAAAATCTAAATTTGCAGTACAGAAGGTATACTACGTTTCGGACGGAGCTCGTCAACATTTTAAAAACAAAGGTAGCTTGGCAAATTTTTTGGCCCATGAAAAAGATTTTGGAATGCCAGCTGAGTGGCATTTTCATCCTACTGCTCATGGTAAAGGAGCATGTGATGGTATTGGAGCAAACCTTAAAAGAAATGCAGCGAAGTATAGCCTCCAGTGCTCTCATCAAGATCGCATCTTAGATGCGACTGCTTTATTTCATTGGGCAAAGAGTTATTGTAAAGAAACTAAAATAGTTTTTAGTAGCAAAGAGGCTCATCAGGAAACATTGAAAACACTGAAGAGCAGATTCGATGCTGCGGTAACAATCGATGGCACCGCTCAATACCATGCTTTTATACCGCTTGTCGATGGATGGCTCAAGTTGAAAAAGTTTTCTGCCTCTATTCAATGCGATTTCTTTCCAAAGACAACAAATAAACCAGCAGCGAAATCAACAGCTGAACCTAGTAACGCTAAGAAAGGATTGACAAAAAAACGCAGTAAATAACGGCGACAAAAAAGCTGGATGAAAGACTGGGTATTTAAAAATTTACAAGACTTAAATACTTCATCAGCTACAATAAATTAAGTATAAAAATAGTTATGATATAAATGGATCTAATGCAATTAAGATTAAATTTTAATAAATTATTTATCTTTTTATTTTTAATATTATTATTATTATACATTAATTTAATTATTATTAAAAATAAATAAAAAATAATAATTTTTCAACATATCTATGGAAAAAAAGCGATTTTTTTCTTGAGGTTAACATATTCTGGGTATTACAGTATCGAGGGTATAAAATTTTAGTTAGGCATGTTATATACCTTCGGAAAGTTTAGTTTGTCTAGTTTCTCAGTATAAGTTTTATTTGTAAGGTTTTAGACACAAATAGGAAAAAAATTCAAAATAGTGCATTTGTGAAAAATTGAAAAACCGTTGTCTTGAGTTACAAAACATTTATTTTGATAGATATCCCACTCCCATCCCACTAAGCGACCAAAAAGCTCTTAAAGGAAAAATCCAAGCTTTATTATGAAAAAAAAAAAAAATGCCCTTTTTGAAAAAAAGGCAAAAAATACTTTAATTTAGCAAAAAAAAAAGTCTAAAATTTTTTTTTTTTTTTAAGCATTTTTTTCCGAAATACTAAAGAAATAGCTATCTAAACTCTTTGGAAGAAAATTTTCTAAGAACAATAGGTAAAGAAATAGGCGAATAGAAAAAAAACTGAGAAATATAAAGTTTTCATTCAATCAAAAAAATTTAAAGATGCCTCAATGCGACCGAAAATTTCAAGCATGTTTATATGGGTAAAATATGAGTTTTTTTCAGATTTGACGAAAATTTTGATCTATAGTTTAATTTTTGCAACAAGTTGTTATATGACTCGATATCAGTACTACATTGTATTTTCAAAAAATCTATATAACTTCAAAATCGCCAAGAAATAACAAATGCCCCAGAAGACTTTTGTGCCAAAAAAACTCTAGGCCATGAAATGTGATGAACATTTTTTCAACATTAACAAATTGATTAAAGCCATATTTTTTTTTTTTTTGGTTTCTATACCAATAAGTACTCAGATGTGAAGTATTGTTTTATTACCACGTTGTTAACCTATTGCGAAATGAGACCAAAGATGGAAAATTTTTTCGATAAAATTTTGAAAAGTCCTTTTGTAAGTTTTAAAAAATTTTCTTAAACAAAATTACAAAAAATGGATCTGGCACTTTAAAGTTTTGCTAAATATGTACATATGAGACATTGATCAACTATATGAGTTTTTAAGTAAATTCCTCTGCCAGAATTTTTTTACAACGAATTTTTTTTTGTGGATTTGGAGAAAAATGAGTTTTTTGTAAAATATTCAGCAAATGTACTCTTTCTAAATGCTTTGTTTCAAAAATTTATCAGTTTATCATCTTAATAGCCTAGGGTTTCTGAAAAAATAATATGACCTCATTATTAAAAAATTCAAATATTTTGGAAGTGCTGTTGAATGTTTAGGTGTGAATTCAAAATATTATAACCAAATGTACAAGTCTTCCATGCTAAAAATTTGGAATAAGTCGAACAACGTTAACCCATTCCTTGCCTTTGCATATGACCCCAAGTTAATAAAAGACAATTTATTCAAAAGAAAAAAAAAAAAAAAATCAAATATTTTATAAGTGCTGTTGAATTTTTAGATGGGACGCTGAAAATATAATAACTAAATGTGCAAGTGTTCCATGCTAAAAATTTGGAATAAATCGAGCAACGTTAACCCATTCCTTTCCGAGGCCAAACTATGAATTTTGGCATATTTAAATAAATGAATTGTTATAGTAAACTAGATGAAACGCTTACTATGGGTTGGGAAATAAAATTGTGCTATATTTTACCGATTTTTATGATTTGATGATTATGATGATTTTATAATTTGACATCATTAACCCATTTCGACTTGGCACCACAAATGACCCCGAGCTAGTATAGGACGATTAAGTCAAAAATTTAAAATATTTTGCAAATACTATTGAATTTTGGATCATTTTAATCCTAGGAGCACATAAGGATAAGTTTTCGTAAAATATAGCACAATATTCATTCCCTACCCATAGTAAGGGTTTCATATAGTTTACTATAACAATTCATTTATTTAAATATGCCAAAATTCATAGTTTGGCCTCGGAAGGAATGGGTTAACGTTGTTCGATTTATTCGTTTGGACGCAATATATTTTTTTCTTAATTTGAAAGAAAATAAATGAACTTTTTTAGATTTTTTGCAGTATAGTAATTTATTGATGTAAAAGATTAAAAATAAAAAAAAAACAATCTTAAAATATATTTTACTTTTATCATCCCTCCTCGTATAAAGAGTGCCAAGTGTTCCAGCAACAAAAAGAAATTCTAAAAATTAAAATAAAACAAAAGTGCTCTTTGAAAGTAGCCAAAGAAAAATATAAAATGCAAACAACAACAGTAGACACATTAGTGCAATCATACTCAGATGTCGCTAACAAAAATAAGAACAAAATTGAAACAAAAAATGTTATTGAAACAACTAAAAACAATTCAACCAAAACCACTTCAACAACTCCTTTACAAACAAACAAAAAATCAGAATCCACAAAAGCTACAAGTGAGAATAATTCTCAGAGCATAAAAAAATCATCCTCACAAGTAACAATACAAATAACAACAAAAAACAAACCTAAAATCTCTAATAGAATAACTACACGATCGATGACAAAAAATATAGCTAACAACGCAACATCCATCAAGTTCCAAAAATATAAAAGAAACTCTCAACCTAACTGAAAACAAAATTAACCTCTCAATGCTAAAAGCAACTAATACAACTAACACAAACAACTCTTACAATGAAGAAGACGAAATAATGTTTGTAGACAACGAATAATTTATTCACTATTTGCAATCATGGATTTAAAAATTATCCAGTGGAATATACACGGTCTTATAAATAATTATCACGATTACAACTTATAATAAAAGACATTAATCCTGTCATTATATCTCTCCAAGAAACTCATATACCATATAACCATCACAACACAATTTATCCAAAAAACTACTACGGATTTTTTCATAACTTATCCAACAACAAAACAGCCAAACAAGGCGTTGCAATATTAATAAAAAAATCTATTCCACATAAATTATTATACTTAAACCCCCATATTGCCTCTATTGCTATACAAATAAACATAGGAATAGAATTTATTATTGTAAGCTCGTACATACCGCCTCATCAAACTTTTACCAGCAATAGCTTGAACCCACTAATTACTAACATGAACACACCCTTACTAATTACTGGAGATTTTAATTCATGGAGCACTTTATGGGGCTCTACAGAAAGCAACTCCCGGGGCAAAATTATTGAGAAGTTTATTTTAAATGAAGACCTAATTATTCTAAATAATTGTTCGCCTACCCATTTCAGTACCCACAATACATTTACAAATATTGATATATCGCTATGTTCTCCACAACTTGCTCCTTTCTCCTATTGTAAAACTCTTTAAAACCTTCGTGGCAGTGATCACTTTCCAATATTAATAGAAACAGAAAAACCTTTTTCTCATTCCAAAAATAAACCAATTTCTAAATTTAAAACCGATTCAGCCGATTGGAATTTATACAAGAAAAAGTGCGATGAATGCATTGCCCAAGCAAAAGCTACCCCCAATGTAAATCAACAAGCGGCATCTTTAGTTAGATGTATAAGAACAGCTGCTAATGTTAGCATACCTCAAACAAACAATAAAACATACAAAAAACGAGTCGTGTGGTGGAACGCTTATTTAGAATCTTTGAGAACTCAGAAACAAATCCTTTGGCACACCTTTAAAAGGGTTCGAACTGACACGAATTTAATTTCATACAAAAAATGCAATGCTAAGTTTAGAAAAGTCGTTAAGGAAAGCAAAGCTGCTTGTTTACAAAAGTTTACATCTAACATCAACCCCAACTCCTCAACGCAGCGTATTTGGAACGATATAAAACGTATAACTGGTGCAAAATCTTTCAACTATATAAAATACTTAAAATCTGGCTCATCTACACTTTCTTCTTCTATCGACATTGCAAACTGCTTCGCTAATCACTGGTCTGAACTATCAGAAGATAAAAACTTCAACCCAATTTTTCAAATCAAAAAATCCAGCGCAACAACAGTTCACTACAATCCACAAACTTGTAATATACATGCAAAAAAAATCGAAAATTTAATTAACATCATAGAATTAGAAGACGCATTACATTCAAGAAAAGGTAAAACTCCGGGCGACGACCGCATATCATACCCAATGATAAAAAATCTGTCTTCGTCAAGTAAAAAATATGTCCTAACTCTATACAACAACATTTTTACATCAGGAGTTTACCCCCAATCTTGGAAAACAGCAGTTATAGTTCCAATCCCTAAACCAAATAAAGATCCCTATACTGTATCTGGATATCGGCCTATTTCCCTCCTACCATGCATAAGCAAAACCCTTGAGAAAATTATTGCTAGACGATTAATCTGGTTTCTTAAAACTAATAATCTCATCACCCATAATCAAGTTGCATTTATGAAAAAACAAGGTACTGATGACGTCCTGCTATATATACAACATTTTATTTCAAAAGCACTATCCAGCAAAAATCATATAAACATACTATCCACCGACTTTGAAAGAGCCTTTGATAGAATTGGTATCCATGCAATTCTTCAACAACTTATTGAATGGAAAATAGGTAAAAAAAATGTTTTATATAATAAAAAGTTTCCTAAGCAACCGCAAGATTAAAGTAAAAATAAACAACCATCCATCAAATAATTTCGCTTTGCACAACGGTATTCCACAAGGATCACCACTATCAGTTGTTTTATTTATTATCGTTTTCAATCAATTTAGTAAAATAATCTTAAAACATAAACATATTGATCACGATATTTACGCTGACTATGCCATAATGTTTACAAAAATTAATGATAACAATAAAGTAAAAGAGATTTTTTCAAATACCCTACGAGATATTGATAACTGGTGTCTTATTTCAGGAGCAAAACTTTCAGTAGACAAATGTAGGCTGGTGCACATTTGCAGAAAACACAATTGTGACACTTTTGATATCGAGTATAACAATACAATAATCAACAGAGTGGAACAACTCCGTATATTGGGAGTTATATTCGACAAATACTTTACTTTTAACAAGTAAGAGTGTTAAATTCGGCTGTGCCGAATCTTTGATACCCTCCACCTCGGTTTGAGTCTTGATAATAAATGTAAATGAAAAAGTAAACAATTTGTTAAACTTAATACCAAATTATTTCAGCAAATTCTTTGGGTTGGTTTTCTTCTTTTCTATTATTTCGGATTTATTTCGGTGTTTGCTTTTTGGTCATCGTGGTTGCTGATCGGCATGCATTTTGGTTATATACCTATATGCATGCGTTTCCGGTTATATGACATAACTTCTCGTTTAATTTAGTTTTTGCTAATTAAATAGCTCGCCCTAACCTCCATTGCAAAGGTAATGGTTGTGTAGAGTGGCTATATGCATTAAATCGTGCTAATTGGAGATGGCTGTATAGTTTCTTTTAACTGGCCAAATATTTCTTCATTGTGGCCATATAGGTCGGATGGAGTAACAAAATAATAACCAAAAAAAAGCTCTCTCAACTTTTTTTTAAAATATTGCCATATTTTGAAAACATAGAGAATAAATTTATAATAATAAATAATCAAATTAGGGATGAAAAACGCAAAAAACGAAAAGTCCCAAACATTTTAAATAAAATAATTTAATGTTATCTTTATTTTCTGAAAAACTTCAAATTTTCATCCAAAAAAAAATTGTGAAAATTTATATATAAAAAATAACATTCTCATAAAATTACGTTTACTTATGTAACAATTTTTCTGTTAGCAATTCTTAAATATCATTTGAGGTTTTCTTAAATTCATTGAATTTAAATTAATATCGACAAATCTGTTTTTCTATTTATTTAAATTGTAAAGGAGTGGCATCTCTGTCAAAATAAGCGAAAAACACAAAGAATAGAAAAAAACAAATTACTTCGGGTTTGACAGGATGATTTTATGTTTATGTTTAATATCTTTATTTTTTTTACTAATATTTCTGTTTATTTATTTGAAAATGAAATAATGAATTGAATATGCTATTTAATTTTTTTATTTATATAAAAAAGTTTTTTAATTAAAGCAAAATATTTTCACTATTTCATGATTTTTATTTATGTATGACGACATTTCAACCTAAAAATTTAAGTTTTTATCGATTGGATAAACAACACAAAAATGGTTGTCGTTTAGATAACAACAACAGCTGACTTTAACAATAGCGAATATCGTTTCAAAATTTTACTGATAATTTTGCAATTTTCTTTTTTTTTACAATTCGACTATCGTTAAAAGAAGTTACTGAATCGCGGTACTGAAAAGTTATTAATATCTCCTGAATGGCAATATTTTTTTTAAATGTAAACATTTTTAAATGTAAAGATATTTCTAAATTTAAAATTATTATTTCCGACGTTTTGATATGATTTTCTGAAACTCAATTAATATTTTCTAATTTATAATTGGAAATTTTATTTTCAGTTTTTATTATAATTGATATTTTCTTAAATTTGAATGGAAAATTTAAAAAGTGAAATTTTGTATTTATGTGAATAATAATGCTTTAGTAATTATAAACAATTTTTAAAAATTAGATGTAATCGCAATCAGATATTTTATAGGTAAAGCAGAATAATAATTCTATATAACTATGTAGAACTGTTTTGTAAGCAAAAAACTCATTGACGAACTCGGTAACTCTATTTTGTAAAGACAACAAAAAGTTAAAGGTGCTATTACATGATGTGTTTTTTACATATGTACTGTCAAATTTTCCCACAACAAAAGTTGTACACATCGTGTGATACATATGAAACATTGTTTATGTACAATACATGAGGAAAGTCACATTTACATTTTTCAATTAGAACAGGTTCTATTTTTGCATGACAAACATATGAAAATACAACACTGCTTGTGGCGAAAGAAAAACAGAGTAAATTTTAAAGATTAATATTGAAAGAAAAATAAATTCTTTAGTATTAATTAACAATTAAAAAATAAATAACCTTTTTTTTAACAATAAATTTTTGTAAATTCACAAATTAAATTAGCTGTTGTTTACATTTAGAGGTTATGTCAGACGGAAATACATATGCACGTGTGATAGCAAAAATTATGAATCGTATGTAAAATACAATTTTGACAGACATGAGGAATTTCATATGGATAAAAAAAGTGACAGTACATATGTAAAAAACATTTCGTGTAATAGCACCTTAAATAAATTAATACATAAATTTTTTTGCTAAATTTACATTTGGGCAATTCACAACAGGTGTTGTATATTGTATGTTGTATTGAAATACACAATACAATCATTTGTTGTGAACACTCAGTTGTATTTTCATATTGTAAAACGCTTTCTTTAGTAATTTTCGATCCAACGAGGAAAGATCGCTTCGTCGCTTCTGCTATTTTGTATAAGAGAAAACACTTGTCAGTGTTTGCTTTTTGGTCGTGAGATATACCCTGGAGTTTTAGTTACGTACCTCTTGCATTTTAATTTAAAATGAAAAAAAAAAATGTTAAATGTTTTGGTTAGTACTGAAAGAGAAAATACATACTAAAATATAAACATTAATTTTTATATAAATAAACTTATCGATGTATTTGCGTTATTTGCATTATTTGCCATATTTTATTTTATAATTATTTATGCTGATAATATTCTATGTATTTGTTTTCTCTTTTTCATAAAAACTGGCATTCACTTGGAACTGATATGTTACGATACAATATACAACATTTACTAAACATAGCAAATGAAGTTGGATCGTGTATCAGATTTTTCAGTGAAAATTACCAACAACAATTTTACACTATTGTAAAGTGATACACGATACAAGAGATACAACGATACATTACCCATTGTGAATTGCCCAATTGTTTTTTTTATTAACAACTAGGTATTTTAGCATTATTTGCTTTAGATGTTGGTGAATTTGTACTCCCTTTATATTAACTCGTAGTGTCTGCTTGTCGAAAAAATTTTGGATCGATTTTAACCACTTTCCCGTGACCCAATCGATCTGAAATTTTGCAGGCAGGCTTGTGGCAATGACAGAAATGATCTAACATATTTTTTTAGTGATGCCAAAACAATGGAAACTTTTAAATTTTTCTACCAGAGTTGATAAAAAAATGTACAAAGGGTTTGTTTTTGTTATATTATTACCATAACGACCACAAAAACAACAAGTCCAGCTATGAAAACAACGCAACATTTAGAATAACAACAAGAACAATATAGAAATATCATGTTTTTCATTTTTTTTTACTTTTTCAGAGATTTCCCTGGACCTGTTCCACCGATTTTAATAATTTTTGAAGTAGAAATCTTTCCATGAATTTGGTGAATCATTCTCACTAAAAATGATCACTGTAGCTGCACTATTGCGACAAGAACAACATAGAAAATTATTTTTTTTTTCAAGACTTTTTTAGTTCTTCATTCAAATCTCGGGCCCTAATCGACCGATTTGGACGATTTTAAATAGCAAACTTCTCAGGATGTTAGTGAATCATTTTTATGTCAACGAGTACCCTAGCTGCCGGATTGATGCCGTCATCGTGATTTCCACAGACGGACAGACGGACATCGCTATATCAACTCCGGTTGTTATAAGGATCACAAATATATAAATTTTATGGGGTCCAAAATTTTTTTTCTAATTATTACAAACGGCATGACAAACTTATATATACCCTCTGCACACTGGAGTGGAGGGTGTAACAACTCTACAACAGCAACAATGACAGTCATATGTTTTTCAAATAGGAAAAAACTGTTTATGTGTTAGTTTCGGTCATTCCCCAGTATGCATTGAAATATTATTTCTCCAATGTTGGAGAAAAGTTAAGTTCTTAAATTGATGTCAAATGTAATTCTCAACTTGGGTTGAACAATTTTTCTCCTTGTTTGCTTTCAACTTGACATCAAGTTGAGACTTAACATTTTTTCCAATCTTTGAGAAACATTTTTACTCTCAATTGGATATCCAACACTTTTCTTCACTTGAGACCAAACATTTTTTCAACTTGAATACGATTTGTGTTAAGTCTGAGATATTATTTAAATATGTCATAAATAATAAATTAAATTAAAAAAAAATGCCAAAAAAGTACAAATAAATCATTGATATATTTTTAATTATTTCTGCTTTTTGTCGAATTTTTCAAAAAATGTACAACTAATTAATTCATTTATTTTTAATTCTAGATTTTAAAAAATGTACATAATATGTACATTTAATATTAAATATGTACATAGTAATGTTAAATATATAATGAAATTAAATTGAAACATTATAAAAAAAGTACATTGTTTTCATTTCTAAAATTAGTATAATATTTTTTAATATGGCAATTCCGTACCTTCCATTTGATACCGATTGGAAATATTTCTTTGCTATCAAGTTGAGAATCACAAATTTCTCAATTTGATAACTATGAAAATCGCCATATAAAAAATGTGCCTTTTAAGTTGAGAAGACTATATTCGAACTATTGAGGGCATTTGAGAATTAACGTTGGAGATTTGAAAAATGTATTTGATCTCAAATGCACCTCAAGTTGATAGCAAACAAAAATGTTTATTGGGACATTTATTGTAGGGTCGTTTGCACACACACAAAAAATAGAAAATAAATTGGCAATAAAGGTGCTATTACACGAAATGTTTTTTACATATGTACTGTCACTTTTTTTATCCACATGAAATTCTTCATGTCTGTCAAAATTGTCTTTTTACATACGATTCATAATTTTTGCTATCACACGTGCGTATGTATTTCCGTATGACATAACCTCTAAATGTAAACAACAACTGATTTAATTTGTGAATTTACAAAAATTTTTTGTTAAAAAAAAGGTTATGTATTTTTTAATTGTTAATTAATACTAAACAATTTATTTTTCTTTCAATATTAATCTTTAAAATGTACTCTGTTTTTCTTTCGCCACAAGCAGTGTTGTATTTTCACTTGTTTGTCATGCAAAAATAGAACCTGTTCTAATTGAAAAATGTACATGTGACTTTTCTCATGTATTGTACATAAACAATGTTTTATATGTATCACACGATGTGTACAACTTTTGTTGTGGGAAAATTTGACAGTACATGTGTAAAAAACACATCATGTAATAGCACCTTAAGCAAAGCAAGTGGCTTCGAAATTCGATGATGCCAGTTAATCATTTTTTGTTCACGCGGAATTTATAATTGGAGGAATTTTTTTCTCGAGAAATGTATTTTCCGTGAGAAAGAAATTCCTTGAGAATATTCATAATTGGGATGAATAACTTTTAATTGGAACTTTTTAGTCAGAATAAATCATAATTCTAGTTAGATATTGGTTAATATTTAATTAGAAAAAATATTGTGGTGGCATCTACGCAATTATTGAGGCAGTCACGGAAAAATTAAATGCAAGTCTGTTTTTTTTAATATAACAAAAATTGATTTTCCCTTTAACAAAATATGGCAGAATTCTTTATAAATGAAATGCAAAATGGAAAATCAATTTTGTGCTAATTCTTAACAAAATTAATAAAATATATATATGTATTATTATATTTATTAATATTTGTAATTTTATTTGACACAATTTCACACACAGTTTTACAGATCAACTGCTTTAATTAGAAAAAATATTGTGGTGTCATCTACGCAATTATTGAGGCAGTCACGGAAAAATTAAATGCAAGTCTGTTTTTTTTAATATAACAAAAATGGATTTTCCCTTTAACAAAATATGGCAGAATTCTTTATAAATGAAATGCAAAATGGAAAATCAATTTTGTGCTAATTCTTAACAAAATTAATAATATATATATATATGTATTATTATATTTATTAATATTTGTAATTTTATTTGACACAATTTCACACAGTTTTACAGATCAACTGTTTTCAACTGATTTAGAAGTTTTCTGTTTTTGAAACAGTAGTGCCAATTTGTAACATTTTGTGATGTAATGAAAATCGCAGAATAATAAGTTAATACACAATAAAAAATATTAAATTTATAAGTTTTATATACATATTGCAATAAAAAAAACTTTGGTAAATTTACATTGAAGATGGTCAGAAATGAATGAGAAAAAATATATAGACATTTTAGAAAAGCACATTTAATGTTAAACTTTATGCACAAAATATATGGGTTTTTGTTGTTTCGAATTTAGATGTGGCTCTAAGTGAAAAGTTTTAGACCGATCGTATATTACATCTTGAGGATCCTCACCTAATATTTTCAAATATTTTAAATTCTTTTTAACTCATTTAACCTCATTACGAAAATAGTAAAACAGTAAATATGGAAAATCCACGCACCTCAAAAAATTGTTTTCTATGAAATAAATTAAAGACATTTCATATTATACAATTTTCTTTCAAAAATGTATCAATTATTGCAAATTTGAAATTTGACATATAGTATTTGTACATATATTTGTATAGATTTCGCAGTATGAAAAGAACTATTATTTCTTTATTTAGAATATATGTAAGTATTGCTCGCAAAAAAATGCAACATCATGAATGAAAGACATAGACGACTGCTGGCAGCAGCATTTGTAGTCGTATAGTCAGCTACTTGATTTTTCTGAATACGACAGCAACATATAATACAAATGCATTTTTATTTAAATATACAATTACTTTTACTTATTTAAAATGCATTAGTACAACGTAAAAATAAATAAATTAGTTTAACGCCTTTTGATTATTAATGGAATTATAGCCTTTCATTTTGCGATTTTTTTTTAAACAAAATAAAATATTTCATAGCACTAACTTCTTTTACATATTTTGTTATATTGTCAACACTATTTTTGTTTAGTAGCCAACAAAACACACTTGCAGTTTTTTTTTCTATTTGAAGAACATATGACTGCCATTGTTGATGTTGTAGAGTTGTTTTTTTTTTGATTTTGTTTCGTTAACTCTTTTGTATTAAAGCACGTCCAATATATGTATCCATTTTAGTTTGCAAATTCAGTATATTTATAATTTATTACTTACAGCAAAAAATAATAGAAACAATTTTATCAGTTATGCTTACGAAACTATATAAATAGACTTGAAGTTGGCTGCAAAAGCAGTAGCCTGTGTAAAGAACAAGTTAGCGACATGTAACTGTTACGTAACGTGTCAGCCTTTTTTTCACATGAAAAGTATTGGGACGTTCCGGTTACGTTCGGTAACTGTTTTAAATGATTTTCATGTAAAAAAAAAACAACTGACTCGTTACGGTTACGGTTAGAAAACATTGACCTTTTATATGTATTATAATGCTTTGAATGCATTTATCTTTATTTTATTTTATTTATATATTATTTTTTTTTTGTATTGTATATTATTTTTTTTATTATTATTATTACTATTTCATTTAATTATTTTTTTCTTTAAATAAATTAATACATAAAAATTTGTTTTTTAAATTATTGGTGAACTTTTACTCCCTTTATATTAACTGGTAGTGTCTGCTTGTCGACAAAATTTTGGATCGATTTTTAGCCCCTTTCCCGTGAGCCAATCGATCTGAAATTTTGCATGCAGGCTCGTGGCAATAACAGAAATGATCTAACAAATTTTTTTAGTGATGCCAAAACAATGGAAACTTTTAAAATTTTCTACCAGAGTTCACAAAAAAATGTACAAAGGGTTTGTTTTTTTATATTATTACCACAATGACCACAAAAACAACAAGTCCAGCTATGACAACAATGCAACATTTAGAATAACAACAGGAACAATATGGAAACATCATGTTTTTCATTTTTTTTTTAATTTTTCATAGATTTACCTGGACCTGTTCCACCGATTTTAATGATTTTTGAAGTAGGAATCTTCCCATGAATTTGATGAATCATTCTCACTAAAAATTATCACCCTAGCTATCCTATTTAGGGCGTGATCGTGACAAGAACAACATAGAAAATTATATTATTTCAAGACTTTTTTTAGTTCTTCATTCAAATCTCGGGCCCTAATCGACCGATTTGGACGATTTTAAATAGCAAACTTTTCAGGATGTTAATGAATCATTTTTTATGCCAACGAGCACTCTAGCTGCCCGATTGATGCCGTCATCGTGATTTCCACAGACGGACAGACGGACAGACGGACAGACGGACAGACGGACAGACGGACAGACGGACATCGCTATATCAACTCCGGTTGTTATAAGGATCACAAATATATATATTTTATGGGGTCCAAATTTTTTTTTCTAATTATTACAAACGGAATGACAAACTTATATATACCCTCTGCACACTGGAGTGGAGGGTATAAAAACCACTGTCTACATCTAAGGAAAAACTTAATCTCCAGATTAAATATGATAAAATTCCTTACATCAAAAAACTTTCAGATACATATTTCAACACTTATAAACATAAATCGCTCAATTATTTTATCTAAAATTGATTACGCTCTCCCAATATATGGCTGGTGCGCTACCTCCAACATTAAATTAATACAAAGTCCATATCATGCGGCAGTCCGTCGCAGTATTGGAGCTTTCCGCACAAGTCCTATTTCAACTATCTTGGCCGAGGCTGGTATGCCTTCAATCGAAAATCGAACAGCATATCTAACATATAAATTAATACCCAAGCTATTTATATGTCGTAATAAAATATTATTTAATGAAGTAAAAAAAGAGATAAATTGTATAAGGACACCTAAACTCACATCTACTATTACTCGATGTATAATTTTTTCACGTAAGCTTGGTCTTAATCTTCATCCAAAACTCCTAAATCAACAATCAGAACCCCCTTGGCTGTTAAATGACTCTTCTTTTATTCTATCTTTGATGGATTTACCAAAAACTACAACTCCTCCTAATGTCTACAGACAGATTTTTAACAACATAACCGACTTCTATGTTGGGCACAATTGGAACATTTTATATACTGACGGATCCAAATGTACAGAACACACCACTTTCGCAACAGTAACACATAATGGCAAACTCATTAACACGGGCTACATCGACAACTTTTGTTCCATATTCACTGCTGAAGCATCTGCCTTGCATGCTGCTATTGAATTCGCCTCTACCAACGAGCACAATTTCATCATCTGTACTGACAGCCTATCGTCTATTCGTGCAATAAAAAACTCGTTGTATGAATCTCCGTTAATAAGTCATATCAGAAATATTTTTATAAAACATTCATATAAAATTAAATTGATGTGGGTTCCTTCCCATGTTGGAAATCCTGGAAATGAACTTGCAGATTTAGAAGCAGCAGAAGCAAAATATAAACCTCTTATAAATTTTCCAACCTATGAAACCCGATATTTCTTAAACACCATCCAATCTCATTTTAAGTCAAACAACACACAAAAATGGAGTATATATCAACATAACTACAAAATTAATAATCCCAAAGGAAAAAAACCAACATATCCTACTACCTGCTCCCGAAGTGTAACCAACAAAATAGTACGCCTCCGAATCGGTCACTGCAAATTTTCACATAAATATCTACTCGAAAAAGCAACACCTCCAAAATGTCCATCCAGTAATTCTGAACATAACGTCTCCCACATTCTAGATGAATGCCCCGTCTATCATTCGCCTAGAATTAAAATTTTTGGATCTAGTCATCCATCTGATCTCCTAAAAACAGTTAATGAAAAAAACATTAAACAAATTTGTAAATACATTTTAGAAAATGAGCTACAAAACCTTATATGATTTATAAAATCACAAATTCAGAGTCGAAAGCCACAGCAGCTAGAACTCTTAGCTTAAGTTAGTTACAATAATTATATTAATGTAATTAATAATAAATAAATAAATAAATAATTTTACTTTTAGTCAAAGTAATTTATAAAAAAAAAGATATACGGAGATATTATTCTGAATGCACTTTGGTAATATTCCATAAATAAAATATATATATTAAATTGTTTTATGACCAGTTTGGATTAATCAAATTAATAATAAAAAAATTTTTATACACTCCTGATGAAGTTGAAAAACCGTCAACGAAACGTAGACTGGAGATGAAATAAATTTTGTTTTAATTTATTTTATTTAAAACTTATAAGCTGACCATCATAGCCCAAAAGAAGTAACATAATATATATATATTTAAGAAGGGTCAGTTCACTGCGTATAACAGAAGCTATTCGGTTAGGCATTGAATTAGATCATTGGAATGAGATCATTAACTGTTGAAAAC
The DNA here is from genome assembly GCA_963682025.1 of Cordilura impudica. Classification (NCBI taxonomy): domain Eukaryota; kingdom Metazoa; phylum Arthropoda; class Insecta; order Diptera; family Scathophagidae; genus Cordilura; species Cordilura impudica. The sequence goes on along the minus strand of OY821519.1, from coordinate 220,813,319 downwards.
TGCTTTCCTTTCTTTTTGAAGCAAGCGCTGCCTACAGATTTTCGATTGAAAATCTGCATGCCGGCCATTGCAATAAATTAATGTTTTTGGAAGCAAACCACTACTTTAATTGCCCAGAAATGTGGACTGCTGTATTATCCTGGTGGAAAAGGTATTCCTATGCAGAATTTTCATCCAATTTTGTAACCAGAACATGGGTTTTAGTTCGCTTGGTGACTGGAAGCTTAAGTATTTCGCTCATTTCCCGACAATTTAGTCGATTATTTGTGGCTTCAAACCGAAACTGACCCTTTGGGCGATCGGGCAATTTGAATCATCCCTTCGTTGTATCTTTAACGCCGTATTTATTGGCCGGTTTTTAAAAGTTTCTTACCATCTTTTCAGAACTGTTTATCTGTCTGGCAATTGTCTATTTGAATTTTCATCTTTTTTAGGTTCTTTAATAGATTTCTTTTAGTTTCACTTAATCAATTTCCAGAAAATGGGCTTTCTCCAATTCCTAGTTTTTAAATTATTTGCTTTTTTTTAACTTTAATGTTTTAAACTCAAAAGAAAAATAAAACTTTTTGCACCTCCGAATTAGCAACATACATCTAAATGCTTGTCTCAATAAAAAGTACAACCATCTCACTAAAGAATGCATATTTTTTTTATTTATAAACTGTTAGAAAATTTATTATTTTTGTTTTTCGTACTTTAAATACTGATGTACACAAGCAAACAAAAGAGCAAAGAGAAAAGAAATTCTTAAAATAAAGGTCAAATGAGAGCAATTTAAAATTAAACAAATAAGGAAGAAAGACCGCATTCGGCCAAAAACAAGGTGTTGTTTCATCAAGCCAATGCACCAGTTCACACAACCACTATTTCGATTACCACAACGCCAAAATCTCCAAAATCCATTAATTAAATTAAACTAAATTTCGAATCACGCACATTATTTACCACATTTAGCACACTCGGATTATTTTCCATTTCAAAACTTTAAAACATGGCTCGGTTGAATGAAAAGATGGAGAGAGGTTGATAGCTATTTTAAGGAGGTAGATAGTTCTTTCTATAAAAAGGGTATCGAAGCTATTGAATATCGCTGGGAAAAATGTAGTGAGCTAAAAGAATATTATTTTGAGAAATAAAGAATATTTTTCTCAATTTAGTTGTGTTTTCTTTGTTAGGTTCGGTTGTTCTACAACATAAGAAGCACCTTATGACAACACAATTTGTTGTTTAGTGTAGAATTATGCTGACAAGAGACAGTGGGAGATCGTCCGCATACCATTCATCAACGCCCGAGACGTGCAATACGGCCAAACATTCGCTCGAATTGATGATACTGAACTTTTTCACACTATGTGGCGGCGTTAATAATTAAAATTGCTATCCTAGTACCGTTAAACATTTTTATTTAAATTCTGTTCAATATTAACATTTTATGGACCATTTCTCTTTTACATAAATAGCCTCGAGTTACAGTTGCGAGCAAAAAAAAAAATGCAACGTTGAGTTCTATAATCTTCAGAGGCGTCTTTTTGAATAATAACGATATCCAATTTATGTCTTTTTTAATTTTTTATTCTTTGCAATCAAAATATTCTTACAGGCATCATTATGATTCATTTTCTTTTGTGAAATGTATAATTTTTATATTCAGTGAAAAAAATGAATAATTTGGACGAGCAAAAAAAAAAGCAACGTAATAAATCAATAGTACAAGTAAGTTATATTTATTAAAACAACAAATTAATTTAAAACTTGAATTTGTAAGCTGTAGAAGATGGCGAATCCATGACTGAAATTTGGGTCCTATTTAAAATAAGAAAACACGTGGAAAGAATGTCAGGAAGTGGTCGCCCACGAAAAACAACTGTTCACCAATATAGATAAATCGTAAAAAAAATAGTCAAAACTGATCCACGAAAGACTTCAGGACATATATTGCTAGTTATGCAAATGAACACATATGAGGCCATATTGGTGCTCACACTGTGAGACGTAGGCTAAATGAAGCAAATTTGTTTGCTAGACGACCCACCAATAAACAATTGATAAGTAGTGTCTGTAAAGAAATAAATCATTGACTTTGCAAAACGACATCTGGACTGGTCAAAGGATCAGTTGGCGAAAGTGTTGTGGAGCGACGAAAGAAAATTCAATTTATTTAGCTCCTATGGTATAAACTACGTTTATAGGCTACCTAACAAATATATTCTCCTAGCTATCAGTTGCCTACAGTCAAACACGGCGTGGGATCAATAATGGTGTGGGATAAGAAAATATATATATATATGCAATTATATGCAGCTCATTTCTATTGTTTATTTCTATTGTGCATTCTCCCGTGATGGCGTTGGTCCCATAGCAAAAATCTAAGGGATTATTAATGATGGTAAATATTGTGAAATACTGGAACAACAAAAGCTTTTCCATCTTCATGAAGAAATGGCCCTTAATTACATAATAACAATGATGTGAATGAGTTTTGGAGTAGCCGCTCCAATTCCTTGATCTCAACCCCAGGAAAGAAGTAAAAGGAAAGAAGAAAAATCCCACAAATTTAAAAGATTTTGAAAGAATATTGAAAACAGAATGGGACAAAATATCTCTGGATACCAATACATTATTAGATCATATATGTATGGCTAAGTCCTATGCCCGCAATGCAATTTTGTTTTTGTAAAAGCACTTATGCATAGGCAGTGTATTCTAATACACACACATAGCACTCAGCACCAAGCAATACAAAATGCATGAACAATTTTGTCTTTTTCATTTTTTGTTGTTTTTTCTAGGTGGTCTAACGTAGGATTGTTGTCTAACGTATAACTCCGTTTTATAAAAATATGAAAAAAGTTTTTTTTTTTTTTATATGTATTTGCATTTGCACTTTCATAAGAAACGTCTGGGCATGCCTGCATAAGATGATTATATGCCTTCAAGATTAAGTGCCACTATATGAAATATTAATAATAAAAAGTAACACGAAGTTGCATTTTTTTTGCTCGCACAAAATAAACACCTTTTTCTTAAATAACCAAAAAAAAAACAAGAAAATTATAGTCGGTCTAGACCGACTATACGATACCCTATACCATGAGTTTAGAGACCCTATCTCATAGGCCCAACTAACCGGACATACAAAATAAGCATAAACCAAATTTGAGTGGGATTTTTATTAATTTTTTTGGCTGCAGATATGAAAAAGTTCATATCGATGCTATATCTATATGTGGACTAGGCCCAAAAATGGACCGATCCTGACTATGTTTGGTAAAGTCTCTTGTATTTTGCAAAAATATATACAAACAAAATTTGAGAAGAATCACTGAAGATCGGGAAGCTGCTCTATATGGGGCTATGACTAAGAGTTGTCACATAGGCATCATTTTTGGACTACTAATTAATGGATGTAATAAACACATATAAACCCAATTTGACTGAGATCTATATGACAATTTGGATCTTATGGCATTTTATGTCGATTTCATAGAGGTCATAGAGGTATGGGGGCTAGGTCTGAGCATGGACCGATTCTCACCAATTTCAATAGAGTTCATCCTATGGCTGCTAGAAGCTTATATACCAAATTTCATCAAAATATATTCATATTTGCGACCCGCAGTTTGATTACAAAGTTTACATGGACACACAGACGGACGGACGGACGGACATCGTTAAATAGATTCAGTTAGTGATGCTGATTCGATCGGTATAATAAAAGATGGGTCTAGGTCAAATATTTTTGGTAGTTACAAACAGCAGCACAAAGTCATTATACCCAAACCACATAGTGGTGTATGGTATAAAAACATTAAATTGCCCTATTTATATATAGTGACTTAAGTTAGTTGACTATAAATGTAGAATATAAAAACCAAAGTAATAGATAAATTGGATGCAGTTATAAGTACAGACATGCATTCGAAGATCATGGAACTCAGCGTTGCACTTTTTTTGCTCGCAACTGTATATTTGCTAATTTAATTTCATTTACTGCGTTTTGTTTACAAAGTAAGTATACTTATTCAAAATCACTCCACACTAAATTGTTTTATTTTTTTATGAGCTTAAACAAAAACAAAAATATTTTTATACATGCTCCTAAGTATGTATACAAATTATTACGCCTTATAAATTTTATTTTATTTATATTGAATCATATTCCTAAATCAGACATTTTTATTACAATCATATAATATGAGGTTTTTGCAAATTTTGCAATAAAAACAGACAAAAGTGATTAAGTCCAAAATTTAAGAAAATCCAAATTAATATTTTAACAAATACTTGTGATTATAATTATTTCTTGTTTCGAAAAAAATTTATATTTACATGGAAATAAATTTTAAAAAGTATGTTGGATATATCGCACCTGTACCTCTAAAGTGAGTCAACTCAAAAATTTTCAATTTTCACTTTTTGCAAGAAAACGATACACAGTGGTCAAAATCTATCGACTATAAAAATCTTACATCGGTTTTTGTAGTCTTTCGTAAAAAAAAATACAGTTGTAACCCTCTTTGTGTTATAAGAGTAGCATCTTTAGAATCCACTAAAAAGACATATTTTGAGTTGCACCCAAGAAACTTGCTATTTTTGATGAT